>CM068351.1:35076857-35676857 GCA_034769755.1 Odontamblyopus lacepedii | reverse complement strand
ACACCATTAGCTGTCTTTTGTTTGCCTTTAGCCGCACGTAGCAGAATATGAACATGTCTGAAAGCATCAGGGCCGATACAGAATGTGTCAAAAGAACTGTGGAAAGAAGGTCACTACTTTAGCTGCTAAAAGAACCCGAGTAAACAGAGCAAGGGTATTTTACTATATTCCATGACTCTTGGCATTTAGATGAAAACTAGAAGTCTTATTGGAGTCTAGACAGGATAATGTGATAAATGGGGCCCTGGCAAAGGACTGGAAAAGTTTTCAAAAGTGATTCAAAACTACAGAACAGTTTGGGAGTTTGGACTGTTTCACACTGAGAGCAGAGTTGTTGTCTATTCATGTACATTACTTTGTCGATATGCAGAGGATGGGGGACTACAAGCTCACAGAGACGCATTTGCAGTAGAGCAGGGTCCACAACTGCAGTAGCATCATAATTAGTTGGAGGTGCTTCATGTACTACAGAATTGTATGCTCAAGTTGTTAGAATATACCTGGAGTAGTGTTCTGTTCTGTTGTTTCATTCACACACGTTCTCTTTGCTCTTTATTGAGCTATCTCCAAAGCTCAAAGTGCTCTGTTCCACCTTGTGACATCACAAAGTGGAAGTTAATAGCTTTAGCTTTTGTTTAGTATAGTGTCATAATTTTTATACAATCACAACCCAGTGAAAGTATTTGTGACATTTAAACGCCAGTCTCCTACCAATTGGGATTAAATCAAACTGAGTCAGTTCTCTTTACGTGCCCTGCACGGGGGAGAGCTCGGCCATATGCGTGCGCTCTCTAGGCTCGTCCACGCTCCTCTCCCCCTCCTCCTCCCCTTCCAGCACGGCTTTTATTTGGTTTTAACAATCCATCATGTCAGTACAAAGACAACCTGGTCAACGTATACATAAGCTTATAACATAGTGAGGTTTACATTTGATCAGATAAGTACAAATTTACGATCTGGGAACTGAGCTGGGTACGAAGCAAGAGGTCACAAGAGGTCACACATCTGGTTTTAGCAGAGATAGCGTTAACACAGGCTCTTTCATCCTCTGCAAATTGAGATCACCTTTTAACTTAGATGTAAATTTTTTATAACTTCATCATAATAAGCATTTTATTCTAACATATAGATTGGTAGTGATTATGATGACCAGACGTCCCTATTTACCCGGGACAGTCCCTGTTTTGAGCCCCGTGTCCCCTGTCCCAGCAGATTTATCCAACACCAGTGATTTGTCCCAGTGTTTTTTTTACAAGAAATGTCCCAGGTGTCCCTATTTTTGACCAATTTGATCCCTGCCAACAGTAAAGAGAGGCATACATTGTCATTTGTTTAGGTAAAATACAGAAAAGCTGCTTAAAAATGACCAAAAGACAAAGAAAATGTGACTATTTTTATACATGTTAGACACGAATGGTCCGAGTGCATAACAATTTTTCTTAATTACGCACTCTTTTCACAATTTTATTATTACCAGGGGTGTCCCAGTTTTTTATTTTGAAAATCTGGTCACCCTATGGTAATTCAACTTCGAGCATGTTTTTGAGCAGAAAATAGCTTAATAGGCTCTTTAAAGTTAACATACGTATCTCATATATCTAGCTAGTCTATTTTTAGTGTTTTCTTTAAGCACTAACCTCCTTACTTTTCTATACCATATATTCTGGCAAGTCTATGTTTGTTTTGACAATCTTTCCAATGTTATCTGGATTCCACAATTCCATTTTAATTCAGAAAGTCTGCCTTCCAGTGCATATCTGCAGGGGAGGTTTTGACAAGTCACTGCAGAAATCATTTTGTTGGTTGAGTTTTTTAACCTATAGTTTGTACTGTTTTTTCTGGTGGTCTTTAAGACACTAAACCACTGGTGTTCATTATTTATTTTTTATTGTTTGCTGTCAAAATTCTGTAAAACTTTCAGCAAAGCCCTTATTTGTTAGTTATTGTGTTACTAATTCAAACCATGAAAAACAGCCCATAAAACTATAGACCTACAGTGAATATTACCTATATATGTGAGCTTAAATCATCTTAAATTATAAGACAAAACCTAATACTGTATAATTTCAATAGATTGTTTTATTTAGTGATATACGTTTTATTATTTTTAGTATGGGTATTTTAAACAGCTGTTATTTATCTCTCAAGTAACAGCTCTGTATAAATAAAAGTTCTGTATATATATAATGGGCCAACTACGACCAGTAAATTGTCTTATTTCATCAATTCATACGACCAGCCATGATATCGACTGAACCGATATTTGGAAGCCGATATCTGATCCAGTACATTTTTCAGTGTCAGCACCTTTTTTTTTTTGCACATGAACAATATTTTGCACATTAATAACTTCACTCCACTATCACTGACTATTGCACTGTCACTGACTATTGCACTATCACTGACTATTGCACTATCACTGACTATTGCACTATTACTGACTATTGCACTATCACTGACTATTGCACTGTCACTGACTATTGCACTATCACTGACTATTGCACTATCACTGACTATTGCACTATCACTGACTATTGCACTATCACTGACTATTGCACTATTACTGACTATTGCACATTTTTCTATGTGACTGTTGACTGTTGTGTGTTTACTTGTGTGCTTCCGGTGTGGGCAGCAAAGTAAGAATTTCATTGTACAGGGAAACGTGTGTCTTTACTGTACATATGACAATAAAGCTTTGAATCTTGATATTTTATACCTGTATCAGTTTTGTTTTTAGATTTTTCCACCTTTATATTTACGTTTTCCATCTTTTGCAGTGCAACATTTGTACCTGAGATGTCAGGGTGCCGCAGAGACGTATACAGACATACAGAGGATTTCATGTGAGATTGCATTGACCCGCCTCAGCTGAAATCCTTGCTTTATTCAAATTATGTCTAGTCCAAACACAGCTCCATGCAAGGCTTTCTTTGGAGGTTCTTAATTGGCCTGGTGGATTTATGGAGGATTTATGGTCACACGGCATTTTACAAAACAGTGCCCGTACACAGCGGCCGGTAAGCGCCACAGAGCATACATAAAAGGATGAGGCTCCATTCTTTTAGATCGGCTTGTTATGGGCTGACTTCAAATGCAAACAAATTGGTCAAGGATGTTGAAGTAAATCTCTTATAATGGCGCATACAGAAGGCATCATTTACAAATGCTGTAAGTCTGCTATAGAGGTTACACTACAGAAAACTCTGTCTCGAGTCTCAGTGACGAAAGAGGGAGACGTCAGTTATCATCAACATGCTTAGTGCACCGTAAGAGAATATGGTGTGACTATCTTGGAAAAAGGAAATACTATTTATGTAGATCTTTTTCCAAAACAGTTTCTAAAAGGCTGTGCAATACAAACAAAAAGATAAAAAAAATAAAATAAAGCTCTATTACGTACACTGTGCTAGTCCCATTTACAATAATAAGTACTATTAAAATGAAATGAGACACATGTATAGACTGAAAACACACACACACACACACACACACACACACACACATAGAACCACGCAACTCACATAATGTTAAAGAGAGAATCAAATTTGGCACTTCATTGGGTTAATGGTTAGGTTAATGGAAAAATTCAAACACAAAACACATTATTTTACAGCAATTGTGGCTCAAGTGGTAATG
Source organism: Odontamblyopus lacepedii (assembly GCA_034769755.1). Taxonomy (NCBI): domain Eukaryota; kingdom Metazoa; phylum Chordata; class Actinopteri; order Gobiiformes; family Gobiidae; genus Odontamblyopus; species Odontamblyopus lacepedii. The sequence continues at coordinate 35,673,218 of CM068351.1, read as the reverse complement.
CGGTTGTCTTAAAACTGTAAAGGTAGTGGTTAGATCCCTGCTCTGATTGTTTTGCTGTGTCTTTGGGCAAAACACTTCTGCCTATGTGATGTAGAGTGAGTGGCAGTGCATGGTCCTGGTAGCAGCTAGTGGAGAGTGGTAGGTACTTGTCTACTGTAGAGAATCAAATCCAATTGAAAAGTTACACTGAAGACCAGAAATGTGGTGCGTTTTTCCAAGTTGTGTGAATTACTTAAATGATGTTTTCATGCTGAAATGACTATTGCTTATTTGCCTACTTTTAATCACCAGCTTCCAAGCACTGCACATCAACTTTGTGTCACCAGAATATTTAGCTCATTCATCCGTTCAAGTCCCTTCTCCAGACTGTTCTCGTTTACCTCATATGGGCTCTGGAGCTGGCCTGATCCTCCCCGGATGCAGCCTCTGCGGTGGGTGTGGGCCTGTGTCGTGCAGTTATATTGAGTGGAAATCAGCGGTGCGGAGTGGAGCGGCGACGCTGGCCACCGCTCAAGTCGTATCAGCGGGGCCAGTGGAGCAGAGACACCAGAATAAACAGCGCAAAGATCCACAGAGCAGTGTCAAGTTAGCTCTGCTGTTTGTAGCTTTGTCAAATGGATCACACGGACTTGAGTGACGGACAGATACAGACATGAATGATAAGAAACATAAATAGACACATAATTTCTTGATCCTGAAGGAAATTAAAAATCTAGCATTAGTGTAGAATTTGGTAAAGATACTGAGGAGTAATAAAATCATTAAAAAAATGCAGAAAATGATGTAGTATTTTATAATAACTGCACTTTTAAGAGTTTTATTAAAGCATGAATCTATACTTTTCATAATGAACAAATTGTTTATAAAGGATGATTTAGGCTTAGAAACTATACCCCAACTCCAAGATCGTAAGTAGTTTTTAAGCCTCCCATTAGCCTCTCCTGGTGGCCACTTGCTTGTTTCCATGGAAATATTACTGTTTTGTCTAGAATGTTCCACAGTATCGGGAGGGAACAAGTACCGGTTACAGCACTACGCTACATTACAGTTCAGATCTGTGGAGAGTCGCTGCTATTCATGGGAAAAAATATTTGATTTTGGAGCATAATTGTAATAAATAAATGGCAGATGTGTATGATTAAAGTCATACCATGGAACATACCAAGCAATAACATCTCCATGGTGACAATAGGTAGTGGACCCTTCACCAGAAAAGATGCGCAGTGAACCTTTAATAAACTTTTGAGGCTAATTAATGTGTATTTATTACAAAGTGGTACTGATTCTTGCACTGCCAGCTCAGTCCTTGCCGCCAGATATATCAGGACTGATATTTTGGCAATGGCTAGCGCTATGAGTATAATTTTATTTAGATTTTTGTTAAAGTTGAATGATGACAAGTCTCCTAAAAGACAAAGGGAGGAGAGGCTGGGATGTGGCAGCCCAGATATGCAGAAAGTAATGTTGCTATTTTGACACAAAAGCCGTTTACAGGAGTTCAGTACCAAAGTGCATGAATGTATGAATCCGGTTTGTTTTGTGTGCAGCTGGAGCAAGTGTCTGTGGTGAAGCCTATGCCCTGTGTACTGATATCTATGCAGTACCTTGTATTGAATTAACTGGAGCTTGGCGTTTTTTTGTCATGGAGAAAGTGTTATTACAGATTTGCTGCCACCAGATGTATAATACTCCCTACAACAACCAGACTAGTCCATACGGGATTACACAACAGGTAATTTATTTCATTTAGTTTGCTGTGATAAGTGCACTAGTAGTTTGATCATAATTTCATGTAATTATTAGATACACTACCTAACCTGGCCTGGGACTGGCACAATTGCACAAAAAGTAGACTTGGTTGTAGCTCCTCCTTGTGGCTGGTTTTGGAATTGTTTGAGATGGTGAAAGTCCTAAAATCTGTCAAGAAAAGATTTTGTTCTTTAAAGTACATCTGAACATCTTCAGGTTTGTAAAGGTGGAACGAGGACACTGCCGGTCCAAAAGTCCAATATTAGCTTCTTAATATAGCCTCAAAGCCTTCATCCTCTTGATTCAGGCGGCTCACGTCATACATGACTGTGCGCCTGGTAGAGCCGCATCTCTGTTTCACACTCTGAGGAGGTCTGAGGAGGTTCTTATAGAGATGTGACTCTGAAAAACACTGACTTTATAACGAGGGGACTGAGTTTAAAACAGGAGTGTCTGAGTGTCTGAGCTGATTTCTTTCATATAATTATAGTGTATGAAAACAAATGTGTAGATATTTGGATTCCTGAGTAAAGCTGATGGATTTTTCACACTTGAGAAATTCCAGTTAATCATACCTTAAGATTGTTCAACTCAGACAGCTGCAAGGTAAATGACAGAAGGGGAAAATAATTGTGTTTTGTACAAAATGTGATATTTAAGTACAGCACTAAAATGCATATTTATCCTAGACTCATTGTAAAGTGCCGTCTTAAATGCGGCAGTGTTCAGTGTGCTGTAAATGATAAAAACAGAACTTTACTAACCACATCTCATTATAAAAGATGATGTCGAATAAGAGATATAAGAGATATAGGGTGACGGTGCCTCAGTTGGTAGAGCATTTGACCAGTAGGTTGGCGGCGCAGTTACAGCTCCCACAGATGAATGTTGTTGTGTCCTTAGGCAAGACACGTAACCCACCTCCCCAGTGTCTGCGTTCAGTGGTGTATGAGTGTATTTGAATGCGTGTGTGAATGGTTCCTTGGTGTAAAGCGCTGCGAGTGCCTCGAAGGTGAAAATGTGACCAAAATGGGACCATATGTTTGTTTTATTACAAGTAATAAAGCTCAAAGTGTGATACCTTGATTTTTATGGCAATGTAAAGAACTTCTCACACTTGTTTTGAGTCCTATACAACAACATTTTAAGCAAATTAGTTCTTAAAGAGGTAATAGTTGGACAAAAACATTTGGATGGATAGTCACTTAGACAAACTTCATTGATCCACATGGGAAATTACTTGGACACAGTAGCTCATACATCAGAATATATTATAATAGCAAAGAGAAAAAATATAAATGGTAATAATAAAATCAAAATAAGTAGCAAAAAACATGGCACTGGTGTGAGATGAGAAAAAATGATAAAAATAGAAATATAGTACATACGTCTCTGCTGCACACATGAGGTTGTTATAACAAGGAAAGAATTAACAGAATTTCCGGCTTTTATGCAACAGTGCAACACCAAAATGAAAATTCCCAAACACCTCCAGCGCGATTACATGACAAAAGTGTAAGTGAACATGACCGAAATAATGTGGGCACAGCTCCAGAGGCAGACAGCAGCTGCGTCCCTCCCCTGCTCTCAGGATCAGTGCCACGGACCACCAGAATCAGTTCATTCTTTTCAAGCGGGTCAATATGAAGACAATTTTAGCCAATGATATATCCTCACCGGTGCAGCTCTGCATTTCTCACCTGTCATCCTCAACCCGGGTCAATAACTGTGAATGATAGTGTGGGACAAGGTCAGTCCTCAGTCACGGCGTCCCACAGTCTCCAGCTGCTCTGTCCAATTCCACAAACAGCAGAGTGTAAAGCAGGCGAAGATCATAGGTGCAACTTCAGACGTACATCAACAGTGTGACAGTGGGGAATATGTGGAGGACATTTAAAGACAGAATGAAAACAAACTATACTTAATAAGGAAGTTGGCATTAAATGTATATATATACCAGGTGATGTAAATTCAATGTGACATTCATGTAAATATGCAAAACTAACTTAATCATTTTTACGAACAGAATGTATGTGAAATTAACCTATAATCTACTTCTAAATGTTCTTGTCTATGTGTTTCATGTGGAACCTTTACCACACGCTTTGAACTTTGGTAACGCTTTATAATAAGGTGCCGTAATAAACAGCAAACTAATAATTTCCTAACCCTTCATTAATATTTATTAATTGTTATTAAAATATCTATTTCGCACAAGTTAATAGTTTTTCATCATTAACTAACCATTAATTGTTTGCATGAAATTGGTGTATTAATGTTTTAACAAATAGAAAATAATCTGTTAACTAATATCGTATTAATATTTATTAATAGTAACTAAATGTGTCGTTGGCTCTGCTTATCTCAGTCTGAACCTCTCCTCACAGGATCACTGTGCGTTAAGTTGGTTAAGCGTAAAATGTAAAATATTTGCTATTGTTATTAAATTAGTAAAGTAGTATTATTTGTAAATACTTCATAATTATTGTTCCAACTTTATTATAAGTCGCCCCACACTGACACCTACATAATACTAATATATTAATTATGCTGAACCAACTTAACCCACAGTGATCCTGTGAGGAGAGGTTCAGACTGAGATAAGCAGAGCCAACGACACATTTAGTTACTATTAATAAATATTAATACAACGTTAGTTAATAGATGATTTTCTATTTGTTAAAACATTAATACATTGATTTCATGCAAACAACTGAAGTTTAGTTAATGATGAAAAAACTATTAACTTGTGCAAAATAGACATTTTAGTAACAATTAACAGATATTAATGAAGGTTTAGGTAATGATTAGTTTGCTGTTTATTATGGCTCCTTATTATAAAGTGTTACCCAAACTTTACTAAAGAATATCCTGTCTCCCTGATTTCATAATGTGTGATTGACAGGTAGATTAACCAATCAGAGAGATGCAGGCTTCATTTGTGTTAAAAACATACATACGTACATGTAAAAAAGGGGGTAAATAAACAAATGACTGAGAAACAGTGGGGATTTTTAGAGAATCAACAATAAAAGCACCAAACTATTACTTATCTCAGGTTAAAAAAAAAAAAAAGTTACATATTTTGTTCTGAATGTTTGGAGAATTTTGGAGAGGATTTGTCTTCCGCATCTGAGAAACAAATGCAGCAAATTAGTGGCTGTGGTTGGATTGTCTAAAATTTGGTTTTTCGCCCTTTATTGTCCGGTTCCAGTCTCTTCTGGATTTGAACAGACTGTAGGAAGAATAGTTATTGCTGTGCTAATAACTACTGGGGATTCAAAGTGAAGAAATAAAGAAATGTGTGTTGAATTTGAAAAGTACATACAGTAGAATTAGTCTATAAAAACATTAAGTCGTATTTGAAATTCTTGGACAACAGATTTCCGTGCAGTTGAATAGCACAATCTGAATGGGAACTACTGTATTAGTTCTGAACTTTTCCAACATGTGTTCTGTTTATGTGGTAACTCAAGTCTCAATGGATCTGCAAAGTGCACACAAGTCTTTTTTTCTCTCTCTCGTTGTATTGCCCTGTTACACATCGCAACTTTAATCAAACTTTCTCCAATCGGGAAAGTATATGTATCATGACACCAATTCAAATTGTAAATTATAATTAAAAGGTACAAATAGAAAGATAGAAAATACATCTATATGCATCTTTTATTATGCAAAATTGACTCTTTAGTTTTAAGCTATGTTATGATGTTACCTCCTCAAAAACATCCCTGGAGTTGTGTTGTGTTTTGCTTCATTCACACATCCCTTATTATTAGTCTGCCTACATCTCCCAAGCTCAAAATGCTCTGTTCCACCTTGTGATGTCATGTAGTGGTAGTGTTCAAGTTAACAGCTCCTTTTTACCTTTGGAAATTCCAGGTCTGAAATGATCCAAATGATTCTAGTGAAGGTGAACGGAGTTTAAAAAGGCAGTGGAGCACTTTCTGTATCACCACCTGACATCACAAGGTGGAACAGAGTGTTTTCTGTTTGAGAGAAGAGCTCAACTAACGTGTGTGTGTTAAACATGTGTGGATGAGTGGATGTTTTTTTTAATGAGGAAACTACATTATAACAGAGACCAGAGACCAGAGAATAGAGTAATATGGGGGCTTTAATCTGCACGCTTTGTGAGATTTTAAAACCACCAAACTATTTTCTTTTTCTACATGTGATCTTGTGCTGCCTGTCTGTGGAACACACATTGGTCTGGAGGAGAGCAGAGGATTGTGCTATCACCGGGAGATTCTTGTGTGAGTCTAATTACAGGTCTGAGAAGGTAAACAGAGGCGCTCTCTCAGATAAACCTGTAATTAGCTTCATAGGGGAACATTAGCGCCTGGCATTAAGATGTGACACCGATAAACCAACACATCCTCCAGTCTGCATGACAAAAGTGCTTCGTTTATTTTGCAGAATTTCACCATATCAAGCACATGACATTTAAAGGGCCCATATTGCGCTATTTTCTGAACTATGTTATAATCATCAAAAACATACCTGGTTGTGTTTTGTTTCATTCACCATGTTTAACACTCAAAATCCTGCAGAATTAGTTTTTCTCTGAAAGTAGAAACACCTTGTTCCTCTTTGCGATGTCATAAAGTGGTAATACAGATGCTCCATAGTGTTTTTAAACTCCATTCACCTTCATTAGAATCATTTGGATGATTTCAGCCCTGGAATTTCCAGTCTCCACTGAACAAAAGGTAAACAGTAGATGTTAACTTGAAAACTAGGGCTTTATGGCATCACAAGGTGGAATAAAGCAGTCTGAGGTTTGGAGATGTAGACAGACTAATAATAAAGGATTACTCAGACGTGTGAATGAAACAAAACAACTCCAGGTATGTTTTTGATGAGGTAACTACATTCTAGCATGGCCTAAAGCTCACAAGAGTAAATGTTGTGTCATATAGGACCTTTAAAGACCCTTAACCCGATGTATTTGTAGTATTTCCACACGTTAATACACAGCAATATCATGTCCTACCACAACTACGCAGACGAAACTCAGCTCTATGTCTCACTGGCAGCAGGAGACTATGGACCAGTGGACTTGCTCTGCCACTGCGTCCAACAGAACCGTGTGTGGATGCAAAACAACTTTCTCCAGCTAAACTCAGACAAGACACAAGTCATAGTCTTTGGCCCACAGAAACAAAGTGTCAGCAGTCACCTCCAGTGTCTCTCTCTAAAACCTCTAAATCAAGCTAGAAATCTCGGGGTAATAATAGTCTCAGACTTGAACTTTAACAGCCACATCAAATCAATAACATCTGCAGCCTTTCATTATCTAAAAAACATAGCAAAAATCAAAAGTATGCTGTCTAAAGCAGACTTGGAGAGACTTATCTATGCGTTTGTCTCCAGTAGGTTAGACTACTGTGATGGCCTGCTCACTGGCCTCTCCAAACCAGCTGTGAGAGAACATCCAGGACGCTGCAGCTCGAGTCCTGACTTGAAGCAGGAAGTACGAGCACATAAGTCCTGTGCTCAGGTCTCTGCACTGGCTCCTGTGGCTCGGAGAATAGACTTTAAAGTGGCTCTGCTTGTGCACAAGTTGAATCATATGGCACTAATATGTCATTTGAACCATCTGCACTCTGAGGAGCTCAGGGACCGGCCTCCTGCTGGTCCCAGAGTCAGGACTAAACCCGGGGAGTCACTGTTTCAGATTCATGCAGCTAAAACCTGGAACAGTCTGAACATGTGAGACAGACTCTACTCTGACTCTGTTTAAATCCAGGCTCAAAACGGTTCTGTTTAGCCGTGCAAATGGCTGAAAGGTTTTCATTTTTCATTCCACACTCTTCTCTCTCAATGAATGTCTCTCTCTTTTTTAATTTTATGATGATTATTTATGTTTTGATTAGTTTGTATTGTGATTTTAATGTATTTCTTATTCTGTAAAGCACTTTGAATTACTTTGTGGATGAATTGTGCTATAGCGATAATCTTGCCTTGCCTATTTGTAGATAATGTTGTATTGGAAGCACTTGAGCTCAGAATAAGTGTGCTGTGTATTGCCTGCATCTTATTATAACATGTTTTATCGTTCAGTAATCAATGTGCGGTTAGCATGTTAGTTGTTGCATTATTGTGATGGAAAACCTCCGCTCGGGCCTCTGAAAGTCGTTAAGAGCTTATAACGGTGAATAATTAAGATGTTCGGAATGCAAAAAGTAACTGAGGAATAACTTTGAACCACTGCAAAGAGTTTAAAATGAACTAATTCTGTGGTTCACGTTTTTAAGATCATAGTAGGTGTATACTGAAAAAATCTGTTCTTGTGACTGTTCTAAAGCACTTTTGTCATCCACAAACGAGGAAGTAAGGCTGCTAGGTTTATTACAGTTCTTTACTCCTTTTCTTTGTTATTTTTTTCATTTCATATGGAAATTCTGTGCATAACGTGTGTCTGAGTATAAAGCTATTGTACAAAGAAAAGTCTACCTTATGAATTTGTATTGAAGTATTATGAATAGAAATTTAAATATATCCTCCAAAAATGACTCTACGACTCTATTGGCTCCACTTATGTGTAGCGTGTACATAAGTATACAGTACTGTATCAGTGAAGCCTTTTCAATGTACAATTTTCTTTGGTTTCTCACAGCAACAGATGGTGAAAATGTCCTTCACACTTAGAAAGAAACAATTCCCACTTGCAGTCTCACACATGTATTTGGTACATGTCAGGACTGCGCCATCTCTCTCCAATTCTTTCTTACCATATTTTTTCATTTTATTTTCCATTAAAAATCATTTCTACTCATTTACATTTTTAAATATAATTCTGACGTGTCTTGAGAGAAACACCAGGGTGAGCGCTGAAAGAACAGAAGGCATACAAGCAATTATGAAGCCATTATCAACCAGATTTTTGTCATCCCACCGTGCGTTACAAAACAGGCCTGTCAGAATCACACAGCTATGCAGGATCAGGGACGGCGCAGAAAAGCAAGACGTGCCTAGAAAATAAAGTAAAAAATATAAAATTTTTCATTCATTGGACATGAATAGCGCCCCATGGCCTCAGTACTGGGCTAAAACACAGCAGTGGCTTGACAAGTCCAGAGAGTGGGAGTGTGCTAATAGAAGCGTTCATTTAGTCACACAATGGAGGAAGATTACGAGATACTATATGACACTTACTCTTGGCAAAGTGGAGGATGTTTGATACAATGGAAATGATATAATGGAAATCAGAGAGATAAAGAAACATGATTTGTTCATCACACAAGATGCAAAATGTAGCTTGTCTTAAGGAACACGTATAGAGCTTTTGTCTGCAACACACTGCAGTTACAATCTGTGACATCTGTGTATTATTAATTATCATTAAATTAATTTGGACATTTTAAATGTTATATCATCTAAAATGGCTTAATAAAAGAAACACGTCCGCTGACATGTGAAAACTGCAGAACCCAATGACGCCGCTGTAAACTTTATCACAACAAGAGTCTGCATCTCACGACTGCAGATCACGGTAACGAGGAGACGATTTTTTAATTTTTTTTATCCCAAATGACTACACAAAGCTGCCAAATCACTAATGTATCACCAATTAAGAAAATAAAATTGGAGAATGAAGTAAGTACAGAGAAGTGGGCGTGTACTGGGGGCAGTGAAAACGAGGGTTGATATGACATATACGTGATTAAAGATGAATCATTGCATTTATATAGCGCCTTTCAAGATACCCAAAGTGCAAAGTACAGTTCATTATTCATTCACTCCACACTCGGTGGTGTAAGATACTATTGTAGCCACAGCTGCCCTGGGGCAGACTGACGGAAGTGAGGCTCCAATCTGCACCATCCGACCACCATCACTCACACACACTCCACTTTCATATTAGGCAATGTGGGTGAAGTGTCTTGCCTAAGGACACAACAACAATTTTTGCGACTGGCGCCCCCCTGTGGCTCTTGGAATTCCCAGTGTCTCCCATCCAAGTACTAACCAGACCCGGCCCTGCTGAGCTTCTGAGATCTGATGAGATCAGGCTTTGACGAGCTGCTATAGCCACAAGATGCTCAAATATGCATGAATCACTCCAAATACAACTGCACGAGTGTAAATGGTGAAGGGAAACAACTATGGTTAAAAGTTCTAAAAAGTCTGTTTTACATAATTGTCAGACCTATGACCTGTGTTTTTGAGCCACAATACAAGATTTTCCTCAGAATTAAAAATATTTCACTGCAGGCAGACACCATTGTGCAGCAGACACCTGATTTAACACAAGCTATGAATCATAGACCATCTGGTTTATCGACAGATATTTATTTCTCTGCGCCACTATCACCATGAGTGTAGTGTAGTATTTCAACTGTTGACACGAAATACCAAAAATAAATACTTGGCTCATATTAAATGTGCTTTGTTTGCTTGGTAAGGTTCCCAAGATCTTGTACAAAAACTAGTTCAATTTTTGCCCACATTGCCACAGTTGCCCTGAGGCAACAGTGTATGTACCTGGCATTTTACGCCTATGGCCTTTTTGCCCACCTCACACCCTCAAACAACACTTTCATGCTGATGAGTCTGGCCCAAGGACACGACAACAGCAAGAAAAGACTAGAGCAGAATTCAAACTGCCAACTTTTTGGTTATGATTGCTCTGCTGTCGCCCCAAATCAAGTCATGAGCAAGGCCAGGGAGTCCACAGAATAGGATTCATGGGCCCCTGACTGATGCAGTAGACACCACTGCTGAAGCAATTAACCATTCAAAACAAGCAATATTTACTGAATGGGGAAAAGTATACGCTAAATGTTGCTTTTAAACAGGAAGGTGAAACTCATGAATATCCTTCAGTATAATAAAGTGTGTATGTATCTATGTGTCTATACCAATGTCATCAACGTTCCTTAGGGATGTGATGCTAACTGTAAGCATTGCTCTGTCTGAAGCACTGTTACTCAAGTTGGACTTTAATCTGATCTTAAATTTAACACAATCTGACCATGAAAAATTGATTTAGTTGGAACTACAACAGGTGAGATGATTTACTTTTTCTAGGGATATTGATCTATCAAATATCCTTTTACTACAAACATGTCAACTAACCCAAAGCATTTCCCTGACCAAATCTTATTCTTAAACTTCACAGACTTCGCAGACTGTCCCTCTGGACCACACTGTCTAGCGCCAACCAGTCTCAAAGGAACTGTGGACAAAAATACAAATAGTTTTGATTTAGAAACACCTAACTGAAGTCTGACAGAAAGTATATTTAAAAAAAAAAAGTCTGAACCAAGACAATCTCCAGTGCCACACACCTGAATATGAAACAGGTTTTGGATGTGAGCTGTAAACATGTCTAAACACAGTCCCACCAACAAAATATGAACAAAATCTTTTTATATTTGTCCTTGATTTAAAAATGTATCCTCTTCTTGGCAGCTTTGAAAACTGCCAGACTTTGTTCTATAGAGGCACATCTTTGAAATAAGAAATAAAACATGTTTTTACCTGGAGCATATGCTTGGAGCTAAATCTGGGATGACTGCACACTTATTTATTTATAGTTGTAGTAACGTGATCTCTTAATGTGTGTTATAATAATTTAAGGCAAGGTGAAAAGGGAAAAGCTTAAAGGTGCACTGTGTAGCTTTTTGTTTGGGCGTCACCTGCTTGTTTCTACAGCTAAGTAACTGGTCTGCCTGAAATGTTCCACAGTAAGGCATTAAACAGCTCTATTTTACTTTTTAAAGGTGGTTTTACAATTAAAAACTAGAGGCATTTTGATTGTATGCGTTGCCTCTCCACAGATCTAACCTGTAACTTGGTCTCCTTGGAGATAGGAATGTTTAATGCCATACTGTGGAACATTCCAGACAAAGCAATAGCGTCTCCATGGAGAAAAGTATTTAAATTTAGAGATATCAATTTGAAACTTTTTTTTTTTTGAAGTAACTAGCTCTTACATCTAGACCTTAAAATCATTCATCAGATTTGGAATTAGAAAACAAGTCAATCTGTCAAAAATCTTCTCTCAAACAGAAAACACTCTGTTCCACCTTGTGATGTCATGCGGTAATACAGGAAGGGCTCCACTGTGTTTCTAAACTCCATACACCTTCACTATACCAATTATTTGGAGAATTTCAGCTCCGGAATTGCCAATCTATAGCGAACTAAAGGTAAAATGCAGCTGTTAACATAAAAACTACAGCTTCGTGACATCACAAGGTGGAACAGAGCATTCTGACTGGAAATGTAGAGAGACTAAAAATGCAGGATTACTCAAATCTGTGAATGAAACAAAACACAACTCCAGGTATGTTTTTAATGAGGCAACTGCAATCTATCGTGGCCTAAAGCTCACGAGAATTCATTTAGCCTAATATGGGACCTTTAGTTTTGCTTGCAGATGGGTAATGCTAAAAGAAATGGCTGGAGTTTTGTCTGTAGTGTCTGACTTCAGTCCCCAATTTTCTACACTATTACTGTAGCATTTGAATTATGCCGTAGGTGCTTTTGTCTCATGCATGTTTCCCTGGAGGTGATATTAAAGGATAGGTCACAGGTCGGAACAATTAAGACTAATGTTCCTGTAGGGGAAATAAATCACTAGAATGCTCCACTCACACTAAACTAGCACCGTCCTCCATTTGCGCTCTGCATTTAAAGACTCCCATTAAATCACATGACCGGACCAGCCTGCCTCGCCTACACTTGCAAATAAAACGAAATACCTTTGTCGATATAATTTCACTGAATTGTTCCTGCTTTATGTAACCACAGTTCCCTGAGCAGCGTCATTTTCCTTACAGCGATCTATTCATCAATACACAGGAGAAATATGTCCAAAAGACAAATACATCATTATAGTAGCAGAGTGTAGCTGGAGCAGATTGCCAGAACAGACAAGCGCCCGGTTTCATCTATTCAAGCTTAAAGTGGGCTGCATGCTGTAAAGTAGGAGACGATGGGGTAACCTATAGTGAGTAAGTGGCTGCTGGGTTGGGATGAGTAGCGGAGATTTCCCCCATATTGCCACTTGTTTTTCTCTGACATTGTGGGTAAAAATTACAGCTGCATTCATTATCTGGTAATTACCCTGGTGTTAGTCTTGTGGTATATGATTCATTACAAGCTCTGGGGTGCAGTGACAGCAAAGGTAAAGTGGCTAGAACAGTATGGGGCTGCCTGCGTCAAACTGTACCTGTATTGTCAATAGTGCTACTGTGAAAAGAGCAAGGCCAACGATAAGTGACCACTCAGACACCAAAGCTAAGAACATGTTACTGTAGAGAGCTATGTGTGTGGGCAGACAAGATTATTATGCTTTTTTATGCGACTATAACCTAACTTTACTTTTTTCAAGTATTACAGTACTTGTGTTTTGTTCCGGTACAGAAATGCTCTGCAGAGGAGTCCAAATGAGACTGTTGTGCACGGTCTGCATCTAATTGTGAAGCTTTTTTTATCCGCTTTGAATCAGGAAGTAGTCCTGTTAGCATGCTAATCAATTCAAAATAGCTACTGGATGGGAGCCGAAATGTCTAATCGCAAAAACAGAGTCCAGATGACCACAGATGAAACTTTCTCGACACCGAATCACATCTGGATGAATAAAAGATTACACCATCTCATGCTAGTTGTTGTTAGCACTATAAAGACAAAACTTTGCTACAAAAGTCTCTAAAAGTTGTGGAAAAAGCTCATGAGCTCATCATGGTGAATAATTGGGATGCTAAAGAATGTTGTGTTATTAATGCGAGGAATAACTGTGACCGCTACATGTATGTACATTAAATGAACTAATTCAGAATTTCATGTTTTTAAGAAAATTACCAAAAATATCAGATGTTACAATGCATATGTTATAATTTATTTATTTATGAATGTGTCATGTATCTACTTTCTTACTAATATTTTATAGCTATAATTATTGTCTTAGCAAGCAAATAAAACACCTAAAGTATAACAATCCAATTTTAAAAGCATGCAGAAAAAAGGCTAAAAACAGATATTATGATAAAAATGAAATGTACTCTCATTATACTACCATTACACACAACAAACACCGTCTGAAATCTTGAAATCTTGACAAATTTGCATGTTGTGCTGTTGCCAGTGCAGGTGCTTTTCCCCATTATGTTGGAAAGGAGAATGGCCGACAGCTGTATACTGTAATGTCCTCTTTAAATGATGCCCCGTGCTTGATGGTGGACATGGCACTGCCTGACTGACAATGTTTTGGACATTGAAAGGGGGCCAAAATGTGGAGAGATTAGAGCGGTGTAGAAGAGGGACACATGCCTGAAAAGCAAAGAGAAAAGCAGCTGGACTGGAGGTGTGGGGAGCAGGGCTGAACATACACAGAGACTGTATTGATCCAGAGCTGATCCCTGCACCGGTGCGTTTACACACCACAGATACTCAGCACATGCAAACAACCCACTGTTATGTAAGGTACAGACAGATAGACCAGGGACATGTTTCATTTGTTCATAATAGATTTAGATGGGGAACAAAAATGTAAAATAGTTTCAGTTTATATTTAAGGTGCTCTATATGGTACATGTGTCTCTGCTGTGTGACATTAAAGGTGCTATACTACACAAAACTGACTTAACAGCTTTAAGCCTGGTTATAATGTTTTTACCTCATCAAAAACATACCCGGAGTTGTGTTTTATTATTAGTGTGTCTACATCTCCAAAGCTCAAAATGCCCTGTTCCACCTTTTGATGTCATAAAGTGGAGGTTTTCTATTTAACAGCTAGTTTTAACCTTTTGTTTTGTAGAGATTGGCAATGGGAGGGGGCTGAAATGATCCACCTGAATCTAGTGAAGGTGTTTAGAGTTTAAAACACAGTGGAGCCACAGACCGTATATATGAATGGACTAAGTGAGTGTAACGTCACCCATAGCGTTTAGCGAAAAAAAATAATTCAGGATCATGTGTCACGGGTTCATACGAACATTTTAAGACCAAAATGACGAGGCTCAGTGCAGCAGGTACAGACAGAGGGACGATAAGATCCTAATGTGAGTCAATGGGGAAAAGGGAGAGAAGGAGCCGCGGAAGAGCCTCCTGGAGCACTTCCTGTTTGGCACGCGGCGGCTAACGGGTTAGCTTAGTCCACTCATATATATATACGGTCTACGAGTGGAGCACTTCGTGTATTACCGCATGACATCACAAGGTGGAACAGAGTGTTTTCAGTTTGAGAGAAGAACGCAGCCATTTGTGTGTTAAACGTGTGTGGATGAAACAAACACAACTCCAGGTATGTTTTGATGAGGAAACAAATTATAACATAGATCTGAAAATAGCGTAACGTTGGCCCTTAAATTGATGTTACTTCATTCATAATTTTCCCCCACACATTTGTGATAGTGCAGATAAAACATATACAATACATACATTTGGCTTGGTCTGTTTTGTGGTATACTGTATTGAAATAAAACGTGGTGTGACACTTGCATGGGTCGTATTTTCTACCCAGAGCTGTCCCCATTTTATATGATGCATTTGCTTTGTAAATGTAACAGCTAATGCCATATTATATCACTCTCAATCCTCTTTTAACTTTACACTGTATTATGGCCCATTAACTCTCTATCAGTGCACCTTCGCTTCTTCACTGGATCTGACTGAAATAGATTTTGTCCTGAGGCGGAATGAGGAGAGAAGGCCTCACCTGTTCAGTTGGCCTTGAACCTGTCTCCGTCTCTCTCTTTTTCTTTTCACTCTCTGTCTGTCTCTCTTTGTCTTGCTCTCTGTCTATCAGTCTCTCTTTCTCTCATTCTTTTCTCTTTCTCTCGGGGGACAACGCTCTGGTCCACGTCTTGTGCCACGCTCGAGTATCCCGCCTTTCTGCAACACTGCAACATTTATATTTCAACGGGCTGAATATGAATTATGCACAATAAGCAGTGAGGAGGAATTTAATGATGCCTCGCTGGTACAAACGAAGAGTGATTCCCCCTGTCTCGGCCGCGCGGACGGAGCTGCTGATTTTGAACAAATCTTTGACCCCCGTCTTTCTTGTTGCTTAAGGATTGCCTGCGTTCAGAGAGAGAGAGAGAGAGAGAGAGGGATGAGGTGAGGTCTTCCTGTCAGAATATTGATCCGGCGCGACATCTTAACGTAATGATTCTTCGTCAGCGTCGAGATGACTGGGCGACGCGGCGAATTTGGGCCTGAGCGCCACCGACTTTTAATTAAGACTCAACCGCCACCTCCGCTTGACCTCGCCGTCCTCACAGCCAATGAGAGTTGACGGTGCTTTGTGCGGGTGACCTCCATATGTGAGGCAGAGAAAACCTTGAAATTTTTAGCTGGTTGTTGGCAGCGAGTGTTGAATATTTTCCAATTTTTATTCATAAAACCACCATGCTCCACACTAGAATTTGTGTATTTATCTAGCTTCTGTTGGCATCTGTTTTATATCTCATGCCCTTTCCAACTCTTCATCATTCCAAGCTTGCTCTGAGCAACACATTCATGATTTTATTTTTATTAATTAAAGGTGCATTGTCTAACTTTCCTGTTGGAGGGTCTGTTAAATGCTTTTCTCCATGTAAATGTTATTAAATTGCCTGGAATGTTCCACAGTATGCTATTAAACCTTTCTATCTTCATGGAGATCGAATCAGACCAAGTTACAGGTCAGATCTGTGGAGAGGCGACCCCGCTCACAGTCAGAATGCCTGTTTATCGAGGGGTTTTCTAGCTGTAAAACCAACTGCAAGTTAAAAAAAGTGTAAGGTAGAGCTGTTTTAATGTCACACTGTGGAACACTCCAGGCAAAGCAATGACATATCCATAGAAATAAGCAGGTGACGGACCCTCAACCAAAAGGTTACGCAGTGCACCTTTAACAGAGACGCAAAATGAACTGTTACAAATAGAAGTCTGGACATTATGTGTAGGAGGCAGTAGCTTGTGTTTGTGGAACAGTGCAGACCTGTGTAGGCCTATTAGAAACTCCAGAGGGGCTCACTGTGTTCTTTATCCGGATCAAACTCTTGACTCTTGAAGCATTTTTTTTGCTCAGAATGAGACGTGCGTGTAGCCTATAAACATCGAAGAGTCTCGTATGCTTTCAGCTCAGATATTTCACTTCATAACTGTAATTTCAGAGACTCTATTCATTAAGGCCATAGTTAGGATCTGCTCTGCATTTTTCTCATATTTTTAATACCTTTGGGCAACTTGTCTTAATAGTGTCAGAAGTAAGTAAGATACCATCACCCTCTTTGGACAGCGTTGGTCAGGAGTGCATATGTTGAAACAAACCTGGGCAGGCCATGCAAATTCATCATATTAGTGTCCAATTTGAGGATAACTTGAATTTTAATCAAACCCAGATCTTTGAGTTGAGAGAGCTGGCGGTGACTGACTTAAAGTGTGCAGTCATATTTTAGCATGCTAAAATATAAATATGGTGTGATGGGCTGTGGTTAAAGGCACCAGTGCTTTTAGCAGCTCAAACGCTTTTCCAAATCTTTCAGTTTTGTTTGTGCTCAGCCTCAGGCTCCATCTAACTCAAGTCACAACACTGTAAATGCTTTTGGACACTTCCTCCCACGTCACCCGGCTGCACACTCCTGTACAACCACGGCAAAAAACAGCCACAGTTACATCATTATTTTAAAACTTTGGTATAAAACGGTGACTCACTTCATTTAATATTTTAGCATGGTCCTCAATAATCCAGGTGCACTAACTTTTCTGGGGGAGGGTCCACCGACTGCCTGTCTCCATGGAGATGCTGTTGCTTTGGAATGTTCCACAGTATGGTATTAAACTTATCTATCACTATCGAGAAAAGCACGAGCATCCACCAGGAAACAAATATCTATAACTGAATAAATACAAGAGTCGTACTGTTCCTGACAGGCCCCTCACCCTTAAAGTTAAATAATTCAACTATAATAAACAAACAGGACTTCATAGGTACAAAACAAGGAATACAAAAAAATCCAGGAATTTTGCAATCCATAAATCACTAATGCCTTCTTAGCTGGCTCATATATTGCACTTTGGCTGTGTTTTTCTGAGCAGCGCTGGGGGCAAAAAGCTGCCACGACTTTGACTCGTGCATCTTTTATGCATTGTCAGCAGCAGGATGCAACCATTGCAGCAGTCTCAGTCCAGTGAACAAACATATTGACATGTTGCTCCCAAAGATTAAATCACAAGCACTGCAGCTCTCCATGGCTCTGGTGAAAACAATTAAAAGTCTACAGCGGTGAGTGGGCCGCGCAGAAGGGTGTTTAAAGCCAAAACACACAAAGATGGAGCGCAGAGAAGCAAACGCTACAGGCAAATAGATCCCTGAGACACCAAAATAGCCACATTTAAAGGGACGCACTGTTTAGAGCTGTGACTGCATCTGTGCATGTTTGCCCAACGGCAGCGTGTCATCTGAGAATAAGCCTACTGCCAAGACAACGACTGCAAGTTCTGGCGCTTTTGAGTGAAGCTGAACTTAAAGGTGTACTATGTAACATTTCTGGAAGAGGTTATGCCATGTGCTTTGTCTCCGTGGATACATTATTGCTTTGCCTGGTTTGCATTACGCTTCTATCTAGTTATTTATTTTATTTAATTACAGATGTGCTCAAAAATGTTGGAGTTGTGTTTTGTTTCATTCACAAATGTTTGAGTAAATTTTTTTTAGACTGTCTTCATCTCCAAAGCTCAAAATTCTCTGTTCCACCTTGTGACATCATGAAGCAGTAGTTTTCAAGTTAGCAGCTGCCTTTTACCTTTAGTTCAACAGACACGGGCAATTCCAAGGTTGAAATCATCCAAATGATTCTACAGAGGGTGTATGGAGTTTATAAATACTGTGGAGCACTTCCTGTATTACTACATGACATCACAAGGTGGTACAGAGTGCTTTCTGTTTGAGAGAAGAACTCAAGCTAATAAATATGCAGGGTTTGCGTGTTAAACATGAATCTAAACACAACTCCAGGTATGTTTGTGATGAGGAAACAACATTATAACATAGATAAAAAAATAGCATAATATGAGCCCTTCAATAAAATAATTTAATACGATATAATTTCTAGTTTTCAGCTTTCTTTTACAGTCTGGTGTCTGTTCTGGAGAACACACGAGCCATTGTAATTTATGAACTACTTTAGTTAGTTATTGTTTAGGCCTAGATCCTATTTGTACTGAAACGCTGCAGCTAAAAGCCTCTCCCAGCTTTTAGTCAGGATTGAGTTACCAACTTTTTTGCCATCGTGCTGCTGAAATAATTGAACCATTTCTACTCAGCCATTCAACCTTTTCGCTGCATTTGTTAATATATTTGCTGCAGCGTTCTCTGTCTCGATGGTAATAGATGTAATTTTGGGTACTAAAGGTTTCTGATTTGTATTCAGCGCCATAGGAAAGATGGCCGCCGATCACAAGGTTGAGTGTGCACTTTAAAGTTTATCTGGCGGCGCACAGCAGAGGCGCGCTTAAGCATAATGAATCATTTAGGAGAATATTTTCGACTGTGTATGGCCTTTTGTGATGGTGAGGAAGTCATGTTATACGAGATGAATTAACAGGAATGCATTTAGGCAGTTCATTTTCACATCTGAGCCACTTTGAACACCTTTGGATATTCACAGTGGGAGTTTTTTCACAGTGTAATGTAGCCAGTTCATTACATAGGCCTGAGATAACAACATATGTAAAAATGACAGACACAGATACAGTTTTAAAGGTTTATTAATGGGAAGTTGTGTGTAGAATTGTCATTTAATTTATTCTTGTGTGTCTGCCATCTTAGGTATTCCAGCCGACAGAGTCCACAGGGAGCCCGCTATTGTTTTGATCACACAGTTTTCAATCCCATTTGAAACTGTTTCTTACAAAAATATTATAAGTCTGTTTGAGGTTGTGCTATCTGCTTGTCTCCTTGACCAAGAAGATGACATTGCTTTTTTCTGGAATGTTCCGCAGTATGGCTTTAAACTTCTCCACGGAGACAAGTAGGCGATGCCACCAGGTTAAGTTACAGGTTTAGTTTAGTTTATTAAGATCCCCATTAGCTACTGAAATATCAATAGCTATTCTTTCTGGGGTCACACACACACACACACACACACACACACTCACACACACACACACACACAAACACAAGACATGAAAGCTCAGTGTGTAGTAAATAAGTAGTAACCAAAATAAATCAGTCAATAACAATTAAAATAAATAATACCAATAACAATAATACCCACATAAACAGTAACTAATCATTGTGTGAAAAGGAACAGTTTTAACTTTTTTTGAAAGAACTTTTTGTTATTTTCAAACAACAAGAACACTGGTAAAGCGCCCAATGCAGCCACGGCTCCATAACCAACTGCACGCTGCATTTGATTAGTTCTGCACACAGGAAGCACCGCGCTTATATTTTGGCTTTGACGGGTTTCATATTTGTGGGTGTCTGAAAAAAAAGTGAATTTGTTATAAATTATTTCTGGGATTTTGGTTAAAATTATATTTCTAATAAATGTTAAGCAATTGTATTTGTGCATTTTACAGTCAACCAGGCCAACTCATTGTGCACGATTATATTGGTCCTGTACGGACACCTCAAGACAATCCGGCTGCTTTATTCTGAGCGACTTGTATCCTGTACAAGTTCCTCTCACATGTCTTTGAACAAATGACTGAGAAAGAACCACTGATTGTACTAAATGTTTGCTCTGATGATGGTCTGGATCTGTGGAAAGGAGAGGCTACTCACAGTAACACAATGCATGTTTTTACGAGGTACTTTTTAATCAATAAAAACACATTTAATGAAATAAATGCTTGATTTAATGCCATACTGTGAACCATTCTTGGCAAAGCTTTAACATCGCCATGGAGACAAGCAGGTGTCAGACAGTGCACCTTCAAAAACTGACATATGCAGCAACTAAATTATAGATACACTTTTTTTTTTTGCAGATATGGAGCTCCTAATGAAACGGTGCATATTTAACATAAAACTCACATTCAGAATTTTGAAGTTTCTGTCACCATTTGTGTGCCGCAGCATCACAGTGTTTTATTTATGTTTTTTCGTACAGTTTTAAAATACTTGATAAGTAGTGTATTTAATTATAAAATGCACAGACTCTTGAGAACCGACTGTGCGGCCATTTGACGCCTTTCCCACGCACAATAGCCTCATTAGTGGCAGACAATGGGCCCCGGGTGTCCAGTCCCTCAAGTGTGAAGCTTCTGGACGAGGCGCAGACACAAACTCTTCACTTTTCTTCTTCCTACGCAAACTTCTCTCTGTCCAACCACCACTCTCATGTTCTCCAAGCAACCAGCCAACCCTGACTCTGAGCCAAGATAGTGTCTTTGTACTGTCACTTATTTCCTCGATTGCATCATGTTCAGCATTGTTGGTTGTGTTTAACTTCACGGCAGAGTACTGATGAAAGGACGGGAGGGCAGGAGTGAGGCAACTAGGCATGAAAATGTTTCGCAGTTTTGTGTTAACTAAATCTGAACCATGTTTCCTAGATTTACAGCAAAGTCTCCTGCAGGGTTATAGGATTAAAATGGATTCTTCTGAGCTTTAAGACAATGGTGTTACTTCAGCAAAAACATACCTGGAGTTGTGTGAGTAATCTTTTTTTGTGGTCTGTTTACATCTCCAAAGCTCAGAATGCTCTGTTCTACCTTGTGATGTCATGTAGTGGTAGTTTTCAAGTTAATAGCTACCTGTAGTTCAGTAGAGATGGGCAATTCCAGGTCTGAAATCATCCAAGTGACGGTGCATGGAGTTTACAAACGCAGTGGAGCATTTCCTGTGTCACCACATGGCATCACAAGGTGGAACAGCACGTTTAACATCTGAGAGAAGAACCTAATCGAGGCCCTTTAGTCACATATATGCATTTGTGAGGAAGAATAACCGATGTGGTCTGTTTTACCCCAGTTCATTTTAGTCATTTCCTTTCTATTACCATACTGTTTACGCTGTGACGTGCTATTCTCAATGTTTTTGTATTTTTACAGGATGACTCAGGGGAACATTTCAAAAGGTCTGTTTATTAAATGAACGCTTCCCGAATATATTCCTGCAATAATGATAACATATTGCTATTGTGTCATTGGGCAAAACATTTCATTCACAGTGTACTTTGAGTATAAATTATGACTGTACCTGCTATCATGTCTTTATGGATGTACGGGAGCATTTTCCCTGAACCACAAGGTTTTTTAAAATGGTATATTTTCAGGTACATTTCCTCATGGTAGATTGGGCTGTGCCTAAAGTGACAGTATGTCTTGACGATTATCAGAAAGCAGAATGCGCCTCATACAGATCTTGCATTCGTGTTGCCAGTTTCAGTGCTAAAATTACTGATTTAAACCTAAAAAGACGCCCTCTGATCTGAATCCTCACTATAAACCCCAGCACCTGCGGCCAGTCATTAGTCAGTGCTAGTGCAGCCTCTGCAGCTCAGAGAGGGAGACTTAAGGTTCACGTGAGGTTTCACCTGAGGCACGGTCTGGCCATGTACTGAGAATGAGAAAAACATGTACTTGTCCATGTCTTCTAGCTGCAGGTTAAAGGTGCATTGTGTAACTTTTCTGGTGGAGAGTTTATCAAATGCTTTTCTCCATGGAGATGTTATTGCTTTGTCTGGAATGTTTCACAGTATGGCATTAAACCTTTGTATCTTTATGGAGACCAAACCAGACCAAGGTTACGTTTACACTGAAACGAATCACCATATCAGCGTATTGGAAACGATTTATGTCCAGACACGACCGCCAGAAACGCTAGTCTAAGATAAGCTGGCATCACATTGTCACGACGTCACAGTGTCACGACACCACGTGGGCGGTAAAAACAAGGAGCAGAGCACCGTATCTGAAGTTGCCATAGTTCTATGGAAGTTGCAGCAGCCGATTGCGAGCAGAGGAAGATGGCAAGAGTGAAAACAGTCTTTTTGTGGACCAACGCTGTTTCGCGTTAATCTAGGGTTTGTTTAAACTGTTTTCCGCAATAGCATCGCATGTCCGATGCCACAAACTCAGCAAATCAGGAAGGTACAAGTCACAGTGACATGGTCCAATAAGGACGGCAACTACAGCAACTATGTCAGCTTATCAGCGTTTTCATGCGTCCACACATCAGATCCATGCTCAGGTGAATACGTCTTAGCTGGCGGCTCCAGATGGTTCCATCTCTGGAGCCGTTTTCCATCGGATTAGTGTGGACGAACACGGCATCCGCAATGAAAACGACTTGAATACTTATTAGTGTGGATGGGGCCCTAGTTACAGTGCACATACTGGGCAGAGGCACGTCTGCTCGAGTCAGAATTCCTGTTTTTCTAGGTATTTTTGAGCTATAAACTAAAACAAATCACAATATGGCATTAAATAGCTCTACATTGATTCATTCTAAGCCAGTGGTTCTTAACCTTGTTGGAGGTACTGAACCCCACTAGTTTCATCTGCACATTCACTGAACCCTTCTTAATTGGAAATTTTTTTTTTTTTTTTCAAATTCAAACATAGGTATATATATTTTATTGGTGCACACATGTGAATCCATATTGCACATATTCGTCCGACCATTTTCTTTTTTTGCTCAACATAGTATTTTGAAGGGAAAATATTAAAAAAGAAATTGCACAACACCATCACGACATTCTCAAGACTATTGTGCGCACAAAATTTCCTGCAGCCAATAACGGCCAAAAGGGGCGTGACATCACCAATCAGCAGGTAACAATTCAACCCGGGTTCAGTTGTGATTGTAGCAACAGTGCCTACAGTCTTTAAATGGCATGTGCGGTGTCAAGGTATATCTATCTTGGGTTATAACAGTTATACAAAGAAACGAACAAACTTGTTTTGTTGGGGTGCCTTTCAAAGTTAGTTACAGAATAATGACTGTGATACTCTGAGTCAATACCACAGCACGGCTTTGAACTTAACACGATGTTTGGTTATAAGCACAGCAGCATATTTATTCATCAGGCCTTTACAAAGTGAAAAGGTTTTTGAGATAGTGGAAAAGGGAGAAGGGGAGACGTGTGCAAAGCAAATGTAATCACTATCATTTCCACAATCACCTCGCCGCCACAGAGCGCTCCTTCAGATGTAATGACAGACGCGCTTCAGTAATGGCAAAGTTTGACAAGACTTCAATTCGCGTCTCGAGTGGTGGTGGGATCTTTTAGGATTGCAAATCACAGCTACTTGAACAAGAAAGCAACATTTCCTCACACAGACAAAATTGGTGGGTAAGTTGTTAAAAAACATCATTACTATCAAGGCTGCTGAATTTGGCACTTAAATGTGACAAAAATGTGTGACAGACTTGGGAATATTCAAAAAATATGTTTAGAAGGAAATAGCTCCAAGAAAGAACTAAATTATAAGCAGATGTTTTCCACTAGTTTTGGTGTCTTTCATATGCATTAATCTGAAAAAAAAAAAAAAATGCGGCTCACGTTGTCACTGTTGTGGATTGGTACCAAACCTGGATAATTTTTTTAATTGGTGCGTTAAAAAAAACAAAAAAAACTATAGTGTTTTACTGTAGAACCATAGACTGTATAAATGGACACAGCTAACCTGATATCCTCCGCACTCCAAATAGGGAGTGAGCATGTGCGGCAGTGCTTCATGCTCCATCGACTCTGGCTCCAATTCACTTTCTATTGAAAAAAACGCCGCCCCTCTCTTCATAACTGTTGTCATCAGGCTCCTCATTTTGGGCTTAAAATGTTTGCATTAACCCCCTCTACATGATCGTGGTGTTTTTATTTCACTATTTTGTCCGTAAAGCAATTCCTGTTTCTAATGTGGAACTCGGCTACAAATTTCCCCAATAACTGCTAGCCTCATGAGCTTCATTTGACTGGAGCCGAACACTATGGGTAACGTCACACTCGCTTAGTCCACGTCAGTCATCTGTACAGTTTTTCCACATCGATATGTTTCAGCTACCAAAATAGAAGCAATTTTCTTCCATTTCAATTGATCGTCAGCACGGATTTGTTATTGCTGCACCTGAAATGTTCCACAGTGTCACATTAAACATATATACAGTTTATTTATTGCTCAAAAATGCCTTGAAAATATTTAATCACAGTGGCCGAGGATCGCTTTTCCACCGATCTGACCTGTGATTTGTCCAGGTGGCTTTGTCTGCTTGTCTCCATATATTTAAGGTGGATTAAATGTAGAAGTAGAAGTACTTTTTAGCAGTAAAACCCAATACACGTCGCTATTTTTAACTAGCGTTGCACATGTAGCCATAACCTGCTTTCATATAAGTATTAATAAACAGTGCTTATACCAACAAATTTTTCATCTATTTTCAAATGTGCAGTTTTGAGTTCTTTTTTTTTTTAACCATGAGCCAGTAAGTCTGAGTCTATTCTGGGCCGTGCAGGCTGAGAGTCACTGACCAGGTGCTCCGGGGCCCTGGGTTTCTGCACACTGCCCTCTGCTGCAGCTATAGCTAACATTCAGAGCATGATAATCGTCCTGGAAGTGCACGCATCACCACCGCCGCAACACACAAATAATAATCCTGCTGTCACTCGCGCCGCTCTGAGAGATTACAACAGTTGACTGTATGTGGAGGAGGTGGGCACGATCCATAAATCGATCACTGGAGGGGAAGAAGTTGGAGAGACAGACATCTGCTGTTGGCTGTCCGGGAATCTGGTCTGACCGGTCACTCCTTTTTAAAAATCATAAAAAAAGTATATTCCAGTTCAAGGATAAAGGCTGTTCTTTATGCAATATTCATGTTATAATATATTAAAAATCATCAGGAATTGTGTTTTGTTTCATTAGTATTTAAGTAACTTTATTAAACAGCTTAATTCACAGTAATGGTTAGGAGCTACAGTTCTGCTTATTTTGGGTTCTGGGGGGTTCTGGTTATTTTGAGTACAATGGCCTTAAGAGCAGAAGGTTGACGGTTCAAATCCCACTCTTGACATAAACATCATTGGGAGAACAGTCAGATCCACTCACCCACAGGTTTGCGGTGCGGTCCCAGCTTCAACAGAGGAATACTGTAGTGTCCTTGGGCAAGACACTTGCTCCCAGTATCTGCATACACTGATATATAGTATGTGTGTGCGTGTGTGTGTGTGTGTGTGTGTGTGTGTGTGTGTGTGTGTGAATGGGTGAGTGGTTCCTTGATGTGAAGCGCTTCGTGTGCCTAGAAGGTTGAAAAGTGCTTTATAAAAATGTTTCCATTCACCATTTAAAAGAGAAGTAGTGGTAGTAGTAGTAGTAGTGGTAGAAGTAGTAGAAGTAGTAGAAGTAGTAGAAGTAGTAGTAGTAGTAGAAGTAGTAGTAGTAGTAGAAGTAGTAGAAGTAGTAGTAGTAGTAGTAGTAGTAGAAGTAGTAGTAGTAGTAGTAGTAGTAGAAGTAGTAGTAGAAGTAGTAGTAGTGGTAGAAGTAGTAGTAGTAGTGGGAGTGGTGGTGAAGTGGTGAAGTGGTGAGTAGTGAAGTAGTAGTAGTGGTGAAGTGGTAGAGTAGTGGTAGTAGTGGTAGTGGTGAGTAGTGGTAGTGGTAGTAGTGATGGTAGTGAAGTAGTGGTGGTGGTGAAGTAGTGGTGAAGTGGTGAAGTATGGCAGAGTAGTGAAGTAGTAGAGTAGTAGTGGTAGTGAAGTGGTAGTGAAGTGGTGAAGTGGTAGTATTGGTGAGTAGTGGTAGTGGTGAAGTGGTAGAGTAGTGAGTGGTAGAGTGATGGTAGTGGTGGTGAAGTAGTAGTAGTGGTGGTGAGAAGTAGTAGTAGTGGTGAAGTAGTAGAGTAGTAGTAGTGGTAGAAGTAGTGGTAGTAGTGGTGGTGAAGTAGTGGGAGTAGTAGTAGAGTAGTGGTGGTGAAGTAGTAGTAGTGGGAGTAGTAGAAGTAGTAGTGAGTAGTAGTGGTGGTGGAAGTAGTGGTAGTGGGAGTAGTGGTGAAGTAGTAGTGGTGGTGAGTAGTAGTGGTGGTGAAGTAGTAGTAGTGGTAGTGAGTAGAGTGAAGTAGTAGAGTAGTAGTGGTAGTAGTAGTAGTAGTGAAGTAGTGTAGTGGTGAAGTGGTAGTGATGGTGAAGTAGTAGTGGTAGTGGTGGTGAAGTAGTGGTAGTGGTAGTGAAGTAGTGGTAGTGGTGGTGGTAGTGAGTAGAGTGATGGTAGTGATGTAGTAGTAGTGGTAGTAGTGGTGATGATGATGAGTGAGTAGTAGTAGTGGTAGTAGTGGTGGTAGTAGTGGTGGTGAAGTAGTAGTGGTAGTGATGATGATGAGTAGTAGTAGAGTAGTGGTGGTGGTGAAGTAGTGGTGAAGTGGTGAAGTGTGGCAGAGTAGTAGAGTGGTGAGTGGTAGTGGTAGTGAGTAGTGGTGGTGAAGTAGTGGTAGTGGTGAAGTAGTAGAAGTGGTAGGTAGTGGTAGAGTAGTGGTGGTGGTGAAGTGGTAGTAGTGGTGGTGAAGTAGTAGTAGTGGTGAAGTAGTAGAGTAGTGAGTAGAAGTAGTAGTAGTGGTGAAGTAGTGGTAGAAGTAGTGGTGGTAGAAGTAGTGGGAGTAGTAGTAGAAGTAGTGGTGGTGAAGTAGTGATGTAGTGGGAGTAGTAGAGTAGTGGTAGAGTAGTAGTAGTGGTGAAGTAGTGGTAGTGGGAGTAGTAGTGAAGTAGTAGTGGTGAAGTAGTAGTAGTGGGAGAGTAGAGTAGTAGTAGTGGTAGTAGTAGTGGTAGTGGATGAGTAGTAGTGGTAGTGATGGTGAAGTAGTGAGTAGAGTAGTGGTGGTGGTGGTAGTGGTAGTGGTAGTGGTAGTAGTGGTAGTGATGGTAGTAGTGGTAGTGATGATGATGAGTAGTGGTAGTGGTGGTAGTAGTGGTAGTGGTGAGTAGTGAAGTGGTAGTAAGTGGTAGTAGTAGTGGTAGAGTAGTAGTGAGTAGTAGTAGTGATGGTGAGAGTAGTAGTAGTAGTAGTAGTAGTAGTAGTAGTAGCAGTAGTAGTAGTAGAAGTAGTAGTAGTAGTAGTAGAAGTAGTAGTAGTAGTAGAAGTAGTAGAAGTAGTAGTAGTAGTAGTAGTAGAAGTAGTAGTAGTAGTAGTAGTAGTAGAAGTAGTAGTAGTCGTGGTAAAACAAAGTCTTTTTCATTACAGTTTATAATAACACTTTACATTGACTTAATCAACATGAATAAACTTAATTAATAGTGAACAAATATTTTATTATGAATGAGCTGAACTAACAGATAAACTGTTTGTTTTATTTATCAATAAAAATGATGAATACTTTTATTATGGCTTATTAAAGTGTAGTCATTACAAAGTCCAGACTTGCTCTGATAATTTCACTGGCCAAACTTTAGCCAGTTCAGAAAACCTCGGCTCTCGCAGACGTTATATTTAACACCGCAAACTTTCCTCCTTCTCTTCCTCATCCTTTTGTTTTATTAGAAGAAAACAGAAGTGTAATATTTAAAAGAAGACGCAATGAATTTTCTATGTATAAAAACTAGCGCACCCTTTTCTAAGCGCAAATGTCATGGCAACAAAGACCTGGAGGTATTTTCCAGACATTCTCATTAGGCTACGAGAAATGGTGTCCGAAGTAGAAGAAAGTAGTTTGAAAGTAGTTTGAAGCTCGCACAGTGTTTTATCGACTCGTATACAGGGATCGGACAAGAGATAGAATTGCCATAAGAAAAATTATCTGGATTTTTCTCCAATGTGTTTCCACTTGGATTGGGTGGAAAGGATTAAGAGCTGGTGAATTACATCTATTCCAAAAAGCAGCACAACAAAAACATGAAATAAAATACATACAAAACTGTGAGACCAAAATGAAGAACTGTCTTTCACAATTTACATATGAGAAATGGGATCAAATCTCAGCTCGGTCCAATCTCGTGTCTCTTTATCTTCCTAATATATTGTCCTGTCTTTAATCGGTACAGCCATAGTGCAACTGCTGAGGTATATAGAGACCTGACATGATAATTATACTATATCATTATTACTATATCAACTTACTGAAAGCTGGAACAATATTTTTAGATTAGGTCAGTATTTATCGTGTGTACAATTTCTTTGCAATTGGGGATTTGCAAGATATGAGCTGTAGACGGTAGAATAAACAACATTTATGACTAATTATTGCTTCATTTAAAGGTCCATTGTGAAACTTGAAGTCTGTTTCCCGTAAAGATGTTATTGCTTTGCCTGAAATGTTCCGCAGTAGCATTAAATTGATCTAGCTTACATTTATTACATTACAGTTGTTTTTATTGGTTTAAAAAAACATGTGCCTCTCCACAGATCTGATGTGTAGCGTGACTTGGTGGTCCCTTTTTTTGTCTTCATGGAGATAGATACGTTTAATGCAATACTGTGGAGCATTCTGGACAAAGCGACAACATCTCCATGGAGACGAGGCGGTAACAGGACCTGTACCGGAAAAGTTACACAGTTTACATTTGGTACACAGAACTGGTTTACTGGGATTATCCTGCTGTGTGTGGCATAAAGTAGTTTCAGTATTTCCATTTCTCACAATATTTCTCGATAGTGATATTTCGTGCTTCAAAATGTGTTATTGGGACAGGCCTAGGCATAAAAAGATTAGCCTATGCTGTGTCCGTGTAATGTTAAGTTGTTAATTTTTTGTCATTTTCAGTCTATTTCACATACTAGTCCTCATGTTGAGTTGTTATTGCTTCGCCTGAAACCTTCTACAGTTTGCATTAAATGTTTATATACGTTGCTTTTTTCACTACATATTTTCCCCCTCAAAAATACCTATATCTCAAAAGTAGCGAGGATCACTTCTCCACCGACCTGACCTGTAATTTGCAGGTGGTGTATCTGTTTGTCCCCATGGAGAGATTTACGATGGGTGTCAGTTTTATCGTTGATCACAATATTTCTTCAAACTTACTGTGGCAGGTCTTGACATATAAAGAACATCAGTCTGTGCCTGTGTGAAGTTATGTGTTGCTTTTTCCCCCTTTTTGCTCGCACACAAATCCCAGCACAAACAAACCAAACCCTCTTCCTTCTCCTTCAGAGGAGATGAGGGAAAATCAATACGCTGATCATTGTTATGGACGAAGTCGGTTGGACATCATGAAGGACCTCTAATGTCAGCAGCCTATTAATTGTTTTGTTTACGTGGCTCCAATCTCCTCACACCACACCTCTCCCACTGAAAATGGATGATTCCTGGCAAAAGGTTAATATCCACTGAGCTGAAAATGAATCAAGACTGAATTAATGAGATCATTACTTGTGCACATGATAATGAAATTAGTCTTTCTTTCATGGATGGACATTCTGGGATGTGGTGGTATTGATTTGGAAATGAATGCGTCTTTAGGTGAAGTCCTTGACCTTATAAAGCCTGTGGTCAAACCAGGACTGAGGAGGTTTGAGGCGAGTGGTTTATTTGTGCTTAAATATTTGTATCTATTATAGGCATAACATAGGGACTCATTATATGCATTTAATCAGCACAATGCATGTTAAAGGGCCCATATTACGCTATGTTCTGATCTGTTATAATGTTTCCTCATAAATACATACTGTACTTGGAGTGTTTTGTTTCATTCACACATTTTTAACACACAAACCCGGCATATTTATAGTTCTTTCCTCAAATGGAAAACACTGTTCCACCTTGTGATGTCATGTGGTAATATAGGAAGTGCATGAAGCAAAAATACACACCAAAGTTCTTGTAGAGGTGCAAATGCAAAGGGACGACAATTTAAACGTGAAAAAAATGCATAGCACGCACAGATGGCCGATGTCCAATATATATATATGTATATATATTATATATATAAAATTCTGTTTCAGCAAAAAGCCTTTGTCAGATCATTTTTCTTGCTTTGGACCACAGTATACAAAATGGTTGCTTAGGAGCTCATATCCCTCACCAATGAATGGGGGGTGAGGTCACACAGTGAGATCAGCCCACTGTACAACAAGAAAAAAGTTAGATATTTTCATAAAAACATTCTCATTAAATACAAAAATAGTTTGACCATACCACAAAGAGCGTTTTAGGTCAACGTCCACATTAAGTCTGTGAGGAGCAAGAGTCTTTTGGTGAATCCAGAAGCGCTCTCTTTTTGACAAGAGCATTTGCAGATTCCCACCTCTAGGGGGCAGTTTTACATGTTCAATATCTTCAGGAAGAGAAGGATGGTTGAAATCTACAAAAAGAGCTGCCACAGGACAGTTCA
Organism: Odontamblyopus lacepedii; assembly: GCA_034769755.1. Taxonomy (NCBI): domain Eukaryota; kingdom Metazoa; phylum Chordata; class Actinopteri; order Gobiiformes; family Gobiidae; genus Odontamblyopus; species Odontamblyopus lacepedii. Next base: position 35,642,265 of record CM068351.1, on the reverse strand, counting down.
TGTTTTTACATCTGATGGTGCTCCTGTGCTCTGCAATATGTGTTTTAAAAGCCCTGCTTGTTTTACCCACATGGGCTATGCCACACAGGAGCAAACAGGAGCAAACAGGAGCAAACAGGAAGTGCTCCAACGTGTTTCTAAACTCCATGCACCTTCACTAGAATCATGTGGGAAATTTCAGTTCTGGAATTGGCAATCTTTACTAAACAAAAGGTAAAAGCAGCTGTTAACATGAAAAGTAACACTTCATGACATCACAAGGTATAACAGAGCATTGTGAGCTGTGGAGGTGTAGACAAACTAATATTAAGGGGTTCCTCAAACATGTAAGTGATGTGTGCATGGCAGGACTCCCTTGAAAAGAGATTAGTGACCTCAATAAGACTTTCCTGGGTAAATAAAGGTTAAAAAAACATATGTGAATGAAACAAAACACAACTCCAGGTATGTTTTTGAGAAGGTAACGGTGGTTCTAACAAGGTTTAAAGCTCGCAAGAGTTAATAGTGCGTAATATCAGTCCTTTAATTAATATATGGTATGACAATTTGAATAGGCAGGATATTTCACTTCATTTTAGAGAGTGTTGGAATAAGGCACCACTCTGATCTTGGCCCCTGTTTGTCAGCAGCACAGTGAAGGAGGATATGTACAGGCTTTATGATGCTAGTTTTATGGGGACAGGACAATGCATGTTAATGAATATACATCATTTTTGTGGGATTGTTGCCATGGGCTAATTTCCATCCATTGTGGCACATTGGCTCTCACTTACACACACTCCTTCATACCACTGCAGGCCCACTGCTGCTCCTCTGTATTCTACTAACCAGGCTCAGTCCTGCTTAGCTATGAGATGAGGTCTTCTTCTGGTGTTGTTAGGAGGAAAAGATGGATAAGCTGAGGTGTCTGGTGGTTCTACTGCTGCAGTGTTAAAAGCAGAATGATGGAGGAAATAGTGCATTTTTTATGAATGGATGAGAGGTGATGTTTGAGACGCAACAGACAAAAGAACAGCAGTGAAAATGTGATACAAAAATGACAGTATTGGCTGTATATATACTTTAGCTTCATTACCTATAAGCATTAGGCATAATTAAAGGGGGGCTATTATGCAAAATCATTTTCTGTAGGTTTCTATTATGCTATAATGTCAAAAATATGCCTGAAGAGGTTTTAGATGCAATGTTTCTCTTCCAGGTCCTATTTGAATCCTCTTTACGGTTACTTTAGATTCTGTGCAATGTTCCACCCACAATCTAACAAGATCACCCCTGCTCCCACATGATAATCCTTCATAAAAATACAAAGCATGATACAAAATTGTACACAACAACTTGACATACCTGATGTGCTGAGCAGTAGTTTCATTAGTGGGATGCCGGCTGAAGGGGGAGGGAGCAAAAGGAGAGGACACAAGAAAAAGTAACATTGTGATCTAAATATGTTATGTGTTAGCAGTCAAAGTTGAAATGAGAAAAGGCTGCATCTATGAATAATGTTCCAAATTGTGTAACATTTTTTTTATTAAGATAGAAGACACTGAAGATGTAAGGCTAAGTGGAGACAGATGATTCACTATGTTTTTCTCTCATCTGGGTTGTTGACACGACTGAAACATTTCCCTCTATCCTTTAAGTAGTCTCCCAACGGCAGAGCCCAGCTGTAATTTCAGGAGTGACTTACACATATGAAAAATGTCTGTAGTGGAGATTGTGCCGTGTTATTAATTGGCGGGGAGGCAGACAGTGGTGAGAGGAGGCCCTCCACATCCAGCCTGATTCATGCTTCAATCCTTCATTTGAACACTTCTTCAAAGTTTAGCAGCGAGAGTCCAATCTGAGTCAGGACCGAGCTGAAGATGACTCTGCACACTGCACACGAGGAGCGGAGCGCCACAGAGATGCAGGCTGCTTTCAGGAACACCACCGCTCAGATCAAATCATAAAGACTTTGGAACTGCAGTTTGAAGTGCTTTGAAAAGTTTGAGATGATAGCATTTTTTTCGTAGTTTTACTAATTGTAAAAGGTGGGAATATGGAGCTTTTAGATATCTAGAATATATAAATAAAATGTCTGATTAATGAAAATCTGAAATGTTAATTATTTTTAGTGCCACTCTTTATATGTAAATCACCTTTTGGCATAACTTTATAGATGATTACAACGATTTTAAAAGTGGATTAGTCACAATTATTCAGGTATTTGCAGCCCTAGTTTTTTGGTATATTAATCCAGGTATAAATGTTCAGTGATGGTAAAAAAACAAATCTCATAGAGTATTTAAAGGTCCTATTTTGCAAAATTGAGCCATGTTATAATGTTACCTCCTCATAAACTTACCTGGAGTTGTGTTTTGTTTCATTCACATGTTTGATCAGCCCTTTACTGTAAATCTGTCTACATCTCCAAAGCTAAAAATGCTCCATTCCACCTTGTGATGTCATGAAGCAGCTGTTTTCACCGTACATTTGACTTACTTTTCTTGAGTTGAGATGGTCAGTTCCAGGTCTGAAATCATCCAAATGATTCTAGTGAAGGTGTGTGGAGTTTAAAAACACAGTGGAGCGCTTCCCGTATCACCACATGACATCACTAGGTGGAACCGAGTATTTTCTGTTTGTGTGTTAAACATGTGTGAATGAAACAAAGCACAACTCGAGATGTGTTTTTGATGAGCAAACATTAGAACATAGATCAGGAAATAGCATAACATGGGCCCTTTAAATCAAGTATGTGATTTAAAACAAGGAGTATAACAACATTACTGTTTAATGCACAAAGTTGCCTGACACACGTTCAATATTTTAACTTAAAATGTCTCCCTTCAAACCATCCAAGTTAAAATATGCAGTCCCACCTGTTGTCGTTCATTCATATTCTACAGTATTGGAAGGGTTCTTTGCTTCAGGCCAACTTTCTGCATTTGCAACTTAACTTGATCAGGTAAGTCTCACCACAGCATGAATAAGCCATGGTCGAATTGATTTGAATTAGGCCGCGAAGATCTAGAAATATTTGGCGCCAGAATGGAGATTACTGTTGGAGGGCTTATATTGTATTTTTATGTTGGCTTTGTCTCCGTGAATCAAGTACAGTGCCTCAGGATTCACCCACCTGCTGTGAGCTCATTATTAGCAGAATTACAATAAAATTAATCCAATATTAAATTCCTTCCTAGACTTTGGCAAACTCATAAAACACTGATGCTTGAAAAATACAAGTGCGTACGCATTATTTTAGGTTAGTTTAGTAAGGGAACAAATCCTACTTTTACACAAATAATCATCCATTTATTCTTCTATCATTGTACTTTTACTTATGAAAGTTTGAAGTAACAATACTCAACGCACGGTATGCTGTAAGTGGTCCTAATACTGTATATTCATTGGATCAACACATAGCATTACATTTAAAGGTCCTATGTTACACAAAATTGACTCTTGTGAGGTTTAAGCCATGTTATAATGTTGTTACCTCATCAAAAACATACCTGGAGTTGTATTTTGTTTCTTTCACACTTGTTTGCATAATCCTGTCTACATCTCCAAACCTCAAAATGCTCCGTTTCACCTTGTTTTGTCATGAAGTGATATCTTTAGTTCAGTAGAGATTGGAAAGTCCAGGGCGGAAATCATCCAAATTATTCTAGTGAAGATGCATGGAGTTAAAAAAAACAAAACAAAACAGTGGAGCACTTCCTGTATTGCCACAAGGCATCAAAAGGTGGAACAGTATTTTCTGTTTGAGAGAAGAACTCAGCCTAAATCTGCAGGGTTTGGTGTTAAACGTGTGGGAATTAAACAAAACACAACTCCAGGTCTGTTTCTAATGAGGAAACAACATTATAACATAGATCAGGATATAGCCTATGGGCTCTTTACTACCCTCACATTTTGTTTATATTCTGCGCTCTTGTCTGAGTGTAGGTCTTGCATCTGGAAGGGCATCCGATGTAAAAACTGTGATGGAATTAACTCTGCATATCTAGTGGAAAATGGTTAATTTACAATAATATCTGCTTCCTACAAAATGTGGTGCTTTTCTGAAAGTTACCTGCTGGTCTATAGACGTCTACAGCTGAAAACATTGATTCAATAGCCAGACCTGAGTTCTAGTATATTGTGTAAACCTTGAGAAATGAAAGAAAGTGCTTGCTCCCTGCTGTAAAGTGAAAGCACAGGGTCGAGCGCACCAGATCTCTCCTCCTCTTCCTCCTCTTCTTCCTCCTGCTCTCCAGCCTCAGTCCGTGTCCGTGATCCGGCCTTGAGTTCGGATCAGACTCTCTCCTCCTGGGCCCTTGACTGCAGCATTGGAGGCACCTGCACCGTTCGGCCCTCACAGGGAGACATACAAGGAAACATGGGGAGCATACACAGGCAGGATCAGCAGTTATTAGTATAAAGTCTAACGTGCATAGGTACAATAAGACACAGCTGATACAATTACCACTCCAAAATTATTATCTGATTAGTCTCATCATGTTAATAGTTACGAAATGTGTATTTTTATGTGCGTTTCCCCACCCAGGGACCGCAGATGGAAACTACATGCAGCTAAATGTGATACGAATCATCTTTTCTTTTGTAAGATTAATGCATTTGTACATGGTCCCTGACAAATAAAGAAGAAAGACAGAATCAGATATTTTCTATTATGATTTAATTTAAATGCAAAAACATGCAAACGAGCAAAGGATCTCGCTGTTTATACGGTATTACTAAAGAAATACTCCAACAATCTGATAATAATCGGATTTTGAGTGTGCACATGTTCACAGACATACAGTATATGTCACTTTTTAAATCTAAAAGATGCACTGTGTAACTTTTTTGTTGAGGGTCCGTCTCCTTTTTGTGTCTATGGAAATGTCATGGCTCTGCTTGGAATGCTCACAGATCCACCTCTCATTTATTCAATAACAGGTGCTCAAAAATACCTAGAAAAAGAGGCATTCTGGCTGTGAGCGAGGCTGACGCACAACAGATCTGTCCTGTAATGTGCTCTGGTTTGATAATGTTAAAGGTCTTTCGTCTATGTGGTTAATTTAACAATCGTGATGATCAAAATACAATGCAAAAATATTCCCATCCGAGATTTTTAGCTTCTTGTTTACTCTGAGATAGCCTTGATACAGCTGCAACTTTGCAGAGCAGGATGTGATAACAATGCTCTTTCCTTCAGAAATATTTAGGTCTTCAAATTTTCAGTTTCTTGCGATCCAGAGTCTTGTTGTACTTTATATATAAACCTAAAGACTTATTTAATACCATACTGTGAAATCTTTCCAGACAAAGCAATAAAATCTCCATGGAGAAAAGCAGGTGGCTGACCCTCCACCAGAAAAGTTACACAATGCACCTTAAATTATTTTGCATCTAGATTCCTTTTGTTAATTAAACACAACTTACCATTTTAGAGTTATCCTACTTCAACTGATTGCATAGTTTGCAGACAGATAATTGATGTAATGTGCAGAATATTATGGCTCCGTGATGCAGTTCTGCAGGTAATGTTGAGTTTTAGATTGAATTAAAAAGAAAAATACACATAATATAAAGACTTGTACCTAACTTGTTCATTTGTGCTTGCATGTTATTTTTAGCATGCGTGATTAGCAGACACAGAGGAAGGTGATGAAAAGAGCACAGTGCAGGAGCAGGTGATGCTCGGGGGGATCTCTCGTCACAGCTTCATTACAAATCTTCTCACTAGTTTATGATGTTCATTAAGACATGTTTGATATTAGTGTTCATTTGAGAATAGAATGAAGGCTTGAGTTATTACATTTACAAAGAAAAGGTGATTTTTTTTAACATTTATCTACGATTATTATAATGTTGTTTCCTAATCGCAAATATCAACATACCGGGAGTTGTGTTTTGTTTCATTCACACATGTTTAACACACAAATCCTGCATATTTAGGTTCTTTTCTCAAGCAGAAAGCACTGTTCCACCTTGTGATGTTGCTCCATTGTGTTTTTAAACTCCACACACCTTCACTAGAATCATTTGGATGATTTCAGCCCTGGAATTGCCGATCTCTACTGAACTAAAGCTGAACTGTTTATTGTTAACATCAAAAAGTGAACCAGAGCATTTTAAACTTCAGATGATTTAGACAGACTCATAAACCAAGATTATTCAACCGTGTGTGATTGAAACAAAACACAACATGGCTTAAAGCTCACAAGAGTAAATTTTGCATAATAGATGGATTTTTAATAATAATGTCTTTGTTGTTAAAGGTCGTTTGTCTGTGTGGTTCACATTTAATAACCGTGATGATAAAAATACAATCACTATCATTTCAATATACATATGCCCAGTTACGATTCTTGTTTACTCTGATAAATAGTTATGATACAACTGGAACTTGCTTTAATGTAAAATAATATGTGATAATAATGCTCTTTCCTTCAGAAACATTTCGATCTTCACATTTTCAGCTTCTCATGGTCCAGTGTCTTGTGGTGCTTTCTATATATAGACCTAAAGACTTGAACTTATTGATCCTCTAAGTGTTTGTTGTGTTTTTGCAGCAGAACAAAACTCCAAAGGGACACATGGGTCACTGTCAACATGGCCGACGATGCCAAAGAGAAATCACACTTTTGAACCAGTGATCTGTGGAAATACACTTTAGCGAACACATTTTTTCATACACAACTATATTTAACCGCGTGGGGAAAAGTTTGATTACTTCCTACTAATTACAGTATAAATGACTGGACAATTTGAACATTTTGAGAAAGATGCACTATGCAACTTTTCACTGCAACTGTCTTTTTGGTGATTTTTTTTCTTTTCCTGGCTCACAGATCTGACCTGTAACTTTGCTTGACGTTGGTGCTACTTGTTTCCATGGGGATAGATCATTTTAATGCCAAACTAAGGAGCCTCCCATGTAAAGCTATAACTTTTCCATGGAGACAAACAGATGCCCGACCCTCCCTGTTACATAGTACATCTGTAACTTTGCCCTGTAGTCAAGCTCATAGCCCCGCGTTATGAATGATGTCTTCTGTATCTTTGTCACATCCGTGTAAACCAATCTGTGGATCATATTTCCAGTGTTGATGTTGTTTGGAGCAGATGCGGGGGCGTTTTTTCTTAATACATTCAGTGGTGACTGGATTTGCACACATTTGCATGGCACACTTTGGGAAACCAATAAGATTTCCTGTTAATTATATTCCATTCTTTCATTAATTATGTATGCCTTATTTATTGGTCCACATTATCAACATGTTTATCTGGCTGGAAGGACTGTTAATTGGTGATTAGATAATATCTTTGCGAGCTTCTAGTGGCACCTCCCTAGCCTTGGTTTTGAAATACAGACCTTTAGAGATATAACCCACTTTGCCTGATTCAAACACCAGCTCATTAACAGCAAGTCTGTAAAGAAGAAGTTTGGATGTTAATATTTTTAATGAAAACTAGATGATGGTGTCTGTGGTGGTGGAGTGAGGGTCTAAGGACAGGTTCAGTCTGTGCTCCTCTGTGTTGCATATACTCGTCTGGCAGCCACCTCCAGTCTCAGCCTCAGGGCAGGTCTCACTTCAGCAGAAGTCGTTTCTGAATGGGAGGGAGGGAGTGCAATTGAAAGGTGCACTGTGCAACTGTGTTTTTGGTTCGGGGCCCGTTACCTGTTTGTTTCTATGGATATGTCATTTGCCTGGAATGTTCCACAGTTTGACATTAAACAGCTCTAACTTACATTTATTCAATTAAAGTTGGTTTTAAAGCAAAAATACCTAGAAAAACAGAGGTTCTGAGTGGGGGCGCCTCTCCATAGATCTGACCTGTTACTAGGTGTGCCTTTGTCTCCATGAGGAAAGGTTTAATACCGAACTGTGAAACGTTCCAGCAATAACATCTCCATGAAGAAAAGCATTTGACGGACCCTCCACCAGAAAAGTTAAAGTAATAATTATTGTTAAATGATTTTGTTGGCTAATCAGTAAGATTTCAGCGACAGCCTGAGATCTGTAGCACATCATTTGTGTTTACGTAATGTAGGCAGTTGTTTGAGGCGTCTGTGATTTTGCGAGGCCTTTTTCACTGATTGAGCTCCATGTGCACATGGGCTGATGACCCTGATTTGGTCAATGTCTGAGTCAGCATTTCATTTAATTCTTTTCATTTTTATGTATTAAGAGGTCATTACTGGCACTATTCAAAGAATGAAAGAAAATATTTAATTTTGTATATTTGCACAAATAATAGAAAATGTGAGGATCCACTGTGTGAAGTCTTTCCTATTATAACAGCTTTGCATTGGTTCATTAAAAATAATATTTTATGCTTTTGTGTTGATGTTCTGATTATCAACATGAATACTGTATTATCTATGCATGTCTATCACACGACTGTCTTTTGTTAAGGTTGTGACACTTTATTGTGAAATATCAGAAGAAATGTTCATCACTAATGAAGTAAATAATAGTAGGAAAGGGAAGGTGAACTTGTGAATTCCAATCCATGGTTGTAGACAGCTGGACAAGTGTGTTGGAACAAAAGAAAAGTTTGAGTAAAAGTTTGGGAGTAAACAGCCTCTCTCTGAGTCCAGTGGTCCCTGAGATGGAGGGGGCTGATCAAAGCACACACACTCGGCTGAACTGATTTTGGTAAGAGGATGCTTTTCCTCTCCTGGAGCGCCCGAGAGGAAATTCAGGAAGAGGAGGCAGATGAAATGATTATTTGAAATGTCCTGGACTTGGTTTAATCAGCGGATATGGGAACACTGTTCCATTATAGAGCTTTTATGGATCTATCCTTTCTCACTGGTTTTGCGCTCACCTGTAAAACAAAGCCACTGTAGAGGTTCTTTTTTCAGAACGTCTCTGTGTGTTCGCTTGGCAATGAGCCTGTTGTCTTAGCAACAGCAAATGCACTGTCCGTCTGCTGACCGTTTTCTCCCCATATGCACCTGTAGCGAAGCACAGAGCAGACACGAGCTGCACAGACCTGAGCTGTGATTCTGAATACTGAATGCAACTCTAGTGAGTATCAGGTTTTAGTTAACATTAGTTAAATAGTAGGTTTATGATGGAAATAATCCTAAAACTGGACCCCTAATATTGCCTTGTGTTTTATTCATGGTTTCTTTTGAGAGTCAAAATGACACTATTATGATACTGTTACATATGTATTTATCCTGTATTTATTTAGTTTAGACTTGGTCCTTTTATATTTTTACAGCAGTGGTTCAGCTGAGTTTGATGCTTGATGATTTGGTTCTTGGATAAAGCACTTCTCATTGCTCACTCCAGTCCAAGATCATAGACTTCTGACTGGTTGCAACAGAAAGGGCAGCTGGTGCAAAAACAAAAAACAAAAAAATCCCCATGCAAATTCGTCGATGTGATGACTCCTGTGGGGAAAAAAAGAACAAACAAAGGAGAATATAGAAAATTATCATATTACACTTTCTCCATATCAGTTTGGTTGTGTTTTATGCCTGTTGTTTTATGCCTGTTGTTTCTTTACCACTGCTGGCATGTTTTTGTTTTTATTGAACCCTAAAACTGTCTAATGGCAACACACTGTACATGTCATTTATTGTCAGTGCCTTTGGATGCAGTTATTGCTAAGAATAGGATGGATTTATTATTATTTTTTATTCAACTGAAAAGGAAGCTTAAACAAAGCTTTTAACTTATGTCATAATGGAAGACGGGTGAGATATAATATGTTCTCTTCTTCCCACTCTTTTTCGAGCTTAAAGGTGCACTGTGTAACTTTTCTTGTGGAGGGAGATGTTATCGCTTTGCCTGGAATGTTTCACAGTTTGGTATTAAATCTTTGCATCTTCATGGAGACCAAACCAGACCAACTTCCATGTGGAGAGGCAACCATGCTCACAGTGCCTGTTTTTCTAGGTATTTTTGAGCTATGGAACCACCAGTTAATTAATAAATGTAAAGCAGAGCTGTTTAATGTCATACTGTGGAACATTTCAGGCAGAGCAGTGACTTATCCTTAGAAACAAGCAGGTGATGTACCCTCAACCAAAAAGTTACATAGTGCACCTTTAAAAAAGAAAAACATATGTGCAATCTTAATTAAGTGTACTAGACACATGTATATGTTCATAAATAATGAATGAAATTAAATTAACAAAGCAGAAACTCATCCATAAAGAAGGAGAACATGCAAACTCCACACATAAAAATGCTTAGGTGCAGGCACAGTGGCAGAGTGGTAAGCACTCCTTCTCTAACCATAAATCACTCCAACTTCCTCTGTTTGTTTCACACGTATATGTGTGTGTTCAAATAATAATTGCATCGAAAATCTCACAAAAATAATTAACTGACTCTGATTTTGTTTCCTGTTTTTCCTGTGTGTGTGGGAATGAGCCTGGTGCTGAAGTAAAAGAACACTACACTATATTAGAAGCTCACTGTGCGTAGCGGAACTGCGTTACTTGTAAAAGCTGACACCATTGTGTCTGTTTTCGTAGCTGCTAATCAGTCACTCAAATGAAGTGAAAACCCAATTAGCTGCTAGTGATGTAGACCACAGCTTCTAAGGCGTTTTACTGAGCACAATGCCTCCAAAAATCAGCAGAGACACTCCCTGACAGCCACTCCTGCTCCAGCTCCGGCGCAGCGTCCACACACCCTGTCATTAAGACTGTGAAGGCTGTAATTATAGATCATATAACAGACGTGAATACAGCGTCTTTCTACCCACATTATAATGCTCTGTGTGGAAATAAACACCGAGATGTGTTTTGGGTTAAACCAGAAATATTTTGTGGCTCATGACTCATCAGTGACAAGTGCAATTTTCTATGGACTTGATATGCGCAGTTATTCCAGTACTTCCATTAACAAAGGACTGACAGATGAAGTACACATGCAACATATTTCTGTTTGTTTATTCTGTTTGTGGATGCCTTTTTGAAGATGCTGCAATGGTGACGTGACAAAACATAATTTAGCTCATGTTCAATGTGTGACCCACCTTTGGGGCAGGATGTAGTGTGCATGTGTTTGTCACTTTTAGTCACAAAGTTTTGGTTATCACCTTGTCAATAGGCTCTGTGCATAACATAGACTGTATATATAAATGGACATGCAGCCCTGACTTACATTGGAATATTGTCGTCCCTCTCTGGAACTGCTGCAGTGAGCCCCGTCATGTTGGTCTTAAGATGTTCACATTAACCCACTCTACATTTTCACTATTTTGTTCTTCAAAAAATCCTGTTCATAATATAGATCCTGCCTCCAAACTTGCTCCTATAACCGTTAGCATCACATGCTTCATTCGAGTAGCCCTGAACGCTGTGGGCGACGTCACACCTGCTTAGTCCACTTTTTCAGTCTGTGGTGCACAACAGCACAACTTCACTGTTAACGTCACTACTTTCTGCCCAATTTTATCTCTATGAGGTTTGTGCCCAGTCATACTAATATGAATACATATTTAATGAAAAGGCAGTGAACAGGGAGCTGTGTGTTAATGTCATGACAACATGTTAAAAAGTACACAAATACAGCCCACCTGTAATAGACATGGGTATAACACAAGATGAGCTTCTGTGCTACCTTTACTTTGCCTAAACCAAGAACTAATGCACTGAAAAAACTTTTATATACAGAGCCATTTCTCACTGGAATAAGCTGCCTCAAAAAATGATGCTGATACGCAATCATCTTTTAAAACACATCTCAAGACATCAGTGCTAACCAAACTGTGATGACCTGATGTATGCGTTTTCTGCCTTTTTCCCTCATGATAAAAGTTGCTTTTATGTATTGACAATTATGTGATTTACTGTGAAGTAAAGTAGTGAAGTTAATGTGTGTCCTAAACAGAACCATGAGTGTTTATATTGATCACAGGCTCCTGAAAATGTGCTGTGTAAATCCATTTTGTACTTTTTTTCTAGAGTTTGCAGACAATCTTAAAGCTTTTTCTGGCAGTGTTTGTTAATGTGTGCATTGTGTCTCCATGGCAATTCCTAAACTTTCCACAATTTGCAGCAATTGCATGTTGCTGTTTGGCTATTGTTTTGTTGTAGTGAAAAGTCCCAAACTGTGGACATGGTGGTGTTTTGATTTACAACTGCAGTAAAGTGCGTCGATATGGCAAAAACATGTGTAACTGGATCGGTCTGATCACGTGACTGAATCCAATACTGTCCGATACTCATAAAAGAGCCGGATCAGGAGCCAACTGATGCTGAATATTGGATCGGGGCATCCCCCTTAGTGACACGCACTGACACGCCCCTTTTCCTCAGACAGCGGAACTCGGAAGAGCTTGGAGGAGACCGAGCAAGGTTTCTGAGACAGAATCGAAGATGGCTGCACCCAGTGTCACTTGTAGTATGAACTGTTTCATTGTGTTTGGACGCTCTGGTGGTTTCAATGGCCATTTCAGTCACTCGTATTACTGCAATACCTTAATGTGTCCGTATCACAGCCTATGATACGGACACATTAAGGTAGTTGTGTCACCCATGTTTTTAGCCCATTTCCTGCTAATCTGCTATCTCGCAACACCAATGCTTTCACTCACTAATGTACTCACATATGAACACAGCTTCTGCGTCTTCTGTACTCTTCCTGCCATTCTTCCTCGAGGTTGTGTAGTTGAAGCACAGACTTGTTTTGGAGCTCCTGGTACTCGGCCAACGCGAAAGCAGCAACAGCACCGCTCCGGTTAGCGTCCATGTTTTTCTCCAAGTCGGACTCACCAAACATAATGAAACCATTGACGCGTGGACGTGACGTCATATCCGAGATCCGAATGGGAGACGGATGGATAAACAAACGCAGCATGAGATACATGTAGAACACCCCCAGTATGATGTCACTGCAAACTATCATTTGTTACCAAAGCACTTTGTAACATGTCATGACCTTCTCACCCGTGCAAAAAACATGGAAATATTGGAGGATGTCTATTCAAGCTTGTATCTGGATGTTTCCACGTTGGAGCTTTTCCCTTAAGCCTGTGATCCTGCACAAATGCAAATGACAAGCACAAGTACATATTCCTAGATGAGAAATAGAGTCCTCATTCGTCCTAATAACGTCTTATGAGAATATCCCTTAACACTGAGTGGGAGCAGCCGTCTGGTTTGGGGAAGGTGGATTATACGCGTTAAGCTCGTGAAAAATACGAATCCATAAATAAATAATGAAGACCACATTTTGGCTTTTAATGTGAATCTCAAAGCAGTTATCTTTATCGTGCACCTTCGCCAGACAGCTTCCTTTTCCGGATACAGACGTTTTACAGAGAGCGGATTGGAGGAAGAGAGTTGAGTTCAGGAGAGGGAGCTGGAGCTACAAAGGCCGGGATAAGTGCTTCGCTCCGATTGAATCAATGACTGCACGTAAGCAGGTGCTGGTGGCTAGTCTCCCCAGGGTGACAGGAGGCACCCAGACGATCCAATATCCATAACCAGAGAGCGTCGTGGATTAACTGGTCCCATGCATCACAGCCGTAGCGGGCGAGCGATGTGCACTAGAATGTATTTATTGACTCATTGGCTGTATTGATCGTCGCCATTGATGAAATACTCCAGAGACAGGAGACAAGCGCGGAATAAAATAATGAAAAATGATGCAGCGTGAGGGAAAGAAACATCAGGGTTTCTCTTCACACAGACATTTGACAGGTGAAATCACATGAGCCATGATTTCAGGGTTATGTTTGGTGTGTATAGCTTCAGGCGCATTTTTTTTTTCTGGGAATGTCTATGCAAATGTGTTAGAATTATTATTTTTGTCTTTTTGATAGAAAATAACACAGAACCCGGTTATGCTTAAGTATTACATTACAGGTCCAATTCAGGCAGCACAATCCCTTAATGTGCTGTCTAAATTAACCAGACAAAGAAATAAATAAATACAAAAGTTTGCAGCAATTGTTTTTTTTTTCCAGTGTGATTTGAAGGATAAATCCATTGGAGCTTGCTTATAAATTTGTAACCCAATACACACCACCTGAGGACTGTGCAATTAATCCAAATTTAATCTAATCGGGATCCAGTAGTTTCAGAATTGTCAATGATCTGCTTGGAGCTTTATAATTGAAAATTCATAACCCATTCTCTGTCAGTAAAACATGTTATTTGAAACAGAATTCAGGCTTTGGAGAGGGAATAGAATTTTTTTTTTTGAATAAATAGCATACAAGTCTTGTTAATGAAATATTTGTTTTAATAAGAAATTCAAAATCGTGAGTGGGCGACTGTAGCTCAGTTAGTAGAGTGTTTGTCCGAAGGTCGGCAGCGCAATTCCAGCTCCTACTGATGGAAGAATGAATTGTTGCTGTGTCCTTGGGCAAGACACTTATGAATGGGCGAGTGTTTCCTTGACGGAACGCGCTTTGAGTGTTTACAAGATGGAAAATCACTATATCACTAGAAAAAAAAGACATTATTTGCCTATGTCATAATAATAATGTGCCTTTTTCAAACACATCGAGTTTACTTCTTCTGTACCTGCAGTCTTTCATTCAGTTCCTGGTGCCCCCCCCGAAGGAGAAGCCCATCCTTGACGGTGAAATTCAGTGTGACATTGACATTGTTCCGGTGTGCAGAGGTTTATTTAACAAGCCATTAATCTGGTAACGCCAGCTGAGCGCGGCGCAGCAGATGTTTGCTAACAAACTTGTGCCTCGCTCTTGAACTCATTGGCGTGTTTTACTGTGACAAGACGGGGGTCGGGAGGGGCGCTGTGGGTAAACAATGATTAAAGTGCGATTCGGCAGGGGAATATGCCTCATCATAATGTCATCAGCTATAACCTCAAACAGGAACTATCGCAAGGGTCGTCATCTATCAATTATCTGTTTGGGTATTGTCAAAATTATAGCGGGGTATTTGAACTTTTTATTTGAATAAGTTGTTAAATAAATTGTACTGGCAGTGGCCTGTATGAGCAGATTTATTTTTCACTTGTAAACTTTTTTATTACTAATATTATTTGGGGTAACGTGAGTAAAAGTTGTGGATCTACATCTCACTCTAAATAAGCGCTATTGACAGAAACATACCGTTGACAGCTTTGTTTTGTTTATCATTCAGTTTACCTTCAGATGTGGTTTAGCTTTTCAAATTGTAGATCCAGATATTTGTGTCACTATTTTTGTGTCTCTACCTGCGGACAATATCGTACCTTATACTCATGATACTAGGCTGAACCTGATATTAACTTCTACTCCCATAATATTTAAGGTAACCAGTGTTTTTCCAGGTACCCCAAATACTTTTTAACCTCACTTACTACAGTATGTACTTTTATCACTACTTTTTACTTGTACTTTCGTCACTTTTGTAATATTTCTACCTCAGGATCTCAGGATATTTTACCCTGTATCCGTTATATTAGACATATATTTTTTTCTACTGCCATAATATTTAAGGTAACTGTGTTTTTCCAGGTACCCCAAATACTTTTTAACCTCACTTACTACAGTATGTACTTTTATCACTACTTTTTACTTGTACTTGGGTCACATTTAATGGACAGGCCCCTGAATACATTTCAGAAATGTTGGTTCCTTACACCTCTGGCCGCTCCCTCCGGTCTTCAGGCCAAAACCTCCTGAAGGTCCCAAAGACCCGATTTAAAACTCGAGGAGACCTGTCCTTTCAAGCAGTCGCCCCTAGACTGTGGAATGCCCTGCCTCTGTCTCTTCGTGTGGCTGAATCTGTTGATTCTTTTAAAAAGCAGCTAAAGACACTATTATTCAAACAAGCTTTTAGTTAATTCACTGCGCTTTGTCTTATTTACCTGTTTTAACATTTATTATTGTTGTTTTGCATTTTATCTATTTTTACTCGCACTCTGTAAAGCACTTTGTGATTTTATCTGTGAAAGGTGCTATATAAATAAAGTTTACTTACTTACTTACTTACATTTGCAATACTTCTACCTCAGGACCTCAGGATATTTTACCCTGTATCCGTTATATTAGGCATGTATTTCCTACTGCCATAATATTTAAGGTAACCAGTGTTTTTCCAGGTATTAATATGCACCGCTAACTCCTGATAAGGCTTGTCAATTCATTCTGACACAGCACCATTCTGCGTGCGCTATCATCAGTATGCTAATGTACTCCACAGAAACAATCCAATTATTGAATGATGGCCGCTGTATACGAGCTTTCAAACCGAATACACTTCCAGGCGATGAGAAATGGACAGCCAGAGACTTAACACAGACCAGATGACCATTTGGGTTAACTTACACTGACAATGGAAAAACGATTGTCGAGGTGAACCGTCAGAGTCGTGAACTATGGTGTACTGAAGAAAAACAGTGAAATATTGCATTGTTTTGTGTTACGCGTTGTGTTTTGTTAGCCGCTGCGTGGGTGTCAGGGCAGCAAAGAAGAAACTAAAAACAGAGGTGATGTAAGGACACGCATAAGATACCAGATCAAAGTTATCTGACTGTACTCTAGGGTTTTCAAAAGTATCGAAGATCAGATACTAATCAATGCTAAAATTAGTGTTGAAACTCGATACTCATTTGAGCAAGTACTGATACTAAAAAGTCACAGAAATGAACCTTTCCTGAATAGCTTGAGAATGATCTTGAGCTGTATCAGAACAAGAATAAGAGCCCATGGATCATTATGGAACATACCTGGACCACTGAGGGGTTACGCAGATGTAAGGCCACATGTTAATACCAAAGAAAGTCTTATAATTTAATGTTGGAAATCACCTTCTTATGTCTAAATAAAGAGTCTGATTTTTATTATCACTGGTATCGAGATCAGTATTGAGGATCAAGTGAACCCAAACAAATGAGAAAAACTCATCTCCTTTTTCACAAATATAAATATATTTTATGTCTTGTATGTACAATAATGATTTGCCATTATCATCAACATTAGTATTGAAGAGGAAAGCATATCAGTAAACTCTTGCTAACTGTCCTGTATGATTGATTGGCGAGCGCTCTCTCATGTTAGCAGACCAAGCGAGTTTTAAAGGTGCATTGTGTAACTTTTCTGGTGGAGGGTCCTGCAAATGCTCCACGGAGATATTATTGCTTTGTCTGGAATGTTTCACAGTACAGTTACAGGTCAAATCTGTGGAGAGGCGACCCCGCTCACAGTCAGAATGCCTGTTTTTCTAGATATTTTACTGAGCTGTAAATCTATCTGTAATTGAATACATGTACGGTAGAGCTGTTTAGTGTCATACTGTGGAACACTCAGGAAAGAGCAATGACATATCCACAGAAACAAGCAGGTGACCGACCGCCAATCAAAAAATTACATAGTGCGCCTTTAATTGAGAAAGCTGGTGTTCGGGACTGCTCTGTGCCATGCCAAGTCCACTAGTCCTGAGCGCTTTTATGTTCATGTTCAGCCTCTAGCTCCCATTCAAAGTTCTGTCCGGTCATTTGGTAGAACATCATATTAAAGGGTTTATAGAACTTGTGGAGTCGCCGAATCACGTCCGGGTCGATTTTGGGATGAGTTCTGCCTTTGGATTTGCCCAGGCACCGAGGCATACTGCTGTCCTCTGGCTTCTTTAAACAGGGGAATCCTTTAGTTTTATTGAAGTAAAAGTGTTTGTCCGTTACGATCCGCTTGAGTCCCAAAAAGTCTTGTACTTTGGCCATCTCTCCAGCGGGGTCCACTATCAACCTCTCCCCGCTCACGAAGTGCATCTGCGAAAGAGGGAAGTACTGCATCCACGTCTCCAGATGTAACGCGTAAATCCCGATACGCAACGCGCTCCAGGATGCGTCAATCAGTCCAAGCGTCCGATTCTTGAAAGCTAGGACCTCAAATGTGGGAATCTCCGGTTTCTTGGACAAAGTCTGTGTGTAGTCCGAAATGGCTCTTGTTACGGGGTTGCGCACCACAATAATCAGTTTGATGTCGCGCGCCATGGAGTGAATGCGCTTCGGGGCATGGCTGGTCACGAAGTAGCTCGGCGTCTTCTCCATGGTGATCTGGCCCTCCAGCGTTGAAGGCATCAGCTCTCTGGAAAAAACAAGAGACGAAGAAAAGCTGTTTAGTGTGGAATCGGATTAAAAATGAGCAGTGGTATTGTACGTGTCAGAATCGTGCTTCCTTCCACTACATTACAACAAAATCTGTGCACAGAATATCTCATAATGTTAGGTGGGCTATTGTCATGGTATTTTTTATGAAACTGTTTATTATTCAGCTAGACAATTACCTGTAAAATTTCGTTGCCCTTGTTCACTTGCTGTTACAAATTCTGGGTACTTTTTTAGTAAAGTTTGAATTCTAGTGATGGGACATTCAGCTCTTTTATGGGATCCGAATCTTTTGGATCCATTCATGTCAAAGAGACATTAAAAACTGTCTCTTTGTGTATTTATTTATATGAATTTATAATTATGTGAGCCAATCTGAGAACTCATTTTATATGGAAACTAATCAGAGACCAATGCTCAGATCTGTTTAAAATGGTTCTGTTTTGTATTCTGATGCCAAATTAGTTTTTTCTTAGCGACCTCTTAAAATTCTATTGTGAAACTATTTTGCGAACAAGCTAGCACCAGTGACAAAACAACCAAAAGCCTTGCAGCGTGGCTTTACCCTCTGCACAAATAAACACACAGGACTATGAACTACGCACGATGACTCTGCAAATTTCCCCTTATCTTCTTAAACACTGCGTTATCTGGCGTTACAAGTCAAAAGAGAGGTTCTTACCACCGGACATTATGTTGTGGAAGAGAAGACATACAGCTAATTACATGCATGGAGTAATACGAACGCGATAAAAGAAGCAAGATGAAACGACAGGCAAGCTAGCATGCTCATTGCTTAATTGACTCCATCTGTGTTACTCTAGGAGCTGTTTTGGAACTCTAATAATGAGTTCGCTGCATACCATTAATACTGGGGTGCCTGGGGTATTGTTTTGTCATACATTTATTATGCATGCTAGGCTCCCACTTCGCTCCGATGGTTTTATTTCCCATGCACATCGATGCAGTTCTCCCTCTGCTTCTTGTTAGGGTTAGGGGCAGTGCATTCGGATACGCTGTGATTAATTATGGATTTCAAGGTGATCATTTGTTGTACAATAGAGAAGAGTCCCCCAGCACTGGTCTTGATCATTTTGCTCCAGCAATAAGAGTTTTATGTGAATATCGTGTGATTTAGCAAGCCAAAGTATATGATATGCGCCCAGGCTGTTGCTATTTTTATATCAATAATAAAGCATAGTGCTAGCCTCAAGCAAATCCTTATCAAATGTTTACACGGATGCTCATTCCAATGGCTGTGGTTTTCTTTGTTCGTAGGCTATGTGATTCACAGCTAAACTGGTACATTAAATCCTCTTGTGAGACAACATGCATTTAAAAGCAGCAACAACAAATATGCTATGTGCTATGTTTGGAAGAAGACTTTGAACACGTGTTTTGTTACAGAATACTGAATATCTGCATTAAAAGGTCAGAGTACTGTATTCGGAATACTTGAAATACTTAATTGAGTTACATTATATTATTGTAGGGTATAAAAATGTGACATATATAGGTGGGAAAATATTCTGTTTATTGCACTTTTTAAAAATGTCTTTGAGTGTCCAAAATACTAAAGCTAAAGAACTCAAATCTGTTCCATGACTATTTATTTATCACAAATTAGAGTAAAACTGCACATGCACACACCTCAAGAGGTCTTAAGTTTTTCTCCCTGCAGAAGTCTATTTTGCTTGATAAGTAACTGTATTGTGAGTAGTGTTGTCATGATATTAAAATGTCAATTTCAATTCAATTAACTATTTGTCTTTTACATTTTAAATTGTAACTTTGTGCAATTCATCTCTTCTAAAAGCCCCCGATGGACTGGTGTTGAAAATTAGCACATGTGCTAACACACTTAAGCAATACATCTGGTTTGTCCAATGTATATGCAATGTCCATATTAAATAAATAAAATAAATACATTTCAGTACAGCACAACTGACTCAATACTTATGATACCATAATGATGACAGTAAAATATGCTCATTTTCATACATAAAATAACAATAATAATAGGACTTATAGGTCTTATACTTGATTAAGCTGATTAAGCACAAAATGACACTAAAGCAGTATTGATACATGCTCAAATGAGTATCAAATTTCAATATGATTTTTTTTTTCCACAAAATGATCAACTACTGAAATACAAAATTTGTATTCTGAATATGTATTTTTTGTTACATATACTTAGTTATTTCCCGACGTCAGCACGACACTATGACAATATCACAGAAAAACACAAAAGCCAATCCAATTTTTTTCTTCGCAAACTAAGACATCTCTGCTCTGAGATGAATAAACAAACACAATCCATATGAACAACACATATCCCTGTAATGCTCGGATGAAAGCCTTTCCCATCTACTTCCAATATCTTGTACTATGAGGTTACCTGAAGTTCCAGGAAGCTCCACACTCACATCAATCATTTGCATCTTGGACATATTCTAAATGAACCGTTCTCCAGCAAAGAATCCAATTTACCGGGGAAAACATAAGAGCTTTTATGCAAGTATCGACCACCCTCACGTACACACGCACCCATGGATAGCGGACCAGTCTCACAAGTGGCCTGGTAATTGCGTCTTGGTAACAGTATTGCCTTCCTGATGGGTAATTTCCCTCTGGATTATGTTTGTCTCTTGACACTGTGCAACTGTGGTTACTCCTTGGCCTGTAATGGGATATTAAACATATCTACAGATAGCACAGTGACTGGAAAGAGGATTCGTTTTCATTATATTCTGTGACTTCAGCCACACTTCCTCTCTTCCTGTAATGAACTGATAAAGATTTTCAGGTATCCTTTCAAGGACTTTTGCTCTGACAGTGGTTAAACACGTCTTCATAGATGATCATTGTCCTATAATATAGGCTATACATTCTTTTGTACATTAGCCAAAACTCTTTAATCTTTTATTATGTTCTGGTTGGTCCTAAAGCAGATTTGGTCCCGTGTTTAGTTCCAGTTTAGTTCCAGATTTTAGGGTGCATTCATGCTTAGTGCACAATTGCATAGATCATCAAAAATGTAACTTCAACATTCTACAAATACTCATTTCCATTTATTCAGTACATTTATTTATTTATTTCCTATGATTCATCTGTACTCCTTGATTGCAATGAATAGATTTTCATCTTCTTCTCAAGGACTTTATGAAGTAGGTGACCATTAACATCACACGTATGTGGTAAAAAAAGAAAAATCAAAGTTACACACACCTGGGCGGCTCACCTTGAGACAACAGATAGCAGCTCTGTGTAATGTGCTGCATCTTTGGAGCATGTCCAATTGACAGGACAGATGTACATCGCTCAAGGTTACCTCTCCGAGCCATACACACAGCTACGCTATTGTCCTCAATGGGCCTGCAGCTAATCAACCCTCATTTAATTATAAAACAATATGCACAATGCAGAAACCGTGGTATGCTCGCCGCATTGGAAATCAGTCATGGATCATGAGCTTCTCTAAAATGTCAGAGGGATGGCGAGGCGGGACCAAAAATCAAAATGCTGATAAACAAGCTAATTCCTATATGCATGGCTAACCGCTCTTCTGGCCTTCAGTCTGCTGGAACCCGAGTAAACAAGAACTAACTATTTAAGTGTATCTTTTTGTCCCATTTGCAACGATCAGATGCTGGGTTCAGCACAGGGCATTCAAGTAGGTACACAGAATCCATAGTGCTAAAGAGTCACAGTTTACCATCTGCTGTTTACTGTTTCTGAGTGAGAATCACACCACGCTGCATAGCACTTACCGGATGCTTTTCAACACATGTCCGAGGCTTTATTTACATAAAAGCTGAGAGTGAGGTGGTAAAAGTCGTTATATGTAACTTTTAATGATCTTTGCCCACACTTTTTTCTATTAAGAACTTCTTTCTGTCAGTAACCTGGAAACAACATTAATTAGAACATGAAGAAAACTGATAGGATTAGACATTGAAGTGTTCTGCAAAGCATGTAAATGTGCAGCTCTGGTGTCTCCGGTGCAGACGTTATCATGATGTAATAATGAGCCTGTGACTTGTGATGTATTGAGGTGATGTAGCAGGAAATCCATTTGACTCCCACTCTGCTCAGTGTAAGACTTCAATGTGAAAGAGGCCCAGTTGCGTCACATGCGATTCATCACTCTACACAATTATGACATGTCTTCTGTCTGACCCAAACTAATAATAACACATTATATGGTGCAAAGATGTTGCATACACATAAATCAAACAAACATCATCTTCTCACAACTCCATCAGGCCTGGAGACCAATATTAGTGCTATAGACTGTGGTGGGAAGTAACAAAATATACAGAATGTAGCTAAAAACATGTACTTTTGAATAACTGCAGTCTGCTACAGTTATTCTTTAAGACCCTGTATTATTAGTTTATCTGTTTTCATCTCCAAAGCTCAAAATGCGCTGATTCACCTTGTGCTGTCATGAAGCTGTAGTTTACGCCAAGTTCTTTTGTTTAGTAGAGATTGGCAATTCCAGGACTGAAATTATCCAAATAATTCTTGTGAAACTGTGTAGAGTTTAAAACCATTCCCTGTGTTTTCTACTTGGGAGAAGAACTGAGCCTAAATACGCAGGGTTTGTGTGTTAAACGTGTGTGAATGGAACAAAACACGACTCTGATTAGCAAACAACATTACAACATAGATCAGAATATAGTGCAATATGCGCCCTTTGATTTGGTATGATTCAGAATTTCATTACTTTCCTAAAATCGAAGGAATAAGAAGAAATGTGGTACTTTATCACGGAAGTTTGGCTTCAAAATACGGGTTATGAAAAAAGGAAACATTTCTCTTGTGGTGAGTGTGTATCTAATTTTTCCTTTTGCAATTAGTGATGCATAAAAGAAATCAAAATGTGCAACAAGCATTAAACTGTTTTAATCCTGCACCGCTTTATTAAACTATAACATATTGCAACTCAGTCTGAAAGTATTCCCAGTATTCAGAATGCAAACTACATTTTAATGCAGGTATCTGTATTCTCTAACTATATACATTCTTATTCTCAATCGTATTCTTCCAAACTCTGGCTATAGAATATGTAATGTAGTTTTTCATGTATTGTGCCCTTGTGAGTGGAGTAAATATCTCTTGCCTCAAAAGTTGCAGAGAATATTCCCATTTTTTGGTTTTATTTTTTTGCTTTTTACAAATCCTACCATTAAAATTAAAATCAAGAGATAAAAATGCAAGCAAAAAAACATTCTCTGGATAAGTGATTTGTATCCACACCAACTCTACAAACATAACATTTCGGTTTCTAATAAAAATTACATCTTAAACCGTACCAACCAATTACTGTCAGAAATATTTGAGTTATAGTGAGTTATTACCCTCCAATTTTACATTCACTGTTTCTAATGGGCCTAATCACACTTTTTCTAATAAAGTCTGACAGAGAAATAAAAGCTTCCCTCGGCTTCTCATTTGGATTGATCACGACTCAAAGTAGCTTCCTCGGTGTCGTTGCAAATACAATCAATTATTCCAAAGCAGTCCACTCATAATAAGCTTCAGAGGTCTGGGAGAGACGGTGCCAGCGTGCCAGGCAGACTGCTAATACTGCCGTAATTGAACAATACATTCACTAAGAGGGGCAAACATGGGGATGGAGGGTGCCCTGTCAAACAGCGATTAGACACAAGGCAGAGTTCAAACACCATTCTATATAATGACTCAAACAGGTTATGGACAACGTTGCTTATCTGTGTGTAATAATAATAATAATACATGAAGCTGTGGACAGAGTAAACGGCATCGTACAGGAGTTTCTTAAAGGTGCACCGTGTTATTTTTCTGACCGGGTGGCTCGTCTCCATGATGTTATGTATTTGTGTGGAATTAAACATATCTTTTCGCATCCATTCGATTACAAAAGCTTTACTGAAGAAAAAAACAACAACTTTGAAAACTTGGAATAACACGCATCTTTTCTGTCATCTTTTCCTGCTGTCGTCACCTACTTTCCCCATGGAGATAGATGAGTTTATTGCCATACTGTGGAACATTCCAGGCAAAGTAATAACAGCCTGAACCTCCATTAGAAAAGTTACACTTTTAATGAAATCATAATTCAGTCTCCCTGTGTTAGAAAGCTATTGCGTGCACAACAAAAAGGAAAAGCTCCCTCAAACTTGTCTGGCATTCTTATGAGACTTATTCTGTTTGACAATCCCCTGACCCTGCTAAAATTATTGCTGAAACATGCCTTCAATCCAGCTGCCTCTGTGTTTGGAAGAATCGGCGGTCGTCTTCATCCATTTGTATTTCAATTCATTTAAGTGTAACTGATAGCTCAAACTATCCGATTTGTTCTGAGGATGGCATTGAATTTCAAGGCAAAGCAAAGGTTATTTCTCGAGCCTGGCAGACAAAGAAAAGGGAAACAAATGGTAATTGTATTGAGCTGCTCCTCTGCGGGTCTTATTGCAAATATCAATGGAGGATAAGCAGCTATTCATCAAACAAGAGTCAGTGGGGATAGATAGTGCGGTCAGTCTGAAATAAATATAGCATTATTACATAGTGAGTGACATGTTTGTTATTGCGGGGAGCAAAGAAGAATCGGCTTGCTGTGAAGTGGCTGAAGGGGCAAAATGGCGGTCAAATGAATAGCTCTTCTCTTGTGTTTTCAACAAGTGATGCGTAGACGTTTAGCACATATCAAAACAAGCGAAAGAAGCCCACGGGCCAGAGCACGGGGTCCAAGAGGTCTGTTAAAGGAGTGGGAGGCGCTGCTTTGTCATGGTGAACGAGCAACTTTAGCTGGACTGACATTTGCTGTGATGGAATGAGACTAAAATAATGGCGAGCAGTTTGAATTCAGTTTGTTTTTGTTTTTCTCCTCCTCAAAGTGACCTTCCACTCCTCGATGTGGCGATAGGTGCGCGTTCCCCCAGGCAGAGTTGGCATACAGTCAGGGCTGCTGTAGCATTTCAAGGCTGTGGTTATTCTTGGACTATCACAGCACTTTGGTCCACTGGATTTGCAACAGTGAACAGCACTGGTCATACACAAAAACATACACCAGTGAGATCTGTTGGCCGTATTGCCTTTATGTCATATCGTGTTGAACTGCATAGTACAGGGCTCCGACTAATGACTGAGTTACTAGTCACCAATTATTTTAAAGAAGACATATTGTGCTTGAGCCTGTTATCCAGGGGCGTTGGACTGAGGAGGGTAAAGGGTATTGTTGCCCCTCACAAAGCCTGTGATGTGCATTTTTCATTAGACAATTTGTCGTATGGGCCTTACAAGATGATTTGTACCCAGGGCCCAAAATTTTGTGCTACGCCCCTGCTGCTATATAACATCTTTATAGTCTACCTATGACACTAGTAGATCATTCTGTTATAATTTGCACAATTTAAATGACTACATTCATCTAAAACGACTTAATAAAAGAAACAAGTCTTAAAAACTGACATGTCGTGTAATGTTGCCATAAACACCATCACAACAACACAAGAATTGGCACCTCCGAATGGAAAGCTGCAGCTGCAACTTGGAGAGAGCTGGTGCTGGTGGAAACAAGGGTTGATCTGCAATATGGCATCTTGAAAATAAGTAATTAAAGATTGCTCAAACATGTACAAATCACTACAAATACAACTTGAGAAGGGGAAACAATTGTAACGCGCTGAAAAGTCGATTTTGCATAATAGGTCTGCATCAAATAAAGGCATGGTTACTGAAATACAGAAATGGTCTGTTCTTTTTTGACATTTAGATCTAATGAAGGTGCTGTTTTGGTCTTTGGCATGTGTGAGTTTTTAGAATACAGACTAGCTGATTAGTCACAATTATTCTGAATAATCGTTGCAGGTTTCATTATAAATAGTTGGTCACTTAATTTTCCTAAGCTACTGTCACCCTCTAAAAATAATGGTCTAACGTTGATTAAATATTTAGGAAAGTCATTCAAATGTGGTTAATGAAATAATAGTTATGTCTATTAGCAGCCATTTAAAATGTACTTGAAGATTAAAAAGAAAAGGTATTTTGCACAAATTTTGAGGTCTAATAAAGCTTCAGATGTATTGATTTTGTTAAATATTTGTAATGAACCCCTCAAGCTTTTCAGCAGTCTCAAATAATCATTAAATAATTTAACTTTGCAGCCCTGTTAAAAAATGTAGTGGAGTAGAAATTACTCTGTCAGAGATAGTGAAAAGATAGCAACTACATTTTGTTAAGTACAGTATTTTACTTTTATTTTGTTACCTTCCACCTCTGGATGGATGCAATATGAGTAACTAGGTTTACATAAGCACGATGATCACTATTTGATAGGACCAGTGAGGATTATTACTTAAAGGATATTGCTTTAAAAACTGATCTTATTTTTAGTATTTTGGTATTTTTGGTATTTTCAGTTAGTTGAAAAGACTCCAAAATAAACATCTTCACATGCGAATATACTTTGAGAAATTGTTAACATATGGCTAACACATCAAAAGCTGTTTTCGCACTGTAATGAAATGCATTTAAATCAGTGCACACTTTCATATTTCCACATTAAAGCAAAACAAAGTTATGTAATCCTCAGATGATTTCTCCAGAGGGAAGTTAGCGACAAACAAGCTCAGTCTGTCCAATGGCACAAACAGTGTAACTGCTCGAATGCACCCAGGCCATAAAGCGAAGTCTAACTCGTGTTTAGGGCCTGGACACTTAAGGACAGTCGTGACAGCTGCTTCTGATCAAAAGTCTCTCAATACGCTCTAACATTAGCCAAGGAGAGTGTCTTTCAGGAAGAATGTACGGCTCAAACCTGAGAGAGCTTTGAAGAAAAATATAATTATGTTCACAAGGAGGTGTGAAGTTTAGGTTTTAACTAGAAGCAGAGAATGGGAAATGTAAGTGTGTGTGTGTGTGTGTGTGTGTGTGTCTGTTTAGTGGTATTTTGTTAATAATCATTCGTCATTTGAGTTTTCTGTGCCATTTTGAACAGTAGTTTCACCACTCAGATTATATAAGACATTCATTATACTACTACTACCAATAATAAATGCAGAATTTCTTTTAATTGGGTTAAATAGAGAGAACATTTACTCCCGAACTACGTAAAGTCTGCGATTCGAATTTAGGTTTGTGCACTAAACATGGATCTTGCGACAATGTGAAAAATACTAACTCCAACCACCAGGAGTCAGTAGAGAATAAAAGTGTCACCCTAAATCACTTCCGCTTAAGCAGGAATAACAACGAATCCAATACCGCTGTTAAAGATGAGAGAATGTACATCTAATCTTTTCTTATTTTATTTATTTGCAAAGCGACTGCACATATTAATGAATGTTTAAAATGTAAATATGTAAAGATTATAGCCAACGTAGCTATATTCAGTCCCTCAGCAGGTTGAGTTCATGATTATGTGTTCCTACTACAACAAGATAGGATCAGAAGTACCACTGTCACTATAAAATAATGTCGTAAACATCGCTTTGAGGCTCAGTAAACCATTCAAACTGAAAATACTGCAATGTCTCAGCCAACGCCGTAATATAAGCGCACATATTTACCACTGAGATAAGAAAAACATGTACTATAAAGCCATTCATCAGAAAATGTATAGCAAAACAACTCAAGGTTTCATTTTAATTAGATTTTCCAGTGACAATCTTTCACTATTACCGTATACCAAACAATAATCGTCCTTCCATTCTCATCCTCTTATATATATACTTCAAACACAATATTAGCCAGTAGAGAGGGGAGGAAAATGGCCGCCTGTAATTGGAAGTCATACCTGAATACGTTAAAGTCAAAGGCTAAAATTTACATGGTGGAAATGTTGCAGATCCAGATCACTTAAGCAGAACCAATTAATATGACAGTTTGAACATGATAGATCTCCCTGCCTCCTGCTACAAACTCGCTTTTTACAGTTGCACACATTAGACTTTGCTCTGTCTGGAAGCATCATCCATAAATGCTGCCTGATTGTTCATTCAGGCTCGGTCATTACAAGAAAAACCTATGAATTAATCATTGTGGAGCTATGTAGTTTTTATAAAGTGCTCTCGTATTAGCTGGGTTCTTCTGAGTTATTGTGGGTTGTTTTCCTGGAACGGTCTATGCAAAGTTTTATATTGATATTAGAGAAAACTTCTATGCAAAACCAACCTGTTCTGGGACTTTAACCTAATATTTTATGATTGTGTGGTGAGAGTGGTGAGCAGGTGGCACCGTCAGACAAAATTACAAGTCAGATCTGTGGAGAGGTGATCCCATTTATAGTAAAAATGCTATTTTTTTTAGGTGTTTGTTGAGCAATAAAATACCTCCATACTGTATATGGACATTGCAAATCAATAACATTGAGCCAACATGTGATACACTCCACTAGAAAGGTTCCACTCTGAAGGATTTATGAGCTTTGGAGATGTAGACGAGACTAATAATAAAGGATTACTGAAACAAGTGAATGAAACAAAACACAACTTTAGGTTTTTAGGAGGTTTAAAGCTCACAAGGGTCCGTTTTGTACAATATAGGACCTGTAAGAGGTGTGAACTCTACTCAAAATGTGTGAATGAAACAGACACAAAATTCATCGCTCAGTTCAGCATTATATAAATATGACATGACATTTACTGTAGCCTCTTCACAAACTCATAGGGAACCATTTTGCGACAGATTAGGCTGTTTTTTATGTCGCTGTTATCACTAAAAACTCCTGAACTCATGCTGGAAATTACCTTTCACAGTCACTTTTTCTCTGTGCGTTCCATTATGAAGCTGTAGGTCAGTGTGACACAACCGTGAGCAAACTTTGCATGCAGGCAGGACTATGTCAGGACCATATATTCAGCACCAGATTTGATTTAGAGATTCTACTGCAATTTGACAGTGCACTTCCTTGGCAGAAATGTAAGGTCAGGTTGAATACGAGGGGAAGAAAAATGACCAAGGGATAGAGTGCACTTTCTTATCATGCACAAAATACAGCTGTGCAGGTGGTACAAAATGTCGCTGTGGGGCTACTGCTAATGCCGGCTGGGAATCTGCTTGCATGTAGCTAAAATCAACAATGCTAATAAGGCCATGAGCTTGACCAAGCCTTTCCCACATTATCTCTGCCTCATTACACTTTGAATATATTGTTTTTTGTATGTCATTTGGTTCCCGTGGATTTCTCTCTGTGATGGACAATTAAAGTCGCTGTGGCAGATTTATTCCCCACTACCAGTCAAAACGTTGGATTCACACTGTCATTCCATTTTCTTCTTTTTTCTTCCTTCATAAATTTGATAAACATATGGAAGACATCAAATATATTAAGTATATATGGGATTTTTTTTGCAGTAAAGGAAAAAAGTTAAATAACTCTACTATATATTTTTGAGCAAAGCAAAATAAGGCACTTTTTTTTTAAAAATCTTACTTCATTTATTTGTTATCTTCTGTATATATAAAACACATAAGTAGTAAAAAATAAAGAAAATAACATTGCGTACAGTACAGATATATTGTATAAGCATCTCTTGAGGTTAAAATAAGTCCACTGTGTACTACATCCAATTATAAAGCATTTTCTTGTCTGAGCGTTAGGAGGAGTGTGGTTAGCATGCTAGTTGTTGCTGGCATTAAGCGAAAAGAGCTTATAAACTCATTGCAGTGAATAATTAGGAGGCTTGGAGCGCAGAAGGTAAGTGGGCAATAACTCTGGACCACTGCCAGCAGTTTAAAGCGAACTTGTTCTGTTTTTCGTCTTTTTAAGACAGTAAAAACTAGAGCCTCCAGTGACATCAGTTGTAGTTAAAGTTTTACTGGACTTTTTATTCAGATGGTGAATCCAGAGACACTCGTTGAGCAGAACAAGCATGTCTGGAGTGTGGGAGGTAGCCAAGGCGCTAACTTTCTCGGAGCGCAGCTGTCAAAGGGCTACAACTTACAATCACTACAACCGTCACGACGAGTGGTTTTGCTGCCTCTACTACTATGCTATTACTCTTATAAAAAAAAATTTTAAAATATTTTTTTGGTTTGTATGTAGAGGTCAGGGTGATTCAGTTAGTGGAAAACATGAAGAACTTAACATTATAATTGTGACATTGATTTCTTTACACCTGTTTTCTTAAAGCTGGTCAAATTCTAGGGGAAAGGCGATTTATACATATGGATCATAGACTGTGTAAAGAAGTGGGAGTGCGACCCATAGCTTTTGACTTCAGTCAGATGAAGCTCACCGTAGCTAGCAATTATAGGAGTTCAGGATCATATAGAGCGGGTTAATAGGAACATTTTAACACCAAAATGAAGAGCCTGACAGCAGCATTTACAGAAGGAGGGGTGACGTTTTTTTTCCAATACAAAGTGAACTGGAGCCGGAGTCAGTAGAGCCGGAAGCGTGCCCATGCTCACTTCCTATTTGGGACACTGCGGCTAGCGGGTTAGCTGTGTCCATTTCTATATACAGTACACTTTATGATATGGATGTAAGAAAAAAAATGAAGGATTTCTTTCAGTCATGGTGTCAATAATCGATAAATTGTGATTTTTTTCTCACAATAAGATAAAAACAACAATAAAAATTTCATGTAATAAAATCCCTTTGAAAATGTACTTTCTTCTGTGCAACTCTCACTTCCATATTCTCCGTCCAGTCCATTTATTTCCCTGTAAACTGTGAATACAACACGCAGGGCCATGTAGTGCACTCAATAAGTCATGAATATTGCAGCGGAATATGAATAATGAAACATGTTTGGGTTTTATTAATAACTTGGCAGCACTTTTGTTAAAGCGCAGGACTTCAGTTGTTTCATATTTACTTTGGTTAAAAGAGCTGAATTCATTTTGTATTTGCAGGACTCGGTGGACAACAGTGTCTTGGTAAAAGTTTAAACCAGTTTTGTACTTTCTGGTTCCCGACATTCCAGTATTATGAATTATTTTTATTGCTGTATGGTAAAAGTTAAATAAGTAACATGTTTTAAAGGTGAACTATGTAACTTTTCTAGCTGAGGGTCCCGACCTGCTTGGCAATCTTAATGCTTTGCTTATTTCCATAGTGACAAGGCATATTTTAACATCTAAAACATCTGTAAGTGAATAAATCTGTAAATGCCATGCTGTGGAACATTCACAGCAACACAATAACTTCTCCAAGACAAGCAGTTATGGAAAGTTTCATAGTTTCACAGGGCAAACTTTTTTTTTAGAAAGAATTTGGGATATATTGCAACTGCAGGATGTACCAAAGCCCAATTGATTCCATCCAATGTTCAAAGAAGAGGATACAAAAATAAAAGTTTTTGATGAAAAAATGGCGAAGAAACTATTCTATACCGCCCGTTTCTGTTTAGAAATTAGAGCATCCTGAAAAATGGACTCAACTAGAGGCAATGTTGAACAGATAATATACAAAGTGGAGTCGTGCTTTACGGGGCAGGTCCAGGGGAGACTCTTGTGCTGTTTTTCCCTCACTGCTTCCCGACCATGGCCCCATTATGATCATTAGCAGCGTGGGCCTGGATCCTCCGTCTCTCTCACCTGCTCCTTTCTCTGTAAAATGCCCCCATGTTAATCCCATTAGTTTAAATTAAATCATTGAGGTGATTTAATGAAGAACGTCAGTGAACTAATAACGCTATAAAAATGTCATCAAGCTATAACTCCTGCTAATGTTCTATACTGTACTTGTGTGTTAGAAAAGGTGTCTGACCCCTAAGGATTATGGGTACAGCTCGGTGCAGACAGTTAAGTGATCTTATATGAGGTATTGGTATGTAAAAGTAGTAATAGTAGAAATACTCCAAGAGAACTAAATATGATTTTGTTTTTTTGCTTGTTTGAAGAAAGTACTACGAGACAAGTTAGTGATACTAGTTTTGATGCTAGTAGAACTTTGGATGTTTTACTGTGTCCTAAATTCTTGGTATTACTTATAATGTCAGATTGTACATTTGATGCCATCTACATAAAGTAATATTTAAGAATATTACATTATGTGAGTATATCATTTTCATTTGAGTACTTCTTCCAACTCTATATACATGAACCGTCGCTATAACGTGGTTCACCTTTCCCGGCTTCACTGTTTCGCAGATTTTTTATGTTTTTTTTTTTCTTACACTGCATTGTGTTCTGAATCCTGAGGCTGAGGTCGTCTAGAAGTGAAAAAAGCCACATTGGTCTTTCACTTAGACCAATGTCAACAGTTTCTGTGCCTCGTCTCTGTTCAGTCCGACAAATTTACCTTTGCAAATTTTCTCCACGACAAAACCCACAATGCCGACGAAACATTCTGCACCGACAAAGGCAAAAGGCCGAGGAAGATGAAACTATCGCAGAAAAAGTGAAACTTCTGGACCTGCTGAAGGAAGGTAGAAGCTCTGCGACTGTAGGCGCCATTACGGAATAAATGAATCGAAATGAAAAGACGCCTGCACCACAGCTTCAGTAGAAAAAGACTCTACAGGAGTCAGGACAAAGAGGCTCAGTCAGAGGGACTGAGAAATACGCCTGAGTCACAATGTCCAACCTCCTATTCAGTATTAAAATGATTATTTTACAGTATTTTTTAAAAACTATCAGAGTTATTTGTAAGAAAATGTTTATATTTTTATTTCTTAAACAAATGCTTGGGCCTGAAAACAGGTTTGTATCTTTGGTTTCATTCTATAGTTCAGTATTGGATTGTAGAATAATTGTAAAAAATAAAGCAGATACTTCATGGATTTCACCTGTCGCGGGTTCTTTTTGGAACGTGACCCCCGCGATAAACGAGGGTTCACTGTACTATAATTATAAATATAGCATAATTACAACTTTATGGTTTATAAGTAATTTACTGGTTTGACAAAAAAGTATTGAAAAACAAACTAATCTGTCACTAAATCTATTAAACTAGATATTAATTGGAGCAAAAACTATTCTAAAAAATACATAAACAGGGCAGAATTGGACCTTTCCTGAATAGTTTGAGCCTTTGACCAGATGACCAGGGTTATGTCTATTGTCTTAAAAAGTAGCATTTAGAATTGGTATCAAGTACTTGTGGTATTGTTATAAGGTTCAGAGAAGTTGAAACAGTGAATAGTATAAAATTCATAGAACTTTTCTCTGGAGCTCCTATGAAAACGATTAACTATGGCTGTGTTTGACCCCATCATTATGAGATTGTACAGGGTTTAATATAGTCCATGTTGTGACCTTATACGTGCGTAATGAAGCTGCAGCCGCTGCCTGTTTACTTTGGCTGTTCATTTTCTGCAGTGTGCGTCTTCACTCACACAGCTCTATGTAAGTTTGGATTATCTGTTCTGATCCTCCTCATATTTATCTTACTGTGCGCAGAGCCTTTTGTAAACACCACGCTTTACTTCAAACACTGCACAAATCTTGTGATCTTAGACACACCAGCAATCCTCCACAATTACTCTGCTTCCCAGTTCAGACGCACGCTCCATATTAGCTTTAATGTGAGATGTGGAACTGGTAAAGGTGCGATGCACTTCAGTCAGTGCTCACGTTTTAAAAGTGAATCCTAAAAGGCTGAGGAAAGTTTGCTCTGTTTTATAAGATATATGAGAGCGCCAGATTTCCTTGCACCTGCACAGCTACTTTTTATAATATAGAACCGCGGTAACACTTTATAATAAGGAGCCATAATAAACAGAAAACTAATCATTACTTAACCCTTCATTAATATTCATTAATTGTTACTAAAATGTCTATTTTGCACAAGTTAATAGGTTTTTCATCACTAACTAAACATTAATTGTTTGCATGAAATCAATGTATTTATGTTTTAACAAATAGGAAACAATCCATTAACTAATATTGTATTAATATTTATTAATAGTAACTAAATGTGTCATTGGCTCTGCTTATCTCATATGATCCTCTCCTCACTGGATCCTTGTTGGTTAAGTTGGTTAAGCATAATTAACATATTAGTAATATATAACTATCAGCATGGGGCACCTAAGTTGGAACAGTAATATTAACTATTTACAAATAATTATTATAACATTTATTAACAATAGCAAATATTGTACAGTGGGTCTGTCACACTGAGAGGTTCATATTGAGCTAAGCAGCGACAATAAGACATTTAGTTAATTATTAACAAATATTAGTACAATATTAATAAACAGATTATTTTCTTTGTTAAAACATGAATTCACCAGTTTCATGCAAACAATTAATGTTTAGTTAATGATGACAAAACTATTAACTTGTGCAAAATTGACATTTTAATAACAATTAACAAATATTAATGAAGTGTTGGGTAATGATTAGTTTGATTTTTTATTATGGCTCCTTATTATAAAGTGTTACCGGAACCACTTTATAGCACACAGTAATATATGATATTAGTAGGAAATAAAAAGACTACTACTACTACTACAGCTACTTCTACTTCTAGTACTACTACTGTTACTACTGCCCTACTTCTACATACAACTTCTGCTATTTCTGCTGCTACTCAGACCTTACACTAAAAATATATAAATAAGGAAAAGATCCAACTGTTGCTGCTGCTACTACTGCTCACAACTTCTGTTACCACTTATTGGTCCATATGACCCTCTGTCTAACCTTGCACTCACTGTTGTTGTATCTTTGAGCACAATTTGCATACAAAACATACATTCATTTTATGTTCATAATTACAAAATCTGATGCTTCTAGGTTCTTTAATATGAATGAACTCTGCCCTGTATTGAATTCTCTATAACTATTGCAAGTTTAATATCCACAAAACGATGATGGTGTGTGCCACAGAGAAGGCTCCGAAATACCAATCAAACATGGCGGCACTGGTAAAATTGTGTTCCGGGAATGTGACAGGTCATCTGGGCATATTTGGTCGTTGCCAGTGTAAAATATTAAAGAGGCTTGTAGCAGTAGATGAGAGGAAAGAGGGGAGAGGAGGGGTACAGGGGGAATAAGGTGCTTGGGCCGACCCGGGGCAGACAGGAAACTGGCTATTGATGGAGGATTCCTGTGAGCTTCTTAAATTCTGCTCTCTTTAAAACTGCAGGTTTGTGTGACAGCGGAAAATATGCACACTTTTATTTTCAAGAAAGTTGGACAAAAGACGGTGAATTCCATGCAAATGTATTCGCGTAACTGAATGGATTTTAAAGTTATTTGCCACAATACTTTTGAATAAAATACATTACCTTAAGGGAGGTGTAATTAGCAGAGGGGGAAAGAGTACTGAATATGTTGTCATTTGTACCCCTATGATTTTAAGTGTAGCGAATGACAATTAGAATTTACTTATTAAAGTGTAATTAAAGTATTTGTTAAGTACTGTTTAATTTCTTCTCTCAGACAGAAAACACTCCACCATGTGATGTCATGTGGTGATACAGGAAGTGCTCAACTGTGTTTAAGACTCCATACATCTTCACTGGAATCATTTGGATAATTTCAGCACTGGAACTGTCCATTTCTACTGAACCAAAGGTAAAAGGCAGCTTGACAGCTATCACTACATGACATCACAAGGTGGAACAGGGCATTTTGAGCTTTGGGGAAGCACACAGAAGATAATAAAAGATTACTCAAACAAAACACAACTCCAGGTATGTTTTTGAGCTGGTAACAACATTTCGACATCGACAACTCACAAGAATCAATTTGTGTAATACCTTTACCTTTATCTACTCAAAAAGAGCAATTATCCACTAGTTCATTACAGTAACTTCAGTATTTACTGCTTTCCACCCCTAGTGAAAGGGGAGGATTTCAACCTGAATTTATTACTAGCAGAAAGTAGTATTGTAATGTAATGTTACACTGGTATTAGCAGATGACTTTTGGTTAAACATTTTGCAGTGTTTCTAGTCATTTTTATGTAATAACCCTCATTTTTTTCTTGAGTAATTTATGTAATGCAATTTGACATAATTACTGAGAAAATGTCCACTTGTGTATAATCACATTTTAACTTAATGAAACCCTATTCACAACATTGTCCATTACTGTCGCTGTCCGTGGTGCTGAAGTTTTTCTTGGCAGCTCTCTTTGATTGATAGAGTTAAATATATAGACTGAACGGTCCAAAATGACTAATATGTAGCTTTGTAAAAACTACACTGCATAATCCTCCTTCTGTTTAATATTATAGCAATGTGGAAATAAATGCGCTGTACCTGATTTTTCTGCCTCAAAAACGTATTCACCATGATGAATTTACAAGCGCTTTTCACCACTTTCAGAGACCATAGCACAATTAGCACCTTGGTTCAGGCTAACAGCGCACATCCTGGTTCTCAGAAAATAAAAATACTCTATAATCTGATAGCACACAGAGGTCTCATTAACCCTAAGAACTGCTTTATGATATATATATGTACTAGCACAAAACAAATCTTGCTTAACTACAAGGACAATAATTGGGTACAGCCACTTTAAGCAGGAAATTAAAAGAGCCGGAGAACTGTCAAAGTCTTAATGAGGCAGAGTTTAAAATTAAAGGCTCCTGCTGTTGGTTACTTAAAAACAAACACATATTACTGCTGGAAAATAAGCCCATATTATCCTTCGCTTGCTTTGACTTTGTTTATTAACCTCACCAGAATAAGGAAGTGAATGAGGTGCGACGCTAAAAGGGGCTTTTGTTCTAAACTTCAATGGTTTCCTTCGAGATTGGCCCCATATGAACTTATTCTGGGCGTTCTGAGTCTAAACAAGTACATTATGCATCCCAGCAAGTACAATATTTATCTCCAGCCTCCCTCCTTGTTTTGCATTTGAGACGGCCCATGGCAACAGGATGCAAATATGAGATGCTAAAGACGCTGTTTGAGGTTTTGGAAAATGAGGAGAAACAAAAGTGCAAGAATTACTGTGAATATGTATATATATATATATATATATATGTCTGTATAAACTGTAAGTGATTCACTGTATTTAATCAGACGCTTCGAAATACTGAACTGTTCAAATGTAGTTTTTATTTATTTTTATTTCCACAGTGGCATTAAACTTGCAGGTGTTTCTTTTTTATTATATCAATATTTGATGTGGTGTGATGCTAACTGAAAGCACTACTCTCTTAGAAGTTACTCTGTTAGACTTTAATCTCATTTTTATTTTAACACAATCTGACCAGAAAGAAATGACTAAGCTGAACTACAAGTGAGCTGATTTGTGCTGTTAAAAAAGCCTCTCTTAATTAGCATCATAGTCACAAGCTCGCTAACATTAGTGAACGGTTAGTCCCTCTCACCTTGTTGAAAATCAAACACCTAAACAGGACCATGAACGCTCGTATTGATCACAGGCTCCAGAAAATGTGCATTTTGTATTTTTCCTTCAGTTTTCGGACCATCGTAATACCGTTTTTGCAAATGTACTATTATAACTTTTGAACATTCCACCACAGAGACACCTGTAGAGCACCCCCAGCATGATGTCATGGCAAAGTTTCGGTAACAATAAGAAGAAAAACACGCTGCAGTCTGAAGTTGTCTCTGCCTCTGTGAGTAGATCTGCTCCACTGGCTAATTCACCCTTTTGTCATTTAGGAGAAGAAAGTATTGATTTAGGAGATAATCTTCTTTGGAGTCATTTCCATAATTGACAGCAGCACTTATGACCCTCACCCTTCTGTAGGACCTGTTCTCCGTCAGACTCCACACACACACACACACACACACACAAATCTATGGGCCGCTCTGTTTCATCACAACAGCTGGAGCAGGACAGAGGCAGCGGGAGCCTAAACACTAACAATTCAATTCAAAGATATCAGACGTCGGCTGTTATTTAACACAGGATTTGAATACAAAGGCTGAACCGGGTTGAGAGAAAAGCAGGAGGCATATTTAGTATTACACGGTAACATATGAAGATAATTATTTTACATTCTGTTCATTTTAAACTGTGATATTGATCTAAAAGAGTTTATGAATAGAAACGGGACCACTGACTTGCTTTTCAAAGCTGAAGAACAGATAGACCCCGGTACATTTTCATGTCTGCTATTTTATTTTGAGAAGTAGCTACGTGGCATTTTTAAACCTTTTTTTAAAGCACAAGCAAGAAACGAGAAGTGGGTGGTCATAGGAGGCAGGTGAAAATGTTTGGACGAAGCTTTGAATACAGAACATTACAGGATTACTCAAAACTGCGTCTAAGGTAATGATGAGGGTAACATGTCCTGACATTAACAATACAATACACTTTTAAAGGTGCACGGTGTAACTTTTCTGGTAGACGGTCCACCGCCTGCTTGACTCCATGTTGTTGTTTTTCCCTGAAATGTTCTACCGTATGGGATTCAATTAAACTCCATGGAGAAGTGGACCTGCTCACTGTAATAATGTGTGCTTTTGCTGTAGTTTTGATAAATAAAAACACCTGTAATTGAATAGATACAAGATATATTTGCTGAATGCCATACTGTGGAACATCCATCACCATGGAGACAAGGAGATGGCGGACTCTCCACCAGAAAAGTTGCACCTTTAAGATAAATTTGACCTTTCATTTAATTGCTTTGTATTTAAACGTCTATATTGCATTAGTCTCTACCGAGTATATTTTCGAACCCTTTGCCCTCTCAGCACTTTTTTTCTGACACAAAATAAAATGTTTGTTGTTGTAAATGTTTTCAAAGACAGCTCCTCACAAAACATGCGATAAGTTAAGATCTACCTCCTACATAGTGCCCTATCTACTCCCTGCATGTTTTTAATCTGCGTTCGGCTTAGGGGAGGTAGCTAGCGATGTTTGCGCCGTAACATCTGGATGCAAGGAAATAGACAGCTTATAATATTATAATCGGGCAGACAAGACGTAAGCTCCTCCATTACAGGCTAAGCTGACCTATCAGTGGGGCTTTCACTAATCCAAATTGTGCTTTAGCTGGTACAGAGATTGCTCAATTCAACCTCTCTGCCATAAAGCGAGAAAAAGCTGTTAAAATACAGCTCTCCTATAGTCCCTGAGATACGCATCAGACTGTATCATATGTATGGAACCTTTTCATTTCGGAGCAGTCATTTTTATTCTGGGCGGGTGCAGAGTTAGCAGAGATATGACCTGTTCACTTATAGGCCTGGAGCATCCCTCACCACACACCCGGACTATCTTGCCCTGTCTGATAATAACAAATCCTATATTCAAAAATACTCTTCTATATGCTAGTATATCTGTACAGTACATAACAAAATAGGTTCATACAGGGTCATACTCAGTACACGGTGTACAGGCTGAATTCTAAGTATTTCTACCTAGTGCTGGTGGTTCTGTTAGCATGCTAGTTGTTATTACCAATGAGTGGGGAAAGTAAGGGATGAAATCAGACTTAACGAACTAGTTCTGTTGTTCACAGGTTAAGAAATAGGTGCAGGGTCTTTAATCTTAATTATATAAAAGTAGAGGTGCTTACTTCAAGTATACATTTTACAGTGGCCAGTACCCAGTAACATTTAGTCAGTCTGGTTGCTGTTAAATGTCAGCACTAAAGAGATATTTTATTTGAAAAATTTATTAAAAATGATGTCTTTCGAAACTCTCTATAGATCTGCTTCAGAACAGTATTTCTACTACTTAACCATAAAGTAAAAACTATGGCTGGCACTTCATATAGAACTGAAGAGCAGAGAATGGAGCAGTGGTCACTTGTGTCAAACGTCCACACCACAGTGCAGTGCACTACAGTGTTAGTGTGTGTGAGAGTGATTGATCTAACAGGTTCTGGTAGAGCTTAGCTTCAGTTAGCACAGGCCTGGCTCCTCATATACAGTGTGCCAGCCAGGCTGACATGACACTGGGGAAATTAATTTGCTACACCCATATAATGGAGACTTATTTAATCACTGTTAGATTGAATCTAACACCTCCCTCTCTGTGGACTGCTGCCCCTCCCTCTGGAGCCTCATACCTGAGCTCCATGAACAGCCATGCTCAGGTCTCAACTGTTGTTAGGAAATACAATAAAACGTTTCTACTACTGCTGCATTGTTCCTCTAATCTTTATGCATTCAGTCATTTCAGTTCCTTTTGAGATTGGGACAAAAGCACTGACTGCAATTGCATGGGAATACAGATATTACATTGTTTATTGGATTGTTTATTAGATTGTTCACCATTAAAGGGTCCAGAGCTTTGTGGTTTAATGAAAACAACACTCATCCTTGCACTAGTCGGTCCATATAGAGGGATTGTCAGATGTCACTTCGTGCTGTCCTGCGCATGTCTCCTGCAGAAAGAGCCGCTGTCCTGTCTGGTATCATGTCAGTGTCTTGTAGGATTTCAGCAGATTTCAGGTTTCTCCCAGGGCTAGGCGAGTTGTATCGATCAGGTGTGAGTGGATGTCCGGCTACTGAAGTATGAGACATTTCTTCTTGGCATTTACGCACTCACCTGCATTTAGACCTGTCCCACTCACTAATGTTAATTTAGCATCATCACTTATTTTATTACATGGAAATAAACTGTTTTAGTGCGCTGACAACATCGCTAGCTAATGTTGCAACTTCATGCTAACTGCACAGACAACAGTGCTTTCTGCACTCAGGTCATGTGCGCATCCACTGTGTTGTGGCTGGTCACCGGGTCATGGCAAGACGGGGGTACTGCCTTTGTGGAGGTCTGTGTTCTCCTGGCGTCATTTATAGTCATCTAAAATAACTTACTTTTTCTCATACATATGAATATTGTCACTCAAATTCCACCAAAGGCATAGAATGTATCGTATAAAGAAAAATATGCTAATAGGCACCAATTAAGGAAATCAAGGAAAGTGCGTTTGCTCTAAACTCATGTGACTGTTTCATTGTTTCATTCAGTGTTTGTGTGAGTCCACTCCTCCACTCCTGCACGTGGAACTATCTCACAACCACATCTATAAAGTCATGCTTTTGACTTATGCTTATGAATCATCCATTTTCAGAGCATTCAAAGTAATTCTACGTAGGCAGCAGCTATATTTGATAGATATTAATGCCAATTACTGCTTTATATGCATTATAACAAAGGCGTTGGATAATTGTGTGGGGGATGTTTGGTTTTTTTTTGTTTTTTTTACAATGTGAAACAGAGTTACCCTTGAATGAAATCACCAGTTCTAAGTCACATGGCAATTGTAAGATATTTCTTTGATTTAGAATTACACTGACTTTGATTTTGACTTTGATATAATATAATATTGTAATATTTGTTTTGGACATGAGCAACTGTATATAGTAAAAAATAAAAAAGAAATGTTGACTTGAACAATATACATGATTTCAACAAACAATAGTGACATTTTTTGCACTTATACTTATTTACAGGCATGTTTTAACACATTTCTGATGGATTGACATAGTATAGTTTGAATTAAAAAACTTTTTGTTTTTGTCAATATCAACCACCCAAAATTTTAACCAAAAAGTTGTCAAACTGGGAAAGATATTGTATTTGACTATTAATCATTGCAGTTATAAAGCGCTTTACAGTTCATTATTCATTCACATAATTCAATCATTACCAGGCAATGACAGTTTTGTGTGACTGGCGCCCCCACTGTGGCACCTGATTTTCCCAGTGTCTCCCATCCAAGTACTAACCAGGCCTGGCCTTGCTCAGCTTCTCAGATCTGACGAGATCAGGCTTTGACAAGCTGCTATGGCTCGTACTGGTAGTTTTCAGATTCTTAAATGTGATGATGTCTCCCAATGGGGACAAGGACCAGATTTCCCCATTGGTTAATTTTGTACTTTACCATGAAATATCCAAAAGGTAAATTCACAAATGCTGAATCTGGTATTTTCAGTTACTGACTAAAACCTAGCGCATTTTATTACAACATCATTTTACGTTTTCACAATCTTAACTTTAGCTGCCCCCATCTGTATTAATTAATATTATCCTATAGGACGCTGTGATATCATTTGAAACCCAGCAATAGTCCCTGTCACTGATTAGTTGGTCTTAGTATATGACTGTGTACCTTATGTCTTTCTCTATAACTGCAGAAACTCACCGTGTTCAAACAACCATTATTTGCTGCTGGTATGAGCCCTGAGACCTCTTCAACTCCACAGCGCGCAGCCCTCTCTGCCTCTGCTGTTTATGAACTGTGCGCCCCACTATTGGACGGTTACTGCGCACAAACCCCAGACAAATATTCTTTATCGGCGAGAAAATGGACAGACACCACCTCAGCTGTGAAATGGCTGATTCAAGTCATTGAACAAGCCGTTGGTTTTCAATGTGCAGCGATATAGGAGGAAGATATGAAGATGTAATCCGTGAATGGATGGTGCCATAGCCTGGAGCACTCCGAGCACACACAGTAATCTCCCCCAGCTAAAGGTATAGTTGGACTCAGCCTCACCAGCCGCACGCACAAATGCTAGGATAATGTTGTCGAGATATCCAGATTAACACGCGTAATCCCACCAACAGCCAAAGGGAGGGCTCAAAAAGGAATGTGTCAAATGTTTGTAGATAGTCCAAACCGAAATATTAAACCTTAATTTCCAAATGTGATTTTTCTAAGTCTTTTAGAGCAGAAGATCAATTATGTCAGTTCAAACACTGCAATTCGAACATGATTTGGATGTATAAAATAAAAAGAGATAATATAGTATACTCAAAATGGAGTTAATATGATTAATTTAAGTTCAGGAGCAGGACCACGCCTCAACTGCCCTCAACTCCTCTCCAGCGAATCACAGCTCACTTCTGCCACGCCTCAATTTCCCAGAAGCCTATTTGTAGCAGCCTAACCCGGCGACCCAGTTCGTTCCGAATAACTCGACCCCACCCTCCCATCCCATATCTGTTCTCTTCCAGGCAAAAGCCGCCTACGAGGGGGGGTCCTGTTCCTGCTGGGCCATGTGAAGATTGAGACTGTACCCCCACCCTGACTCTCAACCCGGCCGGCCTGCCTCGTCTCAATACAATAAACATTTTTCGCTTCGCACAGGCATCAAAACATACCTGGACTTGTGCTTTGTTTCATTCGCACATGTTTGAGTCATACTTTATTATTAGTCTGTCTACATCTCCAAAGCTCAAAATGCTCCGTTCCACCTCGTGATGTCATGAAGCAGTAGTTAACGCCTACCTCTTACCTTTAGTTCAATAGACATGGGCAATTCCAGAGCGGAAATCGTCCAAATGGAGCTTAAAAACACAGTGGAGCATTTCCTGTATTACAACCTGACATCACAAAAGTTTTTCTTTTCTGTTTGAGAAATATGCAGGGCTTGTGTGTTAAACATGTGTAAATGAAAGCAAACCCAACTATGTTTTTGATGAGGAAACAATAATATTACATAGGGCAGAAAATAGGGTAATACGGGCCCTTAAAGGTGCCCCAAACCACCATTACTAGTATTGCCAAACAAATACTAGAGAATAAAGTGAATTTCATGGTTACAGAGGTTTTTTTTTTTTACAGAAGACCCAAATATTAGCAGCATTGTTGATTTGTTAATTCAGACAATTAAGGAGATAATTAATTTTACTGGCCCGTTTACGTGTTTGACTTGACTTCAACTCAACCTTCTTTCCATAATTCTACTTTAAAACTGCGCTACGTAACTTTTGTGGCTGAGGGTGGAGGGCCTGCTTGTCTCCATGGATATGCTGTTATTGCTTTGCTTGTAATGTTCCATAGTAAAGCATTAAACTTATCTATCACCACCAGGTCATATCTGTGAAGAGGTGATCTTGCTTGCAGTTGTAACCCAAAAAAGTTCATAGAAAATGAAGTTGACCAGAAAACAAGCAAAAAAAAAAAAAAAAAAAAAATCACTAATGAAATATTGAGTGGAGGGTGTTCTTGATGACTGCACCACAGTAAGTAATTAATTAACAAGACATCGTGAGACAGAACAAAAATAATGTTCTGGTGTCAATTGATTTTCACCTTCCAGGATTTCACACACAGTTGCCCCCCCCCCTCCTGAACCCTCCTGTGAGATTTAACAATCAAGATTTAACACTTTAAAAAGGCACAAACTATCATCGGTGAGACCATCTAATGACCCATATTACATTGTATTATGTTGTAATCTACAAAATTACCATATATATATAGCGTATACTTTAAATACCAATGCGTATGTGTCTAAAAAGTCATGTAAAAGCAGAAATAGCATAAAACATGTTACTTATATTAAACGGTAAATGGATAATGAT
The DNA here is from genome assembly GCA_034769755.1 of Odontamblyopus lacepedii. NCBI lineage: Eukaryota > Metazoa > Chordata > Actinopteri > Gobiiformes > Gobiidae > Odontamblyopus > Odontamblyopus lacepedii. Next base: position 35,598,109 of record CM068351.1, on the reverse strand, counting down.
CCTATTTTTATATGGCGCCTTTCCACTTTCACTCTTTACGTCAAAGAAACACCTATTCACACACACACATTCATCCACCAGTATATGCAGACACTAGGGGCGAGTGTGGTTAAGTGTCTTGCCCAATTTCACAATGACAGAATTCATCAGTGGGAACAGGAATCACACCATCAGTGGATCTGACCGCTCTACCAAGGTTTTATTTTAAATCAAGAGCGAGATCAGTGGACATCTACTCCAACTGAGCTACTGTCGCCCTTTTTATATTATATTTTATTATAATTTTTGCTAGAAACTTGATATGATTACTGGAATTTTAAGTCTCAGCCTTGAAAACACATGATTTCCTTCTACTGTACTGTTTGTCTATTACATTTTAGGAATTTAGGGACTTCCACGTAATCTACCAGACATAGCTTATATCTTCATCACTGAAATGCTTCTCACACCTTGAATCAGTGACAACAAAACAAGAAACTAGGGGTGGGCGATATCTCGATATTTAAAATATATTGAGATATTTTTTTTAATTTTGACATACAATATATATCAATATAATGCTTATAGTTACTTCAGATTTCGCTTAGTCGTGTCCTTTAGTCCAACAGAAGCTGACCACACCAGGGTGAGAGAGCTGTTCTTTTCAGCATTTATAGTTTATGTAAATTAGCCATGCTGTTTCTGTAAAACGTAAACAAATGTGCACAAAGCTGCATTAAACACATCACTATTTCGAATGGGCTGATGTGACTTTATCGTAGTTCTGTTGCTGTAAAGTTGAGTTTATTTATGCAGAAGATTTGAATGAATAATCTGCTGCAGTGTTGAACTTGTACAATAGCGTTTGGAAGCGTTCTGTTTGATCTGTGCAGTGGATTGTGGGATACCTCGTAGCTAATGACCGCTGAGTAGAAACATGGGTCTGTTAAAATAAGGAACCTCCTGAGCTTCCTAATGGAGCGCAGGGTTCTGGTTATCGTACGGAGTTGTGTTGCTTTATTTTTGACTGAAAAGACATTGAAAATATGAAATTGTGCCTACATGAAACTGCACTTCAATAAAAAAGATCTTTAGAATTTGGCTTTTTTTTTATAATTAGTTTTTAGGGGGTTATTTTTCCTGTACAGATATTGAGAAATATATATTGTATATCGAGATAAAGCAAAATATATCAAGGTATATTTTTTGCTCCATATCACCCAGGCCTCCAAGAAACCCTCATCATTGTACATTCAGAATATCCACATGCAGACTTTAGCATCAGATGTTAGCAAACTGTGGCACCAGAGCTAATGAGCTTCATGCGATAGATGAATCTCCATGGAAACCCAAAAGTCTGTGTTCCCACACCTAAACCGTCTGTTTTTGCTGCAGGTGTCCAACGTGCTCATTAGTCACGTTCGCACCATAGTTTTCCTCATTTTTACTCCTGATTCAGAGTTAGATCAGTGAGACAATATTACACTTAGGTCACTTTTAAAGAAATTTACTTTTTTTGCATGGAGAGGCTTTGGTGTATGGATCATTGCCACCATCTGATTCTGGCTCTCAGCGTCCACTCAGCTGTGCCAATAGAAATGGGCTGACTGCATAATGGTGTAGTATGGTACCGGGGCATAATGTGTTTTAATTCTAACTTTGTGAACAGCTGAATTTTCAACTTGATTATCATGTGCTGTAAGCGTTTAACTGAACTATGACCATTAAAGGGCCCATATGACACTATTTTCTGAACTAGGTTATAATGTTTTCTCATCAAAAATAAACCTGCATATTAAGGATGAGTTCTTCTCTCAAACAAAAAAGAAAACCTCATTTAAACTCTCAAACTCCCTGTTCCACCCTGTGATGTCGTGCAGTTATATAGGAAGTGCTCCACTGTGTTTAAAAACTCCATACACCTTCATCAGAATCGTTTGGATGATTTCAGCCCTGGATTTGGCCATCTCTGTTGAACTAAAGGTAAAAGGAGCTGTTAACTACAAAACAAAAGCACTACATGACATCACAAGGTGGAACAGAGCATTTTGATCTTTTGAGATGTAATCAGAGTATAATAAATCAAGTGTGTGAATGAAAATCAACATGTGTGAATGAAAAACACACAGCTCCAGGTATGTTATGCAATATAACATGGCAATTTTACGTAATATAGGACCTTTAAATGACTGCTTGTCTCCATGGAAGTGTTTTTTTTTTTGCTTTTTTTGCCTTAAATGTTTCAAACAGTTGCTCAAAAGTACCTTGACAAATATGCATTCTCACAGTAAATGTGATTGCCGCAGTAATTTGGCCTTGCTTCACCTGCTTCTCTCCATGGAGATAGATCAATTTAATGCCGTACTTTGGAACAATCCACGCAAAGCAGTAACCTGAACTGAAACTTCTAATTACACTTAACTCTGTAGTTCTAAAACTACCACCGCTGCTGCTCAATAGCACTTTGTCACCGCTTTGCCCCCCTGTCCGTGCAGAGGATTACCACAGCTCGGTTGGTAGAGCACTCATCTTGCCGGTTTGAATCCTGTCTTGAGAACATTGGTTTAGCGGTCAGATCCAGTGACCCATAGGTTTGCAATGCCCTTGTGTCCTTGGGCAAGACACTCATTTAAAAATGTAATTCCTCTAGTGTACAGGAAATACTTCAATACTTCAGTTTTCTCACACACCACCTCATTTTCTAATGGCGTGCATCTCTGGGCACTTAATTATGAATAATTTCTTCATGCCATGTTTTTCTAATATGTAGACAGCTGCAGATGTATTCACTGACACAGGGACGCATAGCTGACCATGAAAACACCGTATCAATAGCCTGTCCTTGGAGCTTGTGTGTGGCGGGGAAAAATCAGTTAAAGGGAATGATCCATATGGGCCGAGCATTGCCTTTAATTACTTGTGAAGTCTGCTCCATCTCGCTTCATCTAACGTCAGGATTCAATTAGTGACATGATCAGATGAAACACAAATATGCAGATTTTCTTATGGTATATTTAGAGCCAAAGACATGCAGATCACTATAGACGCAACTGGAAGGACTCAAATGCCAAAGATCACGGAGCCACACCCAAAATGGCAGTGGCCACGATGACAAAATGAAAAAAAAAACCCTCCAAAAAACAAACAAAATGGGTTTATAAAGGGAGGGACTTGTTTAACTATACAAATCATACCATATAATCTCCTTCAAACAAAAGCAATTTAAAACTCCATTATTAAATGCTACAATAATGAGATAAGTATAGTTCTCCTGCCATATAATATTAGCCTGAAGTCCGATTTTATAGATTGAAAAGGTGATGACGCAAACAGCTCCGACAATTTCCCAGTTTGTCGGTGTTGCGTAATGTACACAATCTCAAAAATCAAATGACTCCATGAGGTGCAAATCAAAGGTGGACCATACTGTGTTCACTGGTTGGAGAGCCTGGTCGTGCCTTTTCTCGGGGTTCCTTAAACGCAGCGGTGAGTCTGGAGTTAGAATACATCATTAAGCACCGCTGGTTCTTTAGTGATTTATCATCTGAGTCTTTGGTGTTCGCGCGGTCCTTGAACTCACCATGTTACCAGGTTTTCAATGTGCATCCACTTCTCATATCAAACAGGCCAACTCCACGTGACACTTCTGTACAGATTATATACGGTACAAGTGAACAAATGAAACCGCCCGTAATATCCACCATTAATACACCCTTACAGTATATGAAGAAAATATAGTAAATACGCAAGTTCTATTATTATGTCGCAAATTTTACTTCAGTTCATTGGATTAAATGGGGATATTGTACAAAATTGACTTTCATAACAGTTTTCCCTCATCATAAGCTATATTAGTTGTATTTTAATTGATTTATGCATGTTTGGGCAGTGCTGTTTTATTTTGCATTTGAGGTTTGAGTGCTCCACGTCTGTTTTCACCTACCCCCTATCTCCACCCACTTTTCTGCACCTGTCAAACATAAGACATAACACTTCTTTAACTAGTAAACATGGCCATGACGATAATCTCTCTAATTTTCTTATTATTTCTCTATTGCCACTATGGATTCTAGTACTACCACCACCCGTATGTCTGCGTATTCGCTCTTAAAAACGTACATTTTGGTTCGCAGTATTAGTCATAGTAAAACCCCATTTAGAGACTCCCCCTTTGAACATGTGGCAAGTCCCAAGTAATGACAGACAGAGAACAAAACGCAAGGCAACACATCTGGTTTATCTCAGTCTAGTTTGACGTTAACTTAACGTAATTCTCTGCTTACGAGGCAGCAGGCGATTCTCACTATCAACCTTTATAAATCTCGGTCTCCACCTTCCAGCTACTACCAGACTAACGCAGACCTTTAGTTAAAGTCTGCGGTAACAAGTTAAAACAAGACCCTTTGGAGCGAGCACGTTGTGATCTTGTGGTTACTTTCTTCAGTACCTCTGCTTTGCCAAAGGGCTTCGCCACAGATGCTTTGATTCACCAGTGGAATCTGCAGAAGACAAAAAAAGACTTTGCTTCTCAAAGTGTTCACTGATTATCTGCACCCGAGGAAAACACGTAGAAATGAGCTGCTCTACGGGCCACATCCTCCAGCTGTTGTTTCACGCAGCAATCATCAAATTTATTCTTCTTATTATACTACCTTGTTTTTGTAATAGAAAATTGCTGCAAGATAGCGGAAATTTGTTTACTGCAATGATTTCAATTATCTTGTTACAGACTTTATGGATCTCAGTAGAAAATGTTGTCAAAGTTAAAAGGCCATAATAACATCGAGTCGATTATTTGTGTGTACCGAATGCTGCAAATGGGATGTAATAGGCCACATGGCGTTTGCTGTGAGGCTGTGCTTTAAAAACTGTTTTGTTCATATCCTCGAGACCACGTTAAGGTTTATTGTCAAAGATAGAGATGCTACTTTATTTTAGAAAGAGTTGCTGATATGGTAAAAAGAGGTAAGCGCTAACTAAAGCCAGCGAATGCCTCTGAAAGTCCATCCTTCACTGGGATTGGTTAACTCAGCCTGTCACTCACTCAAAGCACGAATGAGGAGGAGAAGTGGGTGAGGAAAAGTCTTTTGTAAGTGCAGAGCTGCGTTAAAGGTGTATTATGTAACGTTTCTGCTGGATGCTTCTCTCCATGGAGCTGCTATTCCTGTAATGAATGAACCATTTCAACACCGACCGAAACATCAGAGCTGAGTAAGGGTGACGTCTTTCCTGGTGTGTTTGTTCACCTGGTTCCCCCTGGACACAGCTGTGAGGCTGCAGGACACAGAGGGAGGACACTTTCGGCTTTTTCACAGGATCTGCTGACCCTCCCTGACTAGGCCTCTTGTTAAACTGCACTGAAAACACTCAAAGACCCAAAGGTGACTGAGAAGTGCGGTGTAAATGTTGCTGCAGCAAAACCAACATCAATAAAGTATCTCTCTCTCTCGCTAATGTTCCACAGAATGGCATTAAGCTTCATTCATGCATTCATTCAATGAAGAAAGACATGCATTTGTTTGTGAGTGCGCTTGCCGCTCCACAGATTAGACCTGGAACTGGAACGGCCTGATGTGGTCGCTTCTTGTCTCCATGGAGATACATGAGTCTAATACTATGTACATTTTGGTCTCCCTTATTTTACTGTATTTTACAAAGCATTAAAGCTCAAATGTAGAAACAGACACACCTTTAGCACCAATAGTGAACAAACAAACAGGGAGACGATCAGTAAAGTGACTGAAAGGTTTTTCTCTTCTCTCTAATTCTCTCTCATTTAAAGTCCCATCTCTATTTTAAAATTTTATGATGATTTATGTTTCGATTTGTTTGTATTGTGATTTTAATGTATTTCTTGTTTCTTTGATTTACTTTGTGTACGAATTGTGCTAAACAAATACACTTGCCTTGCCTTGCCTAAACCCAATAATTTATTTTGACCAGAACTCTATATTACGAAACATTTCATACGATGACCTGTATGTCAATCAGGAATTTCAGTGTGTGGTGTTCTGTTGTGTCTGACCTGAGTGCACTCTGGTAATACCTCGGGGATTATTATCTGATAACAGCACGGCTCTTATTGCTGCATCTGTGTCCAGCCTCACTCACAGCCCCCGACGGCATTCTGTAAACCGTGTGTAATCTGTTCTCTTGTAAATAAACTATTAATAGAGGCGCCATCATCGTTTTTGTGGGATTCATGTAAGAATTTAGATCGTACTTATTGTTTTCTCGTCAGCTATTGTACTGCGTGGAAGTATACGGCTGTCCGATCCCCAAAGTACTAAAGTGATAAATGCGTTCTGTGCGTTCCTGGACAGATAATCTCAAAGGGAATGCATATAGCGTGGTGCGGTTAATGTTTTTAATGGGAACGTTTTCTATCTAAGTGAAGCTGTTAAAAGCCTTTAGGAGACTATTCTGTCCACAATTAATCCACATCGCACCATCACACTGCTCTTCTCACACTTAGTTTGGGTTTATTTTCTCTCTTCATATCTCTTTGTTGGGGTTACGTGATTTCTACATTGCAAAGCAGTCAATTTTTTTTATTATCTACGTAATCCTAAAGGTGCATTGTGCAACTTTCTGGGTGGAGATGTTGCTTGGAATTTTTCACAGTATTATATTGAATGTGTGTATTTCCATGGCGACAAACACAAAAGCAATTTACAGGTCTGGTTTGAGGACAATACGTATTTTTCAAGGTGTCGTTTTATTGAAAAAACAATAAAAAAACAACAACAAAAACCTGTAATTTAACAATAAGCAAATTTAATGCTATACTTCGGTACATTCCAGCTCAAGATCATATCTTCATGGACACAACCAGGAGCTGGACTCTTACCAGAAAAGTTGCATAGTGCACCTTTAATACCCAAAATGTATTAAGATTAACAAGGTGAAAAAATAAAAAAAATTACATAAAAGAAATAAATATTACTTAAAAATTACATAAAAGTTAAAACGTTTCCTTCACATCCAGACAATCTGGTCTTTATTACTGTTTTTAGTACTGCACTTTTTTGTACCGAGGTGTTTTATCTGGAGTAGTACCTGAGTGCTCCAGTGACCATGGGCTCTACTTGTGCCTTCACCTCACAGGCCTTCACCAGCTCTTCTCTGAGCCCCCGGCATTTTGTTTTTCACGTTGCCATGCCAACCACCAACATCTTTCCTCTACCGCTACATTTGGTTCGCCATTGCTCTTCTGTCTGTCTGTATCTGGACGTCTCACGGGATCTCGGGTCATTCGCTGTAACATTTGGACAGTGTTGGGAAGTACCTGCACACGCGTACTGAAAATATGTATTCTGGGGACAAATTTTGAGTTATTTTTTTCATTTGGCAGTGTTCAGAATACAGTTAGTTAGCTAAATTAAAAGGAATACATGAGGGTACTTCATCGTGTAATTCTGGCTTTAAACTGCATTAGTATTAGAGAGAAAAAAAATGAAAAAACACAGACTTTTGCAATGTGTATGTGTGCATTTTTTGTCTCTAATTAGACATAAGTCAGTGCATAATAATAAAAATAAAGTTGTTGTAATTATGTCTTGTTTTTACTCTATGATATAATGCAAAAGTATCCCAAGTATTCAGGATACAGTACTCCGATTGGACCATGCATCAGAATATGTGAAAAATACACTTATATTGGCATATTCAGTATTCTGTAACTAAATACATTTTCAAAGTTTTTTCCCATCACTGTGTTTGGAGGTGTTTTCTACTTTGACCTTGGGATTTTCAGTCCAAAAGACTGACAACACTAAAGACGTTAGTCCTATTTATTTTGTTAATTACAGCTTCAGAGCCGTTTGGAACCAATAATACTGTGAGGTGTCACACTGTCCATCACTAGTCCCAAACCTGTCAAAAGTCTCCCACTCTCTCATCGTCCCAGCTCATATTTCTGTAACTTCTAGCATGTACGCTCACTTTCCCACAGCCTTGCCTTAACTGATCTTTGATTGTCTAACCTGAAAAACAAAACAAAGAAGGCGTTACTGCTGCCTCAGACATTTCTGGGACAGGATGATGAAGTTGGAGAGAACTAAAAAAGCAAGATCTTTATATTATTGATAAAGATATGGTACGGCTCCCTTTTGGACAGCTCTGTATTTGTGACAACTTAATGCGTGCTTAGTGACAAGCTCCACCAATCTCATGGACGCAGTGTCAAACGAGACCCAACAAAGCCTGTAATTATTCAGCTGCTTAAGTGCTCCGGAGCAGATAAAAGCCACGGCGCTGACAGTCCATTGTAAAAAGGAGAGAGGCGTGAGGGACACAAAACAGATGCTTACTTCTCTGTGTTTAAAAACTCAAATAAAACAGAATAGGAGGTCAAGAGGGTTTCAGGGAATGGTATGCCTGTGCTGGGATTTAAGCATCCTTACATTTTTGTGGGAGTTTTATGGTTACTAAGAAAAAAATATTTTATTCAGCCTCGATATAAAAATTGTAGGTTGTAATAAGCGAGGTTTAGTTGTGGAAATAATTCAAGACGCTTATGTGTTGTAAAAAGAAACAGGAGAGAGTGGATGTCCAAGCAGGAAATAGGATTCTTGCGCTGGGATTTAAACATTAGGGGTGTGCAAAAATATTGAAATATCCATATATCCATACAGTATCCAGTATGCATATAACTTGCACTGTTTTTGTACTTTTTATTTTATATATATATAGTATTTATATTCATATTCTATTATCCACTCATCTGCACTTTACATAGCGTTCCATTCTGTACAGACCCGGTTTACTTTGCTGTTATTTTCTTATCTTCTTATCACCAGTGCAATTCCGTTCTCTTTGTACATTTTGTACATATACTTATTCACTTTATATGATTATTTTTATTATTATTTCCATTTTTATTATTATTGTTTATCTTGATTGCATGCACACTTTTTTTTCCCCTTTTTTGCACTAAACTGTCCTGGAGCTACTGTGACTGTTGAATTTCTCCACTGCGAGATCAATAAAGTCCTGTCTTATCTTATCTTATCTTATCTTATCTTATATATTGTGATACTAAATTTGGTGATGCAGTATCGTTAAACCTGAGCTGTGAGTGTATTTTGGGATCTTTTAGCAATGTTTTTGTTTGTTACGTATTAAGATTTTGTTGCTTACTTAGAGGAAAGAAACTTGTTTGTGCAATACACTTGACATTACACATACATTACACTTTGATAATTAAAATAGAGCATAATTCACATTAACAAAGAAATACTGTTGCTATACTGGTTCCTAAAAAACCTCATATCATGCGCAATATATCGCTATATCATAATAATATTGTATCGTGAGCTGTGAGCCATGTATCGTATCGTCTTGTGAAGTATCCGGTAATTCCCGGCCGTATTAAACATGTTTGCAAGTTTATGCTGCCTAAGATTTATAAAGAGAGACAGGAGATTGTGGATATGTCTAATGCAGGAGTAGTTTTTATTTATTTATTTTTTTTACAATTACTACGAGAGAGTCATGAGCACGCAACACATTGTGGTAGTTTTGTCCTTTCAAGGCTAATCATTCTTTCATGTCGGGAGAATTAGAACCACTGATGGCCAAGGTCATGTATAGAGCTCTGAAAAAAAAGACTAAAAAGAGTGGTTTGGAAGTGCAATGGAAAACTGCTCATTGCCTGACATTATTGGCTATTACGTTGATATGTTTTACACTATGTTCTGATCTATTTTATAAAGTTTCTTCGTCAATAACGTACCTAAAGTTTCGTTTTGTTTTAGTCACAAATGGTAGCACACAACCCCTGCATAGGTGGTTTTAATTCTTCTCCCACTCCAAAAACACTCCACTTCCACCTTGTGATAATACAGGAAGTGCTCCACTGTGTTTATAATCTCCATATACTTTCACTAGAACTATTTGGATCATTTCAGCCTTGTCAATCTCTACTGAACAAAAGGTAAAATGCAGCTGTTAACTTGAAAACCACCACTACATGACATCTGACATCACAGGGTGGAACGGAGCATTTTGAGCTTCGTTAGAAGACTATAAACTGCTGTCAAGAAAATGCAGTTCTAACGACATCTCATGTATTATGCAAACTTTCTTGAAACTTTCTATAGTAAATAAAGCTCTACATTAAAAAAATGCTAAAAACAAAAGTCCTTAGCAAACAATACATGTAGTCCCAAAGTCATTCTCAAGATCATTTCTAGCATAAAATGAAAGAATAAGCCCATTTTTCATAGCTCCAGTGAGCACAGCGCGTAGGTTATCCACTGTGTAACTCAGAGCGACAGGGCACCTGAGCTGTCACCTGAACGCAACTCTTTACGCATCTTAAACATACGAGGCCTGACACTTAAGTCCCATTTGAATTTGTTGTAGTTTACCATAGTGCACATAGTCACAAATATAAATCTATATAAATACTCTTACTTTAAAGGGCCCATGTTACACTGTTTTCTGATCTATGTTAGAATGTTGTTTCCTCGTCAAAAACATACCTGGAGTTTTATTTTATTCACACGTTTATCACACAAATCCTGCATTTAGGCTTTTAGTTCTTCCAAACAGAAACAGATGTGGTAATACAGGAAGTGCTCCACTATGTTTTTAAACTCCATTCACCTTCACTAGGATCATTTGGATCATTTCAGTCCTAGAATTGCATCTCTACTGAACAATGTAAAAAGCAGCTGTCAACTTGTCAATTTTTGCATAATATAGGACCTTTAAACAGGTCATTTATTTTCTTACAACTGTATATATCCAATGACATGTAATTGTGATAGAAGCAACCCGGGGCATTAATTCCTAATAACTATTTTCACTTTACCCCCAAATCAACATATTTCTTTCACCTAAAAGAAAAATCCAATGAAATTCAGAAATGAAAATCAAAAATTAGTCCACGTTACGTCATATATCATTCTCATATACTGAAGAATGGAGGGAAAAACAGGTCAGAGGTTACTTGCACATTATCTGTAACAAAATAAACCAATTACCTTCGTCGTTGTTGCTGTTGGCAACTGTTAACATTAACATCCCTTCTCTCTTTACAACAAATACGTGTGTGGTTTCTGTACACAGTGCTTCTCTATTGGTGCTCAAAGGTAATTATAATCTTTCAGAGTGTATTCCTTAAAGGTTAATTTTATTTTTCTCTGCAGTGCGTCCTGACTTCTCCGACATGAAAGTAATCCAATCAGACACTCGTTATGCTAATCCAATCACATTACACCAGACCCGTGATATTTCTGTGTTGTTGTTTAACCATATGTTCCCTGGTGCTGCTGGGGGAATAGCACGCTTCGTATATTTCTTAATTTAATTTCAGGGGTGAAAATGAACTTACTTCACAATAGTTAACGCACTTACTTACAGTACATAAATGAGATGTTACCATAGTAGTACTAATGTTTGGGAAGTGGAGTAGTAACTAGATAGTACTAGTGGTACTGGAAACGTATACAGTGTAGGAGTATTTGTATAATGTTAGTAGCAGTGAATACTTTAACAGCAATCATTCTCATTATAGTAGCAGTATGAACGCTTGAGGTAGTGAGAACAGTAGTAATAGTATCGCAGTAGTAGTACTCATATACAATTAGTACTCACAGTGAACAACAATTCAACCATCTCTATTTTTACTCATTGTTAATGTTATGTTCTTGTTAAAGTATGACCGCCCATTTCCCATAATTCCTTTTGGGCCACAGACATTATCACATCATAGTAGCAGTATGAGCACTTGCAATATAAGAGTAGTAGTATTTGCAGTAGTGGCAGTAGTAAATTGTATGCAGTAAACATTCAAAGCGTATAAACAATTCCACCATCTCTATTTTCACCGATTTGTTGAAGTTCACTCAAAATGTTGAATAAGGTACGACAGTCCTTTTCCCATGATGCATTTTGGCCTCAGATAGTGTCATAGTCGTAGCATGAGCCCTTCAGATAAGTCAGATTAATAACATTTGCATAGTAGTTATAGTAGTTGTACACATAAGTCATCACAGCTTCCAACTCCAGCATCTTCTCTTTTTCCACCTTTGTTAGAGATCACCTGTTTTAGATACATAGATATATGGCAGTCCATTTCCCATGATGCATTTTGGATAGTGTCGCAGTATCTTAGTAAGAGCACTTGAAGAAGTCAGAGTGATAGAATTTGCATAGTAGTTATAGTAGTTGTAAACATAAGGATTCACAGCTTAAAACAGCTCCACAATCTTCTTTTTGTATTGTTTTGGAAACAATATGGCAGTCCATTTCCCAAGATGCATTTTGGTCTCAGACAGAGTCACACCTCCTGTCTCTCGGTCTGACCTAACCCTGACAAAGAACCCTGTGATCTGCTACTGCTACTTATACATTTACTTTTTTCTTACCAACTCCTCTGCCGTGTTATTCCTGTCCACAATGAGCCTTTGACTCTTCTCAGTGGCAACAATACACTGCACTGGAGTTTTGAGTGGATGCTGAATACCTGTCAGGGAGGATCATTGTTGTTCCTTTCGGCAATTTTAACTAAAGCAGAGCTGCGGTCTTCACAATAGGAGCGGATCAGGCCCCTGGACCACTGCTGACACACGCGTCAGCTATTTGTACAAGAGACACCGGCGTATGGAGAAGGAGGCGTAAGGAGGAGGCTGAGACTGGAAATATGGGAATTTTGAGCCAGGTTTGGGGGTGAGAAGAAAACTGCAAACGCTTACATATTTAAATTTGCTGTTTATGGTTAAAAAAATATCAAATGTTGTACTTTTGACATGAACAAACCTGAAACTAAATCCAGTCTAAAATGGGACTAAACCAGGACAAGAACAGGTCCATACCAAGTCTACTTCAGGGCTAAAATACGATTAAACTGGGACTGAGTCAAGACATGTAACAAGTCAAACCTCTTCAAATGACATAATACTAAATGTGCAATGCAAAAGTATCATGTACTAGCAGTGCACAAGTGTACTTAGTAATACTAAGATCAGTTGTTGAAGCTGTTTGTACTAATGATTACTATCACTGCTGTTAAATCATGGGCTAACAATATTACAATCAAAATGAATCACAAGTGGAACTAAAACGCCTAAAAAACACCTAAACACAGCCACAACCACATTTCAAACAGAGCAGGTTAACTGGGCTCTATCTGGAGGAGTAAAGAAGAGAGTGAGGGGAAAGGTGTGGGGTATAAGATTGTGAGGTGTGGGGGTGTAAGATTGTGCGATTGGTCTCACAGGTATCCACATGTCAAACTCTGCAGCCACCTGATTATACTAAGGACAGTCTTGTGTGGTGATACTACAGTCACACTCACTTTATAAGTTTGAGCAGAAATTGTTTGCACTAAAATTGCCAAAAAAGCATAAGAAACAGTAGTACTTTATACACAGTTTAGTTGCAAAAAAAGTGATTTATTGGTTAGTTCAGCTTTAAAGAATTATAAAATGTACTTTTACCTGAATACTAAAACATAAATGAAACTAACGCATCTCTAAATTGTACCATAGACAATTAAAGCTTTTTGAATGAATGAATGAATGAATGTTTATTCGGCCAGTAATGCATACACATGCATAGAAAATGTAAATACATAGATATAAGACAAAAAATAAATGCTTCTACATTTATATAACAAATAAACAAAAGCTTCTGCCTTTGCCTTCCTTTGAATCAGCAGACACACACACACCTCAGTGCATTAATTGATCATTCAAGTTTTTTCCCTTCTTAATGAACCCAGCATCTCCTCGGTGGCCATATTGGCTTTCGCTCGGTGCCAGGATGTTGTGATTTTGTCCCAGTTGTTGGCAAAACATGTCCGACTGAGATCCCTGTCAGTGTTTTGTTTCATTACCGTGTGGTGCCCCGAATCTGCAGCTCACCAGACTGTTCCCCCGGACCACCCAACAGCCACAGTCTCCAAAACAATCCCCAACATCTGTGCTGGCGGCACATAACACTCTTGTTTTCATTATCTTTGTCAAGAACGTTTAGCTGTGTCATCCACATGTCAGCCGCTCCACAGATGCGTCAACAATTAACAATGGGATCAGAGATGAAAGCCACAATAAGGCTGGGGTTTAATCAACAATAAACGACTTCTGTCACTCTAGTCGCGGCTTATCCATGGGTTTTAGAATGACGGAAATTTAGGACTGTTGCCATAGCGATTAACAATTCAAAGCAAAAGGTTATATCATTTTAATCATCAACCATTTCTAAAAAAAAAAGCACCATATAACATATAATAAAGGTGAAAACCAGTAAAAGTCTGAGTGTTGCTCACAACAAAAGTGAAGCAAAGGTTTTCTTATGGAACTGATTGGTGTTTGTGGTAAATTATCCAACATTAATCTAATCTAATCGAATCGAAGTTTGGCGGTTCTCGACTCTGTTCTCGACATAAACATCGTTGGTTGAGCGGTGAGATCCAGTGTGTCCAGCTCCCACAGACGAATCTATCTTTGGGCAAGACACTTAACCCACCTTGCCTCTTCGTACACTGGTTTATGAATGTGTGTGTGTGTGAATGGGTGAGTGGTTCCTTGATGAAAAGAGTGTTGAGTGCTTTGAAGGCGGAAAAGTGCTATTATTAAAAATATATCAAAAAGAGAAAACCGAAAGCTACTTATAAAATACAGAAACACCTTGAATCAAAAGTTGTTTATCTCTGCTCATAAAATAGAAAGCATCGCCCCCCGTTTGCTTGAAATTGCTCTGAGTTTGCAGATGTGTACCCAGCATATTTGACTATATGAAGTGTTTACTGTGTCAGGCTGCATTAGCGAGTTTTATGGAGGTAAAACGCCCATACACATCCCATCTCTCTGTTCATCTATTGTCTCCATCAGATTGGCTCAATGTTACGCTCCCATTGTCATTAGGAGAAGAGCCAGCTGAGACCGATCACCAGCTCAGCACTTCTGTACGGAGCGGCAATCCGTCACAAACAAGGCCAGTAATACCACAGCGGAAATGGCTTCTTGTTTTAACTCTGGGCTAATTTTATCACAACCGGGGAGAAGGGTCCAGCAGCGTTTGTTGGGGATAGTAGTAGTAGAGATTTTGTAGCAGCGATAAAAGCGGTAAACATAAAGGTAGTGTTGAGCGCACAGTTTCTGGGTTTAGGCCAAGCGTTTTGCTGTAGGAGTCACGGTGATTTTCCAACAATGTACTGTAAAATGACACTCTGGTAGTTTAAAGATCTATTGTGAAACCCGGCCCATCCATTTGTGTCCTTTATAGTGGACGTTGAATTAACCAGTCGACTAATGCGGCGACTAGGTTAGTTTGTGACTGATAAAAAGAAAAAAAAGACATTAAAAGGGAATCTAAAAACCTTTTGAGGCAGTCGTAGAAGCTTGTCAGAGATGCTGGTCATTAGAAAAGTTGTTCTTGTTCCGTTGTTAACTTCACACGGATTTAACACCAAAATGTTTCCGGCGTCCATTACAGGGGACATGCTACAGAATTATGAATAAAAATAAAATGAACAAAATCTATAGGCTAAGGTGTTCATTTACCTCCAAATAGATCACAAAAATATGTATATTTCAATACACTTTTTTTCTTTGGGTCCCAGGAGCCTGCTATATAGTTATAATCTATGACACCCGTGGATCATTATGTTATCATTTGCATATTTTAAATTGTAATATTCATCTAAAAAGCCAAATCGGAGCTGACGTCGCCGTAAACATCATTACAACAAAGAGCTGCAAAGCTGTTGACACCTCCTATGAATAGCTGCACATCATGGTAACAAGTAGCATTATTTATTTTTTGTACTAAAATAATTACGCATATCACTGTTTAACCCCTTAGTGTTTTTGTTTTTAAGTAGATGGTAAATTAAGTTGAGATTATTAATTTGACTATAGCACACAAAAATAAACAGAAATTTGGGTATGTTGCAAACAGAGGCTGCGCTAACATTAGGCAACAGTTGGCGGCCGCCGAGGTTCCCCCAAACCTGGAAGGGTCCCCAAACCTGGAAGGGTCCCCAACTTCAGTGCCACTAACAGCCGAGGCCTCAGAGCAATTTGATTTTCTCTCAAGATGGCATTAAGTGAGAGTAGTTTACTGCCAAAGACAAGTTTCCAACCTACCCTTCAAACAGAGATGTGCGTGTCTCAAGCACAATGGGGGAAAACAGACAATAAATAGACTATTAAAAAAAAAATAATAGAGGATTATAATGAGGGCCCCAAATTCAAGTTCACCTAGGGCACTAGGTGACACACAACGCAAAACCATTTTCATCCAGATAAATTCATCATCAAGCTTTTTTTTTTCTTTTTCTTGCTTTATTCAGGCTTTTAAAAGTGTTACCAAATGGAAATATTGATGATGTCGTGTGACAAATGCAGAGATTAGCAGATTAACACTTGTCAAAAGAATGCAAACGGAGCAAGTGAATGTTTTGATAGTGTTTGATGATGTGACTGATGCTGAACTGACCCGTTCCAGCAGCTGTGATTGAGTTGCTAAGTGAAAGTGTGGACTTAAAGCAGCCTCAGGTCATGTAGGAGGCGCCCTAAAAACGTCTGTGTTCATTTGATCCTGACAGAGCGCTAGGTCTAGGCTTCAGAAGTGCCCTTTAGCTGCAGCTATTGTACGTTCCCTAAATGACAGAGTGGCAGAAAGCTGATCTCATATTTCATGTTTAGTGTCGGGAACATTTCAAATTAATCTGAGAAGTTGCATATTAAAGTCAACTTAAAATAATTGTCAGAAGCAAGACTTGTTAAAGACAGATTTTAACGCAATTAATGTCTGAAAGTACCCGCGGTGATCTGAGTTTTAGAAAATGTGAAAAATATCACGACTGATTATTTATTCCTTTTTTTTTGGGTTATATAAAGTTGGTGACATTCCTAACCTCTAACTAGCTGCTAATTACTTGTAAGTCATTAATTTGATGTTAATTTGGGTTTATTTGACCCGTGTTATTGACTTATTCTGCATAAACTTTTACTTCAGCTCTTTCTTATTAATAAACTTTCAGACTACTGCATATTAATATGATGTTAGGGCATTTTTGTACATGAGTTATGGTTCTATAGGCTTTTAGGAATGTTGTACCACAATAAATTACTGTTTTTTCAACTTGTTATTAATGCATATTCATGTAAAAAATGTTATAATGTGGTTACCTCATATCACATTTATATAATTATAACATAGATCTAAAAAATAACAGAATATAGGCCCTTTAACTGCAAAATCCATGTGTACTGTAAAATCTGTTACTACATTTGACAGTAAAATATAAGGTATAGGATGTAATTTAACGTAATGAACATTTAACCCATAACTAGAAAATCTTCGAGTTTGAGGCCGTGAATCACTTAAGCTCGCGCAGGTTTTATATTTTACATCTTTGCTCAGTGACATATTGTAGAAAGAATAAAATTCGATATCCGCCTCACAGCCAGCTTGATCAAACATGCCTAAATACTCATTATGAGCAAAGCAAATGCAAAGAGACAGACTGACCTGAAGCCCGGTCCATGCTGTGACCTCTATTAACCTTTCCCCAGCTTTAAACAGGAGGTCATCTCTGATAACAGCACAGTGCACCTGCCCATACGATCCCTACATTTACTATGCACAAGTAAGAATTACACCGACTCCGCCTGTCCACATTATATTAGTATTCTTATGATGCTGTGAGAGTATGTTCCTCCAAGCACCGGCTGAATGCTCATGAGATAGCAACAACATTGTAAATGCTTGATATCCATAGACTACACTGCTTTCTGACGCTTTTACCGCACAAAGTTAAACATTTTATCCTTGGATTGGTGAGCAGAGGAGGAGCAGTGATATGATTCTTTTTAGTAGCACTTTATTTAAATGAATGGTAATGGGTGGAATAATGCATTTTATATACCATAATTCATCATACAAACCAAAGTTTCATGGTAATTTCCAGTCTTCCTGCTGATTAGTTAGATTCACTGCAATAATGTAATAGTACCTGCATCGATCCTGCGGGAACGGCTAGCTAAAAGCATACTTCGGAACATTCTCCTCAGCCACAGGAAGCAAAGGAACAATGCTTCCATGGAAACACGCAGGTCGAGAAAGAGTCAGGGTCGTAGAGATGCAAACAATAAAATGCAATCAAAGGAACCACTCGCTCAGTCGCACGCGCACACGTTCTTACATCAGTGGACAAAGACAATAGGGGCGAGCTGGGTGTCTTGCCCAAGGACACAACAACAGCATTTATCTGTAGGAGCTGGAATTGCACCGCCAATCCGTGGATCTGATCGCTCTACCAGTGAGGTTTATGTCGAGAGCGGGATTCAAACCACCGGCCTTCACCAACCAGTGGACAAACAGTCTGCTACAATGAGATTATTATTATTATTATTATTATTATTATTATTATTATTATTATTATTATTATTATTATTATTATTATTATTATTATTATTATGGCTGATCTACCATGGCTCTACTGTGTTTCTCTCCTATTATACTATCCCCGTGTTGTAATGCACATCTGTAGCAGTGTAATCGTCTTTCATAATCTAGTTTCTTATTGGGTCAAGACATGATTTTGAAAGTTGTTGAACAAATTTATCTTTATCTTGGTTATTCATCAATTGGAAATGTTAAAGTCAAATGAAGTAACCGTCCTCTGCATCTTTACTGCAGTGTTAACACAAGGCAGGACACATGGTCAAAATAGTTGCATTAAAACATCTGGTAACACTTTATAATAAGGTGCCATAATAAACAGCAAACTAATCATTACCTAACCCTTCATTAATATTTGTTAATTGTTACTAAAATGTCTATTTTGCACAAGTTAATAGTTTTTTCATCATTAACTAAACATTAATTGTTTGCATGAAATCGATGTATTAATGTTTTAACAAATAGAAAATAATGTATTAACTAATGTTGTATTAATATTTATTAATAGTAACTAAATGTGTCGTTGGCTCTGCTGATCTCAGTCTGAACCTCTCCTCACAGGATCACTGTGGGTTAAGTTGGTTCAGTGTAATTAATATATTAGTATTATGTAGGTGTCAGTGTGGGGCAACTTATAATAAAGATGGAACAGTGATTATTAACTACTTACAAATAATACTACTTTACTCATAAAACTGATTAATAATAGCAAATATTTTACATTTTACACTTAACCAACTTAACCAACAGTGATCCTGTGAGGAGAGGTTCAGACTGAGATAAGCAGAGCCAACGACACATTTAGTTACTATTAATAAATATTAATACAATATTAGTTAATACATTATTTTCTGTTTGTTAAAACATTAATACACTGATTTCATACAAACAATTAATGTTTAGTCAATGATGAAAAAACTATTAACTTGTGCGAAATAGACATTTTAGTAACAATAACAGATATTAATGAAGGGTTAGGTAATGATCAGTTTGCTGTTTATTATGGCTCCTCATTATAACATGTTCATATTAACTGTACGTTAAATTGTAGTTCGTTCGCATACCCTGGCTGTGTTTTTGAGCCGGTTGGATTTGAATGCTCACTTACACAGAGAGTGCAGAGGCAACAACAGCCCCCCAGAGACAAAGAGTTAGCAAACAAACAGTAGCATTAAATATGGATGCCAGTGTTCTCGTCTAAAAGCGTATTTGACCAAGTAATGGATCGTTGGTAGAGCTCGTAAAGACACAGACAAAGGCTATTGAGGCAAAGCACCGGGGCCCTCGAGAGGATATGATCACGGCCATAGTTTCATCTGAGCCATAACTGTTACTACCCCTGCCACAGAGGGCACACTGTAAAATATGAAGTACTGTAACTATATAAAGAAAGCATCCAAAGGAGTTGGTCCAGATTAGGCCGTCGAAGCTTTTTGTACTATTGATGAAAATAAAAAAAATACGAAAAAATTTGCAAAAAATATAGGTTGACTTTTGTAAAACATTTTAATTAATTATTGCTTAAATTATTTATTATTTATTTTTAATTAATTTGTCTTTGTTCATCAATAATATTTTTTTTAAATATATTTTTCAAACTTTTTAGTCTGTGACAAATAATGAAAACATGAAAGTGATGTGATTTATTTAGTACATAAATAAATAAAAGAAATAACATATGCATTGTGTAACTTTTCTGGTGGAGGGTCTGTCAAATGCTTTTCTCCATGTAGATGTTGTTGCTTTGTCTGGAATGTCCCACAGTATGGTTTTAAACCGTTTTATCTTCATGGAGACCAAACCAGACCAACTTACAGGTCAGATCTGTGGAGAGGCGACCCTGCTCACACTAAGAATCCCTGTTTTTCGAGGTATTTTTGAGCTATAAAACGACCTGTAATTGAATAAATGTAAAGTAGAACAATAACATATCCGTAGAAACAAGCAGGTGATGGACCCCCAGCCAAAAAGTTACATATTACACCTTTAAATAAATCAAGTAAATATAAAACAATAAAAAAAAAAACCAAACATTCCTCGATGCAGGCTAGTAAAAGCCTAAAAACATCATCTTTTGTATTCACAAAGAACAAAATTCAGAAATTGTACCTCGTTTTGTCTCTCAAGTGCGGATGAAGGCTGTTTTTGGCTGTGCTTTGTCTTGTGTTAAATTCTACTCTTTTGATGCTTTACGCTGAACCCCCATTCATCTAAATCTGACTCAAAAACTATAATTTGCATCCTCAAAACGCTCCGCACTGACACTTCCTTTTGTTTAGACTAGATCCTCTCTTCCCTTTTCGAGCTTAATTGGCCTAAGTGAATAATCCCCAGCATCACTCATATAGAGCTATGAGAGAGTGCATTGATTCTTCTGACATGACAGCAGAAAGAAACAGCAGTGAGGAGAGCTACGGGAGATCTCCGCATCCACTTTTACAAAAATAGCAGGCGTTTCAGGCTCGTAGGAAACACATCAAGTCTGTTAATCGTATAGCGTGGAAGAGGACGCGTTTGCACATCTTTATTGAACAGGACTTCACGTGGGGATGCAAATACGGGCCAAGCACTGAGATCGGATCAATCTGAAGCGACGGCAATTGAACGTGGACTGAAAGGGTCCAAAATGCAGTGATTAAATGTGATGTAGAAAAATAATTGTGGCTCTGTATACACCAAAGAACATTGTCTTTTGAGGATAGGCTAAATAGTAGGAGTAGTAGCAGTAATAGTAGTAGTTGTAGTAATTGTAGTCTACCTCAATCTGCATCCGACCCGTTTTCCGACAGAATTGAAAGAAAATTCCGCACCCGATCCGACACCCGAATGAAAATCAGTCCGAGAGCTAAAAAAAAAAAGAGCCACAACTTTACACTCTCCACTGGCTCATTTTCTTTTCAGCGCTTCGGGAGTCATTTTGAACTGCAGGACGTCGCATGTGTGGTTTGAAAATGAAAGTGGCAGAGATTTGTGGGAATGCGTGCAGGCAAAAACGGATTTTACATTTAATCTTCTCATAAAAAACAATGGCTTTTTTTGCATTTCACTAAAATACAGCCCTGTTTTTGGTTCACACATGATGTTCTGTAAACCGCAGATTAGACCCGCGCTGTCTGTGTCCAACCCCAACCCGCATCCGACACAGCACGACATTTTTCACCTGTTTCATTAAAATTTGCGGCTCGCCCGTCGGGTATCCGCGGGCACCCGAACCCGTGCAGGACTCTGATCTGAGAAACAGGCAATCTGATTCATCCTGTTAAACAAGTCCCTCTCAAATAACATTACAGCTACAAACTAGATAGCATTAGTTGTAAAGTTCTTGCTAATGTGTGCGTTGCATCACCGTGGTAACTCCTACACATTCTGCCATTAAGATTCATGTAGAACACCCCCAGCATGATGTCACTGCAAAGCATAGGAAGAATTTTAAATTTGTCAGCCCCAAAAACTATATCTATAGTATAGTAGTAAGATTAGTAGAAGGTGTAGAAGCAGTTGTATTAGTATAGGAAAAGAACTATAGTAATGATCATTCAGAAACCCATGAATGACAGGAATAGTATAGCACAAATATAGTAATACAGTGCAGTACAGAGTAGTGGAGATAGTAGTAGTAGTAGCAGTACTAGACATGTACTATAGTACCATATTTTCCGGACTATAGAGCGCACCGGTATATATATATAAATACACTAGCCGCAACCGGGCTATAAGCTGCTGATATCTGTGTTGAAAAATGAGATATTTACTGCATATACAGAACAATTTTGTACTGTAAATGTACATTTATGTACCTGAACAGAGCGTGCGGTCGCGCTTCCGCCCGCACCCACAATAAGCTTTCAGAATGTGTCCCGCGCCGCACTGTTTTGTGTTGGGTTTTGTGTTGGGTCCCGCGGGTGCAGGGCTCTACAGCCGTTTCCTTCCTGGAGCAAGATCGATGCCTTCAACTTAAAACTTGCATCATACAAACTCCTTCGTGCTTTTCATGATGAAGGGGCGAGAATTTGAAAATAATTACCAGTTAGTAATCTGTCGTGCGTGTTATATCTGCTAAATAAAAAGTAGTGTATTATTCTTTGCATTAATTTTCCATCTATCTTGTTTTTGAAATCCCGGTTAGAGCGCCCCTAGTGGTGGAAGAAAAATCCACAGAATAGCCGCTCCTTTGTAAAAGCCGCATGGTTCAAAGCCTGGGAAAAAAGTAGCGGCTTATAGTCCGGAAAATACGGTATTTGTATATCTTTACTTCAAAGTTCCACAATCTGACTTGGTCCTCATATTGATGTTACACTGAACAGCATAAACATTAAACTATATTTCTAAACTCCAAACATACAGGCCTATGTTACTGTTCTAATTTGACACACATGTTTCACTCCAGTATGAGCTCAGTCTGAAATGTGTACAGCAAACTGTTTATCCACTCTCCTCATCCATCATGCACACGTCAGAAGCACTTTCAAACTCTTATCGCTTTATCTGCAGCTGAAGGAGAAATGAAAAGACGCGGTCAGATGAAAAATGGAGCTGATAATGACGAGGAGATGGTAGAGGTGTATGAGCCACATGTAAACTAATAGCGTGCAAAGACTTCAGTCACAATATACTGTCTGTCAAGCATTTTGCATCTGATGAGGAAAAATAACAGAACAAAACTAGAACAGGACTGAAGCAAACAAAACAAACAAAAACATGGATCTCTGTGGTAGCAGGTTTACAAATTGTGGAGTATCATCATGTCCTCAGAAAAGTTAGGACTGTCGCTATAGTAATTAACAATTAAAAACAAAATATTACTCTTTGAATGATCAACTGTCTTCATAACATACCACAGGAAACTCAAACCCGTGACATTATGCATTGCAATTTGTCTGCCCAGTACTAAGTATGTTACAAATACTTGGATATTTATGTGTCTTATTGTTTTGTAAATTAACAACACAAACACACACACACACACGCACACACACACGCACACACACACACACACACAAACACACACACACACAGAAAATAAAGATGATCTAAAAGGTAAATTCACAAATACTGACCCTGATTATTTATGTACCACTAGACCCTAAAACTCACCATAATACTACAAAAATGAGCATTTTAACCAAAGTCATTATAGCTGTCCCCCCATCTGTATTAAATATTATGTTGTGATGTCCTGTGAAACCCACGGATTAGTTGATTCAGATGCCCTTCCTGACGCTATGCTCAGTGTTTCCAGTTCTAAAGCTCTTTCCTCTTTCATCGTGTCCACACAGGCCCTCAGAGGAGGAGCAGCTCCAGCGTCTACACCCCGGACCTGCCCCTGCTCTGTGCCCACCGTGACCATGAAGCTGGGGAGGGCTTTTGGGTTCACACAACTGGACTCTTGGACTGAACTCAAACTCAGAGTTTCTTTTGAAAGAACTGGTCGCACTGGATACTTTTACTTGTTTAAAGGTGCACTGTGTAACTTTTTGGCTGGGGGTCCGTCTCCTGCTTGTTTCTATGGATACACTGCAAAAAAGGATTTTCTAGCATAGTTAAACTGACTTGAATTAAAAGATCAATTTTAAGATTTTCTTACTTAATAAGATGAGATTTTTTTATTTGTTTCAAGATATTCATCCTGATTTATCTTATCTCGATATTACAACTTATTCTAAGCACTTTTTTATATTAACTCAGTCCAGGTTAAGCCTCTTTAACTTCCGTCTCAAACCAATAAGGTGAAAAATCTTGCCATAAATACTTGAAACTCGTGTTTTCTGCTTAGAACAAGATTTGTATTTCGTCTTGTTTTAAGAAAACTTGGTAAGTGAAAATTGTTTACTGCACTGGCAGATAATTTCACTTAAAATAGGGCATTTTTACTTCAAAATTAGTAGTTTTTTTTAGTAGATTTTTTGATAGGCCATTTTTACTGTGTATGAAATGTTGCACAGTATGACTTTAAACATCTATGTTACATGTATTTAATAACAGTTGGTTTATAGCTCAAAAAGACCTAGAAAAATATGCATTCTGGCTGTGTGCAGAATTGCCTCCACAGATCTGACCTGTAACTCGGTCTGGTTTGATCTCCATGAAGACGAAAATGTTTACTACCATACTGTGAAACTGTTGCCATAGCGATCAACAATTTAAAACAAAATATTTCATCTTTTGCATGTGAAAAAGTCCTCCACAGGTTGCATAACCAAGTAGCTGAAACCATGAGTGGCTGAGATGAACATTGCTTCGTATTGTTATGAGTGACTGTCTGGTGTTATTGTAATTTCTATTCAAACCACCGCCTACTTTCCAGAATACTCTCGTAAAATGGGCTCGCAATCTAAAAGTGGGTTAAGTGTCTTGCCTAAGAACACAATAGCAGTATGCATAGGTGGTCACTATACGCCAGTGTATTCAGGTTTATCGCTTTTGTTTCCAATCAAATCCACATCTGGTTCGGCACACTTCAAACTCCTTTAAAGGCCCTGCGTTACACAAAATTGACACTCTTTAGCTTTAAGCCATGTTATAATGTCGTTACCTGCTCAAAAACATATCTGCGAGATGCGTTCAAAAGTTCAAAATGCACTGTTCCACCTTGTGATTTCATGAAGTCAAGTTAGCAGCTACATTTTACTTTTATTTCAGTACAAATTGGAAATCCCAATCATCCAAATGATTCCAGTGAAGGTGTACGGAGACTAAAACCACTGTGGGGCTCTTCCTGTATTACTACATGACATCACAAGGTCACAAGGTGCTGTGTTTTCTGTTTGAGAGAAGAACTCACCTTGAATATGCAGGGTTTGTGTGTTAAACAAGTATGAATGAAGCGAAACAAAACTCCAGGGATGTTTGTGAGGAGGAACGGATCACGGATCAGAAAATAACATATGGGCCCTTTATATTTTGTGCTTATCTGTATCTTTAATAGCTTCTCTAGATGCAGGCAAATGTATGTATAATAGATTCTGTGTTTTACCCGCCTGGACCCGATGAAGAGACGACTGCTTCACCTGGAAGCGTGGTTGCCACGGTAACGATAAGAAAAGATCAGACTGGGGCCATGTGTTTATTGGAAAATAAAATAACAAAAACAATTCCATGGCACCCTTTTCATAACTAAGTTCAGACCTTCGGCACACGGCAATAATGAAATGAACTGCCACTGTAAATAATGAGTGTAAAACATGACAGGCTGTTGAAACATTACGGCACATGTTTGCGACTAATTGTGCAAAAATATTCAATAAATTCAGAGCATGTGTGCGCTGCTGTTTGACAATGGCCAATCAGGAGCAAAACAATACTTCCATTAATTATACAGAACACAACAAATTGGCTGGTTCGCATTTGGGGATTGCTGCAACAGTGTGCGAAAAGAATCTTGTTTTTCTCTTGGTAAACGCTCCGCTGGACTCAAGGAGCACCAAAAGTTATTTAATATCTCAAAACTTCTGGGATGTTAATTAAAATAATCCTCCTCATGGGATCACGCTATGATTAATTTGTGGATTTGGATGTTAATATGGAAGGATTTTAAGCCGGATGCCCTCCCTTTGCATACTTCTTGCTAACCTCCTTGCAAATAAAAACCTACACACGAGTTTCAACTTTGTGTTTATATTGTACAGTATATGCAACATTTTGAGGTCTTTTTCCATTCAAAAGATGTAATATGTCGATTTGTTAATTGTTATGGCAGCAGTCCTAATTTTTCTTCATTGTAAAACTCATGGATTAAGCTCTGAGTGAAACATATGTCTGTCAAAATGAATGTTTTTCTTATTAATTTTCAATCTGGTCCATTATCTCTCTTCCATGTCTGCATAAAATAAAAGTTTGAGTTTGAGTGAGCGCCGTAGAGCATAATGGATCTTCTGAGGTTTATAAAGTCATTTCTATTTCCTGGACAAAATGCTTCCTGTGGTCCCAGCATCAGTACTCATAACTTGTGTTGTTGACTCATTATTTAACTAAAAGCAGTCGTTTCGCTGTACAGAATGACTTAGGGGGAAATGAGCTTCTTGTGGCTGCATTGGTTTTGTTTTATGCTCATTATTTGTCTCAGGAATCGCATGGAGTCTCTCTCGAATAGCCTCTTCGCTCACCGTTAGCTATCAGCCTGCAATAAGCTATGTTCTTGCGCACCCAAAATCAGATCATTATGTGATTTCTCTATAACTGAAATAGCATGTGAACAGCACAATCTAATGTTCTAGTTTATTTTACACCTGTGCAACAACAACAACAGCAGCAAAGACTAAGAATAAACACAAAGTAAAATATTTAAAGGTGCACTGTGTAACTTTTTGGTTAGGGGGTCCGTCACCTGCTTGTTTCTCTGCCTGGAATGTTCCACAGTATGACATTAAACAGCTCTAAATTATATGGTGGTTTTATAGCTCAAAAATACATTGAAAAACAGGCGTTTTGACTGTGAGCGGGGTCGCCTCTCCACAGATCTGACCTGTAACTTGCCTGGTTTGGTCTCCATGATGATAGAAAGGTTTAATTTCATACAAAGCAATAACCTTTCCACAGAAAAAAAGCATTTGAGGGACCCTCCACCAGAAAAGTTACCAAATGCACCTTTAAACATAATCATAATTTTGCTTTGACTGTGACAAAAACATTTAAGGAACTAGATTTTCTTATGTGCAATTAAACAAACACATAGCAATAATCTAACCTAATTATTATGTTATCTGATTACAGTGATCTGATTTCTCTAACCACATAAATGCACTCTCTATCCAGGCCTGAGATTAGACTTTGGCTTGTGACCCAGTTGTAATATGGGAGAGTCAATAAGAAGCTATAAACAGTTTTACATCTTAACAACAACTACATTTTTATCTTGTTAGCTACAGGGCTGTTTTTTTTTTGTAATATTTCCAGTCAGATTTGAGATCAACCCAGGATGGTATGTCAAAAATAACCATCACCATGGAAATTTGCGATGTTTTAGGCAAGCAAAGCAACAAAAGAGCTGACAGGTTGCTGAGTCACTGGTAAAAACTTGCATTACAGTAGTGGCAGAATACTATCTTAATTTAGTATCATCATCAGCTTTTAGCCATGTTAATAATGTTGTTACCTACATAATCAAAAACATACCTGGAGTTGTGTTTTGTTTCTGTAGTCTGTCTGCATTTCCAAAGCTCAAAATGCTCTGTTCCACCTTGTGATGTCATGAAGTGATAGGTTTAAAGTTAACGACTAGCTTTTACCTTTTCTTTGGTACAGTTTGGCAATCCCAGGGCTCATCCAAATGATTCTAGGTTGAAATATTTTCCGTTTGAGACAAGAACTCAGCCTAAATGTGCAGGATTTGTGCGTTAAACATGTGTGAATAAAGCAAAACACTCCAGATATGTTGGAGATGAGATGAGATGAAAAAACATTATAACATAGTTCGGAAAATCACATAATATGGGCTCTTTAAGGACAAATCAGAAATCCCCTGCGGATGTTTGGGGACAAGATCTCTTTAGGCACTACAAATACACAAAAGAGCCACAAATGTAAAGCGGGCCTGAGCTTCCTGGTAATCCTCTAAAATCCTGCAATTCTGGGGGTATTTGGGAAGCTAATGCCACGCTTGACCATCCCAACATGGCCGCCGATGTGCACACAGAGCCCCTAGTAAGAGCTAAACTGTGATTGTATTGTGCAGACAGCTGAACATAATAACAGGCTTGTGCAGATGCAAAGGAAATCACAGGTGAGGATCAGTTTACAGGAAGCAGGGCTGTAATTATTTCATACAGAGCAGACAATGATCACTGTTAAAATGAGTGACGAGTGAAAACAGACAAACTAATTGAGCGCATTAAGTGTCCTCATGGCAAATGGGCTATGACTAAATGCATCCTCCCCTCAGAATGTACCGCCGCAGCAGGTCCGGAGTCGACTTTTTGTGAGAGCAAGACACATTCACTCAGCAATCAGGTGAAAACACGCCATAAAAGACCCTGTGGTTTTCAGTGTAGCTAGATGTAAAGGGGAATCTACACTACTGCATATGTACGGGAAGCACCAGTGTATTGAGCAAGTTGTTCACAGTAGTATTTTTAAAGGGCTCATATTATGCTATTTTCTGATCGATGTTATAATGTGTCATAAACATACCTGGAGTTGTCATTCGCACATGTTTAACACCCAAATCCTGCATATTTAGGCTGAGTTTTTCTCTAAAATGGAAAACTTTGTTCCATCTTGTGATGTCCATACACCTTCACTAGAAAATCTCTACTAAACCAAAGGTAAAAGTAGGTGCTAACTTGAAAACTACCACTTCAGCACATCACAAGAGAGCATTTTGAGCTTTGGAGATGTAGACAGACTAATAATAAAGGGTTACTTAAAAGTGTGAATGAAACAAATGTGTCTATAATCTATGTTTTTGATAGGTGAAAAACATACTAACATGAATAAAAACTCACAAGAGCCACTTTTGCGTAATATAAAAAAATAAAATGACTTATACATCTGGTTGAATCATAAAATCATAAAGCAAATTCAGGGCTTTTGGTGTGAAAATGTGTCATCACAGGACTGAATGTGGTGAATTGTTTCAAAGTTGTCAAAAAATACAATAAAGTAGAAAAAAAAAGTACTAAAAATGTGTACCGGCAATCTTAAAATGCATTTCACTGTGCAGTTAGCGTTCAACTGTATTTCTTTCTTTTTACTTTTTGTACTTATTATCATTAGCTTGTTGGTGTAATCTTGGTCTATATACTCCCACACATTTTGACTTCCAAATGATGCACAACAAACTGAAACCATCCAGCGCTGTTTGTAAATGTACAAACACAGACGGAGAGCCAAAACAGACACAGCCCCATCCACACACTCTGCTATGCGAGCCTCCACATGCTCTATTAGTTTTACTTCGAGGTGTCAACTGTAAAAATAGACGTGGCGATCAAAGGACCATGTGGGACAGGGTGAGAAGAAAAATAATTCATCAGCGTCTGAGCGAGAGGGGGAGAGAAGTGGGTCTGTACGAGCACGTGCACGCCACTGTCTGAAAGCAAAGTTGCCATGTAAGAGAAGCCAGATTCCTCCTGAGAGGCAGCTACTCAGAATCACCTCAGGTCAGCAGGCTGCGCTCCCCAGAGCACAGCTTCAGCCTCTGTAGAGCTGCAGCGTTTAAAAGCTTTATAAGCACGAAGAAGGCCCGCTACAGATGGGAACCGTTAGAGAGGGAAGACCTGAGATGAAACACGGGAAAATGATGTGGAAGAAAATTGCACTTTGCCAATGAAATATGGATAACTAGGATGTTTAAAAATACACTTTAAATGTGCATTGTGCGTCATGTGAGGTTTAGCCTGTTCAGCCAGTTCCAGGACAGGACATTTGTTGTACAGGAGCCATGTGGATAACAAGTTATAGCAGATTTGAGAGCGCAATTCCGTGTATTTTTGTGTAAGATAAAATTACAACAGGAGTTCACTTCACAAAATTTTGTTTCATTCACAAATGTTTGAATAATCCTTTATTATTATTAGTCGGTCTACATCTCCGAAGACTGAAATGCTCTGTTCCATTTGGGGATGTCATGAAGCTTTAGTTTACAAGTTAACAGGGGCCTTTTACCATTAGTTCAGTGGTCATTCTAGGTCTGAAACTAGCCAAATAATTTTTGTGAAGGTGTATGGAGTTTTAAAACACAGTGGAGCACTTCCTGTATTACCACATGACATCACAAAGAGTCAGTTTGCGAGAAGAACTCATAAATATGCCAGGTTTCTGTGGATACTCATCAAAATCATACTTGGAGTCATATGATTTTGATAACATAGATCCAAAAATAGCGTAATATGGACCCTTTAAACTGGACCCTGGCTTTTACTGGCCTATTTACTGCATTTGTAAGTAACCATCTTTGGACTGGGAAAAGAAGCCACAGAATTGGTAACTGAAAACGTGCACTTTATTCTCAGTGAAAAAAAAAAAATCTAACAGCTCCCTCAACCAACACCTTTTTTATTCATCTGCAACCATCACCAGGCCAAACAAAAATAGCTTTCAAAATACTCAGGCTTATGTTTTTCCTACCAACATTTTCCATCAGGACTATGAGACAAGCTGATGCACCCTTGTTTGATCAGATTAGGGACTGTACATCTCTGAATATAATGGCACAACTTACGTCACTAGTTTATGTCATCAGCCCGAGACACAGAAACCCCAGAGACTTAACCAAATTAGCAGATTTAATTTTAGCTAGAGTCAAAAATCACTCCCTCACACGGGGTTTTCATTGTGCAGCACATTCCGCAGCTTTGGGTCGTGTCCCAGTCTTGTACTCTGTCACTTTTAGCATAGCTGAGATCCAGGAGCCTGCAGTGTAAATTACCAGCCATCAGCGCACAGTCGCCTGGGTGGGAGAACCTCAGCTTGAGACGCTCCAGTCATTACGTAGTGCCACGGTATTCTTGGTAGTGAGCAGCGTGTGAGGGTAAGTGGATGTGATTAGGCAAAACAGAGAAATGAGGAGAGATGGGAGGACAGTGATATCTGTGGGGTAGAGAGGGAGTAAACTTCTTGACCTTGTATGACACACTAAAACGCTGTTAAAAAGGCCTATCAAAAAATAAGAAAAAATACCAATTTTGAGGTAAAAATGCACTATTTTAAGTGAAATTATCTGCCAGTGCAGTAAGAAATGTTCACTTTCCAAGTTTTCTTAAAACAAGACGAAATACGAATCTTGCTCTAAGCATTTTTCACCTTATTGGTTTGAGAAGGAAGTTAAAGAGGCTTAACCTGGATTCATTTAATATAAAAAGTGCTTAGAATAAGTTGTAATATCTAGAAAAGATATATCAGGATGGAATATCCTGAAACAAGTAAAAAAAATCTCACCTAAGTGAAAAAAAAATCTTAAAATTGGTCTTTTAAAATGAATCTGCTTAATTCAAGTCAGTTTAACTATGCTAGAAAATCCTTTTTTGTAGTGTGGGAGTCTTGCCAGTGGATTGAAACAGCCGTGGTGATGTTAAAGGTGCGCTGTGTAACTTTTCTCGTCGAGGTGCTTTTTCAGAATGTTACACAGAATTGCATCAAACTAATCTATCATGCATTTTTCCCAAATACAAGCGTTTTTAGAGGTACTATATTACGCCAGCCCGACTCCGGTGAGCTTAGTTAGAATGCGCCTCGAACCTGGAGCTGTGTTTTGTTTCATTCACACACGTCTGAATAATCCTTTAATCCTTTTTAGTCTGTCGACATCTCCAGAGCTCAAAATGCTCTGCTGTGATGTCATTAAGTGGCAGCTTTCAAGTTAACAGCTACAGTTAGATCAGTAGTATTACTTATTTTACTTTTTCTGTACACCGTCTTTGAGTGTCTTGAAAAGCGCTTTATAAATAAAATGTATTATGATTAGTAGTAGTAGAGATTGGCAATCACAGTGAATTTTATGATCCAAATGATTCTAGTGAAGGTTTATTGAGTTTCAAAACACAGTGGAGCACTTCCTGTAATATCACATGACATCACAAGGTGGAACTTAGTGTTTTCTGTTTGAGACACAGCCTAAATATGCAGGATTTGTGTCTTAAACATGTGCGAATGAAACAAAACACAACTCCAGGTCTGTTTTGATGAGGAAACATTAGATATAGATCAGAAAATAGCGTAATGTGGACCATTTAAAGCTCAAAAATACCTTGAAAAACATGCATTATTGCCAAAGATCTAACTTGTGGCCTCACCTTTCTAACCTCACAGACAGATACATTTAATGCCTTAGAGTGGAACATTCCAGGTAAAGCAATAGTATAATTATTGGGATTTTTCCTTCACTAAAAAGCTCCATAGTCCACCTTTGAAAATGACATGAACAAAAGGATACTGAAATCATTTGTTGTTACTAGTAGTGACAAAACTATTCAGATTCCATTAAGGCTGTGTTTAACTCGACGTGTGCTTATTAAAATTGCAATTGCCAATATTAGATGTAATACCTCCTGAATCAACACAACTAATTATTGAATTCCAGTCTTTCTAAAAAATAAAAAATACACCAATGATGCTATTTATACAGGTAACATTTCTTTCAACTAATGTGAAATTCCTGCTACAACAAGTAGGTAGTAATTTCTCATAAATGTGCAAATGAGTTGATAACATATTCAATTATTTCTCTACTTTATTTTCTTACTCGCGATGAAATACCCTTTTGTGTCAAATTAAGTAGGATTAAACCTACTAATTAACTTCTAAGATATGGAGAATAATGCAACCTGGGTGATAAAATGATCACTCTATGCGCTTTTGTATTAACCCTTTGATACATATCCAGATTTCACATATTGCATGCACATATCTTTCTAGATGTTAAATAGTGCCTCATTAACGCAGGCATCGTACGGGTTTGAGAGGAGAGCTTGGCTGTGTGACATGGCTGGCAGTTCTGGGAGGTGGTACAGTTCTTAATTAAATCTTTGCATCTCATAACAGTGTTTTTTCTCCATTCTGGGCAGGGCTTGGTAACTGTCTCTCTTAGCGTTTTATGTATATTTCACATTGTCACTATTAAGTGCTTTGAATGGATCTGCGTAACACTGTGAGAGCGCCCTGCTGTGCTCAAAACGAGATGAGACACGTCCCGGAGCGAGGGGCGAGTTCAATCTGTCGGTTATAGTGAGAAACTGACCTTTTTATGATGGAGTCACAGCCCCAACATGGCAACCTTTTGACATACACCAGATGTGGAAAGTAACTACAGTAAATAACAAATAACACTTGCACTGAAGGTCCAGTGTGTTTACTGTTTTTTTGTGTGCCCTAAAAGTAAAAGTAGAAGTAGTTACAGCAAGAGAAGTATTTTTAATAGCAGTGTAACAGTAGTGGCCGGAGCAGAACAGCTCAGGCTATTGATTGTAAAGAGAACAGTGACAGAAAAAGGATTAAAAAAGGAACACTGGGTTGCCTCTCCACAGATCTGATTCTGGTGGGGTCATCTGTTTGATGCTTATATAGTACTTTCCCAAGTCCCAAAGTGCATTATTTATTCACTCACACATGGTGGTAAGATATTACTGTTGCCACAGCTGCCCTGGTGCAGACTGACAGAAGTGAGGCTGCCAATCTTCGACCATCACACACACACCATAATACACACCAGATAAGTTTAATGCCAATGAAATAAAATCTCCATGGAGAAAAGCAGGTGGCCGACCATAGTGCTACTTTAAGACCTTAGGTTAGTGCAGCAGTTTCAATGATAATGCATGTAACTACTGCATGTAACCTAGTAAAATATGTACTTTCTGTACCTACTTGTACTTTGACAATTTGTACTTTTAAATGACATGTCTTAGTTGATTTATTTCTTAGTTAGACCTTGAATAACTGTGTGTTTTCACCCTGTCCAAAGTGCCCTCTATCTGAAAGTGCAGTTCTACTTTGCATTGTGGGTCCATTGTGATTCTTCAGACTATGGTACAGCTCATGGAGACTCATTTAGCTGCTGCTGATAACCAAATCCCTATGACATTAGGGACTGAGCCGCCTCCCCATTTTAATTACCTGAAAAAGTGCAAGTCAAACACTACGGCTACAGCCTGCTTATTATTTGATGGCATTTGTCATTTTGGGAGAGATAGCAAAACTGTCAAGTAGGTCTAAACCTTCTTTAAACTTGGCCCTGTGATTCTCCGTAATCCTTGACAGACACAGCGGAGATAAACAGTGAATAAAACTGAGCTCGCAAACTATTTTAGCTGCACATCGGGAACATCGGGGAAAGAAGGCACCTGATTTGTCTGTTATAAAAGGGCCTGTACTACTCTATTTTCCGAATGTTATAATGTTGTTTTCTCATCACAAACATACCTGGAGTTGTCTTGTTTCACTCGCACATGTTTAACGCACAAACCCTGCATATTTAGTTTTTCTCTAAGTTTTTGAGGAGGTAACAACATTATAACATAGATCAGAAAATAATCTGGGCCCTTTAATAACAGATAAATCAGGTGCCTCCTTTCTCCACAACATAACATGGCTTAAAGTAATTTTGTGTAATATAAAACATTTAATGTTCATATCTTGATTTGCAAACAAAATAAAATAAAAACGGGTTATAATACGAGACTAAAAAGACAAAGCTTACTGCAGCAATTGGAGAGAGTGGTGATAGTTTTTCAATAGAAAGTGAACTGGAGCCAGAGTCGATGGCGCCAGAAGTGCATTCGTGCTTTACTTGCTATTTGGAATGCAGTGGCTAGTGGGTTAGCTATGTCCATTTATATATTTATATAGTTGTGAACTAAAACCCTAGTACTGTATGTTCCTTGGTTGTTCTACCTCAAAAAAACCCAAGTACTACAGTTGTTTAGCTCAAACCAAACAAGCTGCTTTTATTTATTCATTGTGGCGTCCCTATCGGATAAGGAGCTTTTAGAGGCTGAAAATATCTCCTTGTAGAAGACAGGGACTGCTATTGTAAGCAATGTGCCTTGGGGTGAAAAGGCGCTAAAAGCTAACATGGACTCCTAGCTAACGTAACGTCCCAGTTTGTTTAATGGCACGGAAAGACATAAGGTCACCGCCACTGTTTTTTCCCTTTTTTCTGTTTATGTTGAAAACTGAGTCCTGCACTATGAGCTCATGCATTTAATCAGGTCAGAGGTGTTTCGGGGTAACTGTGCACTCTCACCGCTGAAATGGAAGTCCAACAATTTAGTTCTGTGCGTAATAGCCACGCGGAGGCATTCGCAGTGAGTTACGGAGGGCCACAAGGCAAGGTCCCCGCTATATCAGTATATTGTGGTGTAAAAAGTGCATTTGATTGTGTGGTTCTGCAGTCTGAAGGACTAAACTAAGCATGTGTGGAATGTCTCAGTGTTTTTCAATAGGGGCGTCCATCGGAATTACTCTTTTGAACTTTGGAGAGTTTGAAGAGCTTTTGAGAAATACTTGACTAGTGTCCTAATACTACAATTTCAAAATAAATAGTTATAGACTTGTCAAGAATTTGGATGAACATAATATAGAACCTTAAGCCCTGCATAAGCTGCCTTCCTCTTTGAATTTTTGGTACAGATTTCCAGATTTTTGGTACAGAAAGTCCAGATTTGTTTGTTGTTTTTGCCAAATTTTGCATTGAGGGCTGCACAGTCTTGGGTGACTGTGTGGGAGCAAATTCCAAAACACAAAATGACTTCTCTTTGGGAGTGAACAGCATGGGGCTTAACCTGAAGACAGAACAAAAGTAAAACTATTAAATATAAACTTTTAATCTGTTTCTATACATTCTGTGAACATTTGAGGTTATTTCAACAAGAATTGCCAAAATTACTGGTCTGCAAAATGATGTCAAACTTTTTGGAACACCCTGTTTATTACCATCTATCAGTACTTAAACTATTCAGGAAAGGTCAAAATTTCTCCTCTTTAGTATGGATTTTTTAAAGTATTGATAACATCTTTGCCTTGGATCCAGAATACACACTTCTACAAAACTTTACAAAGATGTGAAGTATTTTGAAATGGGCGTGATTGACAGGTGGATTAGCCAATTGGGGACACGTATGGTCTGTCCACATCAGAAAAAAAATCACGGATTTTATAATTTCCTTGTATATATATTTTTTTATTTGCTACAGCCAGTTTTTCATGACGCTATAAAGATTCTTCTAATATTACGCCATAACCACAAAGTCACCCTGTTCCCCAGCCTGTAAGGTCAACTCGAATCGCATAAAAACATCACACATATCTTGCTTTTTCCTACATTACACTATGAATATTACAACAAGGTCAGATGTCCAAACCCTCCTGAGCAGAGTTACCCTCATGCTAACACTCACATTTATACGCTCCTGTTGTTTAGCTTACAACCTGCCTACACTAATAGAGAAATAAAGTGCACCAGACAGATAAAATCATTTAATTATTGTGCTTTCTCAGTGCTTACAGCTTTCAAACGCCGTTATGTTAAAGAATCATCTGAGCACGGCATCCTTTCGAGGTGTTGGATGTAGTAGTTTGTAGCTTGTGATAAATAACTGTGAAGCAGCGTCCTATTTTTCTCCTTGATCAATGTTATCAGTGTTTTTTGTTGCCTATTTTCTACTCTTGTACGTTGGCAGTAAGTCACACTCCAGATAGTGTCATCGTGAAGCTATACTCTTTTAGCATCCACTCAGCTCCAAGTGTGTCTATGGCAAAGGTCATCAGACACGTTTCGAGAGGAGGCTTGACTGACATTAATGAGGTAGAAGGTAAAGGGAGTTCTGCATTTCAGCAAAGTGTTGTGTTTTATGTGTTACTATTATACATAAAGCTGCACTTAAATACTGTATATACAAAAAAAGTTAAGGTTAGTTCTGAGTAGGGCTGTCAAAAGTATCTGCGGGGCGACAGTAGCTCAGTTGGTTGAGCGTTTGTCCACTGATCTGAAGGCTGGCAGTTCGAATCCCGCTCTCAACATAAACATCACTGGTGAACAGTCAGATCCACTGACCCACAGGTCGCTGGTGTGATTCCACTTCCGACAAATGAATGCTGTTGTTGTGTCCTTGGGCAAGACACTTAACCCACCTCGCCCCCAGTGTCTGCGTACACTGGTGTGTAAATGTGTGAGTGGTTCCTTCTTGTAAAGCGCTTTGAGTGCCCTGAAAAGTAGAAAAGCGCTATAAAAATGTACCCACGGGCATGATCACTATTAAAACTATTGCAGAAGTATTGACAGTAAAAAAGAAATCACATAAAGACATCAAAAACAAACTGAAGTCTGATGTTTTTGAATGGTTTTGATCTATATCAGGACACATATAAGACCATTTGATTATATTCAAATACAATGAAAAGTATCAGATATTGTGTTTTCCTCATATACTGGGTTGAAAAGTATTGTGAACTATAGTCCTGAATCACTGCATCTGCACCACGATGGACCAGTCAGGCGTTTGATGTTTTTGAGGCAGAGGAAACCAGAGAATCTGGATGGACATGAGAAGAATGACTGAACTGAAGAAGCAGCTTGGATGAGCTGTGAAAAGTATTCAATCAAAAAACTTTTGTCCAGTTGACAGAATTGAATTTCTCTTTTGCCATGAGGAGAATGCACAAACTCGACTGAGAAAGGCCCTGTTTGATGCAAAAGGGTGCAACAGTTAAAAATGTTGCCCGATCATTTCAGTATTTTAAAATAACACCACTTAATGGAAGTGTATTATGTTTGCACCCCTTTGAAACGTTTTACTCTGTCAGTTTGGGCTGCACCTTCAGCTACTTGTTAACCAGTGATCCACCATTAGAATATGTGGTGCATCAAATTAGACTTTAATATTTTTAATCAAATGATGTACTCCACACCAGTTCATATGGGATAGGCAATAAAAAGTATAAAAAGGGTTCACAGGGAATGGCATTCTTCACAACAGAAGTGTAGGAGACGTTGACAGGGGCAAACGCAGAAAGGAGGAGCCTTGTATTTGCACAACAGATGGTTTTACACAGTGCAGTTCATCCCATGAGTTTGTGACAGTCCTCAGCCTGGATAAATGGAGTAGTGTTGCGTCAGTGTTTGCCTTTGAGGGAGTGCTGACAATAACCTGCCTGGAATATGTTTCTTTTTCTAAGAATAAATCTTATGTAACCAAATCCTGAATCCATTTTGGGATTTGTGCCATCCTCTTTTCACAAAGTCTCTTCTAAAATCACATAATAGTTTCTCATACAAATCCTATAAGCAAGTAGCAGCAGTTGATGAAGCATTCACCCAGTGACCTGAAGGTTTGTGGTTCGATCCCTGCGGCCTGCTTTCACCAGTGCACACTATTGTTGTGTTAATGGACAAATCACTTAAAAAAACACCTTGCTTTTAACTTGTGGATATAAATGTGTATAAATGTGTAAATTGTTCCTCGGTGAGCCTTGGGGGGTTTAAGAAGAGCTTCAAAAATGTGACAATTATGATCTAATATTCAGCCTTTTATCTTAAAACAAGCAAAGAATGTGATAAAGGCTCATATAACACTATTTTCTGATCTATGCTTTCATATTTCGTGATAAAAACATACCTGAAGGTGTGTTTTGTTTCATTCACATACGTTTTACACACAAACCCTGAATGTTTAGATGTCATGTGGTGATACAGGAAATGCTCCACTGTGTTTTTAGACTCCATACACCATCACTAGAATCATTTGGACAATTTCAGACCTGGAATTGCCAATCTACTGAACTAAAAGGTATAGCTGTTAACTTGAAAACTACAGCTTCATGACATCACAAGGTGGTACACAGTATTTTGAGCTATGGAGATGTGGACAGCCTGCGAAGAATCACGTGTGAATGGGACAGAACACAACGTTGGGTATGTTTTAGAGGCGGTAACAGCATTACAACTTCACTTAAAGCTCACAAGAGTCAGTTTTGTCATGTATGTAATATAGGACGTTTAAATTCCGCTGTTTGCTCTCGTGGTACTGAGACATTCATTTTAATGTTTTAACATTTGTGTAGGAGTCAACAGCAGCATAAACTTCTAACTAAACTGTATTATTTAGTGAATGCTGACACAAAATCTGTCTGGGGAGGAGAGAAAAAAGGAGCGTTTGATTTACTGCAGAGATGGCGCCGATGTGAAGTTGAAAGACTGAGGTTTACAGGAGGGAGGAGGCTTCCCCCGGTGCGCACCAAATTATCCCGTTCACTTTGAAATTATGAAGCAAGAGTGAAAATACACAAAAACAGCCACTGGGGATAGGAGTGTTGTCTGGCAAAGTGAATACTGTATTTCTGACACAATTAGTGATTCTGTTGACAGCTTTGACAGACAGTATTTACTTGTTTTGGGTTTGCTAAAGGACGGCTTTGTTAGACTGTGAAAAGAGTAGACGAGGGTTTGATGATTTTAATTGGGATAACTCAAAATGCATGGACTAAAATGTACTGATAAAGTTCTTTAGTAAATACTATATAAAAGCAAGTGCAAATCGGAAAGTAATTGGGCCCATACTGAAAAAAAAACAAAACAAAACATTATTATTTTTATTATTATTTCATTTTGTCTCATTAAACAAATAGAAAATGTCTTTCAATTTACATTTTCTGTGGAACACTATACATGTTTTATTATTATTATTATACATACACAAAACTTGAAAACAATTCATTTTGGCTGTAGTGTCTCCATCAAACACTACCGGCAAAAAAAGTTGAGTTTTTTGGTCAGTTTGGTTTCTTAGCATAAAAGCTTTCACATGGAAACAACAAAATTGTCCACTTTGCACTGAAAGAAGTTTTAATATTTAATTTAACCAACTTGCTCCATCAAATTCTACGGGACACTATAACTTTAGAGGCTGTTTTCTGAAAGTGCCCATAAGAACAAGGATCACCCGAGTGCACCTACATATACCAAACTTTACAATCTTTAACACGATTTTGACAAAACGCACAAAAAGCTAAGTCTTTTTTTTCATTTATGTGAGTAAACTACAGGATACATTTCTCTAAATCTCTAAATTAAAGATTTTTTCCTATTCTCCAGCAGTGTCTCACCTTGAAGCATGAATAAAGACTTTATAATGAACCCATAGTTTATTGAGAATGATTCAGGTTTAGTAATTATGAATCCCCTGACCTCTAAATTACATAGGCCTAATTCTGAGAATAAATAAGGCAGATATGTTATAATCTCATGCATTGGAATCTGATTAGAACTTTTTATTTGACAGTGACTCCAACATTCATTCCGTCCTTAACACCTTAGGCTAGACTTCGTCCCATAACCTCTTTGCTGTATACTTCCTATTTGGCCTATTCTTATGATTAAGCAAATCTGACATAGCTGCGAGATACTGAAGTCTTTATCTATAGCGCCCTTAGCTAAATATAAGCATAAAAGTAACATTAACTGTCTCTATAATATAAATACCAGTGTTTAAGGCAGCAGAGTCCGTGATAAAGAGGTGACGGGGCCTCTCTCTGTGTTAAATGAAGACTCCTCTGTCCCGCTGACATGTGGTGACGTGGCCGGACCTCATGTTCATGATTTTATACAGACTGTGCGTTTGAATAGGTTCACGGAGAGCAAAAAGATGGAGAGGAAAAAGGGAAACCATCCGAGCATTCACTTATTAGTGAAGACTCTATCTCCCCGGGCAGCAGCGGTCAGAGCAGTGTACAGAGGAGGAGGACAGCCCAGCACTGGAGCTGTTACATGCACAAGTCACCAAAATATTATTACAGAGCCAGGAGGACTCATTTATAACTGTAGACTGTTATATAAAAGAACACAAATCTGTTTAATAACTTATAAAAATTGAAAATGTGGATCTAAGACGTAGCGTGACAATGCATGAATTTATGTATCATGATTAGACAATTATAAAGAGTTACCACCGCATAGTAACAATTAAAATACTTATTAAAATACTATAATTATAATTGTTGGCTACAAGACCAAAAGACAGCCTTAAATCCAAAAATAATAACCAATTTTGGATTTTAATCAATGATACAGTGTATATATATATATATGTAAATATATAAATATATGTAAATATTTTCAATCTACAATCCTCCAGTCACCAAATGTTAATCTTTATTTGGTTAAAAATGTTTTACAGAATATCTCAGTGTACTATTGACATTTTGATTGAACTTTTAGACTTTAGACTTTTATTGTCCTCTATGGGAAATTCATTTTCACGCACACACACACACAGCACAGCGCAGCAAATGCAGACACATTACAATAGACATTACAGTGCACTCAGTGGGGCCTGTTGTTCAAAAACGTGACGGTCGAGAGGGTCCAGGCTTGTGCCAAAGTGGGTCCTCCTGCACCTGAGCGCCCTGTACCTCCTGAGTGCAGAGGGGTGAGGTGTTCCCGCGTCCAATAGCCCTGTTATTAAGATCTGCCACGATGGGTGTGGGCAGTCCAATGATTTTAGCAGCTCTGTGTGTCGCCTCTGTGAGTTTAGACCGGTTTTTAACTGTGAACATACTGAAAAAGCAGGACAGATGACTTTTTGACTACTGAAGTGAGCATTAGTTGCAGCTCTGTGCAACAAGGATTCAGTATTAGCCAGCAGATACAAACAGTACACCTATTTTCCAATACAAAAAAGCAAACAAATAATAAAAGGAAAAAAAAGTTTCATCCGTACAGCATTCGTTAAAACTTCTCCCATTAAGTAACTGGACTTTATTGCAGGCTTAGATAATGATTCTTTAGTCATACACAGTACAGTAAGATCATGCCACA
Organism: Odontamblyopus lacepedii; assembly: GCA_034769755.1. NCBI lineage: Eukaryota > Metazoa > Chordata > Actinopteri > Gobiiformes > Gobiidae > Odontamblyopus > Odontamblyopus lacepedii. The sequence goes on along the minus strand of CM068351.1, from coordinate 35,556,465 downwards.
TCTAAATACTTTTATCAAAATGTTCCCCCGTGGAATTGTAATATTTAAACGGTGTATTATGAGTTTTTGTCTTCCAGTTGAACACCGTGACAATAAAAGTGTGAATTCCTGTTTGTCCTGTATGTATATTGTAGGTGCAGAATAAAGGGGATTTGCATTGTGTGAAGATAATATAAAATTTTAATGAAAGCCCTGCATATTATGAGCTCCTCGGCCCTGCGGACTACAAGTGCTTAGAGCTCGCTGATATTAGTGTCTGAGGTTAGCAGGCAAAAACAAGTGAAGACGAAAACAACAGAGAGAATATGCAAATGATCTCCAATTATAAAGTATATTACAACAGCACAACTCAGAGCAATGTTTGTTTTACGAGACGCCACAGATGCAACTAGTTCACCAGATAACAGTTAATGTTATTATGAATTCCTATAGAATACAATTCATAGTGCGGTAAATTACAGCTAAAGGGCCCATATGACTCTATTTTCTTATGTTTTAATGCTGTTTCCTCATCACAAACATGCCCAGAGTTGTGTTTTGTTCCACGCATGTTTAACACACAAATCCTGCATTTCTTATATCTGCAAGTTCTTCTCTCAAACAGAAAACACCTGTTCCACCTTGTGATGTCGTGGTAATACAGGAAGCGTGGACAGACTAATAATGCAGGATTACTCAAACGTGTGTGAATGAAACAAATCACAACTGTGGGTTTGTACATTCTAACACGGTTAAAGTTCGCAGGAGTCAGTTTTGCGTAATATAGGACCTTTTAAGATACACTCAAATACTTTTTCAAGGTGCACTATGTGACTTTGCTGGCAGGAGATACACCGTCTGTTTTTCCATGGACATGTCATCACTTTGTCTGGAATGTTCCACAGTTTGGCATTAAACGTATCTGCCTTGCATTTATTCAAGTGTTTTTAACTGATAAAAGTATATTGTTGCTACTGTGAGCAGAGTCGCCTCTCCACAGATGTTAACTGTAACTAGACGGCGTTATTTACTTGTTTACATTGAGATGCTGAAGTTTAATAGTCCACACAGTGCAAAAAAGGCCTATCAAAAAATAAGGAAAAAAAATACAAATTTTGAGGTAAAAATGCACTATTTTAAGTGAAATTATCTGCTAGTGCAGTAAGAAATTTTCACTTACCAAGTTTTCTTAAAACAATACAAATCTTGTTCTAAGCAGAAAACACTAGTTTCAAGTATTTATGGCAAGATTTTTCACCTTATTGGTTTGAGAAGGAAGTTAAAGAGGCTTAACCTGGACTGAGTTAATATAAAAAGTGCTTAGAATAAGTTGTAATATCGAGATAAGATAAATCAGGATGGAATATCTTGAAACAAGTCAAAAAATCTCATCTTATTAAGTAAAAAAAAATCTTAAAATTGATCTTTTAAGATGAATCTGCTTAATTCAAGTGAGTTTAACTGTGCAAGAAAACCAACAATAATTAATTGTAGATGTTTGTAGTGTTAGCAGAAAAGTATTTATCATTTTGAGGGTTATACTTTCTCTTCACAGTGTTTTGGCAGCATGTTGGGGGCAAACATCTAAAGTCAATAATGAGTAAATGTAAATGGACCTTAGCGAACTAATTAAAAGAGTGCTGTGCGCGATGAACTGTTGTGTTTTTAGAGGTTAGTTAGAAAACTCCCCACAGCTACTAAACAAGGGGAAATACGCCTAAATTATCCTCAAATTCAGATTGATTTTTACAGCAAAAGAAACCAGCGAGATCACTTTGTATTGTGGCTATTTTCAACTGTTGCATTTGCTGAAAGAGATGTTTCTGCAATACACAAAACGCTATTACAACTCGTACTTGTATTGCTAATAATACTACAGCTGCTCCCAAATCACAAATTTTACAAGCTGTTTTTATTCTCACTATTGATGCCAATTATCTCAAATTACAGATTATACTTCGGTAATTCATGAACGATAATGATAGTTGACTACAATACTTTTCTCCGTCTGCAGTCCCAGCGGAGTCGTCATTTTCCTCCACCGTATTCACTACAAGTTTTTGAATGGGTCAACACGGTTCGATTCAAAACATCAGACAACTTCCCATTTTCATTTCCAATTGTGAGCTGGTTTATACGCAGATAAAAAAGGTAGCACATGGAAAGGGCAGCGCTGGTAATCTTGTGAAAAGGAAAAAACTTCAATATTTCCTCCCCTGCACCCACAAATAAAACCAACCATGGCATTTTTCTCCTAAAGGTGCAGAAATACTAATTATCTGCTGTTTATTGGGCATTGTACACAGCACCTTTCTCGAGACAATCAATAATTACACACAAAAGACCAGGGCAATGGAACCAGTCCGATATCCATTTGCATAAGACTGGTGAATGCATTACCCATTCAGTGAGCCTGTCTGTAATTTTCAATACAGTAGACAACGATCTCTGTCCTGTACTGTTTTGTTCACTCTTGGTTTGGTTTGGTAAGTTCCCCTGAAGACTTGGTTTAGTTCTGGTTTAGACCTGTTGTTTGGGGGTCCATCACCTGCTTGTTTCTATGGATATGTCATTGTTCTCCCACAGTATGACATTAAACAGCTCTACTGTATCTTACATTTATGCAATTACAGGTGGTTATAGTTAAAAAAAGCCTAGAAAAACAGGGTTGCCTCTCCACAGATCTGACCTGTAACTTGGTCTAGTTTGGTCTCCATAAAGGCAGAAAGGTTTATTACCATAGGAAATGTGACATCGCCGCATTAGGACCGCAGACAGGGTAAGAAAACTCACTTTAGGACCGCGCTGTAAACGGACTCATGTGAATCAGCAGCTTTTGCGCAGCTCCAGATCAAACCAAACTATAGAGCAGCGCTGAGCCGATGCAGGAAGCGGCGAGGGGCTGCGCTCTGCTGCGGGAGGGCATCCGGGCGACGCAGGAACATCCGCACAGCACGCAAACATGTTATGAATGTTAAGCAATGATCATCCTAATGTATTTCTACATAAAAGAAGCCTTGAGCATGTTACTCTGCTCCGCTCCACCTGATATTCCTCTTGTTTAGACCTCCACGCTCCACACTTACACTACTGCTAAGATCAAGGGCAAGACCGGGCCCATAAAGTCTACAGTAAAGTAGTCAAGATGGCAAATAAAAGGTTATTTTTATGTCACCTTTATTTTACCAGGTTTGGTCGGTTGAGAACCAATTCTCATTTTCAACGGCGACCTGGGTGTGGCTCCTGGAATTCACTTTGACAAGCCGGTATGGCCACACATACAGTGATTTCTTGATGTACAAATTATTCAGAAGTCAGGTTAAGTTGTCAGTGTTGTTATGTTATGTAACCCATAGAAAAAACCTGCTTGCTGAGAACATAGATACTCAAACTTTTCATCCAAGGACCAACAAAATGATTATGACCAATGATTAAGACCAGGGAGCCCACTGTGTAAATTATTGAAAGCTACAAAAATAAACCATCTCACCAAATTTTAAACCCTAATTTATCTTGGGATAGAATAAGAAAATACCATTTTTATTATAAAATGTATAAAAAAATATTTACGGGGTATTATACTTCTATGAGGTATGAACTACTGACACATAACATATTTAGATGTTCTCTTTTATTACAGAAAAGCCACAAAAATATGTTACCTAATTCAAATCCATTTAATTAGGCAGGTAAAAGGGGGATATTTGTATCTATTTTTGGTGAAAATACAGTACTAGTATGTGTTTGTACAGCACTACAAACTAAATCCTTGCAGAAACTTACTGTATAAACATTTTAATACATTTTCTTTCACCCACAATGATTTACTCTGACGGAAACACACCGAAATGACAAACACAATCAGTCAAATTATAACTAATTATGGGAGGTTATGGTAGTAATTTGCATAACATGGGACTCCCCACGCAGCACCCATGTTTCATAGTGTAGCTTTCATTTTTCTGTGTCAAATCCTTATAGTCCAATAACAACCTTCACTGTTACTGCAGCTTCAGATACGATACAGCTATTTGCATTAGTTTGTCACTGATGTACCGGTAAATAATTTTTGAGAGAGAACAATTTTTATCTTTTATCTTATTGTATTTATCTTATCTTATGTTTGAAAACTGGATTCTAACTATATGTTCTTGGTCAGTTGCATCTGTAACAAAGACAATTCCCCCTCAGGGATGAATAAAAGAAATTCTGATTCTGATTCTGGTTATAAAGGTTCTATGCTATTGTAACCAGGGTGGAAATCTGCTACTAAACATATTAAAATATGCATTTCGGCATTTCTCTTTACGTGAGCGTCACCTGGGTTACGTAATGCTGCGCCCTCACGCACGTACATGCGTGACCGCGTTGAACCAATCGTAATGCTCGTAGCGCGTCTTACAAGCTGTTTGTGCAGCTCCTAATCAGAAGCGTGGGGAAGGAGCACGGGACAGCTGCTACAGGTCGGTCCTCGCAAATAAATGTCAGTTCATTTGTATTATAATGTTTTATCGCAATCTAAAGCCGTCGCTACATTATCTGCCTTTAGAGACCAACCAGCGCAGGGGCTGAACGCGTTTGATCGTGCGGTGTGTCAGAAACTAACGGGAATTGGTGAGTCTGGTTGTCTGTGTTGTTAGCATTAGCCACATTAGCCACTGTCAATGCTTTTATTATGGACTGGCTATGTCACAACTAGCTTCCCTATAGTGCTGCCACTAACGACTAATTTTCTAACGATTAATCTCTCGACTAATTTTTCGATTAGTCGACTAATCTAAACGACTAATTTAAAAAATAAAAAAAAAAAAGCGGTTCTAACACACACAAGTGTGTGTGTTAGATTTTCCCGGGAGGTTACCTTGTGTGTGCTGTGCGTGCGAGTTGCAAAGGTTATTGCTGTTATGTCTGTTGTGTGTGCTCATTCGACAATGTTGAACAACGATATGCACACACAATTTAACGAGTATGCACGAGCAGCATATTGCAACGGTATTCTCAATACCTCATGCATCGTGGTCGTGCTCCCGCGCCTCGGGTGTAGCCGCTGCCCGCCGCGCCGGTGTCCGCCTCGGGCGCAGCAGCTGCCCGCGGCACCGGTGTCCGCCTCGGGTGTAGCCGCTGTTAGCCACGCCGGTGTCCGCCTCGGGTGTAGTACGACTAGTGGTGTGGAGGGGAAATACCTGATCTCAGGCAAGCAAAAGGTCTCTGGACGAGCCATTTGAGACCAAAAATAAATAAAGGCGAATATTGAATATTCGACCAAAAAAATTGTATTCGACTCATTTTCACATTCGACAACGTCGAATAATCGCGGCAGCACTACTTCCCTATGCTATTGTTTTGGATTTAAATCTTAATGTGCTTTAAAGGTGCAATATCTGCAGTTTGCACTTTATTTTTATGCACCATGAAATTATTATGTAATGAAATTATGATGCCATTTATTCTATTTAATGTGTTTAGACCAATGCACTTTATTAATGAATTTTGAAATGAAAATGTATTCTGTCATTGCAAATAGAATAATATGTACGTGTACACTGGATGTTTACTAAAACATGGTCCTGTTTATACTGTACAGGCCAGGTTCTCCTTTTGTGGAGATTTGATCTGATGGCGAGCTAAGAGTTTTGGCGGGGAGCCGGACATCTCCAGAGTGCCCCTGCTGGTCTGGTAGGAGGCTTTGGCAGCCTTGTTCCCCCTCACTTTTTCGTTCATCCACATAAACACATTCACGAAGGCTTTAAGCCTAAGGACATTACTGACAAAAGGACATTTAAAACCTTATGGACATTGGGACATTTTTTCATTTTGTCCAGTCATCTCACTACACAGTGAAGTGTGAAGTATGTGAATGGTTGCCACCCTTGGATGAACATTGGATTTTGTAATGTTTTGGGATGAATACTGTCAATGATTGATCAAAACCATTGTACCATTGTAAAGACGTCAAAACTTTTTGGTTTTCATTCTGCAGATTGTAAATATCAAGGGTTCTCATGGGTGTTTGGTAATAATTTTCTTTTCTCACTATCAATATATATGGTACCAAACGCACCTTAATTCCCCTGTGTCTGTGATTATTTACTGTACATTTCCTCCCAGAGTCGGACCAGTCTTCTGAATAGCCTGAATTACTAAAGTTACGCTAACAACCTATTACTTAGCCTGCGTACCTGTTACATTATGCAAAATTGACTCTTGTGAGATTTAAGTCATGTTATAACGACTGTTAACATACCTGGAGTTGTGTTTTGTTTCATTCACACATGTTTCACAAACCCTTTATTATTAGTTACTGTCTGCATCTCCAAAGCTCAAAATGCTCTTTTCCACCTCGTGATGTCATGAAGCTTTAGTTTTCAAGTTTTTAACAGCTGCTTTTTACCTTTAGTTCAGGCGAGACAGGCAATTCCAGGGCTGAAATGATCCAAACGATTCTAGTGAAAGTGCATGGAGTTTAAAAACACAGTGGAGCACTTCCTGTATTACTGCTTGACATCACAGGCTGGAACAGAGTAGAAGAATGAACAGAAGCGTTGGCACTTGTACAGCCAGACAGAGAATCGTGTGCACCCGTCTCGCAAGGGGGGAAATAAATAATATTATGCAAATGCGAATAACCAGGAATAATTCTACCTGCTTAATGTACAGAGCTGAGGTATGTGGATGCTACTATGTTTTATGCACCATGACGGGCTCCCCTGGGCATTAGAACGAGGAGCACTTTTAAAGAAGAACTGGATGTCACAATGTGAGCGGAAATGAATAAATAAACAGATTTTTAAATATTCACTATCTTTTTCTGCAAATAACCGTGTCTCTAACGACCAGCGTTGTACAAAGCAGCGTAAAGTGAATGTACTTTTATTTGAATAGGCTGAATAGGCCACTGAGTTCGTTTGAGTGTAGAATGTATTTAATTTTATTTATTTATTTTAGCTGGAAGTACATTTGTGTTTCTTTTTTGTATTAAAGTGCATATATAACACTCATTTCTGATATGTTCTAATGTTGTTTCCTGATCACAAACACACCGGGAGTAGAGTTTTGTTTCATTCACAAATGTTTAATACAAAAAACTCTGCAAATTTAGCTTGAGCACATATACAGGAAGTGCTCCGCTGTGTTTTTAAACTCCACACACCTTCACTACAAAAGGCAAACGGGAGCTGTAACTTGAAAACGACCACCACATGACATCATAAGGTAGAACGGAGCATTTTGAGGTTTGGAGAAGTAGACCGCCTAATAAACCAAACAACTACAAACCAAAACATGCATTCATACTGTGAGCGGGCTTGCCACTCCGCAGATCAAATCAGCAACTTGACCCGGTGCTGTAATCTCTATGTCCGCTTGGAGATACAAGTTTAATGCCGTACTCTGGAACACTCGAAGTAAAGCCAACAGAAAAGTTACATTATCCACCTATGAGTTTGCTGTTTATCTTTTCTGGTGTTGTCCTGCTTTGTCTCAGGTATAATTGCCCTGTTCTTATAATATTGCTGAACACAAGTGAGTAAAAGTAAGTACTAATTAGCAGAAATGAGAAAGTTGGACTGCAGTTGTTCCCTGTGGTCCTGCGCTGGTCCAAATGTCCTTGGACCTGTTTCCTCTTCAGAGAGCGCGGAGCTGTGGACGCCTGCAGCTAAACATCATATAATACATCCCATTTACACGCTTACCTCGGTATTTCCATCGCAGTGGAAGTGAGATTACACTATGGGCCATGGTGCAGTGTGGAACATTTACAGAAATTCCAGCAGAAATTGTATTATAGAAGTGGTTGTGTTGCGTAGTAGTAGTAGTACCTTTGTTTTTTGAACTAAAGCTCTTAAATATTTTTGATATTAACACCTGTACATTTGTTTTTAGGGCGCTTTATGATTCTAATTGGCCTTCCTATATCAAGAACTATTTTAATCATAATTATCAGTTCCAGCATTATCGAACTCGACAGGCTGCTAATCTGCACAGACCTTTATACAAGAGAAGTCGCGAGCAGTTTTCTATCCAGTTTCATGGATCCAAATCATGGAATTCCCATATAAATCTTTTAGAAAGCTCCATTTTGTTATCGTTGTACAAAATCAAATAAAAAAATAAGCTGAGGGCTCAATATTTGCTCTGATAAACAACAAAAAAAAAAAATCAAAAATCATTAATGTAAATACATAAAAGTGCAACATATAAACATAAAAACAAGCATTAAGTTAAATAGTTTCGATGACAGTAATTTTGTTTAATATTTTTGTGGGAGAGGTGTCTTCAAAAGCCTTTTGGCTTCTACCGCTCCCTGCACATCTCTCCTTTATAATAATTGTATTGTGTCTTGTCCATTTTTTTTCATATTGTAATGTATATGTTTTTATAAATTCCTTTTAATGCTATTTTTAAATATGTGCAAAATAAATAAATAAATAGCAGTAACAACAGTGCAGCATGTTTTTTGTATATTTTTGCTCTGTTATTGTGTTTATTGGGATGTGTGAGCTACTGTGTCCAAATAATTTCCCTTGTGGATCAATAAAGTTTGTCTGAGTCTAAGTTTTAGTACGAGTACAAATGACTACAGTATATCCATGATGGAACAAACATAATAAAACATTTGGTATCAGTATTTTATTTTTAACGAATAATATCCAACAAAGGCCTTATTTGCATCATTTTTGTGTCTTCACTCGTACCTTTGCTTTGGCATCTCATGGTACAGATCTTAAAATGATGACATGTATAAAACCAGACATTATTTTCCATCTTGGGCTCTGGCCATACTGGAGGGCTCCATCTTCTGGCAGCAGATGGAATTACAATGGGGGGAAAGACGAACATTAGCTCATTAAGGAACATACCGCGACAGGTTAATGAGTGTGCAGATGTAATGAACTCGATGTAATGGCAGAAATGCTTACAACAAGTCTGGTGATGATGTATTTCTTAAGGCAGATTTACGCTCTTGAACTAAAATTAAAACAATGCGAGATTTCTACTTGTGATGCAACAATCCTGGGAAGATTTAAGCGTTTTCTGATGGGTCTCAGCAGGTTAACTCCCTGCACAATATTCACCAAACAGGCATCAATGAAGCAAAATACAGCTTCAGGTGCTGTACATTTTGATGAGGGGACAATATAACATGGTGAAACTTAGACTTCGACAAGGGAAATTATTTGGACACAGTAGCTCACACATCACTCCATATTATAATAACAAACAGCAAAAATGATAAAATAAGTAGAAAAAATAGCAAGAGGTTGGTGTCAAATAAGGCATAATTATATAAATGTGGATGTACAAGTAAAAATATCTACAAGAAAATACAAGTAAACTCAATTTTGCCTAATATGACTCCTTCAATTTGGCTTCTGCTTGAGTCATTTCCAGTCAAAATTTTCCAGTTGCAGTTTTATTTGAGGACATTGCTGCTTGATTTCCCTCATAATGCTTTATTATTGACATCAGTGGGACCACAATGAGTATTTTTTTTTCTAATGAAGCTGGTTTAATAACTTCCATTGCTCAGTTGTTGGGCACTGATTACTACTCTCTGCATGTGGAATGAGACTTAGCCTGCGCCGCATTAATTCACCATCACCAATGCGAGATTATGACCATGTGTTTGCCATTTAAAGCTCATGGACCTCACTTATCAAAGCGCTCTGTTTTTCCTTCGCCGCTGCGGGGGAAATGGGAAGCTGATTTGTGCAGCCTGGTGGAGCGTCACCTCTGCACACATGACCTACGCCATGTTGTATCGGACAACTACAAGAGAAGAGCACCAAACAAAACACAGTTAATGGACATTTGCTGCGGATCACTCACTCACAAAATGTCAGCCTGTTGCGATGGTGGCCTTTCTGTTTTTATTTTTTATTTTTTATGCTGTTTTGGAAATGAAAAGGATGCACAATGGGCTACTATTGGAAAAACCCAGCTGCTCCCTGTGTCTATGCATTATTCATGGATGGCAACAACATAGAAAAACTATTTAGTAAAAACATGTCATATTATGTTTGTAACTTATGACAAGATACCAGAATTGTAAATAGATGGCTTTGCCTTGTACCAGAGTTATGAGGTACTCGGAGTGTGACACAATGCTTAGAGGGTGCTCAAATAAAAAAAAAAAAAAAAAAGCTGATTTATGAGGTCCCAAACTGGCAACGTGGGATAAAATAAAATAAAATCCAATAAAACCTTGAGAATTATAGGGGAACTTTTTTCCACATTAAAAAATACAACCACATAAATGATATATTCAGGTATAAGAACGCATACATAAATATACAAATATCAAAAAAAGTATATAATTATGATTAAAGGTCTTATATTGTGCATAATTTGTGATCTTTTAGTCATGTTAGAATGTTTTTACCTCATTAAAAACACATCTAGAGCTGTGTTTTGTTTCATTGACCCATTTTTGAGTAACTATTATCAGTCTGTCTGCATCTACAAAGCTCAAAATGCTCTGTTCCACCTTGTGATGTCATGAAGCGATTAAGTTGTCAAATTAACAACAACCTCTTACCTTTCGTTTACTAGAGAATGGAACTGAAAAGGGCTGAAATTATCCAAATGATTCTAGTGAAGTTGTGTGGAGCTTAAAAGCACAGTCAATGGAAAAAAACAGTATGTAGGTAAGTTAAAATGACTTAAATTAAGAACATTTTACTTTATTTGAGTAGATTCATCTTGACAAGTGAAATTATCTGCCAGTGGAATAAGTGTTTTTTTCTTAATTCAAGCAACATTTGATTTTATGTCTTATTTTAAGTGCAAAAAGTTGTTGTTTTTCTTATTTTAAGCACAAAAATCTTACTGCACTGGCACATAACCTCTAACCCTAACCTCTTAATCCAAGTCATTTTAGTTTGACTAGATTTAGTTTTTTGCAGTGGTGGAACAGAGTGTTTTCTTTCTAAGAGAAAAAAAATCAGCCTAAATATGCAGGACTTGTGTGTTAAACATGTGTGAATGAAACATGTGTTTGTGATCAGACAATAACAATATGGACCCTTTAAGAAAATTGTGCAGATAATATTGTGTTAAATCTGACACGGCCTCAGATCAGTTTCCACTTTATTTGCATGACATTAAAGGCTTGTTCTACACCTCTGAAATCCATCATCATTTCAGCACTTTTGAACTTTTGTTTTATGACTGTCAGGATTGTTGTCAAATACAGTGTGACGCCCTTTTCTGTTGACAGGCTTTTATACAGATGTTTAAAGGTGATAAGACTGAATCCATTACCAGAGCAATATGTAACGGGGACGCTAGCAGAATACCTCCGCACAGATCTATGGGCTTTCATTACAGGCGCTGGGAATAAGGTTGAGAAGACAAATATTTCCCACCACACCCCCTGCTGATGGCTCTGGGTAAAAAAATTAAAAAACAGGGTTCAACAGAGATGCACTCCACAGCTCAATTTCCTACTTTGAAACTGAAAAGTAGCTTCATTTTTATGTAATCAGGCCAATTGTTGGAAATTAATAATTGTTTGTTTTGTTACCGGGCTCGACTTTAACAGCACTGTTGGATTTACATTGTGGATATTCATTAAAGGTGCATGATGTAACTTTTTTCACCTGGTTGTTTCTATGGAAATGCAATTGCTCTGTCTGGAAAGTTCCATATTATGACATTAAACCTTACATTTAATAAATTACAGTTGGTTTTTATAGCTCAACATATTGTAAAACATTCCAGACAAATCGATAACATCTCCATGGAGAAAAGTGTCCACCTGAAAAGTTACACAATGCATCTTTAACAGTACTGGTTTGGATACTAACGCATTCAGTCTCACAGTTTTGTTATTAACCTTCTGTCTGATTCTTGGCTCATCGTAACAAGTTTAATTTATTTATTTTGATCCAAGCCCAGACATCGCTCATAGCCACAAGGGAATTTTAATGTACTGATTCTGCAAATATAATTTTGTAGCTTCTTAAAACTCTTATAACTCTTATAATTCTTATAGAGCCAAATAGGCGAACTCCACTGACTGTTTTACAGTTTACTTCAATTAGAGATAAGAAATGAATGAAAACTAAATGTAGTATTTACCCCAAAACTAGAAGATCCTACTTGCAAACATCGCATTGGTTGGTTTTCTTCACACACCACACAATATTTTTCAAACATGAGAAACTCATTTTAAACTCTTAGCTTAGATTTCTTCTTTAATTATCAGCTAGCCTTAAGTTTATTCAATACCACAGGCTCCTTCTGCGTGTGTTTAGATCTAAAATGTTCCTGAATATATTTTAAGGTGTCATGATTTCTCAAATTAGTAGTTTTCCGGCATTCTGTTTAGTTGTCAAAAGTGCGGCGAGGAGTCATTTTTATTGTGCAATTCCTCCTCACAGATGTAGCTTCAAGATGTTCAAAGACATCGCCTGTTCTGAATTAAGGTAGATTTTTGATAGATCACTTTTGGCGGGCTCGCTTTGGGGCAGCTTCGCAACAAACAACACCTGCACCGCATATGCCACCGTCACCCACCTGCTCGTATACATCACGCACAATGATTGCAGAATAAATAGCAAATGAGTGCACAAGTTTTACTGCTCATTCAAATCCTAACCTTATGCTTTGGGGTGACCTTAAAACAAGTCGGTGTCTAGAATCACACGCCTGACAAATGACTATAGGGGCCCTGTAATGGACTGCATTTAGATTGCTGTTTTCTACCTTTGGGATGTAAATTCTCCATCAGAGCCGCTCCACACACGACGGTGGATGAGTCTGTTGCATATCAACACAGAGAAAATACCATCTGGGTGGATTGTGGAGTAGAGACTAAATATATTCAACAGTTTGTCATCGCGGTAGTATTAAAGGGCTCATATTACGCTATTTTTTGATCTGTTATTTCCTTGACAAAAACATACCTGTTGTGTGAGTTGTGTTTTGTTTCATTCACACATGTTGAACACACAATCCTGCATATTTAGGAGTTCTAGGTGCTCTTTTCCACTGTGTTTTTAAACTCCATACACCTTCACTAAAATTATTTGCATCATTTCAACCATAGGATTTCCAATCTCTACTAAACAAAAGGTAAAAGTTTAAAAGTAAAACTTGAAAACTAACACTACATGACATGGAACACAACATTCTGAAGTTTGGTGATGTAGCCTGACTAATAATAAAAGACGACTTAAACGTGTGAATGAAACAAACACAACAAGAAGAATGATGATGCCTATTTATAGCTAGGTTTTTTTAAGACGCCTAAATCATACATAAAATCTTAAATAAATCTTCCATTTTTGCAAAATTCCTTGAAAAATATTCAAAGGACGCCTCTCTACAAATTCAACTTATAGTTTCATATAGTTTTTACCTGAAATTTACACTTGGAGCTGCAGTGACATTTAGGTGAAGCTGCATGCGAGTGCGTTTTTTAAACTGTCAATTACACCAGAGGCGTCAGAGGTGCTCCTGCTACACTAGTCTCTATATATTCTCCCATTTAAACACCAAACTGTTTTATAAAGCTTGCATATTCAATGTTGGTCAGATGAAATGCGTTTTAAATCTGTATAAAAGTTGACAAGTGGGACGATGCTTTGCAGCAATAACAAGCCAGGACTGCAGTGCTTGCATTAATTAGGCTTCTTACATCAACGTTTTTGCACATCATCCACCTTTTTCTGTCAGAACTTGTCCCTGTAAAATTTACATTTGAAGTTGTTATATTTATCACCCACAGATGTGAACTTTTGTAGTTCATCGCGGCTCATTCCCCCAGGTCCTGGATATGACGCTTTTTGTCTCGTGACTGTAGCGTTTTTAGACTTATTTTGAAGGACCATCTGAAGTTTATTTTGACGCCACATGCTTATTTCCTGTCTTTCTCTGCTAAAAAAAACTTGGAGACGCTCCGCTGATACTGAAAAATTGAAACTCCAGCCTAATTTGAGCAACGGGGTAATGGTTCTGTACGACATTGCTCTTGTAAACTGTCCAACCTGTGAAAATGAAAAGCGATTCCTGCGTGTGTCCTGCTTTGGCGTGAACTGGGGGTGACTTAGGAATACCACGTACCACAGTGGAGCAGCAGTGGCTCTTGTGGAAACTGTCATTGTGTCCAGAGGCAAGACACTTCACCCAAATTGCGTATCGTTGGTGGGATTTCCATTTGGAGTTTGTGATACAATAGCATCTTAATGGAGGCAAGGCACTTTTAAATATCTTAACTAGTCCATTAGGAATCTTGTTTCATAATATCTACTAAAACCTGTTTGTTCAATTTTTGTACTTGATATGAGCATCAGCCAAATTTGATGATGTTTAATAAGTAAAAAGAAGTATATCACTCACTAAAAAAGACATCTTCATTCAGATGCTTAGTTGTCAGAATCTCTCCTTTTCGCAAACTCCCGTCTCACTCAATCCACACTGTCAAAACTTCAAAGCCAAACAGGTTTTAGCCATATATTTCCAAATCCCGCGAGCTACGACATCCAAACCTCTCAATACACAGTGTACTTCCTTCAATATTCAAACGCCTCCTAATGACACTTGTTCTGGAGAATTGGACAAACTTCTGAGGGGGCCCGGCGCTAATTTAAACAACCTTTTCACATATGCAACCCCCCTCCCCCCCGCTCCACCCGCACCTCCCCCACGCTGTCCCGGGACCACCCTTCTCATTGGACAGGCCTCCGGGCCCAGCTGTCTGTCCCTTTGACACTAGATGCCCCAATCGATTTGAGTCAGTGCCAGCCTGCCAGACAACAGCCCATATGTAATGGCAGAGCTAAAATAAAGGCCTCTTTCTTTTAAAGGGCCGCGTTAAGCTACTTTCTGATCTATGCTATAGTGTTGTTTCCTCACTGAAAAAGTGCCTGGAGTTTTCTTTTGTTACAATCACAGGTTTAACGTGAAGTGCCCACTACGTTTTTAAACTTCGTACGCCTTTGCTAGAATCATGTGGATAATTTCAGCCCTGGAATTGCTCATCTCCACTAGACTAAAGGTAAAAGCAGTTAACTAGAAAACTACGTCTACATGACATCACAAGGTGGATCAGAGCATTTTGAGCTTCGGTGTTGGAGACAGACTAATGATAAAGAGCGACTCAAAACATAACACACAACTCCAGGTATGTTTTTGATTGAGGTAACAACATTTTAACTAGGAATGGGCACGATTAGTCGAGTAATCGATAATTGATCATTAAGAATTTCGTCGATCACGTTCATTTTAATCGACAAACCGAATGTCGTGTCTGTGCGTAACGTAGCGTGAGGAGTCGAGGCTGCGTCTGAGCACAAACACTAATAATAATAATAATAATAATAATAATACATTTTATTTATATAGGGCTTTTCAAGATACTCAAAGACACTTTACACAGATGAGCAATTAAAAAAAAAAATACAAAGGTAAAAAAACATTAAAAACAGTACTCATAACAGTCAAAGATTGAAAGCAGCTTTAAACAGGTGAGTCTTAAGGTGTTTTTTGAAGGTGGTGAGGTCAGTGCATTCTCGGAGTGGCTATGGGAGTGAGTTCCAAAGGGTGGGAGCAGCGACGGAGAAGGCTCTGTTTCCCCAGGTTCGGAGCTTGGTCCTGCAGGGGAGGGACAGGAGGTTTGCGTTGGAGGAGCGGGATGGGGTGTGGCAGTGGAGCAGATCTGTGAGGTAGGAGGGGGCCAGGTTGTGGAGAGCTTTGAAAGTAATAAGAAGAACTTTGAACTGAATTCGCTGAGGGATGGGGAGCCAATGAAGGTTTTGGAGGACGGGGGTGATGTGTTCGCTCAGACGGGTACGTGTGAGGAGGCGGGCAGCAGAGTTTTGTATATATTGCAGTTTGTTAAGTGTTTTTGAGGGTGTGCCATAGAGGATGCTATTGCAGTAGTCGATTCTGGATGTGATAAATGCATGTATTAAAGTTTCTGCAGCTGAAAAGGTGAGTGATGGGCGGAGGCGTGCAATGTTTTTGAGATGAAAAAAGGCAGTCCGGGTTATTTGCTTTACATGGGGTTCGAATGAGAGGTTTTGGTCAATGAGAATGCGAAGATTTCGGATGAGTAGGGATGGAGTGAGTGTGGAATGATCAAAGTTTAGACAGAAACTTGAGGAGGATTTAGTGAGTGTTTTTGGGCCAATTATTATGATGTCGGTTTTGTCACTGTTGAATTTGAGTAGATTGTGTGTCATCCAGGTTTTGATGTCAGATAGGCACTGTGTGAGGGAGGAGTGAGTTGTTGTGTTAATGGATGAAGTGGAGATGTAGAGCTGTATGTCGTCGGCGTAGCAGTGAAAACGGAGCCTGGAGCCTCACAGTCCCAGTCTCTGCTCTGGCTCCTTGGAGATCACTATATCCCCCAAAGAGTGCGTTTACCTGCACATCAATGTCCCGGGTGTGATCGTTTTTTCTTTTTCTTTTTTGAGTGTCCCGGTTTCACATGTTTACGCAGTATCTCCAACGCGACATACGCACAGAACAGACTCACAGCCTCATCACATCCTCTGTCACAGGGAGAACACTCATATTCCACTGAGACGTGTCCTTTAGTCCAACAGAAGCTGAACCACATTAGCACAAGGAAAGAGCTGCTTTTTTTCAGCGTTTACTGTTTATGCAAATGAGCCGTGTGGTTTTAAGTGTCGTTTCTGTAAGACGTAAACAAATGTACCAAAGCTGCATTAAACACATTCTAATCTCACACTGATGTGGCTCTATAGTGATGATGGTTTATATGTTGTAAAGTTGAGTTTATTTATTAGTAATAGTAGTAATTGTGATGATAATTTTAATATAAAATGTTCTAACGTGACACAAGTCTCACAAGACTCAGTTTAGATGAATATAGAACCTTTAAGATGCGATACGCAGTCTCCTGGTGCCTGAAATTCTCTCACGAAAATTGAGCTTCATTTTCATAGATTAGAGTCATCAGCGCTGGTGACGTTAGCTGTGGGGTTTGGTGAAGAGGAAAAAGACGAGTTGGGAAAACATAATTATAAAAAGCTATCCAGACTCGAAAAGGCATCTCCTCCAGCTTTATGATAATTATACCTGCACTTACTTTCTCTTCGTCTTTTATCTGCCGCCTGTTAGATGTGTCAGATATGGATTCAAATGTGTTATGACAGGAGCTTGCAGTAATAACTCTCCTGAAACAACATAAGGAGTCTCATTCTGACCACCATCAGCACAAATGCAGAAGATATTTCAATGTTATTTTTGTTTTTAATTCAAACTTCAACTTTCAATAATATTTCTTAGCTGAACGTTCAACTGTCTAAATGCGCGAGCCAAAGTTTAGCCAATTGAAGGGCCACTTTGTGATCCATTTTGTGTTATAATGTTGTTTCCTAACTACAAACATTTGTTTTGGCTGTGTTCACCCCCCCAAAAAATCTTAAAGGTGTCTCTGAACAATAAAATCACCTGTAATGAAACAAAGGCTGAATAGATGTTTAATGCCGTACTGTGGAACATCCAAAAAAAGCAATAACATCTCCCTAAAGAAAAAAAAAAAAGGCGTATCCTCCACTGGAAAAGTACCTTTGCTTTGGAATCTCATGTTTTAAACCTTAAATGAGACGCAACAATCCTGGGATGGTTTTTTTTTGTAATGTTTATACAAAAAAAAAGAGACGTTGACCAAAGAGACAAATAAAATGAAAAAGTTTTGAAATAAAAAAAGAACTACAAACTTTTAGGAGTGTTAGATATGAGCTTTGCCATAACAAGAATTCAAAGCCTTATAGCAGAACCAAGCAGCTCGACCTGAACTCTTTTACCCAATCAGTGCAAACTTTGAGCGTGTGAAAAAAGGCGTAAAAAAAAAAAAAAAAAAACATATGGAGAATGTGAGATACACGCAACAAAGCTAACAGCTCACCTCTCCCCTTTAATTAATTCGGTGTATGTTGCTAGCCCTGTAGCATCTGGGATTACACAAAGAAAATTGGTATGTAATCACATGCAAAAAAGTTGGCCAATTACCACTAAAGCTCTTTTCAACAGTAACAGCGTGCATAATGACATGTAAATGAGCTAAAGGGCTTTTATCGTTTACCTATGTGAATGGCATTTGGAAAATCACGAAGGTGCTATTTAATTCTCATTCCTCCATTATGAATAACAAAGAGAGCGGTGAATAAAATCATAACTTTGAGACGAGGAGCACAACCAGCGCACTTTAAGGTTAAAAAACAACAGGGGTGTGATTGGATGAAAGTGTGGGGCTTCTGAGCAGAATAATGAGGAGATATTGGAGCTTCTTTGGGATCCTCTTACTGCAACTTTAACAAGGGATTTTAAATTAGATCAAACCAGGAGTTTAATGGGCTGTTTTAAGTCAAGATTTGAAGCACGTCACACCATTTTTGCTCACTAAGGACAGTAGTTTTGCACGACTGTATATACTTTACACTACTAGTCAAAAGATCGGGCACACCTTCTCATTTAGAGTTGTTTTTTATGTTTATTACTTCCTAAATTTTAAAAACATAAGGAAGACATCCAGTATATGAGGCCAGATATATGGAAATGAAAAGAAACAAATGTGAAATAATTGAAATATTCCATTCCTGCTCCATTCTGTATGTGTCATTCATAGTTTTGATGCCTTCATTGAGAATCTACATTGGAAATAATCTAATAATTTTGACTAATAGTGTATATAAATATTGAAAAAATGGGATAATTCTCCTTCTCCCATGTCTGTGTCTGTGTTTTTAAAATTGTGGTCGTCCTTTGGGTTTGTCCTTGTTTAGAACTATTATAGCAGTTGTGTATTCTTTAGCCCAGTTTTAGTCCTAATTTAAACTTAAAGGTCCCAAAAAGATCACAGTACCTTAGGTTAGGTGTGAAAAGTTTGAGAACCAGTGGTCTGTCACGATGGTTGTGCCAAATCCTTAACATTTCAAGTTTTTTTTCTCCATCCAGTTGATGTTAAAGTCTCCAAGAACCACACTTAGATTTAAAATTTAGAAGAAAATATAAGACCTAAGGGCAATTTTAGTACATTTCTCCTCGCCTGGATTTTTTTCTTAATTTTGCTTTTAAAACTGCCCATTTTACCCCCTAATGTTCTACCTCCTTTTGTTCAGTACAGCCTGTTATTGCACAATCTGCTGTAGTTGTGCCATGTGGTCGTAATAAAAGTTCTAGGACCAGGAATAGAGATTAAAAAAAAAAAACCAAAAAAACAACAGAAAATAAAATTCACACTCTTTTATACAAAACACACAGCAAACATGTATAAACAACTTTTTGGACATAAAAAAATGCTTAATTTAGGGCCTTAGCTACAAAAATGCTAAATATTAAGTCTGTAAGTAAATTAAAAATCTCCTTATTGCTCTAAAAAAAAAAAAAAAAAGTGTAATCTCTCCATTACTTTTCTGGTCCAGTCCTGGAAACAGCTCCTGTCAGGTCCAGGGCCAGAGCCACAGCACTTCTGCATTTCCAGGGTGTTTATTACATTTGGATTTGTTCATTTTGAGTGAATAAACCTTTAAATAAAAATTGAAAGAGATGCGCAATTACACACACCAAGATGTGTAATTTGCCATTTATGTGAGAATTAACTCCACTTAGAGCGACTTTTTCACTCGTTATAAACACACACAGTCAGAGGAGTCGACCATCTTGACTCACTTCACTCTTTGGCAAAGTTTGGCTTGATCAAAATGGACGGAGCGCATGAGTTTGGGGAAAACAAAGTTCCTATTGGACACTCGTTTTGCGCACGTCATCACACAGCGTGAGTGTGACGTAGGATAAAGCCGCAGAAATGTACGGAAACCTCTATGTCTGCACTTTCAGAGGGGAAAAGGAAGTTTCTGTCTTTAACGGTTCGAAAGTTCTGCGCGGTTATAGAAAACATATTCCTCGTTATAGTACACGATAACGTAGGTCTAACGTAGGGATAAAAGGCCGACTGAATGAGGATCACACTATCACTAATATTCAAATTAAAGGTGCTATATTAAAAAAAATGAATACGATCAGTCATGACAAAGAATTAAAAAAATGAATAAAACAAGTAGTATACTATCTTAGCAAAGACGTGTTACAATACCTCACTTTAAAGTGTGTACAGACACTGTCACACATCTGCACCAAAGTGTTTCATCAATACACTCTCAAGATAGAGTTACAAGAGTTACGCTGGTGGTGAGGTGTGGACTGCTTTTTAAAGAACATTCACTGCAGTTTGTGTCCATGCCTCCCTCGCGGCTATCGCTTATCAGCAGGCAAATCAGCTTAGTCATTGACCCGGCGCCCTCTAGCTCTCATTAGCGGCAGTGGCAGTGAGTGACAGTGATGGAGGGCAGGCTTCACTCTGGAGTACCCCTCTCGCACTGGGAATACATGGGTCACAAGCAGAGGGTAGTGCTCATTCCACAGGGAAGAACTGCCCCAAGCTAGTTTATGTCCCTTCCCCCTAAAAAACATGTTCTACCATGTTTCCTCAAGTCTAGAGTCATTTAATCTGGTCCTGATTTTTGTTAGCTCTTGTTTCAAATGAGTATAGGAAGTGGGTAGAGTCGCTGTTTCGGATCTTCCTTTGTTTCTTCTTCTTCTTTTGTCTGTTTTAATACGTGTTCTGCTTTGAGTGTCCTGAAAAGCACTATATAAATAAAATATATCATGATTAAATCAGTTTGAGCCCTATTGTAGACCTGTTTGGACCTATTAGACACACTTGTTTAGTTCAGTTTTATGTGGGATTATAATCTTTAGACTCATATGTTTATCTTTGCTTTGTGGGGGGCGGAGGGGAAATACAGGAAATTTGGGGCTGTTCTTTTTTTAATCATCGTAAAGCGCTTTGTGTTGCATTTTTGCATGAAAAGTACCGTAAATTACCGTAACTTCAGAACTATAAGCCACTACTTTTTTCTCACATTTTAAACTTTGCAGCTTAAACAATGATGCGGCTAATTTATAGACAGATTATTTGTTTACAGCATAAAGAAGTTTAAAAATTATCTCTGTATTATATTGTGCTTCAAAATATGTTCTTGTGACAGGCCTAGGAGCGAAGAGTTTGAGAACCACTGCTCTCGTCGATACTTTGTTCTGAAAAGGGACATTTGTGTGGCCTCTTTTGGGAAATTTAAACTCAACACTACTGGTCTATAAAATATGCAAAACTCTATTAAAACACTATTTAAATGCACACTGTTTAAAAGCTCACAATTACGACTGAATGACCAGCAGAGGTCCCTTAAACTCTTCAGAAATACATTATTAAACACTGTTGTTGTGAACTGTTGTAGACTTACTTGGGCAACTGTCAGTGCTAGTAAAATGTTGGAAAAGTGAGCAAATATAAATGAGCGTAAGACTGAGCAGGAGGCGGGATCAAGACAGGATCTGTGATTGGACGAGGCGTGTGACTGACAGTTGTATAAGTTTGTTGTGGAAATGGATAGACAGGAGTAATATATTGTAAACATAAGACTGCAAGTTTTATATTGCTTCACTTTAAGCATGTCCATTGTTAGAATTTAAAGGTCCTATATTATGCTAGACTGACTTTTGTGAGCTTTTAGTCTTGCTATAATGTTATTACCTCTTCAGAAACATACCGTACCTTGAGCTGTGTTCTGTTTTAGGTCGTGTTTTTTAGTTCAGGAGGTAGTTTTCAAGTTAACAGATACATTTTACCTTTAGTTCAGTAGAGATGGGCAGTTCCAGGGCTGAAATTATGATTGTAGTGAAGGTGTATGGAGTTTAAAAACACAGCGGCACACTTCCTGTATTACCGCATGACATCACAAGGTGGAACAGAGTGTTTTTTGTTTGGCAGAAGAGCTCAGCCTATGTATTTTTGTGTAGGTTTGTGTGTTAAACGTGTGATTGAAACAACATTTAAGCCCTGAAAAGCTCCAGAAAAGTTAGACAGTGCACCTTTAAACTGACAAAAGTAGAGAAACACCATGTTTTCACTCAGGATGTTTGTTTATTTTATTCAGCGAAAAAGTTTATTCTGTGACATACTCTCCCTGCAGACTTAAGCTCCTATTGTTTTTACAGATGTACACATTTCTGCTTATGTGTACAATGTTGCATGTACCTCACATTGCCTCTTCCAAACAATGGCCTTAGTGGTTCGAGCATTAACCTGTCCACCCACAGAGCACCATCCCGGGCCTCGTGGTTCATTATATTATTGTATTGCAAATCTACTCATCTCTCCTGCTTTCTCACCATTACCGCACACAGTGCGTTGTCAGTGCTGGTGTTAAAGTGTGTTACTGACAGATTTAAATTCTCTGGCAAAGGTGTCTGCTGCCTCTGCATGCAACAATATCTCAACGTTAACACAGTGAGAAATAATGGAATAACTGTGCCAAATGGGAGACAAGGAAACAAAAAGGAGCTATGAATTGAATCAGTGGGATGTGTGTCTAATTTGACTCTCTGGCATATAGGCCTGTGTTGGCGTTCGACCCACAGAGCGTTTTTCCCCATTTTGAGCAGTTTAGACCTGCGTTCCCATGGCATTTATGCTGCTTCCTCAGACCATTAGCCCAGCATGTGGGAAAGCAAACACTGCCTATTGTCTCAGTCTAATTCCCTGCTATCTCTTATTAAAGCAGCATGACAAGTGGACAAGACTGCCAGGGAGCGGCCAGAATGACAAGAGCCACAGCCCACAGAGAGGAGGTAAATAAAAGGCCCAGCTCAACCTCCAGCGCAGGATTTTAATAAGAATAAAAATATACTTTATTAACAATATCTCTCAATAGATAAAACTATAATATACAAATAAATGTAAAAACAAAAAAAAACAAAACAAAAAAAAAACCCAAAAACCTCTAAAACCCTGTCCAGGGGTTAAAATATTTACTATTTACAAAGTTGAAATAAATTATTTGATTCGATAGTTTTTGACTATGTCCGCATTTTCAAAGTCATTGTTTAGTTTCTTGATGGTTCTCGATCCTCTCAGACTTAATACTGCTGATTTGGTAAGATTGAGTGACAGTTTGACTCTTAGCCAGTGTAGGACAGTACTGTAATTTTGGTCCTTTTTCCTTGAAACTTTAATTGATAATTCGCTAATGAAACGTTCCGCTTCCCTTCCATTCCCTCCATAGGGGGTGAAGACTAGAGGCGTGAAGGAACCATGTTCAATCTGAATGACGCGTTGGTTATATTGCCGTTTCTTTTCGTTCTCGTTAGTGGTGAATGTTGTTTCTAGTTTCTGGTTCAGGTGGCTCTTAGCAAATGGGTTGAACACCCTGACATCAAAAAATGCTCGTTGCCCCCTTATCCAGAAGTCTCTTGCGCAGACATCTAACCTGGCTTCATCTGATGAGTTGGCGCTACTGTGCAAAGCTTCGCCGGTTAACGTTTCAAGTTGTGGCTCGATTTGAACATCGTGACATACATCGCAGGATTTTAATTGGCTATTCAGCATTATAATTACATAGACGCTGAGTAACAATCAGTCCAAATATTCGACCTTCGGTTCACTTAACAGTGTCCACATTTGCATTCTATAGCTGCTCTTGAGCACCGCTGCTTTTAATGGGGTATTATTCATTAATTTAATTATATCACACTGGGAATGATAAAGTGTAAGGCTAAAGCAGTGTGCAAGTCAAACTGTGGAAACTTTAAGATACAAGTCCTGCTCTTCTGGAGGAAGTGTCTTTATAGTAAAGTTGTTCATTTAGCTATAAAAAAGTATGGAGACTGGAAATCATTGAAGTTTTTCCACTATTAATACTTTGACGTGACATCACCCTGGGGAAGGGGGTTCTGTACGTACGTCTATGGGGGAATTTTCAAAGGTTACCATGGTGATACAACAGACACATTCACAAATACTTCCAAAAACAAGTTTTAAAATAGTCTGAACATTCAAGAAAAATTACAAAATGAACTTAGACAACACATTTTCAGGAGTCTTTGATCAATAGGAGTGTTCATGGTACTCTGTTTAGGTGTTTGACATTTTATGTGTGAGAGACTTGTTTAACAGCACAAATCATCTCATTTGTTGTAGTTCCAAATAAACCAGCTCTTTCTGGTCAGACTGTGCTAAAGTAAAGATCAGATTAAAGTCTAATAAAGCCTCAGATAGAGCAGTGCCAACAGTTAGCATCACAGAATATCAGATCAGCTGCAAAGTATCATAAGAACATATACTGGAGTGGTAATGGTTTAGTTCCATGGTAAATGCTCTGTGTAATGATATAGACACAATTAAAGCAGGCATACACACCAAACTGGGACTAAACTGGGACTAATCCAGGAAGTAAACCTGGATTAGACCAGGTCTGAAAAAAGACACAATAAAACCAAGTCAAAATTAATACATTTACTTCCTAAGAAAAGCAGATATTGTCATCTGCTTTTCTCCTTGTCCAAATTACTGGTCTGTGGGTCATATATTTTTAAGCAACAAAACCGCATGTAAATAAACAGTTGCAAGATCAGTACATTCAGTGCCATACTGTGAAACATTCTGAGCAAGCAATACAATCTCCATGGAGACAAAATGTTACACAGTGCACCTTTGAGTATGCAAACATTTTAGGAAACATTTTAACATGTTTTATTCATTTATTTTGTATTTATTTCACTGCAAAGCTTTGGTAGCGTACACTGACAGCCACAATCAGTCCACATATCTCATCTTTGTCCAGTATTAGATGAACCTGTGAGTGCAGTGAGCGGACTCAGCTCTTTCCCCGTGCTCTGGGTTAATGCAGTCGTACCACTAAAGCTGTCAGCCTCTGTAACAGCACACCAGATGTACAGCTGCTAGCTCCAAAACGCTATTACCACAGCGACAGTCAACAGCCATCAAAGGAGAAGGCAGCCCATAATAAAACTTTGGACCGTCATTTCACTGCTAGATTCACGCTCTTTATATTAAGGTCTGTCACAGAAATATATGGGTAAAAATAACAGGAATTACTTGGTGTAGTTCAAAGTTTCAGTATAGTAGAGTGCATGTGTTATTTAGTCAGTGTCCGTGTATTTTTCCACAGGCTGCAGACTTGTGTTTTGCGCTATAATGTGTCTTTGTGGTAAAGATGGGGAGATCTAAAGGCTATGTCATGCTTTCATCTCAGCCTGGCAGACATCACAGATGGTTTTTGCACAAATGTACCATGATTTTATAGGATTGAACTATAGAAGCATGCCAAAGTCGAAAAGGCAGGCTCAAATACGCTTATATGCAGTACAGCATAGAACACGAATCCTAACTCAGAAAATATTAGTTTGATTAAGACTGAGACAGACTATTACAAAATGACAACAGCAGTATAAACCAGTATTAAAACAGAAATAAACCAGGGCTAAGTTAGATCGATGACAAAAATACTAGTGTGAGGTGAGTGATTTTCAGGAAGAAGTAGGTTTAAAGCGTTAATCACAGCTCTAATTTGTTTCTAAATCTCTCACAAACCTTTGGCACAAACCTAATGTGAAGGTATAGGACATATTTTCCAGATGGCAAAGTGGAGAAGGACACACCACTTGAGCAAAATTAGCTCACAGGTTTGCAATTGAGAAAATATTTTATAATTCTATACAGATAGCGCTAAATGTGTTTATTTACAACAATACAGTTGGTTACCTCAGCAGCTAAATCACACTTAAGGTGCAATCACACTTTCAGTTTTGGCCTGATGTACTTGGTTTGGACTGTTTATGTAAATGGACATATTTGTTCCAAATAGGAAGTGTGCATGGGGGTGCTTCCGGCTCCATCAACCCAAGTGAGTTTACATACAAATTACTTAAAACTTGACTGTCTGTAACTGCTGCAGTGAGCCTCATCACTTTGGTCTGAAAATGTAAAACCTCCTCTACATAAAACTGGTATTTTTATTTCTGTATTTTGTCTGTAAATCAATTTCTATTCCTAATATTGAACTCGGCTCCAAATCCGCTCGTCACACTTCCTTCGCTTCTTCATACAGTTGGTTTGGACCTGTTTTCATGCTGGTTTAGTCCAGGTCTAGTCCACGTTTAGTTCTGGGTTTACTCGATGTTTAGTCCATATTTTACTGTGGTGCACGCAGACGTATGACTGCACCTTAAACTTAAATACCACTTCTCAGAATACCACCACTGAAGCCCCTCCCACAGCCACAGCTACAGCCCACATAAGCACTGCCAAGAGGACACTGTGCCCCCCAGCACTTTCCTCTTTCCACATTGCTTTTTGTTCCATTATATTCTTGAATCAGAGTCCCTCGGAGGGGAAGACAAAGAAGATTTACTTTGTTCAATACAATGTAGGCCATAAGCCTTAAAGCAAGGGTCAAGCTCCATAGAGTATTCCCATAGCATCTCGGAAGGAAATCAGAAAAAATAGCAAACCCTGCAGGATCCTTTACACTCTGCTAAGTTAACACACTAGACCATAGGTGAACACAAATAATTACATTGTGCTATTATGTGACAAACAACTTGCACTTTGAAATAGGGCCAAAAGCTAAAATGCGATTAGCATAATAGGAAAATGCTAAAAAAAAGCGGGTTATATTACAAGACTATGCAATTTACACGCATACATTTGACTTAATCCAAGCTCATTTTAATTTCATTCTATTTTTCATTCATCTCAGCCCCACCGTCAGCACATGACAAGAACATCCTTCAGTGAAACAATGTGGGAGCGGCCTGACACATTACGTCCCTTGATTCAGGGTGCTGCAGCTAATCTGTTGTGCACCGTCAAGAGCCGGTTTTGATTAGCCCACTGTTATGGTTTATGGTTGCCATGGTAATTGGTGGTTCACACATCGATCATTTCGCCATACAAAGGAGGGGATGGGTCTGTTGTGGTTAAGACAATGCATCACAATAAGGATGGTTTCGAGGCGCTTTTTTCATCAAAACCTCGGTTTATCTCGAGCGTAAGAATGACGGGGAATCATAATTTCATCTAACACTGGCTTTGCTGACATGCACACTAACATTATTTTCTGATTTCTGAACCTTTTAGATGATTTTAATGACATGCAATCTCCAAAATCTGAGGTGAGTAATTAGAGACATTATCATTTGATCCTAAACCCAGCCTTAACCTGAATGAGAAATAATAGATTGTCAAAAGTAGGACATTTTCTAGCATAGCACCGGTGGAAAGTGACTGCTGATGTGCTGGGAAAAAAGAAACTGCACATCTTAAAGGTGTGGTATGCAAGGTACACCATCTACTTGTCTCCATGGAGGTTATATTGCTTTGTTATATTGTACAGAATGTTCCTCAGTATGGCATTTAACTCCAGGGCAATGAATAAGTAGATAGATACAAGTTTAATGCCATACTGTGGAATATTCCAGACAAAGCGATGGCATGTCCAAGGAGACAAGGAGATGCGGATCCCCTAACAGAAAAGTCAGTCCACTTTGTGACCTTGTGTGTCATGTGGTAATACAGGAAGTGCTCCACTGTGTTTTTAACATTCATACACCTTCATTTTCTAAAATTATACCAGGGCTTAAAGCTCATCAGTGTCAATTTTACATCATGTATGACCTTTAAAAACTGGAATGATTTTCTAAATGAACTATCTGGATATTTTTACCCTAGGATCTAACTTTGAGAACGTCTGATTTTTATATGACAGTTATATAATGACTTTACTATAGTGGTTGCAGTAGTAAGAGTACTGGCAGCAGGAGCAGAGAAAAGGCTTAATATGGTCTGATTATCATGTGAACAGTGCCTCCTGATGCGCTGTGAGGGTCTCTGTTAAACTGCTGTTCAACTGGCCTTTGGGTTACACACTGAAAAGGTCGTCATCATTTATACTGTACGCACCGAGAACTACTGTAAAGAAATAGAGCCTATACTGCGAATGTGAAGCACACTATGGGATACAGGGATGTAAAGATACCCAAATCTCTACAGTACAGTATTTTTACAATGAGCATCTCACTGTAGGATTTTTATTGCAATATTTTGTGGGGCTTAGCAAAACTGTGAATATTCTGCTTTTTCTTTTAAACTATCTTGGCAAGCCTTTGGTTCTGTCATAAACCAAAAGTGCTTAACAATAATTTCTTCATGTAATTGGCAATGAAACGGAGCAAAGGATCATGGTCTATGTAGTTCCCTCTGTTTTCCCTCTGTTGCTGCATCATAACAATGAATTTAAGACTTGCGCTTTGATATTTTGTGATAACCCATGATATTATTGTGAGACTTTTGATGATACAATATCACACTATTTTTGTTAACAGTGTGAACATCACCAAGTCGTGCGACGTCTTTTGTACCAATTTGACAAATATTGAATAATCTGAGGTGTGAGGACTAACTGGTATCTAGTTGAAAACCTCCAATTTCTCAATAAAAAAACACACACACACACAAACACAAAACAAAACTGATAACAAGGTAAGAACATAATTTGAAGCTTTTCATAAATCCACTCATCACTCGTCCCCTTTTGATGCTGATGCTGTCAGAAAGTACCAGTCTTATCAACACTCAAATGCACTATTATCAAATAATTATAGGTGTAAAAAAAGAGTGTTATTTTCCAAACGTGTCTGCAGATTCATGTTTGGTTGTGATTGTGACAGATGGTGAGGGCTGATCCGAATGCACACTAACATACGCTAAGGCAGGATGCTAACTCCTGCGCCTCTATAAAGCACGCGGTTTACATAACACAACATCAGGACCTCCCCCCCTCACAGCTCCTGCTCTTTAATATCAGACGTCACCATTTCCAGCATTTTCCAACATGGACGAAATTATGAATAAAGCATTAGTGGAGTAAAATATGCAGGGGTTAAATGGGGCATGGGTGTTACAGTGACCAGGGGGATTGGGTGGTGGACATGTGTTGGATGGGACAAAGGCGAAACATCCTCTGAGGGGTGTCTCTAAATGGCAGGTTAAGTGTGAAAAGTGTTGTTAAAAATTAATATTACACTTTTGTACAATTTGCTTTACAACTTGAGTGCTAATACTGCCTATATCCCCCGCATGTGGCATGTTAGTTACAAATGAAGTTTTCAAGATTAATATTTTACTTATACACTACCAATCGAAAGTTTGGACACACTCTCTGTTTCAGGTTTTTATTCCTTTATTTTTACTACTTTTCTGCATTTTATACATTTCTTTGCTACATAATTAGCCATATCTTACTGCATATTTTTGATGTCTTCTGTTTGTATGTACAATCTATAAAGCAGTAAACATAAAGACTGAAAAACACTGACTGAGACTGTGCGTTCAAACTTTTGACTCTATAAGTCTAAAAAGCTTTATGCTCCTGGGGTAAAGGTAAACTTATTCAAAGTCCATTATGCAGCGGCTCATAGTGGCCTATAATAATTCTATGAGACTGTTGCTGAAGGACACAGTAGTGCATTCAGATGTTTGCCAGCTGTGGTGTAGCTCCTGTTCTGCTGCACTTGGAAGTGCTTGGAAGTGATCCTTGGGCCCTCATTATGTATTGTCTTATGACGAATGCACATTACAGACTTTGTGAGGGCCCCTCCTTGCACTGGGCCCTGGATAAACAGTGCACCAATTTCACGCCCCTGTGTAGACTTATTTAGACCCTTCTAATATTATTGTTCGTGCTTTGATCAGTCCTGAAGTCTGTTCTGTGTTCTTCTGCAATCGCTGACGGTCATGGCTGTGCTGTAGGGGAATAGATATTATATGCTGCTTATTCTATCTCTTTTCATGTAATATTGTTTACCGTACTAACAGTGGGCAATATATATATTTATAGTGTGTTTTGTTTTATCTATGGACCATCTGTTTGCTCTCTGTTTCATTAATAAAGACTAATAATAATATTGGCAGTTGATGTGGTACAGCATATTATAGGGATGTAACAATAACTGAAATATTGTGATATCGTATCGTCAAAGGTCTCACAATATTATCGTGGACCATCACAATATATCGAATCACAAGTCTCTTTGCTTAAATGAATAGTTATGAGGCAGGAATAGTTAAAAAACAGAGGGAACTACATAGACCATGATCCTTTGCTCCGTTTCAGTGCAGACGACATGAAGAAATAACTGTTCTAAGCACTTTGAAATCTTCATTCTTTGGATTAAGTGTTGTGAAGCATTTTTAGAGGAAAAAGGAGCAGATTCACAGCCTCCACAAAATATTGCAATAAATATGGTACCGTGAGATGTATATGTGAAATATGTAGGGCTGAAACGATTCATCGAGTTAAACGAGTTAATCGATTAGAAAAATGCATCGATTATTTTTTTTTTGCCTCGATGCTTCGTTTTATTTTCATACGCTCGGCGATGGCCGGAACCTTTTGTGGTAAAGGTAAAGTTTCCGCACGACCACTGCACTTCACTGTACACACAACAGCGCGGCGCACATGGATGTATAATGGATCTATAATAAGAGCATAACCTCCTCGTGCGCGGTACGGTCCGATCCGCCGCGCACCTCGCATCTCCCGTACGCGGCGCACTCTGCGCGTGAATTGTGTCTTGTCGCATACACTCCGTGGACCGCGCCAGAACTCACACCAGGACTAAACCAGATCTAAAACCAGGACTAAAACAGATCTAAAAGAACTAATCCAGGTCTAAAACTAAACAAGAATTTGCAGGAGTTGATTGCTACATTTATGTAGTTTTAAAAATCATGACAGTATCAAGTAATCCAAAGTATTCAGATTACGTTACTCACTTTAAGTAATTTAATGGATTACGTTACAAACTACATTTTGGGGAATGTAATCTGTAATCTGTAGGGGATTAAATTTTAAAAGTCACCTTCTCAACACTGATGCTACAACATCTAAACAGAAAGCCCCGTACTTTACATCAAGTGGAAAAGAAACCGCGAGGTAAGTCAACCTTAGCCCAGCGATAATTAAGTTTTTCATGTCCAAAATACGTGTATCTGTCAATACACGTGGTGTGTACTTAACATGTGCAAAGTAGACGCGACAATAACAAACGATTACTCGATTATTCGAACAAAATAATCGACAGAATAATCGATTACTGTAATAATCGATAGCTGCAGCCCTAGAAATATGGTACAGAGAGATTTGGATTTCATTCCATCCCTAATGATGATAAAAGTTGTACCAAATGACTGGTCAAAGCGTTTTATAATGTCAGTCTTGTTATTATGTAGAATATCATCACATATGAACCTCACGGTACGATATTTACTGCGATATTGTGGGAAAGTTCCTGATATGGTGGAGAGGCTCACGATATTACATTATTATCGTATCGTGAGACTTGGATATAGTTACAGTCCTACTATTAGGATGTGCATTTTAAAATAATTCAGTTCTGTTAATTTAACACTTTAACAAATGATGGCAGACAGATTTAAAAATATGCTAAGGATTTTACCATTTAAAATTCAGGGTGAAACACTCATTACATAGTGACTGTAAATTTACATTTAGCAAATGTGTGACTCAAACAAAAGAAATTAAATTCAGAATAAAAATAACACCAGAAAATATCATTTAGTAACACAGTCAAGCCGCAGACAATGAGACATTCTAATTGCTATGCACAGTATGCAAATGCCCCAGCAATGAGTCCTATTTGTCTGAAAGAAGCCTTGAAATTGCACTTGTGTTGGAGCCTGTCACTGTGAGCTATGGCCGGCCTCCCTCATGACCAGGGGCAGTGTGTATTGAGCAGTGCAGCTGGAGTTATGCTAAACTTAAGGCCAATGACACAAATGCTAATCAAGTGTCAATACTGACACCAGGTTCACCTCCACACACATCAGCTTTTCAATGATTTATTAGCCAATAGGGATGTAACAGTAATCGAAATATTGTGATATCACATAGTCAAAAGTCTCACAATAATATCGTAGGCCATCACAGCTTATCAAATTACAAGTATCTTTGCTTAAATTCATTGTTATGGTGTTAAGTTAGTTAAAACAAAAACAAAACAGTAGGAACTACATAGACCATAACTCTTTCTGTTTAAGTGCAAACTACATGAAGAAATAATTTTAAAAAAAAGGGCCCATAACGCTATATTCACACCTATGTTATGATATTGTTTCCTCATCAAAAACATACCTGGAGTTGTGTTTTGTTTCATTCACACAACGGAAAACACATGTGGTAATATGGAAAGTGCAAACCCCATACACCTTCACTAGAATCTGGATAATCTGGATAATTTCAGACAAGAATTGCCCATTTCTACTGAACTAAACGTAAAAAAAAACAACTATCTGTTAACTTGAAAACTACCCCTACATGACATCATAAGGTGGAACAGGGCATTTTGAGCTCTGGAAATGTAGACAGACTAATAATAAAGGATCACTCATGTGTGAATGAAACAAAACACAACTCCAGGTATAGTTTTGAGGAGGTAACAGCATTTTAACATGGCTTAAACCTTACAAGAGCCAGTTTCGAGTAACATAGGACCTTAAAAAAAGAAAAAGCCTATTCACAATTTTTTGAGCCTTTACAAAATATCCGAAAAAATATCGTACTGAGAGATTTGGATATTGTTTTTGCCTATTAGCCAAAGTGAAAACATGCATCAGCAATGGCCAGCACAGAGCCGCTAGGGAAAGGTGCACTTCACTTAGCGTCACCCGCCTCCCTCCAGCGTCAAGTGCACTCTGCCGAGGGACCACCACTGTCTCCCGATGGGTGAGCCACTCGTCATGTATCGGAGCCAGTCTCTTCTCAGGGAACTAAAAGCCCATTATAAAAGCTGGAGTGAGGAACCACGGCGTGTCCTCAGATCAAATGGTTCTGGTGCTGAGTAAGCCTCGCCTCTCTCCTCGCTCTCTCCAACTCCCATTTCACTGTGTCCCCGATCACTGCAACCCCAATTATGGAAGCGTCATTCACAATTCTTCATCTGCTCCTCCATAGCTGCGGCTGTATTCATTTGAGTGGAGGATATTTCTGCAGGAGCCTTGGGGAAAACCGGGGTCAAAGGTTAAATACTGCACAGCACTCCAGTTTGGCAAGAGATCCAAGAAATTATTCTGAAGAGCTTTCCACTGTTAAGTTCTAATAAAGCATTCATAAATATGTAAAATGGAAGTGAATAAATAATGTAATGTGTTTATTTAGACTTTATTATGAATCTCATAAATGCTTCTCTGAACTGACTTCTAATAAGATAAATGTATTATTAATACTGAGGTGCAATTATATAAGAACAAAAATGTGTGTGTATTTTTATTATTATTATCTATTGATATTTTACTGCTGATGCCATCAACATTCCCTGGGGGTGTGATGCTAACTGTAGGAACTGCTCTGTTTGAGGCTTTATTAGACTTTAATCTGTGCTTTATTTGAACACAATCTAATCATAGAGGACTGACATCGCTGGAACTGTAACGGGTGAGGGGTTTTGCGCTATTAAACTTCTTCTAAAAGTCTTTCACACATAAAATTACAATTACAAGCTAGTTTTAGCCAATAGTTTTTAAGTTAATTAGAACTCCAGGCTCCTGAAAATGTGTCTGATTTGATAACATTTCTTTTTGGGTTTTTTTTTTTTTTTACATTTTGGTAAGACTTAACTCATAATGGACTAATCGTTTGTTATGATTCATGATTCGCAAATATTTATTTAATATGCTATCCCCTAACCGCTGTATTAAATAGTTTGTGAGCCTCTTAAAGGTGCACTGTGTAACATTTTGATGGGGGTCCATCACCTGCTTGTTTCTGTGGATATGCCATTGCTCTCCCTCGTATGCTACACAGTTCTACCTTACATTTATTCAATTACAGGTGGTTTTATAGCTCAAAATACAGAGAAAAACAGGCATTGTGACTGTGAGCGAGGTTGTCTGATGTAAAACTGGGTCTGATTTAGTTTCCATGAAGATAAAAAGGTTCAGTATCATATTGTGAAACATCCCAGTCAAAGCAATAGCATCTCAAGCATTTGGCTTTTTAAGGAATTGTAATAATATGTACACAACATTTTTATACTGTTTAAAGATTTTTTTTTGCATTTTCAATATCAATTTACATTATATTATTATTTTTCAGATAAAGAATAACAAAGTACTTATATTTATGTGAAATTGTGCATATAGTAAATACTGAATTACATACGTTTTATTTGATACAGACCTGACGTCAAGGCTGCTTCTTTCTCAGGGGGATATTTGAATGGTGGACAGAAGGTTGTTGCTATCTCTTGCTTGCTGTGCTTCCATTTTGGTTTTGCCAATTAATTTTGAATTTCTTTGTGAGTGGATTTCTGGAACTAAGCCTGGTTTGATGGATAAACAATGCTCCAGTGCATCATTTAGTTGAGAGCAGAGAAGAAAAAATATATTCAATCCCTGTGTCCCAAATGTAATCTTAGCAACACTTGAGTATGCAGCGCTCTTGTAATGAGATTATTGGGGGTGAGCAGCTGCGAGACCCAAAAGTTTAAAAGATAAGCAATATTGTCAGATACAGCCAACGATACTCACTCCAGCCGCAAGGGGTCAGCAATAAATACAAATGATATGTGATTTATCTACAATACAACATTCATTTAGAGCAGTGGTTCTTAACCTTGTTGGAGGTACTGAACCCCACTAGTTTCATCTGCACATTCACCGAACCCTTCTTAATTGGAAAAATAAAATATGTTTTTTTCAAATTCAAAACAGGTATATATATTTTATTGAATCCATATTGCACATATTCGTCCGACCACTTTCTTTTCTTTCTTTTTAGACATAGTTCATAGTATGAAGGGAAAATATTAAGAAAGAAATGACACGACAACATCACGACAGTCACAAGACTATTGCGCGCAGAAAATTTCAGCCCATAACGGCCAAACGGGGCGTGACATCACCAATCATATGAGTTGGATGTGAGTCTTGACCCCTGCCGAACCCCTGAGATTGACTCACTGAACCCCTGGAGTTCGATCGAACCCAGGTTAAGAACCACTGATTTAGAGCATGCCATTCAGAGATCAGCTCACAACGTGCTTTAGAGATAAAAAAAAATATCCATATTAATAAAAATGGTAAAATACTGAAACATTATAAAATGCAACATAGTCAGAAAAAAATCAGCTAGAAGATTTCTGCTTCAGTTCCAGATGATAAAACCATAAAAAAACATGATACTGGGGATTCATTGATAATTTCTAATGTATAATGTATGTATATAAGTGAGTGATTGACGGCGGTCGGAGGGGCTGAGAGCGCAGACTGGCAGCCTTGTTTCTGTCAGTCTGTCCCAAGGCAAAAGGGTCAGAATAAATGAGACATATACGATACAGACGATAAAGGTTTTGTAGATCAGAAGAACAGATGGGGGCGAGCAGCTGAAACTGTGAAAAAGTTTCAGGTTAAATACGGCATGTAGTCATGGCGGCTTCCCCAATACGCGATAAAACATATCACATATAGTGATAAATATTGGAGGAGCAGGTTTTTGCATAATTCATACATCTTAACATCTGAGAGAATGCCCGCCTCTGCCAAGACATTTTATTGGCTCTCCTGCAAATCAAGATGAAGCCCCTGCTGCCAAGTTTTGCAGCTATAGTGGGTTTGTTCATTTTTAATAGCAACGGGAGAGAAAATAGAATGGCTAATGATGTTGATTATACCACCGGGCACAGCAATATGTTTGGGTTTCTTTGTAAAAATGAAGCCTTCGTCACAGAATTATAATGGACTTCTCATATCAGCTCGTACCTGACGCACACACTATTCTCCTGAGATCCTATTACGTGACTTTGTCTTTATCACCATTAAAAACTCCTTTGTTCTTGTCTGTAATTAACGCACACATCAGCTTTCAAGAACGAGCTGAAATTAATATTCCTCTGTAGGCAAACTGCATTTAGTGAATATCTCAATTTTGAAGCCTGTTAGAAGAAAGGTGTCCTGTTCCCCTAGACTGATTGGACTGTGAGCTGCAGTTACCAGTGTGAATACATTGGCTGCTCTCTGTGGCAGTGTGGACAGTGGAGCCTGTTGTTGCATGAGATTTGCCCTGGGCGATTTCTGCTTTCATGTGAAAAGCGAAGGGGAAAATGTAGAGGGAGATTAATGGTACATAAACAATATGGATGAGTGTGTAAGCATAGAACCCTGTGTCCTATATGTGCCTTTTTATTTATGTAGTCAGAGGCAATTCAAGCACAAGCCCCAGCACAGACCTTGCCCAGAGGTTTGGCCCTTTCCCCCAGTGCCTGATGTATCTACAGCTAAAATAGGCGAGCTATCTTTCACCGCACATGTGCACACAACCTCTGCAATTCAATATTTGCTGTGCATTTCAACAGGAATCTTGCTAGCAGCAGGACAGGCACAGGTTTCAGTCAGAGCCAGTCAGTGCTGAGGTGAGGGAATGATGCACACACCTGTCACTTCGGATTTTCACAATTCTCAGGGACTGCGATTGCATGTAGTTCACACATACTGTATGGACCAACTTTTAAGCCATGGGATAAATAATATTCTATTTCCAGTCTCACTATGTAGCTTTAAAGACTGCGAGTAAGATAAAATGTTGGGTTATTTTAATTGCAGTGAAAAACATGTGCTTTCTCTGATGAGGCTTGCATCTCTATTTGGCCTAAAGCTTCCACCTGCTTGTCTCCACTGAAATGTTGTTCCTTTGGCTGTAATATTGCACAGTATGGCCTAAAATGTATCTATCTCCACGGAGAATGGTCCCAAGTATGGTTTTACTTTTCTATTTCAATTTCCATGGAATCGTGTTACTTGGCCAGCCACAACCACACGCTTCGACAAAACTTTACAAAGCCGTGTGAGTCTGGAACATATCCTGTCTTCCCAATTTCAGAAGGTGCGATTGATGGGGGAATTAGACAATCAGAGAGACGCATGGTCCCTTTGTGTCAAAGCAAACGTTTTGGTTTGTCACGCACAATGGTCTGATTCCAGACACTTCAGGGTACGAACAGAATGTAGATAGAACTGGCTGATCAAGTGAAAGTAGAAGATAAAAATACCATCATAAATGCTCGTGTAAAATTCTAAACTGATATATGACTTTATTTAACTGTAAATATGAATGTAATTACTGTGATATTTTATTTGGCATTATTTCAAAATTCTTGCAACAGAAGACACAATTTAAGTATTGGACTGAAACATCCTTTAGTTCTAGTTATCCCAGTGTTACAAATGGGAAGCTTTACCTGAGAGCTAACTGCAGAGTTAAAACCTGTACATCTGATGTTCTCTGCACTTTCCAAACTTTGTCAGCAACAATTGAGCAGTATTTCTGGAGTGAAAACACATCTGCTGCAATAATTCTTCTCCCAAATCAATTTCCCGGCCTTAAGGGGAAACTACAACTAGGTAAATAGACACTCTACAGGGAACTGTAGCGTTAATTAATTTGGACACCAACCACACACTTTCAAGTCCTGATTGAGATGTAAACAAATGAGTGTTTGGCAACTCAGCCCATGTGTCTACTCAAGATAACCCATACCTCCAAGTAGCTCCACTATACAAGTAAAAAAGGGAGATTGAGTTGTGTGTCAGCGTAATATCTGACCTCCTATACAGTTCATTTAATCACAGCGTTAGGGGTGGGAGTAATAAAGAGGACAAAAAGAGGCAAAACTAACTTCACTTGGACATTATCTTGGTAGGAGACATTCTTTAAAAAATAAAATCCTGCACCTGGAAAGTAGGTGGAAGTGGCGTTGTCAAGATTCTCGATTTGGAGACTAAAGAAAAGGCTTTGTACTTTATAGCAATTTAGATAGATAATAATACTGCACTAAACTACTGTCTGTGATACATTATTCTCTACCGCTGCTGCACTATATGAATGTATCATGGACATCACTACCTCACTGTCACTATTATCTGTGCAATAACCTGCTCCACAACCCACGTGCAATACAATTATGTGCAATATGTTACTCATCTGTGAGATACTCTACTCACACCTTATTTAATCCTACCTGCACCTTGTATATTATATTTTATTACATTTTTATTATATCTGTATTTTATAATATTTTTACTATAGTGTTTACTTATTTCCCTTGTATTTGCAAACACTTTTTTTAACAGTACTATTTATTGCAGCTATTAGTAATTGAATACTTGAATATCTTAGCGAGTCTACAGTTCTCTCATCCTAAGCATTTCATTGCACTGTAAACCTTGTGTTGAAACCTGCATATGACAAATAAACAATCTTGAATCTTGAGATACCACAATTATAATAAAATAGCTTTTTTCAGGCGATAGACCCCAGACACTTCCTCCCGTTCCGGTCGGTGGAGCCCCAAGGTGTTCCCAGGCCAGGCTATAGACATAGTCCATCCAGTGTGTCCTGGGTCTTCCCCGGGGCCTCCTCCCAGTGGGACACGCCAAGAACGCCGCTCCAGAGAGCTTCTCCCGTGCGACTGAGCTCCACCCGTGTAGAGAAAACTCATTTTGACTGCTTGTATCCGCCATCTTGTCCTTTCAGTCATTACTTAAAGCTCATGCAGGTGAGGGTAGAATGTAGACTGACCGGTAAATTGAGAGCTTTGCCTCTGGACTCAGCTCCTTCATCACAGCGGTTCGATACAGCGACCGCATCACTGCCGACGCTGCACCGATCCGTCAATCTCACGCTCCATCCTCCCCGAGATATTTGAATTCCTCCACTGAGGCAGAAACTCTCCATCCACCAACATCAATGGTCAAATGAGTATCTAGTTTCAAGACTATTTTTGGTCTAATTTACATTAAGGTATTACTTTTGACAATCCTACAAGGAAAAAAGTTTAACATGGTGCGTTCACTCCGCAACTAGACGCTCCTGTTTCTCGTTGTAAAACTAATTATTTGTATATTACATTTTGTCATACTGTTTTTTATCCCCCAAATTTTTATTCACAACCTGTCAACGCTTTAGCACCACTTATCACAGTAGACTATGGCATTGAACAATGAGTGTCATAAAATGTTCAATCACACTTGTGTTATTATAATATTTTTCAAAGGCAGGTTTAAAGCGTTCGACCATATTTAAATCAGTCTCTTGGCAGCTCGGCGAGATGCAGGTGCACTTCTCAAACTCCTACTCACGTCTGCTCAGTCAACACATGTTTTATAAAGCTCTTTAAAAACACTTTATTTCATTTATTTAAACATGCCTCTGCAGTTCTAACCTTTGTGTTTCTGAGCTTCAGTGAACATGCATGTGGGAGATAGAAAACACGTGCTCTTCTCACTAGCATGTGTGCACATTTACTTATTGAATCGGTTGAAATAACAATTTGAGGATGTCACAGTTTCACATGGAAGGCAGGGACCTATTACATTCACTGGGAGATT
This sequence comes from Odontamblyopus lacepedii, assembly GCA_034769755.1. Classification (NCBI taxonomy): domain Eukaryota; kingdom Metazoa; phylum Chordata; class Actinopteri; order Gobiiformes; family Gobiidae; genus Odontamblyopus; species Odontamblyopus lacepedii. The sequence goes on along the minus strand of CM068351.1, from coordinate 35,517,191 downwards.
CACGATCTTTGAATGACATTTCCAAACTTATGATTCACAAATGTTGAACCTTATCATCATTAATTGTTTGGGATTGGCTCTGTCTTAAAGTTGCACTCTGTAATATTTCTAGTGCAGCGCTCGCCCCCTGAAGTCTCCATGGAAATGCTATTGCTCTGTCTAGAAAAGTGCCTATCACGAGAGAGACAAGTGGGTTACAGCACTTCAACATTACAATTCAGATCTGTGGAGTGTCACCTCTATTCAGGTGTGTTTTTGAGCAATAGAAAAACCTATAATATAAGTGCAGACATAGAGGTTTCTGTATGTAGCTGCCTCATTGTCCTACGTCACACTCACTCTGTGTGATGATCTGCGCAAAACAAGTGTCCAATAGGAACTTTGTTTTCCCCAAACTCATGCGCTCCGTCCATTTTGATCGAGCCAAACTTTGCCAAAGAGTGAAGTGAGTCAAGATGGTCGACTCCTCTGACTGTGTGTGTTTATAACAAGTGAAAAAGTCGCTGCAAGTGGAGTTAATTCTCACATACATGGAAAATTACACATCTTGGTATGCATAATTGCGCATCCCTTTCTATTTTTATTTGAGAGGTTTATTTCAGTCAAAATGAACAAATACAAATGTAATAAACACCCTGGAAATGCAGAAGTGCTGTGGCTCTGGACCTGGACCTGACAGGAGCTGTTTCCAGGACTGGACCAGGAAAGTAAAGGAGTGATTACACTTTTTTTGTTTTTAGGGCAATAAGGAGATTTTTAATTTACTTACAGACTTGATATTTTGCATTTTTGTAGCTAAGGCACTAAATTAAGCATTTTTTATGTCCAAAAAGTTGTTTATACATGTTTGTGTGTTTTGTATAAAAGAGTGTGAATTTTATTTTCTGTTTTTTTATTTTCATCTCTATTTCTGGTACTGTAGCTTTTATCACAGCCTCATGACACAACTACAGCAGCAGACTGTGAAATAACAGGCTGGACTGAGCAAAAGGATGTAGAACACTTAATTATAGGGTAAAAGGGGCAGTTTTAAAAGCAAAATTAAGAAAAAAATCCAGTCGAGGAGAAATGTACTAAAATTGCCCTTATGTCTTCAGAGGTTAACGTTACAGACTATTGGGTCTATATACATTGCTTCTATTTGACAAAAACTTTTATTTCCTTTGAATTGTTTATATAGAAAAATGAATAGCTGAAAAAAGTAGTAATTACTGAACACTTGCACTTTTCTTCCTATAGCTTCATTCACTTTCTCCCCATGTGTTCTGCAGAGACTCATTGAAATAGGCAGGTCATGTGGTGGCAATTCTTGTGCCTTTTAAATCTCAAAGCTTTCCACATGCCACAAGAAATCATGAGACAAAAGGCAAAGAGTCATTTCAGGGCTGTGGTGAGTGTGGGCTAGCACTTACCCAGGATGGGGGGCTTATGTCTACATCTCTGTGGTAGCTATAGGCTGAAGGCGGAAAAACTGTACTGTTATCTAGTGATTCATGACTCTACAGGAAGTCCAATCAATGTTAGACTGACCAGCTTTAAACCATAGGCACTATGTTCTGATCTATGTTATAATGTTGTTTCCTCATTGAAAAAGTACCTGAAGTTGTGTTTTGTTTCATTTACACATTTTCAACACACAAACCCTGTATATTTAAGCTTAGTTCTTCTCCCACAAAGAAAACATCCTGTTCCATCTTGTTACATCATGTACAGAAAGTGCTCACATGTGTTTTTAAACTCCAAACACCTTTACAAAAATCATTTGGATAATTTCAGCCCTGGAATATCTAAGCTCTACTACATAAAAGGTAAAGGGTAGCTGTTAACTTGAGACCTACCATTTCATGACATCACAAGGTGGAACAGAGCATTTTGAGCTTTGGAGATGTAGACAAACTCATAATAAAGGATCACCCCACATGTATGAACAAAGTAAAACAGAACTATCATAACTACAAGTATGTTTTTGTAGAATGTACAACATGGCTTAAAGCTCACATAGGACCTTTAAGGCACAATGTTAATGAACCAGGCTCCACAGAAACATTTAAAGAAACTGAAAGAAATCCTGCCTGCTGATGTAAACTGTAGACAATTGTTCTTTAAAAGTGCATTATATAATGTAACTTTTCTGGAGGAGGGTGCATACTTGTTTATATGGAGATGTTATTGCTCTGCCTATATGTCCTACACTGTCCTATCATTCATTTATTACATTATGCATGTTTTTATAGGTGATAATCAAGCCTTCTTATGGTGAGAGGGCTTGAATCAATACAAACTGAACACGCCACCTGCTTGTCTCCATGGAGAAAGGTAGATTAAAAAGGACAAGATGTTTTTTTTACCTTTTAAGGTAAAAAAAACATCTTCATTCGATTGTACGTCAGCAGGCAAATAACAGTTGTCTTTCTGTCATTGCTATAGATATGTGTTTACATGGAATGTATAGAAAAAGCAGTTCAAACAATGCACCTGCCCCTATAGCTCACGTGTGAGGGCCCATCTAAGATGTGATCATAAAACAGAGCATGAAAAACATATGCGCCACACAAAGCATGTGCTCATGTATATGATTCAAGTGGAGGTGTGAAATTCCTTCCTGTGGCATGGCTCTGTTGCTTAACTAATTATCATGGTACATTAATTTTCCAAAGCCTGCAGTGTGTGCGGAGTTTACCCAAAGTGCACTGTGCATGCTTGTTCCTGTTGTGATGAGGTGTATTACAAAACAATCTGAAGGAGAGGCTCTTTCGCTGCAAGCTGCACAGGCTTCATTTGTATTCTGGAGATTGTATCTGGAATTTCGAAAATGTTAATTGGAGACAATGTGTTAAGAGGCAGATATGGTCTGACATGTAGCTGGCATAATAGTATTAAGGATGAATTAATTATTGCAATATGCTGTGGGGTAAACAGAGTGTCGTATTCAATCCATAGAAATACATAATAGATGAAAAAGATAGTTATGAATGTTAAATATTTGCAAGGACAAGCTTCCTGCAGAGCCACAGAGATAAACAGTGGTGTCAGAATAGAGCTCTTTGTTGTAATCAAAAACTGTACATGTTGACAAAGCCCTCATTTATTATAAACTCCCCGGAGGCAAGACTCAAGCAGCATGAGGCTGATTAGGAGCTGGTACAGAACACAAGTGTTGCACCACCAACCTATAGTCACAGAGTTCAGCACATTTCTACATTTTTAAACAGCCAAGACAATCCAGCATGACATGGAAGTCTGTGGGCGATGTGTTCAGATCTGAAGGGGTGAACCTGTCCTCTCTCTCTCTCTCTTTGCGTACAAGTCTCAGTCCGATACAGTGACCGCCACGTGTGGTGTGATGGGGCTCAGCCAATAAATTGAATTAAATAAAGCCATTAGTCACAGCTGCTCCTCCTCACCTCGCTCGGCTACACTTTCACGGTGAGTTGGTGCTTTGCCGAGACCAGACCAGAGCGTGACCTTGACTCCAGACAGACTGTAGATCCCTGTTCATTAGTCACAGCAATTAGAAGTCGTACACACCAAACTGCTAGTGTTGTTTAGAAGATATGCAACATTTTAACATTGACTATACTGGTTCATGAAAATGCTGCAAAAAGAGCTTATTAAACCTGAGAAAGTGGAATAGTGTAAACTTGGTTGTTGTAAAAGATACACAGCGTCTGTGTAATTCCTCAGTTGCCCAGATATTAAAATAAAATTGAATTTTGTCAACTGGAGTCAACAGTTTTTGATCATCCATTTTCTAAGTGGCTCCTTCAGCTTCAAAGTTCCAAAAAAGTGGACGATGATTTAATTGACCAATATGAGGCTTTTCATGGCTGATGCTGATGCTGATTGTTGAAAATTTTGAGCAATCGATGGCCAGTAAACTCTGATATTTACACCGATAAAAAACACTGACGATTTTGGACCGATTTAGATTCTTTTTGCTCCCAAATTGAAAGTGCATTGTGTAACTTTTCTGGCGGAGGGTCTGTCAAATGTTTCTCAGCATTAGCATTAAACCTTTTTGTCATCATGGAGACCAAACCAGACCAAGTTACTCGTCAGATCTGTGGAGAGGCGACCACGCTCACAGTTCGAATGGCAGTTTTTCTAGGTATTTCTGAGCTATAAAACCACCTGCAATTGAATACATGCAAGATAGAGCTGTCGTACTGTGGAAAATTCCAGGCAGATCAGTGACATCTCCAAAACAAGCAGGTGACATAAGTTACATAGTGCACCTTTAATTGTACTAAAAACTTTCCCACAGCATTTTTTTTTTTACTTTTTACCACAAACCCATAAGAGACCTGTATTGTCACTTTTTCAGCAGTTATGTTTGCGCTAAAATGTTCACCAAAAACTTTATGGACGTTTTTAGGCTGAGGTCACACAAAACAAAATATCGACCTGTGCTGGAGTTTTGAGGCCGATAACTCCATTCCAAATATCGGCGCGATATATCGGCTTATCTCTAAGCATTATGCAACGTCATGAATCACTGTTACGAGAAGACAGCTGATAGTTGTGGTTTTATTGTCAGGAAGTCTCCGAAATGACAACACAAAGTTCCCTACATCACCAATAATATCATCAAGTTGTGTAATAGAGGGCACAGTATGCTCGCTCAAAAATCAATTCTTGCCTCAGATTCTGCCTTATTTCGTCTCTCAGACATGAAACAGCCCAGAGGTCGATCTGAGCCGAACGCCACTATTGGGAGATGCACTTGAAATGCAAGACGTGGAAAAACCAAGTGCAGTTTGCCCATTTGCACTAAAGAAGGAGATAAGTGGAGAAACCTAATTCTGTGGCAGCTTTCGTGGTGATGTACGCACACTCTGTCCCGGGATGTCCCCGATGCTAAATCATTGAACAGACCCTGAATGCAACACAGGCCACATCAACTACTGCAGCTTTTCAGGTCATTCTCAATCTTTTCTAATATATACTGGAGATACTGAATATGCAATTTCTATTTGTAACACAGGAAAGAAAAAAACACAATTCTATCTTTAGTCAAAACCATGAAGCCACATAATTCTTGAATTCCTACTTTGAATATGAGCTGGACACAGGTTGGAATTCTTTTGTGGAATTTGCTGTTTAACTATCTGGTTTATGGTTAATGGTTCTTGTTATTTTTTTGAGCTTTCCCCCACCGTTATGACGTTGTTTCCTCATCAAAAACATGCCTGAAGAGATTTTAGATGTCATCCATGTATGTCTCAGTAATCTCTCCTGGGCCCTATTCAAACTCTGCTTCTAGTTAGCTGCAAAATTCTGTGCAATGCTCAACCCACAAGCCTACGTCATCCACGCGCCCACATGATAATTCTCCACAAATATACAAAAGCATGAGACAAAACTACACACAGCAACTTGACGAACCTGATACGATGCGCAGCAGTTTCACGTACGCTGATTGTGTTGAGTTAGCGCTCTGAGCGAGAACAGAGCGCAAAGGGACCTATTCAATTAATAAGCTTATTAATAAACCTATTAAACATGGCTAATAAGTTGTTTTTGGTGAATATAGCCTTTTCAAAACAATAAAAGGTGACATGGTAATCTAGATATGTTATGTGTTAGCAGCTTAGACCGTGCATGTGAACTGACATAGCTAACGAATTAGCCGCCTCGTTACAAACAGGAAGTGCTCCAGGAGGTTCTTCCGGCTCCTTCTGACCCTGGCTCCAGTTGACTTACATTGGGATCTTGTTGCCCACTTTTTGTAACTGCTGCAGTGAGCCTCGTCATTTTGGTCTTAAAATATTCGTACAAACCCGCTCTACATGATCCTAAATTTTTTTTTCCACTAGCCTGGCTCCAGATTCGCTCCTGTAACCGTTTTGAGCGACGCTGAACACTATGGGTGACATCACACTCGCTTAGTCAACTTCTTTTATACAGTCTATGGTTAACAGGTAATACCCCGTAGAAGTTAAATACCCCCGCTTTAATATACCAAATGTCTATGTAATTACTGGGCCTATCCACTAGAAGATCCACAAGGGAAATTATTTGGACACAGTAGAACACTCATCACAATATAATATAATAAAGAGAACAAATATAAATGATAATAATACATTCTAAATAAGTAGCAAACAATATAGCAAGAGGCAAATGGTGTCAAATGAGGCATAATTATCTAAATGTAAATGTACAAGTCCAAATAAAATTATCTGCTACATAAGGGTGAGTTGTTGTACAGTTGTAGGGAGTATTATCTGCTACATAAGGGTGAGTTGTTGTACAGTTGTAGGGAGTATTATCTGTTGCATAAGGGTGAGTTGTTGTACAGTTGTAGGGAGTATTATCTACTACATAAGGGTGAGTTGTTGTACAGTTGTAGGGAGTATTATCTGTTGCATAAGGGTGAGTTGTTGTACAGTTGTAGGGAGTATTATCTGCTACATAAGGGTGAGTTGTTGTACAGTTGTAGGGAGTATTATCTGCTACATAAGGGTGAGTTGTTGTACAGTTGTAGGGAGTATTATCTGTTGCATAAGGGTGAGTTGTTGTACATCTGTAGGGAGTATTATCTGCTACATAAGGGTGAGTTGTTGTATAGTTGTAGGGAGTATTATCTGTTGCATAAGGGTGAGTTGTTGTACATCTGTAGGGAGTATTATCTGCTACATAAGGGTGAGTTGTTGTATAGTTGTAGGGAGTATTATCTGCTACATAAGGGTGAGTTGTTGTACATCTGTAGGGAGTATTATCTGCTACATAAGGGTGAGTTGTTGTACAGTTGTAGGGAGTATTATCTGTTGCATAATGGTGAGTTGTACAGTTGTAGGGAGTATTATCTGTTGCATAAGGGTGAGTTGTTGTACAGTTGTAGGGAGTATTATCTGTTGCATAAGGGTGAGTTGTTGTACAGTTGTAGGGAGTATTATCTGTTGCATAAGGGTGAGTTGTTGTACATCTGTAGGGAGTATTATCTGCTACATAAGGGTGAGTTGTTGTATAGTTGTAGGGAGTATTATCTGTTGCATAAGGGTGAGTTGTTGTGCAGTTGTAGGGAGTATTATCTGCTACATAAGGGTGAGTTGTTGTACAGTTGTAGGGAGTATTATCTGTTGCATAAGGGTGAGTTGTTGTACATCTGTAGGGAGTATTATCTGCTACATAAGGGTGAGTTGTTGTATAGTTGTAGGGAGTATTATCTGTTGCATAAGGGTGAGTTGTTGTACATCTGTAGGGAGTATTATCCGTTACATAAGGGTGAGTTGTTGTACATCTGTAGGGAGTATTATCTGTTGCATAAGGGTGAGTTGTTGTATAGTTGTAGGGAGTATTATCTGCTACATAAAGGTGAGTTGTACATCTGTATGGAGTATGGTATGAGTGTGGTCCTGTATCTCTCACTGTTTGAGCTGCAGGAGCCAGTTGGAGAATGGGCTCCTCTGACCCTCTATAGTCTGGTGCAGTGGGTGAGCAGGAGCGTCTGCGATGAAGAGCAGTTTGTCCAGTGTCCTCCTGTTCCCCACCGTGACAAATGTCTCCAGCGCCCAGCCAATCATGCAACCAGCTTTACGGATCAGTTTGTCAATCCGCCCAATGTCCCTTTTACTGGTGCTGCTCCCCCAGCAGACCACAGCGAAGTACAGGGCACTGGCGCTGTAAAGTCTACTCATGCCCTTCTTCTACACAGCATTACAGTTTTCCCTCCAGTCCAGCCTGTTGTTCACATGGACGCCAAGGTACTTGTAGCAGTCCACTATTTCCACATCATGGTCCTGGATGGTGATGGGCTCCACTGGTGTTTATTTCTCCTGAAGTCAATGTCACCTTTATCAGCATAAGTAAACAAAAGTGTTTTTCCCCTCTGTAGCTGCAGAAAGTGGTGCCATAACACAACTCTGTGATTGCTGTCAGTTGAAGGGACTTTAAACCATAAGATAATAATGTGTTAAGCTTGTGAAACAAGTCCCTGACAAAGAATAAAAAGGTTACAAGGACCGATATATCGGTTGGCCGATATTATCAGCCGATATGGGCTCTTGGAAACATATCGGTTATCGGCCAAAATCTTGCCGATATGGGGCGATATTACACATGGACATTTTACCTTGTTTTAAAGCTTAGACTTTCTATATTACCCCTATGAACTAACATCAAGGACCATGTTGTCCACCTTCCTGTGGGCTCACCACCTGCAGAGGGGTTCATACGGGGGGTCAGGTGCTATGAGTATTGGGCAGCATGCTGCCCCCGCGACCCAGCTGGATTAAGCGGGAGAAGATGGATGGATGGACTTTCTATATTACACACATTTAATCCAATTTACAGACAGATAAATGTCCAAATATGTGGCAGCGCATGAGTATTTATCTGAGGAGTCATTTGTCTGTGTCCATACTGCCCCTGAACGCATCTCCATGTGCTCTTGTTTACACCTGGAGCCGTAGATCCATGTGCGCACATATACGGTCTATGTGTGCGCAACACTGAGATTATATTCTTTTTACGGATGATCGGTTTGAGTCTGGATTAAAAGGACAGTTATTAGTTATTGACTTGTGATCTGAGGAGCTTGTGTCAGCGGTAAATCTTGGAAATGTGTCGGTTTTGAAGCTCGTTTTGGTTCTTTCCCATTGGTTAGCGATTAGCTGCTGTAGCTCCCGCACATAAACAGGCTGTTTTCTCTTCTGTTAGCGACTGTGAAGTGACTATAGCGGCCGTATATATGTTACTGGACACGCACTGATATGGAAATGAGCTGTGAATAGAAGTGTGAATTATCGACATTTACCAGATCATTAATTACTGCGGCGCTCACGCATTTACCGCTTAAAGCTAATAGCTAATAGTTTACTTACAGCACGTTCTTTACTGGCTAGAATATCATGCAAAAATGCCATGCCTAAATAAACCCAGTTGAAAATCCAATAGAGCCAAACCTAACTTTTATAAACAACTGAAGATTTACAGTGAATTTTTATGTCATAAATATATCGGCGATCGGCAGCTCCAACTCCCATTTTATCGGTATCATATCGGCCGCAACAAAATCCATGTCGGGCCCTAAAGGTTTTTCACATTTTCACATTTCATTCAAACTTTAACAAAGAAGTTTCCATTCAGTGTCTGTGATTATAGTTGAGTATATGAGTATACGCAGACTCTGCTGACAGAGAATGTAGTTGGTTGGTTTGGGAATTAAACCAACAACCCATTTACTGACAGCGAGAATTGCTCAGCACATTTGCAAAGTAATTGTTTTAATTAAAAGAAATGTTTAGTCTGGCGATGGAGCGAAGTTTCATCATTCTCACAGTTGACACTTGCTAATCTCATTTACTTTTAATGTTTTGCTAATGCTTTATTTAATTGCCTCCTCTTAGCGCACCACTATAAATTAAATCAATGGATCAAATATATTATAAATACGCAGAAGGCTTGTTCAGTTTGTTTTTATGAGATTTCTTGTCACAGTTTTTTTCCGATGTTACTGTGTATATACAACTTGCTGAACAGTTGGCGTTTCTATTTATTGCTAAACTGCCATTGGTGGTAATCCAAATTAACAATATAGCAATTAGCATAATCTCAGAAGCATCTTTTAGCGATGCACGGGTTACAAATCCAAGTCTCCAGGGAATTTCATGGTTGTCAGAGATATCGAAAATTAGACACTAACTGATTCTAAAACTAGAAGCGAAAACAGATGCTAATTTGAGCAGGTATCGATACTAAAACAGCCACATTCACAGGACAGAAAAGTCTATTCCTTAGTATCAAAATCAGGTTTGAAATGTTAATATTTACATCAGTTTAATGCCATAGTGTAGGGGAACAACAGGCAAAGCTATAACATTTAATCTTTAAGTAAATGTACTTATGTAACTACCCACCTCTTTTTATGGTACTAAGAAAAATAAAAATAACATGACCATTAATAATACATCCCCTATTGAGCCTGAACTCAAAATTCATCATTTAGACAAAGCCGTGTCCCTTATTGTTTGTATTTACGCATGTTTGAGCAATTTACACATCTGATACTCAGCTCTTACATTGTTTCACACTGAGCTAAAATTATACCAGCGGAATACCCCATGGTGATGTGTGGGGAAAAGAAGGGGCATGAATAAGTAAACAACATAAAGCGATGAGAGAAACTTCAAAAGCCTGAACGCGGCGATCACGGAAAACAGCGTCCTGGAAGCGCCGTGAGTTTGTCTGTGTGTGACAGTGACTCAGGAGACACACACAAGAATGAACTGGCACCTCCTCACTCTCACGTGCATCGCTCTGCTAATTCAATTAACAATGTAAAGGAGTCGGTAATGAACTGCAGATATGAGCAGGAACACTGGGCGCTTTGGACGGTCAAGCCATTAGCATTTTTATAGGCTCGTGGAAGGAAAGGTGTCACTACGGACAGAGGTGGAAGACGGTACTCAAAAGAATCGTGAATATTATTGCTGTGTTCCTTTCATAATTACAAGAATATGTCTCCTAGCATGCAGGGATTTGTATGTGAAAGCACACCTATTAGACAAAATCGACATTTCAGAACTTTTAATCATGTTTCTGCTTGTCATTTACTCACCTGACGTTGTATATAGAGTGATTTGTGCATGTTTGAGCAATCTTTAATCGCTTATTTTCAAGATGCCATTTTGCCTCTGTGATACGCGTAGAATTTGGCAGCGTCGTGTCGTAATGTTGGTATAAAGAAAAAAATCGGACGCACAGGAGGTGCCGAAAACTTCCATCAGGTCCGATTGGGCATCGCCGTTTTGTAACGTTGAAGTCTTGTTTCTTGTATTAAGTCATTTTAGCTCAATATTGCGATTTAAAATGCCAAATTATAAAATAACGATCCATGTGTGTCAAAGATTAAAACTATATAGTGAACACAATAAGTCTTAAATACATGTATACCACAATCAAATCAAAATCGCACTGCTGCAATTATCAAATCACAAAGGCTACAAAAATTTAGAAGAACCATTAAGTTTAGATCTCTACAAATCCTGTTGAAATTCATTTGATATTATTTTAGTGGTTCATATTTCAGTCTTCCCTCAAATGTAACTGCTCCTGGACGTGCTTAAAATATTAACAGGGAACTTAATCCTGATTTGAAAACATAAAATCCAATCACATTTTTTCATCCCAAATCGTTCCAAAATTATGCAGCCTAATGGCAATCCTCAGTCATCCAGACAAGTTCTATACATAGTTTAAAACTTCTTTCTTCACCCAGTCCCAGGGTAATTACTACTTCTGCTGCAGCTATTACTACGTTCTACATTTGTAATACAGGCAGGCTCCGTCACGATAACAAATTTGGAAGTGTGATGTATCGATGCAGTAAAAACAGATGATAAACGATACTATTAAAATGAATTTATGCCACTGGCACAATAACCCCAGAGCAGATTTAAACCACAAAACTATTCTAAATGTACAATATAGTGAACTGCATTAAAGAAATAGCCAAACGAAAAACTTTAGTACTTAGTTTGGATTTGTGACGATTCATAGAAGTTATTATTAGTTATTAATTCAACCTTTCACATCTTAAATCTCATCATGTAACCAAAAAAATAACCCAAAATTTGAAACCATAAGTCGATTTTGCCCTATTTAAACCAGTCTCTTGCTATTTTTGCGATTTATTTAGAATTTATTATTACCATTTATACTTTTACACTAGGTCTTTGTCCAAGTAATTTCCCTTTTAAGGAATAAAGTTTGTCTAAGTAAGTTTAAGATATAGTAATTATCGTGATAGGCCTAAACACTGGTTAAAAATGCTGTGACAAGCGTGGAAATAACTACGATATATACTGACGAGTCCCCACTTGATGAATACCTCTTATACAGCATTCCAGCGCAATATACTTGGCAACCGCTCCTTGTATATTGGCGCATACATCTTTTTCGCATTAATGGTCCTATGATAATACCCAAGAAGTCGAGATTTCCATTTCCCCTCCCTTCTGGCGCACACACACACATCTCAGAGGCCAGGATGGGAGCGTGCGGTCGGGGAACAGACTCACGGCGGTCCGCTCGGGCTGGTTCTATATGACCATCCGCTGTCAGCCTTTTTCCTTCCTCTGAACAAATGCTTCAGCCTGTGTCATGAGACCACAGTGCTGGGAGCCAATCAGGAACGAGCGTGCGTGCGACTGCTCCGGGAGATGTAGACGGAAAATTGGAATCTTGACAAGCGTGATTGACAGTCGCAATTCCCAAGGTAGTCTTATTTGCGAAGATTTAACGACATCTGTAAACCCAGCCATTTCTTTGCTATAACTGAATCATTGTTCCTCCTGCCTAAGATTGGAAGCTGCACAGACGCAATTTGGTCCCATGCAAATAATCTTTTCAGCTCTTGAGCAAAAAAAAAAATCATTTGGGTTTTATTTTTGGGGAGGGAAATAAATAATTTAACAGATGAAACGCGAGTCTTTCAATCGCAGACAATCTTGCCGTGTCCAAAGATGAGAAACTCTTGGCGGAGGGTGACAGGAGGTAAGAGAATCGGCTCAGACTTTTATCTAGCCCTTTTCATGATGGACACAGAAATAAAGTGGATACGAATCTTCACGGTGAACTGCGGACCTGCGGCCACTTCAGAGACGGGGGAAAAACGTTGAATTAAAGTCGGACCATAAGTAAAATAGACTCGCACTTGAAAGCGTTGGAGGGTAGCCGCGGCGACGCACAAGAAAAAGATGAATGCGTGCGAGAGAGGGGAGGAAGAGGATGAAATTGGTCGTAGCCATTAACTGCTCAAGAGCGATTTTCTCTTTTCTCATATGCAAACAGAGCCGTGTGCCGCACCTCAGCCTTTTATACTCTACTTACAGTACGCATCACTTACGGATCAAACCCATTTTACTCACGCAACAGAGGAGGCAGGATTAGCTGGTTTCAACACGGCAACAGAAGGAAAAGTTGTTGTAAGTGTAATGTTGATCCGCTGCTTATTGGAATTAGCTAAACAGGGTCAGCAGTGTTAAGAATGGGAAATGAAGAGGTTTAAAATGGCGCTAATTAATATGTAAATGACTGGAGGAAAAGGGAGTGCTGCTTCTGGAGCTTTGACTTACTCACAACAGTTTAGCTTTGGGGTCCTATGCAAAAAGCTTCTAGGGGACGTTAGTATTTACCAACAGCTTTTTGTGATTCACATTAATGTCAAATTCTATTTCTTTGGCAACTTTGCAGCTAAACCCCTTTGTCAAAACCTGATCACATCCATCCTCCCTAGGAGTATGGTGGTGTGTGTGTGGGAGTCGGGCAGAGGGGTTGATGGGACAGATTGGCAGCTTCATGCTTCAGTCAGAATAACCAGGGCAAATGTGGCTGCAGTAGTAGTTTACCACCTCCGAGTGTGGAGTGAATGAATAATGCACACAATCTGAGCACCTGGAAAACACTGTATGAAACTAATGTCATTATTATTATTACTGGTTCTCAACTGACCTACCTGATAAAATAAAGGTAAAATAAAATAAAAAGTATTATTATTATTATTATTATTATTATTATTGTATTGTTGTTGTTGTTGTTGTTATTATTATTATTATTATTATTATTATTATTATTATTATTATTATTATTATTATTATTATTATTATTATTATTATTATTATTATTATTATTATTATTATTATTATTAGCTTTGGACTAAACTATTGTTTGTATGTATTTTTCTAATGGATATTATGGCATTAAATGTATATCTACAAGCAGATTAACATGAAACTAACATAAAAATACATGTAACTGTATAAATGCCACATAAAGAAATACATTTAAAACCATACTGTGAAACATTCAGAGGGGTCTGACAGCTGATTTTCTCCATGAAGAAAACAGGCAAGTTGCATAGTGCAGGTTTTAGTATTAAAAGAACAGACAAATCTCTGTTAGTATTTGAACTGAACTTCGTACTCATGACTTTTTTGTTATTGTACATGTTAATTATTGAGAAGCTTTGTTTAGAGCACATTACCTCCTCCTTCCACGCTAAATATGTGATACGTACCCTGAGAACAACTTGAAACCGCATTGACTCATTTGCCCAAATTGGAACCAGAATAGCCAAATAATCACTAATTTCCCCAGCCATGTTCCCGTCTAAAGAGCTACTCCAACCGCAAACAAACAGAATTGCTCCGGAGGTGTAGCGGACCCCAGTGCACTCCGATGCTTGTGAGTTTAATCAGGCTTAAGAGGAGAGGAGGGCGGGTGAGGAGAGAACCCCGGGCCTGGGCTTCTCTCTGGACACGGCACAGGCCACACTGCTAATTAAAAAGTTTAATTCCTACAACCACATCTTTGGCACGATGCTTGTACTCGGAGGTGTGCGTTCCTTGTTGTGATTCTTGGCCCGTGTCTTATCAGGCATGTGCAGATTCGGTGAAGGTTGCGGGACAGGGTAGAGCAAAAGGAGGAGGGGGAAGAAGAGGGTGAGGGGCGGAGGTGTAAGGGGCAGCTGGAAGAAGATGGCACAGCGCCGCCTTTTGGGATCTGGCAACCCTCGGTCTGCCGAAGCTCGAGAATGGAGTGGAGTCACGGGCTCGCAGTCAGGTGGCGAGGTACAGAGGACTCAGCTGCCCAAGGAGACGATGAGAGGGAGAAAGGACAGAGGAGGCAGGGGCTAAACACGGGATAAACACTGGATTTAGATTTCTGGAGCCAGCGATGGAGATCTGTAACATTCTCCTGTCTGGACCTACACAGGGCAGAGGAATACACAGCTAAAAGTCCAACTGAGAGGATGAAAATACTGCATATTATGGCTTATTGATGGAATATGCCTACTTATATTTTAATAAATCTGACTAATACTACTATGCCTTACTTCAAAATACTATTACTGTGTGTTTCCACTACAAATGCCCTCATAATCAGCACTACAACTGTTAATGGAAATATAAGATAAGCCTTTATTGAGAATTATGGAAAGATTTGAGATAAAAATAGAAAATAATCCTGATATATGAACTCCTAATAATAGTAATAGCAGCATGTTCCAGGAAAAAGGTTATCCCTGCTTGGCCAAAAGTATTATATGATGGGGAAAACCCTGCCTTTTAACTCCATAAATGTTAAAAGATAAATCCAGTTCAAGCACAATGAGATGACACCTCCTTGAATAGGCTTTAATATTTCAGCTCACGATGCAATGGAAAAGAGTTTGCGATGGTGTGATAGCTGCTTCATTGTGTAACCTTGGCTCAGGTTGTTGTCCAGATGCAGAGAACAATCTAGGGATGAGGCAACGCGCGAGAAATACAGTGGAGCTATGAAGATATCCAAAGTGTTGACATCGAAATCTAGAAACATCTTTGAAAATCCGCATATATAAGATCCATATAGAGGATTATTTAAGATTTATTCATAGTTATCATCAGACGATAAAATGACCATACGTGCAGTGAGTAAATATGTATATACACAAATTAAACGTATTACTTTGCAGGGACATCGCATTGAGATATCAATTTATATTATATATAGTTTTATAATCCTTATCTTTATAGATCTTTGTAGTGTTTGTCTGTTTTTAAGTAAGTCTGTACTTCTATTGCTGCTACTGTTTTCTTGCTGTTCTCTTATCTGTGCGTTGCAACACTGAAATTTCCCCATTGTGGGACAAATAAAGGATGTCTTATCTCATCATTGGGGGCGTTCTGCATGTGTCTCTACTGGTCGGATGTTTCTCAATTGCACAACGCGCACATAAGAAAACACCGGCAAAAATGTTTTCAGTCTGGAAACTCAAGAAAAAAAAATACAAAACGAATTTAAACAGCACATTTTCAGGAGTCTGTGATCAGTACGAGTGTTTGTGATCCCGTTTAGGTGTTTGATTTTCAACAGAGGATCAGTGGGACTAACTGAGAAACTGTTGGATAATACTATCTCGCTACCTGTAATGCTATTTGATTTGTTTGTGCTGTTAATACTTGTGTAACAGCACAAACTAGCTCACCTGTTATAGTTCCAACTAAACCAGCCTTTTCTGGTCATATTGTGTTAAATTAAAACTCTCTACGCAGTGCTCTCAGTTTGCTTTACACCCCCAGGAACTGTGGCTGACATAAGCTGCAAAGTATCAAGTAGTACAGAGGTATTTCATATTGTTTTTATTTTACTTCTTAGGTATAACTAAAAAAATTGAACACTTTATTGAAAAAGTAAATTGCAAATGTAACTGTAACTGATAGCTTCCCTTCTCTGCGTCGCAGCCATATCTAGTCTTATTAAAAACAATGGTGGCGCTGCTCATATTTGGCATAGCAATCTGACACAAACGATTCCAGAAGATTTATGTGAACACCGCCACAGCTTTTATTACATGGGTTAAAGTGTCATTTTAATAACGCAAAGATATTAAAGTGTGCAAAATGTGAGAAAACTTCCGCTTGACTCCACATATTTTTTCTCGTGATTGTTAGGACATATTTATTCTAGAGATTTCTCACAAGAAGGGGTGATACAAGGGGGAGGGCTTAAAATTCAAAGCCCTAGTACATGGAAGTGCATGGATAAATCTGTTATGCCCCAAAATGGCTTTCAGTAATCTCCTTTATGCATATAGTCGAGCTGAATAGCCTCTAGTAACTTATTTTAGATAACGCAAATGAAAATAAGCCATGATTTGAAGTCGCTGAGCTGCTCTATACATGGGCTGTTCGAGGGTGCGTTCACAAGCAGAGATTCCACATCAAAACTGGGATTTAACCACAATCCAGAACTAAACCTGGACTAAAATAGGACTAAACCAAGTCTACATCAGAGCTAAACTGGCTAAAACAGGACCAAACCGGGACAACATGGAGTTTTCTATAGTTAAATCTGGAAATGACTTTTTTTCTCTTACATTGGTAAAGGGCCCTGAAAAAAACATTTCCATTTTGTTCATTTAACTAACTCTTATTTAATTATTTTTATACGCCCGTTGTAATAAGACGGGACGTATTATGGTATGGCGCTGTCCGTCCGTCCGTCTATCCGTCTGTGGACACTTCAAAGCTTTGTAGTGTCTTTAAGTTCTGTTGCTGCAATCTGATTGGTGGAATTCCGATTCTAGAATGTGATGATGTCATACTCATACTCCTACTGCAAGAGCCAGATTTCCCTATTGATTATCCGTCTGTCTGTCTGTCCGTCTGTCCGTCTGTCTGTGGACAATTTCTTGTCCGCGCTCTAACTCGACAACCGTCTCACCTAGGAATGTCAAACTTCCAAACTGCACCAACAATTCATCTTTAACTAGGTTTGACAAATTCTAACTTAATTCTATATACAATAATTCAAAGTACGGGCGTATTTTGCCCCGCTGGAGGAGCTCTTGTTCATAATAATATAATCACTGCCAGTTCTATAACACCGTACATTGTAAAACGTCTGAAACCAGATTACTCATTTACGATTTTGCTGTTTATATGGCATTTCAATAATCTGACGACTCCAGAAATCAATCAGTGATCAGAGTTTGGGTGTTGGCATTGGGATTCATGTAAAAAGCCCATATTATGTGTTCTAATGTCGTTTCCTCATCACAAACAACTTCTCTCAAACTGAAAACACTCGTTCCAACTTGTGATCTGATGCGATAATGCAGGAAGTGCTCCACTGGAAACTCCATACACCTTCGACAGAATCATTTGGATAATCTCTACTGTACAAAAGCTGTTAACTCGAAAACTACCGCGTAATGACATCACAAGGTGGATTGAGCATTTTGAGCTTTGAGACAGGATTACTCAAACCTATGAGTGTGTTTAATGAGGCAACCACGTTATAACATGGCTTAAAGATCTCAAGAGTCAGTTTTGTGTAATATAGACCTGCTTTAAAGTCAACGCTAAGAACAGAAGATTTCTTGTTTTGACTTCTACCCACGCACCTATCTACTGTATACCTTAAACTGCACATTATACTTCAACTTCCTGCTTCTTATTCCTTTTGTCTTTGCTGAATGTAGCGCAGTGCTGAGTGTGACAATGATTTTGATGAATGCCGCAGTCACCTCCAGAGGCAGGCCGGCCCCGGAGTAAATCTGATCCCTTTATATCGGGTCAAACGCGCTGTTTTAGGCCCAGACGGGGCTGTCAGCGCCATGGCAGCTCCCAGTGTTAGCACTGCTCCGACACAGCTATAAGTTATTCCAGCTGTACCTGTGGGTTTATAAGCTCTACTCCTGTTAGAAAGAGAGGGAGGGAGAGGGGGAGGGAGGAAGTCTACACCTGACTCTGTTACCATAGAGATGGTACAATACAGCTGTTAATGGCAGAAAAAGTGGTTTATGAATTGATTTTTGTATGTGATACCATTAGGTCTTTAAAGGAAGGCGCTGTATTAGTAACACTGAGTTTTATTCTTAGAAAGGATGCATATTACATTTCAAAGGTTGTCTTATTTTAAAACTATCAGAAGTACTTCCAAGAGTGTTTATAGTAATATTAATGCATTTAATTTAGTACCTTTAAAGTAATCGAAAGTGATTTACATCATATTATTCATTCACACACTATTGGTTGTGGTAAACAACTACTAATATGACTACTACTACTACTACCACTACTGCCACTACTACCACTACTGCTACTACTGCCACTACTGCTACTACGACTACTGTTACAGATGCCCCACCAATCACCACATTCATACAAAGTGGGTGCGTAAGTATCTAAGGACAAAACAACCGTATTCACTAGAGCTGGACCCTACCTCGAGGATCTTGAGGATTTAGAAGTAGGTCTCTGCTCTGCACCTGACCAGTTACCTCAATGGTACTTAAGAATGGCTGAAATACTCCTTTTTTTTCTCCGAATTTTCCATCAAAAAATCACTTGCATGTCCATGGTGGGCAGAGGGCCAAGGATACAAAGCGCTTTTTGAGTGCTTACAACAAAATGAGAAAATTGATAAAAACAACATAAAAGCAACATCATCACAACTAACCTCTTGGTCACTGTTAAAAGCAAAAATAAGTTGTTGAAATGAAACAGAAATCAAACCGTTCGTTATAAAATGACTGTAGAAATGTGATGTATACAGAAAGGCATAAAGACAAGGTTATGCTGTTCAGACGTGTATAGCAGCGTCCTATTGATCGCTAAATTTCACGCAGAATTAGTCTGGATTACTGTTTCTTGTGTTTGTGAGCTGTGATGATGCTGCCATTGATTTTCTTCTCTTTGCATATCAGTTCCACTCTCCTTCAATAGCAGACGCCAACCTGCCACAATACATGAGTAACAGTAGACAGTACGTTTGGCTAAGTACTTCTTCCTTACGGACCTCGACTAGTAGGGAGATTTGAAGAATTTGATTTTGATACTCAGGCAAAAACTGCTAATACAGGATGCCAATTTCATTCACACAAGCTGTCAATCTATATCTCCAAAGCTCAAAATGCTCTGCTGTTCACCTGGTGTTGTCATGGAGCAGAAGTTTTCAAGTTAACAGCTGCTTTTTGTCTTTGGGGCAACAGATATGAGGAATTCCAGGGCTGAAATAGTCCAAAAGATGGTGGTGAAGGTGCGTGGAGATTAAAAACACAGTGAAGCACTTCTTCTGTTACTCTATTGTGACATCACAAGGTGGAACAGTGTTTTCCATTTGAGAGAAGAGTCTAAATATGCAGGGTTTGTGTGTTAAACGTGAATGAAACAAAACACAACTCCTGGTATGTTTGTGGTGATGAAACAACAGGAAAAAAATGATCTTTTAATAATCTATATGTGATACAATTCATATATCATAAAGTAATTTTCACCAAAGTAGTTTTATTTTGCCTGTTCTGAAATAGATAAAACTATTGAGGAAAGGTGACAAAAAAGAAAAAAGTATCTGCTAGTTTTAGAATGTATTAATATTTCAGAATGATTATTATTTCATACAATAGTAGTAAAATAGTATGATTTCTATTTTCTATTATGTGTTTCTGATGCATATAAAATGTTCTGGACATGGTTTAGTCAAGGGGTAAATGCTTTTACAATATAATGTAAAATCTTTATAATTATGACTATTGCTAAAAACTATACAAAAATACCAATTTGTTCTTTAACCGTCTCCTTGTGATGGGAATGGGTACAATTCTTCAGTATCTGCTCTACAATGGCCTCCACAATCACATTTGCGTAATTGCATAGATTTGAGCACCGGCCCGGGTTAGATTTGCTGTAATTTCGATGGCCTTTGGTCTTTCGGCGCAGAGAAAACCGATGGGAGTCTTTGTGAAAGGAACTAGAACAGCTCCTACTGTCCAGTCCAAACGTCAATGGAGACCCGAACTCCGCTGAGATCCGATAAATGAGGGAACGACATGCCTCCCGCCGCATTATTCGATCTGCTCACACTCGGCTTTTCAACGGGAATTAATCAAAAAATGGACAATATGGCACTTTGAAGGACGGGGATATTTTTAACTAAAGTGGATGGCTGCTGTTACTGCCTCTGTCAAATGTACAACTCTGATCTGATTTAGACAGCAATTAAATATGAGGTATTTTCCTCATATGGTCTGAAAGATTTAAAGGGGCACTGCGTAACTTTTCTGGTGGAGAGTGCACTACCAGCTCGTCCCCATTGCTTTACTGAGTATGTTCCACTGTATTGCAATAAATCTTTCTTTCTGAAATGTATTTCATAAAACTGTTATTGGTCAAAAATACACCGAAAAACCTGCATTCTTACTGTAAGCAGAGTCGCCATTGCACTGATCTGACCTGTAATTTGGCCTGGGTGTCTCCATAGGGATATTATTAGTTTAATGCATTACTGCGGGACATTCTAAGCAAAGCAATGACATTTCCATTGAGACTAGCAGGTGACAGACCCACCACCAGAAAAGTTACTTAGTGCATTATTAACCTCCTGAGACCCGAGCTTTTGTCTGGTGTGCATTTTTCATTTCTTCTTGCTATTTGGGATAAGTAGGACCTACTAAGTAAGTCTTCTGTATGACACCATTGGTTAAAAAATGTAAAAACATTAAAATGTATAAATAAATTACAAAAAACAAAACAAACAGCAATTAGCTAAACCTGCCAAATGTGACGTAGGTCGATGGTGAGCGGGTTGGGGTTCAGTGAGTGAGGTTAAAAACACACAAAAAGGCCTGAAAATGTGGTCCACAGTTTTAATTTTTTCTGGTTTTCAATCGTTACAAAAAAAAGTAGAGGTGCAAAAAGTGGAGACAGGCAGCAGTTTCCCTCCAGCAGCAGAAACGTCCAGCAATTTATAACTGTAAACTCATCTAAATATTCCCAAGTTTACCTAACAACATGTACAATCAATAATATAACACAGTCCCAATGTCTTCAAACGAGGACATGACATTTACTGATGCTCTCGTCTGCTGTGGTCAATAAAATGTGTCAAATTTTAATGCCAAATGAAGATACATTAAGATACATGAAGAGACATTATTGTACATAAATACATTGGTTTTATTCATAAATTTTGCATCTAAACTTTACCATGCAGTTTTTTTTTACTTTCGGGAGCTGCTGTAGAGGTTTTTAGTTGATTACAGGTGAAAGTTTAAAATAATTGAAAATCATGGTGCTAAGAGGCAAAAATGTAATGTCCTCGTATGGGGCCACAGGGTCTCAAGAGGTTAAAGGGCCACACTGCAACTTTTCTGGTGGACGATCCGCCATCTGATTGTCTCCATGGAGATATTATTGTTTTGCCTGGACTGTTACACATTTTCATTATCTATCTGCGAGGATTAATTTAAAAGCTAAAATTAATATTTATAGAAAAAGAAAAGGTACAAATAAAGCTGAACTGACCAGATGTGACCTGTAAACTGGCCTCATGGCATCATGTGCTCGTCTCCATGGAGAAAGAGAAGTTTAATGAGAGACTGTGGAACATTCTAGGTGAAGCTGTATCATCCCCACAGCTAAATAAATGGACTAAATAAATAAAAAAGTGTATATGTTTGATTGATTGATTGTTTGATTGGCGGCACAGTGGCTGAGTGGCAACACTCGGGTCACCCGGGCCTTTCTGTGTGGAGTTTGCATGTTCTCCCCGTGTATGGATGGGTTTCCTCTGGGCTCCGGTTTCCCCCATCAACCCTAAACATGCAGCACCTGAACTAACATCAAGGACCATGTTTTCCACCCTCCTGTGGGTTCACCACCTGCAGAGGGGTTCATAGGGGGGAGTCAGGTGCTATGAGGATTGGGCAGCAAACTGCCCCCGCGACCCAGCCGGATTAAGCGGGAGAAGATGGATGGATGGATATGTTTGATTGACAGACTGTTTGTGTCACACACATAATAATGTAAAACGTTGCATAAGCTGCATTATGGACTTGGTTTGATTTGGTTTAGCAGGAGTTTTAGGAGTTAGGGTCGTCAAAAGTATCAAAAATCAGATACTAATCAATAATAAAACTACCGGTAGTATCGAAACTAGACTAGATTTGTATCGATGCTAAAAACTTGACATTCACAGGACAGAAGTGAACCTTTCCTGAATAGCTTTAGAATGATCTGAAACTGAGGATCACACAGATATAAGGCCTCATGGGGATACAAAAGAAAATACTATGATTTAATGTTGAAAGCCACATTATATTGGCAGAAGAAAGTGTTTTTTATTATAATTCTGGTATCCAAATCTGTATTAAATATCCAGTCTATTTTTAGTTTTTATTTTTGTACAGTATCATGACACTAGTAGGTTCAAGGTTCACTTTATTGTCAAAAGTCTATGAACATAGAAATTTGAAATTGCGTTTAGCTAGTCTCCAATGTGCAGTTTAAAACATATTAAAAAAAACATATAAAGACATATAAAAACATCTAAAAAGGACAGGAGTTACACATACACACTATACATGCACACTACACTACACACTATACATACATAGTGCTTTCACTCCAACACACTCATTCAGAGACATACATACACATGTGCATAAAAAGAGTAGCAGTCTGATACAGACCTGTACGATTTGCACACACGCGTACACACACACAGTGTGAGGTAAGACAGAAGTCCAATCGCTCATAGCAACGGGAGTGCAATCAGTGGACAATAAGAGTTTGTGCAATAGTTTAAAACCAATATATAAGGTGCAAAAGACATGTTCTTGAATGTAGTAGTTCTAGCAGTGCAGTTATTCTTATTACCACTGGCATTTACTGAGCTCACACATACTAACAATACTATAATATTTATGCAGGATACTCCGCATTCACCATTTCTTTCTTTCCCTCCAACTAGTCATGTGCTGAAAAACAAAGCGGCGAGAGAAAATCAGAGGTTAAAGTCAGAGCGAATTACATCAGTAGAATTACAAGAAAACAACAAAATTATTTCTCAAGATCTGCTCATGCGCCTTTCCTTTGCCATTACTCAAAACGGACAATCTGGCCTCTTGGAAAGATGGGTCTGTTTCTGTCTAAGAGCTTGGATGCTGCTATTTCCTCCGAAGAATCGAACGTTAAACACTGCAGTTAAGCTTTGTAATGTAATTAAATATTTAGGCACCTCACCAGCGATGGCGGTGGTACAGACAGATTTAATTCTTTGCATCTCTTCCAAGTAAATAACCTTTTTTTATGGCGGCACGTTGGTGAGAGAAGCATTTTAAAGGATTGCTTGCTCTCCTGGCCCTCGTCAACCGGAAGCCTATTTGCTAACGCTAATGCAAACACAATCTGTTTGGCATTTCGCAAAAACCTTGAAAATACCAAACTGTCAACCTCACTAATAAGGCCTCATTAGAGTGTAGATAAGCTAGAGTAATTCATGCTTAGAATACCACATGCTGTTTGTACAATCAATAATCAGTTTTGTTATTTAGCTTAGTTTAGGTTTTGGTGTGATTTACCTATTAGCAGTCCTGGTATATACAGAATAATAACTAATATGAATAATGCCAAAATATGAATTAATTTGTGATTTATTCTTGAAAATGGAGATGTTCTGTTTTCCTGAATGTTTCACCGTATGGAAATAAACGTATCTCCACCGCAAAAAACAAAATCTAGTCAAGCTAAAATGACTTTACCATGAGTTCAGTAAATTTATCTACCAGTGCAGTAAGATTTTTGTGCTTAAAATATGAAAATACACCTTGCTACACTTAAAATAAGAACTTTTTGCACTTAAAATAATAAATAAAATCAAATGTTGCTTATTCCATTGTCAGATAATTTCATTTGTCAAGATGAATCTACTCGAATAAAGTAAAATATTCTTAATTTAAGTCATTTTAACTTACCTAGATACTGTTTTTTTTCCAGTGTACCACCACTGGGCCAAGTTACAAGTCAGATCTTCTTTTTAATTTTTCTTTATTTATAATTTTCGCCATTTTGAGGGATTTTCATTTTAGGGCATATTTTCTGTTCCCTTATATCTTTGTTTTCTGTTTTATTTTATTATTATTTTTAAGCCAAATCTGAGGAAATTTGACACCACTTACAGTAAGAATGCATGTTTTTCAAGGTATTTCTTGAGCAATAAAAACAGCTGAATAAATTGGGGCAGTAGCTCAGCTGACAGAGCGTTTGTCCACTGATCCGAAGGTGGCGATTCGAATCCTGCTCTCGACTTAAATATCACTGGTCCACTTAGGTTATTGGCGCGATTCTAGCTGCAGCAGAAGAATGTCAATGTGTCCTTGGGCAAGACACTTAACCCACCTCGCCCCTCGTGTCTGCGTGCACTGGTGTGAATGTTTGAGTGGTTCTTTGTTGTAAAGAGCTTTGAGTGTCTTGGAGGTGGAAACGCGCTGTATAAAAATTTTACCATTTACCAGATAAATAAGTTTAATGTCATAGTTTTGAACATAGCAAGAAGGCTACGAGTTTGACTTCTGGACAGTTCAGGCCCTTGTGTGCGGAGCCTAGTTCACTAAACCTATCACTCCATATCTGAGCTGGGTCCCTGGGCACTGCGCTCACTGCTCCTCACTGACCCTGACCCAGCAGCATTGGGGACAAATGCAGAAGACAAATTTCCATCCGTATTAACGTGACCATTTTATTTTGTGTGTTACGAAATGAAATGTGACTTCTTCACCCTTTGTTGGTCATCATTAAGTTCAGTCCAAGACGTCCATGCACCAGATTGGGCCAGACTCCAGAGACCAGATAAGTTAAATCTTTTTTCTCCAAAAAATAGACAACATTAGTAGCGCCAACTGGCTGATGGAGGTCCTCCGTGTGCACTAATGATGGTACTACATTTGCTAATTGCTTGTTCAAGTAAAAGCCCAAACCACAGTGGAGAGTCCATCCAAGAGTGCTAAGAAAAACAGGGCGGCTCTGACTATCACCACTCTGAGGGTGTCTTCGGTGGGTCATATCACACCGCATCCAACATGGCGTCCTATTGCGGCCATTAGTAATGCACGCGCGCTAATGGCTATGCTAAGTGTTTATGACGAGCTTTTGAAATGAGGGATTGGTCTAATAATAACGCAATCTGCAAAGACGTGGAGTGTGCTGCACAGAGCCACTGAGGGACCACCAGTCAAAACCAAATGAAAGTACGTAAATCACTGTTGTATGTAAGAGTGAACGACTGAAGGTCGTTATATCTGTGTTGCAATTATAGGTGAAAACATGTTTGTGATGTACTTTGACAAAAGACCATTAGAGTACAAAGACAAGTACCAGGTAGAATTCATTTGTTTCTCTACTGCCCCCTTGTGACTGGAGTTAGTAGTGAAAATACCACATGAAAGTCAGTTTAAATAAACGTTGGAATAAATAAATACATCATAATGTGCCACTTTACCAGCACTAAGAATAAGAAGGCCCCATTTACAAGTACAAGTTTGTTTCTTATATTATCTTGTCTTTTGATATGCATTGTCCCTTTAATAAATAAATAAATACAAATATGCTGATATGTTGCAGTGACATCACGTTGGGGGTGTTCTACATGTATGTGTATAGTGGAATGTTCACAAGTGTGGCCATACTGGCTTGTCAAAGCCTAATCCCATCAGATCTCAGAAGCTCAGCAGGGCCTGGTTAGTACTTGGATGGGAGACACTGGGAATTCCAGGTGCCACAGGGGGGCGCCAGTGGCAAAAACTGTTGTAGTGTCCTTAGGCAAGACACTTCACCCACATTGCCCAGTATGAAAGTGGTGTGTGAGTGTTGGTGGTGGTCGGAGGGGCCGATGGCGCAGATTGGCAGCCTCGCTTCCGTCAGTCTGCCCCAGGGCAGCTGTGGCTACAATAGTAGCACCACCACCGGGTCTGGAGTGAATGAATAATGCTGTAAAGCGTCTTTGAGTGTCCTGAAAAGCGCTGTATAAAACTGATGCATTATTATTATTATTATTATTATTATTATTATTATTATTATTATTATTATTATTATTATTATTATTATTATTATTATTATTATTATTATTATTATTATTATTATTATTATTATTATTAAGTTACCAGGGAATCACAATGCACTTATTAGCAAACACTGCCAAATAAGTTTCCAGATCCGAAAACTCAAGAAAAATACAAAATGGATTTAAACAACACATTTTCAGGAGCCTGTGATCAATACGAGCGAACACGGGTTTATTTAGGTGTTTAATTTACAACAGCGGGAATGTGACTGAGAAACTGTCGGCTAATGCTACAGAGCTTGTGACTGTAATTTTATGTGTCTGTTTCGTATCTGTTGTCATCACTCAACACGGTGAGAAAGATGTTGAGTAAAAACTGCTGGTGAAAGTCTACAGCATGTTACAAATGAATAATTATTTTTGCTTATGTTTGTATCTTTGTATTTTCTGAACTTAGTGATCAGTAAACAGATTCATACACATAGCATTTCCTTTTATTCAGTTTTTCTGGATTTGTTGCTGGTATGAATCCTTAAAGTCTGTTATGCTTTTCAAACAGTATTATATTGTATGACGCTGTATTCAGTTCTGTGCCGGTGGAAACTTGTTGCACAAATGCAGGTCTAAAAGGAGCGTATCCAAGTGCATCCATTTGTGCTTTTACTGCTCTTCATGAAAACATGAGTAAACAGAGCCCACAGCCTCAGCACCAGCCTGTATTTACCTCGTCATCACTCCATAGACGCTCTCACAGTACAGAACTAAATATCTGACTTCATTTACTATGGGAAACTCACCCATCCAAATAAGGAAGTCCGGAGATCTTGGGCCAAAATGAAGTTAGGAATGAATTTGCATTTTAGGTCAAAAGCCATTCTGGCTTCCCACATTTACAAACGAATGTTAATGTTACACTGTTGACTTGCTTGAATAAACTTTTTCATTTTTATTTTTATTTTTTTAGCCCAAAGGCTTTATTGGACAAGTGAGCTACAGCGTAAAAAAGAGAGGGAAAAGGTTAGAGACTTTTTACAAATGTACACCACCAGGGAGAATCCGGCAGAGAAACTTCACATAAATGCTAAATGCTGGAAAGTAGAAAAAAATAAAAGGTTTGTTTGGGTTGATCCACAATAACCTTCCCGGGTGGTGTAAGCATTGTTTCACACTGGATAAAATAGCCATACCACTTTGAATTGCTGGATAATTATAGTATAATGTTAACACCTCTTCATGTACAATGAGGAGGTGTTATTTTTTAAAGGGCCCATGTTCGCCATGTTCTGCTCTATGTTATAATGTTGTGGCGCATGTTTAACACACAAACCCTGCATATTTAGGCTGCGTTCTTCTTCTCTCAAACAGAAAAAAACTTTGTTCCACCTATGTGCACTACTGTGTTTTTAATCTCCATAAACCTTCACGAGAATCGTTTGGATAATTTCAGCCCTTTAATTGCCATTCTCTACTGAACAAAAGGTAAAACTAAAGCTTCGCAAATCACAAGGCAGAACAGAGAATTTTGAGCTTTGGAGATGCAGACAGACTAATAATAAAGTGTTACTCAAACATGTGTGAATAAAACAAAACACAACTCAAGGGATGTTTTTGAGGAGGCATTATAACATGGTATAACATTTAAATAACAACCAAGAACCTTATATTTATAATCGCAAATATCTGGCCCGCTGTCTATAACCTCACAGCTCGACAGTGTTAAAATTTCAGACTGGGACACAAAAATTCACCCTGAAAATTTCAAGGGGAAGTTCAGTCACTCTGCTATTCTTTTATCAAACCAAGAATTGTTATTTCTAAAAATACACATAAATGAAGTCAAAATACTAGGCTCTATCACACACACACACACACACACACACACACACACACACACACTCACTCACCCTGTTAACTGCAGAGGCACAAGTGGCACTGAGCTGGAACATCATTATGGTTATTGGTGTTAATAGCAGCCTTTGGGGTATTTCTGTAAACACACATGAGCCTATGGGCCTGTTTTCCCTGTTGATTTTCCATTAGATCCAGGACAGTGTGTGAGGAGCAGGTGTTACACCGACACATCACTTTATGAATCATGCATTATAAGATTAGAGGTCTCATTCTTCTGAAAATCAATGTCAAACATATGGGAACATCTGTCACCGGTTATAATGACTCCAATTAAACCCATAATAGCCAGAAATAAGATAGAGGTGAAGCATTGCCAAATTAAATAAATTAACAGGCACATAGTTAATGTAAGTTCCTGGAGGAGGCACATCATCTGCACAATTGTATGGAAAAAAAGAAAGTTAAAACCATATCTATGGACATAGGTTTTATATCATACTGTGATTATAGCCAAATGAACAATAGGCCTATTTCCATGGAAACAAGCAGAAGGAGGCCCACCCGCAGGCCAAATAAGAGTCAGGTGCAATACAATCATAAAAACGAAATAAACATGCATCATTTATGGCCAAAAAGTTAAACACACTGCAACTTTAAGTTTAAAAATAGGACAGATCGTGTACTGTAGACCTTTCCCAAGACACTAGACTTGTTTTATAATAATGGTACAGTGTGGGCTTTTACACTAAAAGTTTTTATGCTGTATTCCAAATAGTACTGACTGCCTAAAAAGTTCTGGACACGAGCCATGATTTCCAGCTCCACCTGACCTTAGCAAATGCTTTGAGAATGTTTTAAAACCTAAAGGCCTCACCTAAAATGTTTACCGTATTTACTTTGAGATTTGTGTCGCCATAATCCCAATTTTATGATAACTATTAGCTTGTCATCTTGTCGTCTAATGAAGCGCTCAGTGTAATCAAACAGCTTGCATTGACACAAGCAAATGAGCAACAGAGATCTCCCCTGACTATACAGCAGCAAAGCAGATGCTATGAGATGACACCAGGCGAAAGACACACTCACACAAACCTGGGTCAGTGTGAACAGTCCACTGGCTCCGATCGTCCCCACATCCCCGGGTCAAACAGGATTTCACCGCTGTGACCAAATGAGCGTGAATGAACCCTTAAATGGATTTTTTTCAGTCATAAACACCTCACTAATGAATAAGCTGGGTCCCTCTCCCTTTAAGTCAACTGCTCTACTCACTACAGACACATGAGGACCACTTTAATCTAATTTACACCACCTTTACACCAAATATGAAAGCTTAATTTGGATTGTACTTTGTAGTAAAAAGGGATAAGATTATTTTAGTGCTTGTGCAAAATTTCGCAATTTCTGGCCGAATATTTTTAAACTCAGCTCTTTAAACAAGAGTCCTAACATATGCCACTTGTCGCACATAAAATAATACTCACAATATAATAAGGACATTTCAAAACTATACAAACGTTGCTATTGCTAACACATTATCTGTATAGTAAAATCATCCTTAGATTGAGATCATTTTTGGAATTGGATACAGGATTATGAACATATAGAAAATGCAATGTGGGCAACCAAAAACAAACTTCATTATTCATATAAACTGTCGCACATAAAATAAAATAAAAGATATGTCTTGCAACAACTTAAAAATGAGGACTATAAGAACCATGCATATATTAAAACTTATTCACTCCCTCAAATTTTGAATAACTTGATATAAAATGTAAAATAACTCTTGTAAAAAAAAAAGTATAGGAAATAAAAACATTGACGTCCACATGTTGAGGAAAAAGCTCCATCGTATGACAAAACTTGAATTATTGCTTCCTCTTCAGTATCAACTTTTCCTGTGCTATAGCAAAGGCTTTTCTGTAAAGGTTAAACACTTTCAACCCTAGAGCAGACCATTTCCTTCAGCAGCATACAAACAGCAAAGACTTACAGTACATTAACTATGACAGCTCTGAGACCACTAACTTAATAGTTTCCTCTGTGATGGATAGACCACTGGATCACCTCAAAGCGAGTTCACATCCGCGAGAGACTTATAGCGTGTCATCTGACGTTTACGCGCCAGCCCTTTGCCCCCGACCGTGCTCCACTCACCTGTACCAGTCCAATCCTTTCTCGTAGTTCCTGTCAAAGAAGTGCGGCTCGTTGCCCACCGCCCTGACATCCGGGTGGACCCTTAAAGCCTCCAGCAGCGCCCGGGTACCCCCTTTCTTCACCCCGATGATGATGGCTTGTGGCAGCTTCTTCTCGCCGTAATCCGACGTGCAGTTCACCCTGAGTTCGCTGTCCGTGGTGCTGGACTCCTGGCGCGCCTTCTCCTCTTTCTCGGGTGCAACGCTGTGCTGTTGCTGTTGATAATAAACCACAGATTTAGTGGGAGACGCTTGAGTCCTAATCCACTCCACTGTCCGTTGTTCGTCATCTCGCGCAGTGGACACGGCGGTGAACCTGGCCGTAGCTTCGGTGTATTCAGTCAGACCTTGAGAGACGGAGTAAAGTTTTTCCCTTAGCGTGACAAAAGTTGGCTCGTCGGTCACCAGCCTCCCCTGATACGCGTAGTTCTCTTGCAGGGGGAATTGCAGCGAGTTGTAGCAGCTCATCAAGCTATAGAACAAGTATGTGACAGAGAGGGACAGGGTGAACATGAATAAGATTTTCCGGGGCACTTTAGAGGTAAAGAGCTGTGTGCTGGACCAGAGTGCCATCTCGGATAGCAGTGATCCTCTCAAAAAAGTGGCCAGACATGTTTCCACCTCGTGTCTTGCATGGACACAAGAACATTGATGGCGGATTTGGGGTCACATCTGTTCAGTCTGATCTGTTGGAGAGCGCTGGAGACATGAAGTGACCCGGTCCGAAACAGAGCACCATCTTTACAAAGGGATCGTTAAGATTCCGAAAGAATATCGCGTCTCCCCTGTACGCGTTCTGCCTTACTTCACTATCGATTTCTTATTCCAAAGCTGACACACAACGTCACAATATACTGAAGTAAACTTGCATATTTGAAATAGTGTCGCTGGACTCCTGGTGTCCTTTTAAATACACGGACAAAGATCCTGGCATTGCGCACCATTTAGAAGAAAAACAGAGTGCCTAAAGTGTCTCTCTCCAAAGTCCACGCGTGTCAGGAGTGGATCCATGCGCGTAAAGAGCCAACATCCTTTCTTCTGTAGATCCCGATGACTTTCTTAAAACTGCAGCTTTCTCCAAAACCAAGTGAGGACCGTGCGTTGTGTCGCTCGTTGCTCTGCCGAGTCCTCGCGCCTTTCACTGATCCTACACCGCGAGCTCATCTCAACTGAAGCGCCGCGCCGCCACACAGCAGCACTAGTGTATGCGCGAACACCCACTTTTCTCCCTCCTCGCCGTTCACAAGTGGGCTATAAACGTCAGATTTCCTCATAGGACAACGGGAAAAAACGTCAAGGCGCCTTCACTCCCGCAGTGGCGCGCGCCGAGGTGGACTGGACTCTTTGGAGATGTCAGAGACGAACTGTGACGTGGTCCGGCGCTGTGTAAAGTTCAAATATGAACTCCGGTTTACGGGTTATTTTACTGGGGACTGAAACAGAAAGCTCATGCCTGCACCCTGCTGGTTTTCAGCGGAGCGTCGCATAAACGGCTTTATCTAGATTTGATTTTAGAGCTGATTTCTTTGTGAGACCAAAGCTTGATGCCGCATGTTGCAGCGCTGTCCTTGGTACTGAACTAATAGAAAATAATAAATACATAAATAAACTTTTGATTTATTTTTTAAATATTATTAGCATATTTCTTTTTTCAAACTGCCCACAAACGAAACATCTTTTTCACAAGATTTGAGAAGTGTATTTGACAAGAATCGATGTGTTCACTGGACAGACTTACTATACATAATGCAAACTATTATAATTACTGAAGGGAATATTCACCGTACACTCGCTGTACGATGCAACTTTAGAATGACCCAGCTCTGAAATGTCTGCATGTGTTGGGAATCCCATTTATCATGTGCACCAAGGAAGCCTGGAAATATCAGCAAGCCTCTTCCTCCTGAAGTTCATTTCATTATAACACTATTTTTTGTCATCTACATTTTGCAGTGTTTTACTCTTTATGCCACAATTTAACAAACTGCTCTTTGCTGCAATAATATCAACAATATCAATTACTTAGATACTAGAAAGTTAAAGGTGCACTGTGCAACATTTCTACTGGAATGGTGTCTTTGTCTAGAGTGTTGCACAATAGAGATTAAACTGAAGTCTCACAAGGGAGACAAGTAGATTACAACATTACGCTGCAAAGAAACTATAGTGACCCACAGCGCTGACTTTGCAGGTATCCACACTTTTCAGATGTCAAAACAAATCAGGATAGTCCGCCCTCATTTTAAAACATTACTACGTTTTTTTCCCCCGCGGAAATAAAGCTTCACCGATTTTATGTATCGCTTTCACTGCTCAAAGGGGAAAAAAACGACACTTATTACAGGATTACAGCACGAACAGCCAGGTCAACCTCCTGTGGAACCTCCTGGATGATATTTAGCCCAGATATAGTACATGAATCACCTTGAATAGATATTGCAACGATGGAATTTCATAATTACCTCTGAGCAGCTCAAAACGGCACCATTGCATAGCTCGGAGACAGTTTTAATTTCAGGTCCAAATGTAATATGGATAATTCATATCTAAATACCATCTAGACCTGAGGTGAATCTTAATACAAGCTGTGAAGAATGGATGAATGAAGACCAATTCTATTTGAGTGTCACTCAGATGAACCCGATATATGCTGATAATAGTAAGTTTAGGAGATTGGAAGAACAGAGTTGCCCTTTTTTAATACAAGCGCCTTAAAACTGCTCTTAATCTCAAGGATAAGAGACAAATGGCGCCGTTCAATCCTTAAGACTTGACTGAAATCCCCCAAGAGCCGTTGTGTGGAGGTAAATGAGAAAATGCGTTTTTGTTTGGGTGTTGTCCTGGTTGACTACTCATATGCAAATGCCTGGACACAATCTGGACCCGGGCTTTCCTTTGGGACCTGGAACGATATTTCAGCAATTCATGAACGGATAGCGACAACGGCAGGGTAAAGTGGTTCAATATATGTTTCACATTTGATTTGTGCAGAAGGAGAAGTGGCCCTCGTATCCCTCTGGTATGTTGTGTGTCTCCTCCTTGACATTATAGTGACAAGTAATCTCCACATTCACAACATCTTTTCTTTCTTTTATATAACTTCCTCGAATACATATGGGAGATTTGTACATTTTAATGGTGTGAATACATATTATATTTTTCTTTTAAGATAGGTTTTTTTATTAAATTAAAAGTGCATAGTGTTATAATGCCGTTACCTCGTCAAAAAACATCCCGGGAGTTGTGTTTTGTTTCATTCACACATATTTGAGTAATCCTTTTATCCTATTATTAGTCTGTCTAAATCTCCAAAGCTCAAAATGTTTTGTTCCACCTTGTAATGTCATGCACTGGTAGTTTTCAAGTTAACAGCTACGTTTTACATTTTGTTCAGTGGAAATGGGAAATTTCAGGGCCGCAGTCATCCAAGTGATTCTAGTGAAGGTGTGCGGAGTTTAAAAACACAGTGGAGCACTTCCTGTATTACCACGTGACATCACAAGGTGGAATACGGTGATCTCAGCCTAAATTTGGTGTGTTAAATGTGTGAATGAAACAAAACACAACTCCGGGTATGTTTTTGATGAGGAAACATTATAAATAATTAAAAATACAAATGACATTATCTTAACTATAATTACTGCACCTCCTTTGACCACAGCTACTGTTTATGATCACTTTTTTTTTACTATAATGATTGCATATGTTTTAGGTGTGTAAGTATGTTTATCTTTTGTCTTTATTTCAGCTTCAACAACAGTGAATGCCATTTTAATCCTGATCATTTTTGGCATGAGCTGAAATCTCGCACAAGGTGACTTCTTGACAGGTAGCGAAAGGGGCCATTTTAAGTGAGACCAGCTCTCGTTGGATAGCACTTGGACTTCCTGAGTAGCAATTTGCAAGTCCAACAATTTGAACAAAGCCTCAGGTCTGCCCACGCGCTCTCCACCGCCGAACGCCCGGTGAATCTATTGTGCACCGAGCACTTGTCTAGTCTTTCTGCATCTCCACACGCGCGAACCCTGACCACAAATATCCACCTTCGCTAGCAACATCGGGTGAAGTAGCCAGCCGAAGCTCACCAGATTCGCTTACTGTATCAGGAATGAGTCACGAATGGACCAAATGTCTCCAACCGTGCTCCTATTCGACACAAAATACGGTCTTGGCAAAGGTGTTTATGAGAGTTGGGAAAAAAATGTGTTTTTTTTTTCCCTTTCAGTCTTGGTGATTCATGGTTTTGTCCACAGGCAGAGCTGAAGTAAGAAGAAAAGTAGGACTAAATCTAGAAATGTGAAGTGATTGTGGTCAAAGCAAAAGGGAGTTTTGTTTGGTATAATTAAGTCCAAATAAGGTAAAGTGGATTCTGAATTAGGTTCGGGTCCAAACTCTGCATTTGACGCATGAAAAGGAAATTGACCACTAAAGGAAATCTATTCAGAGACAAGGACAAAAGAAAACACATCTCCTGCTGTGTGAATTTTGTGAGCTTTTTACCGTGTTATTATTGTTTTCCCTTATCATTACCACACTAAAAGTCAGATTTTGATTGATTTGAGCTTGCTTCGGTAATCCTGTATTGTCCTATTTGAGGCTTGAGTGCTTTGAAAATGTCTTTTTTCACCTACCCCATATCTCAGGGGTGAGCAAACTTTTTTTCACCGAGAGATGCATATTGAAACAGGATTTGAAGGAGGGTGACAGAGTGGCTCAGATGGATGCATTTGATGTAAGCGTTAAACAACAAGGAGCTGTGCATTATGCAGTTTTATACCACGGTCAGTGAGAATTCCAATATGGCACAATGCAAAAGTTAAGTAAATTTGCTTATATTTATTCAGTTACAGGTGGTTTTATAGCTGAAGAAACACAGAGAAATACAGACCTGACTTGTAATTTCTGGTTTGGTCTTCATGAAAATAGAAAGTTTTAATACCAAACTGTGAAACATTTCAGACAAAGCAATAACATCTGACAGAGCCTCCGCTAGAAGAGTTACACAACGCACCTTTAATAACACTAGAAAAGTTAGAAAATCACTGTCTGTGCAACTATATTTTATAGTTTATAGTGTAGTTTGTGTGGATATTAATTACTCTTTAATATTACTGGATAAAAAAGTAACCCAGTGATCAAGTTGGAACTTAACCTGAACATGAATATTACTGAACCAGGACTCAAACATGATTAAACCATCCATCCATCTTCTTCCGCTTATCCGGGGCCGGGTCGCGGGGGCAGCAGTCTAAGCAGGGGCTCCCAAGCTTCCTTCTCCCCAGCCACTTCCTCCAGCTCCTCCGGACGGACCCCGAGGCGTTCCCAGTCCAGCCGAGAGACATAGTCCCTCCAGCGCATCCTGGGTCTTCCCCGGGGCCTCCTACCGGTGGGACATGCCCGGAACACCTCCCGAGGGAGGCGTCCAGGAGGCATCCGGACCAGATGCCCGAGCCACCTCAGCTGCTCCTCTCGACGTGGAGGAGCAGCGACTCTACTCCGAGCTCCTCCCGTGTGACCGAGCTCCTCACCCTATCTCTAAGGGAGCGCCCGGCCACTCTGCGAAGGAAACTCATTTCGGCCGCTTGTATCCGCGATCTCGTTCTTTCGGTTATTACCCAGAGCTCATGACCATAGGTGAGGGGAGGAACGTAGATTAACCGGTAAATCGAGAGCTTCGCCTTTCGACTCAGCTCCCTCTTCACCACAACGGTCCGATACAGCGACTGCATCACTGCCGACGATGATTAAACCAAGTCTACAATAGGACTAAACCAGAACCAAACCAGGAAATGTGAATGAACACAATAAAACTATTCGCTCACATTACACCCTGGTCAGTGAGAGATTTAATACTAACTCATTATTTCTGTCTAACCCATATAACCATCTGTGATAAGAAATGAATAAGACACTCCCCCTCTGTCCGCACGCAAGATCGATTAGCGGCCGTTCCATAGGTGCGGCCCTGGGAGCTCCGTCGAAATGAGCTACCCGCAGCCTAAATTGACGTCTATCGATTCACGCTCCCCCGTCCAAATAATCTATCTATCTTTCGTGCTTCTTTACAACATATTTCTTTGGATTCGAGACAGCGGGTTTGATGCTGTTTGCACACAGTGATTGTACTTTATACCTATGTAAAATTTCAACTCATTAATATGAATGTGCATAGTTCATTTCGACAGTCATATTATGGTATCAAATAGGACTCTGACTAAAGGCAGCACATATCGACAGGCCAATTCAGCCATTGAATAATGCTCCCGCTGTAGAATCGGCATATTTACTCATTTATATGAATATGTGTAGAGGTAGCTCATTTCGACAGGCCTATATCTTCTATCAAATAAGGCTCCCACTATATAAGAGAAAGAAATTGTTGGAAACACTGAAATCTTTATATAAAATAGTGTTAAATATATAATATTTAACTCTAATATCATATGCTACAGTATGAATTTCCTATTATAATGTAGTGGTGTTTTATTTATACAGCGCCTTCTTAAATAAAGTTACAACATGGAAACAAAATAAAATCTGATGTAATGAAAATGAAAATGATAAAATTGAATATTAAATCCAAACTATTCAATCATCTAATGTAGGTATTCTGCTAATCTCACATACACATGTTGTTGCTTACAGGCTTAACATGTCAAAACATACAATAAAACCAAAACACTTTTAAAATGTTACTTGTTCCTCCACTTCTGCCTCGGGAGCTCAAATCGACAGTGTTTAAACTGTACCTGTGCTCGGGGGTTTGCGGATGTGCCGTAGCTCAAATCAACTCCACCAGCCCAGAAAGAACTGTCCCATTTTTTGTGAAATCAAGTTGCTCATGTTCGGCTGACAGGGCGACAGCAGCTTTCATAAAGGTCGTATTTTGAAAGGATTCTTTTGTATTTTTACAATTTTTTTTACAATAATATTTCTTCATAATAATCTTTTTTTTTTTTTATCATCAAATCACCTAAAGCTCAGTTTTGCAAGACTTAGCCTAGCTCTGCTCTGTTTGTCACACGTTTTGCATCATAAGACCAGTATTCAGGAAGTTATGCGGAGGTAAAAATCTTTTTGAGCATTGGCCATTGAAAACAATGTGACGCCATCTTGGGTTCACCTCCCTTTTTTATTATAGTTCCATGGTTTAACTGCACAGATCCGACAGTTATTCACCACAGAGATGTGGGCGTCACCACAGTGATGGTTAAACAGACACACGGCTCCTTGTTGTTTAATCCTTACTTAATGTAACATAGAGTCACCATCTCTCCAAACACAGGCAGGGCTTTGAACCAGAAGAAGAAGCCACTGAACCTATAGAGAGGTCTCAGTGTACTCTACTTATCATTCAAAAAGAGCTGTTTCTTCAGATCTTTGAAATCAAATCCCTGCGGTAGATCTTTTCACTTTGGTCCTGATGGCGTGAAACCTCTACCCTGCAGCCTCACAGTGCACATGAGGACAGACAAATGCATATTCATTTTCACAGTTTAACAGTGCAATAGCTGTTCCCAGACATAACTAAAGCCTATTTGAGGCCAAAACACAAAAAGATTCAAACTGCCCTCTCATGCCAGTCGTGAATTCTCTGATAGTTTGAGCAGAGAGGCAGCTGCACTACTCAGATATTTGCTCTTTCTTTATAAATAACATGATTTTTGAGTCTGGCTGTCGCGGTGTGAGGGCCTGTGTCACAGAGAAGGCTTTGGCGAGACTTCTCCGCTGTGACGAATAATTTAAGCGAAAACAGAGTTCAAAACCAGCAGCCAAGAGACAAGCTCCTAACGCCAACTCCACTGACAAGATCCGATTATTTCATTTATGCTTTCAGTGTTGAACTGAAGCGACACACAGCAGACACCTTTGACATGACGGCACATCTCAATCTCGTCGCTTTTGTTATTCAGAATTATTTGTCATCTTTACTATATGACAAAACAATGCAAATTCAAGATGGCAGCGAGGATGAGATAAAGTAATAAGCATTGAATTTCAAGCCTCAAAAGAATTGGGACAAGAGTGTAAAATTTCAACTCACAAACTCGTATTTTATTTATTTGACAAAATAAATACGTAAAAAGTTTACCTCAAAATTAGATTAAAAGAAAAAAAAAGAATAAATAGAAAACCATACATACAAGGGAACTGAAAACGCATTACTGAGAAACTCTTTTTATTATTATTATTATTTTGTGTATGTCTTTGTTTATTTTGTCATTAATGTGCTCAACATGATTAAAAAATATATATCATTTTTAATTTTCAAATTCAAGGTACCCATGTTGAAAGTGCACAACCTAACGTTTTTTTTTCTTTTATTTCTTTTCCACCCGGCTAATCTCCAAGGCAATGTTAATGCTTTGTGTGACATGTTCCACAGTATGGCATTAAAACTATCTAGCTAGCATGTATTCTAGATATTTCCAATGCTAAAAAAGAAAAAATAACTAAAAGACTTGAAAAACATGTATTATTACTGTGAAGTTGCCTGACCTGGAGATACTGAAGCTTAATACCAGGCTGTGGAGACAAGTACCTTCTCTAGAAAAGTTACATAATGCAACTTTAGCAAATCTCTATAAATTGTGCTCAAACAATGATCTGTCTCCAGTAGAGCAGTCTGGTCTCTACTCCCTCTGTGCAGTTAGACCTTATTATTTCAGTGGTGTGAGATGAAGGAGCTCATCGGTCACTCATCATTTTGAATGAAATTTCTCTCACCTCAGATTAACAGAACCTGGTTTTTCAGTCATTGATTTAAAAAAAAAAATCCTTGATGTTTCAGTCCTCTTTTTACCTTATGGGCCAATCATGTGTGTCCTGACTGGTTACTCCACCTGTCAATCATGCCTATCTGAACTCAGATTCACCGGGGACAAGGCTCAAACTCTGGACTCCAGGCAGGCATTAATGCATTAGTGCAATATTAATTGTGAATGATGCAAAGCCAAGGCCCAAAGAAGAAGTCCGAAGTTCTCCTAAGTCCCATTTAGCACAAATGTACTGTTGTGTTTAATGAAGGAGGCAAAATTCATGAGAAACGTGCCTTAAAGTCTGACTTGAAGGCATTTCTTCATGAATTTCTTTGATGCATCTCTGCTCCAGAAAAACAACAGTCTCTCAGAAAAGGGGAGCGGGCGATGGGATGTTCAAACTGTTTATACGTTCATATTAAAACATTTATGCACAGCAATACCATTAGGTCCTGGAAGTCAGACTGAAGCAGAATCTGTTAGCAGCTCCATTTATTGCACTGTTGTGTTCACCCAAAGAGAGATGAGACTCCCGTGTGTTATTTTTGGGAGCTGGCAATTGCATTTGGATCCATATCACACAAATCCTCGGTGGGACGCTAGTGTTAGCGTAGCAACTATAATCAGAAATCTGGTTAACACATAAGCTGAAAGAGCCATATGTAACTCTGTAAGCACACGTCACGTTCTTACAGTAAAATACTGGTTACACATTATAGTTTGAGTGTCAAACCCAAGAGTTTATTTCACACAGGCGTTTGCACAGTGTACAATGGAACAGCATGTAATATCCTATAGTAAAATTACATTGTACTTAAAGAAGCACTACATAACTTTTCCTGGTGGGTGCACCAAGAAAAAGCAAGGCAAGATTATTTGTATAGCACAATTTGTACACAAAGTAATTCAAAGTGCTTTACAGAATAAAAAATACTTTATAAAATCACAATACAAACAAATCAAAACGTAAATAATCATCATACAATTCATAAAAAAGAGAAAGAGGCATTAAATAAGAGAGTCTGAGAGAGAAGAGTGCAGAATGAAAGCCTTTCAGTCATGTGCACAGCCGTGTTGAGCCTGGATTTAAACAGAGGCCTGTCTCACATCTTTAGGACGACTGTTCCAGGTTTTAGCTGCATAAAAGTGAAATACTGACTCCCTGTGTTGAGCACCACAACCTGTGTGTGTAGCCTGTGTACACCACCTACTTGTGTCCATGGAGATTTGATTTCCTTGTGTGCATCTACACCACAGGTGTCAAACATGCGGCCCGGGGGCCAGATCCGGCCCTCCAAGACCTTTAATCTGGCCCTCGGCTGATTTTCTATTAAAATATTTAAAATTTTCAGATTTTTCTTGTAATTTTCTGCGCAGCTTAGCATAGCAGCGTCTCCAGTGCTTCTGTGCGTGGCACCTCCACCAGACAAATGAAGACTCGCCTCTTTCCAAACGCTCTTAAAGGACGATCGTTTTGACTGTGGCCGTGACATCAGCAAAATGTCAAAAATAAGAAAAGTGGAGCTGAGTGCAGGATTTTCCAAGAAAAATTGACTAATTCTTATTTGTTCACGGAGGTGAATGGGAAATCTGTACACTTGGTGTGTTTGCAACAAGTGGCGGCTCTCAAGGAATATGATCTTAAACGCCACTACGAGACACTGCGAAAAATACAATAACTTGAACAGAGAATTGAGAAGACAGAAGATAAACGAATTATTGCTGGGACTGAAGAAACAGCCGTCTGTTTTCACCCAGGGGCCAAGAGGCTACTGATGCTGCTGTGAAAACAACCTAACCTAGCATAATATTATAATATTTTGTAAAATAAAATGAAATAAAAAAGATTTCTGTAATAGATTTGCGTTTCTCTGCACAAATATTTGGACTCATTGCTATTTTTGGGGTATATTTGCCATGAGTTTTCTGATCCGGCCCCTTTGGAGTCAAAGTTGGTTGTATACGGCCCCCGGACCAAAATGAGTTTGACACCCCTGATCTACACTATATAACATTAAACATATTTGACAAGCAGGTGATGACCAGACCAAAGTGGAGGTAAGATCTGTGGAGAGGGGATCCTGCTTTCTATCAAAGTCCATGTATTTCAATGTATTTTTTTTTTTTTAGCAATGTTCATCTGTAATAGAACAAGCAATGCAATAGTGTCATACTGAGGAACATTCTAGGAAATAACATCTCCATAGAGACAAGCAGGTGGCGAACCCTGCACCTTTATTACTTAATACATCTGTAAGGTTACAGGGTTCAGTTAACATTGTGTATTATTGGCTCCCATTTTGAAATAAAGGGTTACATTATATCACCATATCACCAAAGTCAAACATACAGACCAGTGTAGTGACTCCCCTTGTTCATTTATCTCTGCAGAAACCTGTGAAATCCCTCAGTGTGGGTTTGAGAGCAGATGCATTACATGTGCCTCTGAACCTGTAGTGAGCTGCTTCTGAATTGCTGAACTTGCGAGCACAGCGG
The DNA here is from genome assembly GCA_034769755.1 of Odontamblyopus lacepedii. NCBI lineage: Eukaryota > Metazoa > Chordata > Actinopteri > Gobiiformes > Gobiidae > Odontamblyopus > Odontamblyopus lacepedii. Next base: position 35,475,559 of record CM068351.1, on the reverse strand, counting down.
CGCAGGGTCAACTGTCAGCATGACTAATTGATAGTAGGATTGACATTATTGATTTGTTTGTTCCAGCTTCAGTATCCTCAGCGGACGTGATCGTGGCCGTGTCCCATTTGAGAGGCGGCCTCCCTTAAAGTTTGCATTTCAGGAGCCAATCCATCATAACACATGACAAGAGCTGTCCCCATTCAAACGCCCGGATCCATTTGGAGAAAGCCCTGTTGGGTTTGAAGGACACAGCGTTTGGTGGAAGTCTGTGGGAAAGAATGCACTTGGGTCCACATGAGGGGAAATGTAGATCTAAAATCTCTCTCAAACAGAAAAAAAACTGTATTCCATCTTGTGATGTCATGTGGTAATACAGGAAATGCTTCATTGTGTTTTTATTGGTCACACCCCATTACTAGAATCATTTGGATCATTTCAGCCCCAGAAAGTCGAATCTCCGCTAAACGAATGGTAATCGGTGGCTGTTACCTTGAAAACTACGTGACATCACAAGGTGGAACAAAGCATTTTGAGCTAATAATAAAGGATTACTCAAACATGTGAATGAAACAAAACACAACTCCAAGTATGTTTTTGATGAGGCGTCCGTGGGGGTGAGTGCACTTCATGAGGTGAAGTGGAGAACTAAAATGATGATTTCTTTTTAAAAATCGTCACCAAACTGCGCATTACTTGTGTCGCATGATGCCTGAGATTGCAACACATTTATTTCTTGAGAGGTAAAATTTCTTGTTTTTTTTTTTTATCTCCAAATTTCACACTCATATCGCTAACATTAGGGAATAGTGCACCCTGGGAGCGAGAAGGGACTATTGTGTGTACTTCTAATTTGCTCAGGCTAAAATAAAAAGTCAGTTTTATGCACCATTTTAGCAACTGCAAACGCTACAGCAATGTTTCAAAGATCGGTGCCTCGTATTACCACTTGTGTATTATCTGCTTTTTTGGATTGAAGGAATTACAAAATACACATTAATGCACGCAGCAATTTGCCTGTAGGTTTAGATAAGATGTTCTATTTCGACACGACGACTTGAAAATGAATGAGAGCCGATGATCAGCCGCTGCTACAGAGATGTCTGTGAGGAGATAAAGGAGGATGACAGATATATTAAGGGAAAATAATAGTCGTCCCTGAGTTGAGGCTGTGGAAAGAGGAGGGGCTGCAGGGGCCGGTGCTTCTGCTGCTGAATGAATGTGGCACCTTTAGCTCTTACCATTCAAAAGATATAATGGGATTTATGACCGTTCCAAATTTTTCCTCATTCTGAAACCGTAAAAACAGTTTTTAGCTGCTTTTCATTGCAGAACAAGATCTAAACTGTGTAGAACCATAAGATTTAAACAACCCATATTCACTATTTTCATGTGGTAATACAGGAAGTGCTCCATCGTGTTTTTAAACTCCATATGCCTTCACTAAAATCATTTGGATGATTTCATCTAAGGATGTAGAGAGATGTAGAGAGAATAATAATAAAGGGTCACTCAAACATGTGTGAATAAAACACAACTCCAGATATGTTTATGATGAGGTAACAACATTATAATGGCGTAAAAGAGTCAAATTTGCCTGATATCGGACCTTTAATGGGTGTTTTGAGTGCCGTTTCTGCTTCCACTCTTTTGGTCCATCGGTGTTGCCTCTGGTTTGTCCAATGATAGATACTTTCCTTGAGTTAATCGATACCTGTGCTATTCTCCATGTTGTCCACTCTGCCACGGCTCCCTCTAATTAGATGATAAAAAGTGATGGATGTGTATTAAATTCAGCTGGCCCTTAAGAGAAATCCTGTGGGCTTCTCCTCATTTTACCGCTGACCTTTGCTTCCCAGCCTCACTCTCTGCATGTAGTTATATCAATTTGTTGGATTTCTGAGATGCACCAATTGACCTATGTGACACAAACACTGAATAAATGCAAAAGAAAACTGAACAGAACCATGCAAACAAAGCATTGATCTCCACGTTGTAACGACCTCACAAAAATCACTGATAAATGACAGTGGCCTGGAGATTGGAAAGGGACAAATTGTTCCTTCTGGACTTGGTGTGGCTGAATCCAATAGTTTTCTATAGGCTGTGTGGTCCATTGAGAAAAGGGGGATCAGTGGAGCGGTACTGAAGACAAAATGAACATGGAACAAGAATAAGACTTATGTGGGTGAAGGAGTTTGTACATACACTATACATTTACAACACGATACTAGAAACCATGAATTAGATACACTTTATTAATCCTGAAGGAAATTCTTATGCCAGAAAAGCCATTAAATCATTAAAGGTCCTATATTATGCAAAACTGACTTTTGTGAGCCATCTTAGAATGATGTTACCTCATGGAGTTGATATTTGAGTAATCCACAGGTAAAAATGCTCTGTTCCACCTTGTAATAGCATCAAATGGTAGTTTTCAAGTCAATGGCTCCCTTTTACCTTTTGTTCAATAGAAATGGGAGATTCCAGAGTTGAAAATGACTGTAATGAAGGTGTATGGAGCTTAAAAACACAACAAAGTGTTATATTACATGACATTTCAAGGTGGAACAAGAGTGTTGTCCGTTTGAGAGAAGAACTCAGCCTAAACATGCAGGATTTGTGCGTTAAACGCGTGAATGAAACAAAATGTATCTCCAAGTATGTTTCTGGTGAGGAAACAACATTATAACATAGATCAGAAAATAGCGTAATATGCTCCCTTTAAACAAGCTAACCTGATTAGCAATTGTAATGTAACTAGTTATGTATTTGTATGAGAAGGTGATGCATCCACAGAGTAAAAGGTGGCTAAAAAAATAAAGCATTTTGGAGGGACTCTTTTCTCGGCAGCAGAAAATGACCAGTGCAGGATTTTGAGGCAAAAACTCATTTCAAGACAATCCCAATCTTCCGGTCTTATCTGGTGCCTCACATTCTGCACCGCGCGGTCACAGCAGCTAAAATAGCCAGAGCTCGGCCCAAAAGCAGCTTTAGTGATTTCTAGAGCAAATATGTGGGAGTTAATAATATGGTGTTACGGGGTCCAATTTTGTGGTAATTTGTTTTTTTCGTACATACTTGTGCTTCTTTGTATCTGTTTTCATTTCATTATTAACTCATCCTCCCATTGAGCCAGTGAGCTATCTTTAGGGTGTTGATGTTAGAATGATGTAACATGTGGCCTGCTGCTTTTTTTTTCTTTCTTTTTAAACATATCTGAGCGATGCCAGAAAATACAGCGGGAGAAAAACAATAGGAGTGCAGTGTTAGAGCCTTTTGTTTGAATCACAAGGTTGAACTTGGAAGTAACAGTAAAATTTACAGTTAGTTTTACATTTTTTCTTACTTGGATACTATTATTTCAATATTTCATTATACTTTTTATGCTTGACCCGGGTCAAAAGACTTTTACATGTTGTCATTTTGCAAATTGCAATATTACACATGTTATTTATCTGTTGGACGGTACCTGTGGATGCTTCTATATAGGGCGGACAAAAAGGAGACTCTTTGTGAATATAAAAACACCATTAGAACTAAAAATGTAATTTACCCAATGGCCCTACATTTTCAATCCACTCAGTGCAAATTCAGCCTCTTAAAAGTCATGGTAATTCAGGCCGTCCCTCCAAACATCAGAGGGGGCGATAGACTGTGTCAAGAGTCAGAATTTTAAAGGCCACACAACATCCGGGCCTAAATGGCGATTTGCATGCAACTCGTTTGACAATTCCTTAAAGTATAAGATGTTTTGCTCTGTGGTCCAGTGGTGTCTGATTGTATGATTGTATATTTATTTATGTGATGGACACATTTATCTCCAACCTGTCATGTGTATGTTGTTACTGCTCTGTGGTTTGCCCATCACCTGTACATTCCTCATGGTTGGCCAACCTCTTTTATTTCTCTTTCCTATAGTCATGTGATGTTGTCACGTGACTGCATTTAAAGACACCCGTGTGTCCTGTTTCACGCTTATGCCCTGACAAAGACCATCGGGCTGTGGAAACGCGTTAGCGTCCCTCCGTGTAGGACTTTTAACATATTCAGTGGGTCTGCCTCGGGTTTGTACCTTGTCCACCTTTACAAGTAAAATGGGTGGAGTTCTGCCGCCTGCTTGTCTCTATGGAGATGTTATTGCTTTGAGTAGAATGATGTACAGCGTGACAGAACAAGTTTATTGTTTTGTATAAAATGCATTATAAACATATGTTTTAACACCTGCAGAATCTGTTTTAGGTTCACATTTAAACTGAAAAATAAGATTAAAAATAATCTTAAAGGTGCACTGGACAACTTTTCTCCTTGTCTCCATGGAGATGTTATGTCAGTTTACATATCCATCTAGCTTTTATTCATTACATGTGTTTTCATTACTCAAAAATAGAATAATTCCTTCTGTGAATGGGACGACTCTCCGCGGATCTGACCTGTAATGTAGTGAAGTGCTTTAACCTGCTCGTCTCCCTCATGATAGATAGGTGTAATCTATTCTGTGCAACGTTCTCAGGAAATGTTCACAGTGCACCTTTAAATAACATTGAAAATAAGCCTAAACGGCACAAACTAAAGCACTCAAGCTGCTTTCTTGTGCGGCTCTGAGCTAAATCGCTCTTCGCTAATGATCTATTCGCGAGTGTGTCCTGAATTGACGACATCTATTTGCCCTTTTCCAGCACTTCGACTTTGGAAAACCAGTCTCTCCCTCATGTCCTCTGTGGCCTCTCCGCTCGGGCTTTATATTCCCAGGACGCTGGCGGTGACTTTTGGACTGTCACAGGAGGACCGAGCGGGCCCCATAGGCGGCCCTTTGTTCCACAGCTAAAGCCACAGAAGACATCCCCCAGGTGTGCTCCTTGCAGCATAATTAAGGTGGGATCTGCCATGGCTTCGGGACCAGGGTCATTTATCACTCGGATCACCCATAAGACGAATGCTCCGTGCAGCCCGAGCTCCAATGGATTGCTGCCACTTGCTGAGATCATTAGCGCTGGCCTTGTATAGGAAAGCACTGGACGCTGGTGCCGATCTGCAGCTTTGCATACTAAATACACAGTCCATCATTGCCTAATTAAGGGATTATTGGAGACAACGACGTCCACTCCCCCGGACAGTAAACCATAACTGAAGGGCAAGAGAGATAGATTAGCTCCACCTGCTCCAGAGCAAAGAGCAAAGTAAAGAAAGTGCTGACAGGAGCGTACGCTCAGAAAGAGGAAGAAAGCAAGAGGAGTGCGTCATTACAGAGAACTCCCAGAGGGGCCCTTCCATACACACTCTTTAATAAGTGAGGCTTTTACACCGGGACGGACGAAGATTGCAACATTTCACAGCTCAAGAGCAGTTTGGGTAAAAATGTGATGCAGCCCAGGCACCTCCATTTAAACAAGGGCAGATCGATGTGTCTGTTACCTTGGAGTCACAGTTTCAACACGGCCATAATCATGAAATACTGCAAACAAGCCGGAAGTTTTGGGTCAAAAGAATGCCCATTGCACATATATTCATTTATCTGGTTGCGTTGTTCGTCCTTGCCTCTTTAAGTCGTCACTCACCAACTATGGGTTGGGCAGGGTAAAAAAGACAAGCTTGTTTCTATAGAGGATTCGAGGAAACTTGCAGTAAAAGAGAGATGTCCAAGGAACCTGCTTGTACAGTTTTCAAAATCAGAACAATGGATATGAAAATATGCTTTAGAAAAAGGAAAATGCACAGCAAAAAAAAAAAAGCCTAAATACCAATTATGAGGTAAAAATGCCCTATTTTAAGTGAAATTATCTGCCAGTGCAATAAGAAATTTCCACTTACCAAGTTTTCTTAAAACAAGACGAAATATGAATCTTGTTCTAAGCAGAAAACACTAGTTTCAAGTATTTATGGCAAGATTTTTCACCTTATTGGTTTGAGAAGGAAGTTAAAGAGACTTAACATAGCTTGAGTTAATATAAAAAGTGCTTAGGATAAGTTGTAATATCTAGATAAGATATTTCAGGATGGAATATCTTGAAACAAGTAAAAAAAATCTCATTTTATTAAGTATAAAAATCTTAAAATTGGTCTTTTAAGATGGATCTGCTTAATTCAAGTCAGTTTAACTATGCTAGAAAATCCTTTTTTGCAGAGTGGCTGATTGTATATTTGTTGTTGTGCCCATGATGATTTATGGTAACATATCTACTGTATCCTTCATGTCCCATGAGACTGGCTTAACATTGAGAACCAAAGAACGCTACAGTTTTAATTTAGAAGCCATTTTATGAAGCCTGGCTGCAAATTTGCCTCCGTAAACACTAACATCGCAGGCCTCATTTGAGTGCAGTTGAACACTCTGGGTGATGACACACTCCCTTAGTCCAGTCTATGGTCCACTAGCTGTCATCATCTGTGCACATTCAATAGTGCCTTAAAGCCTCCATCCACGAGTTTGTTTGAGGTTGGCAGATGTGAAACCTATACTCCATTTTCCCCTCCCCACTCCCTCGCTCACCTGGCCTTTGTTCTGTGTCACCTGGTCTTCTTCTGTGAGACTAAAGCTGGAACACCATCAGATAACAGTGACGTAGCCTGCATCTAAAGGTGATATATGGGAGTACAACAGAGGAGGTCAGTCTAATTATGAATGGTGAAGCACTGTTATGTTTTTTTTGTCATTTTTGTATGCTCAAAAAGTCCTTACCTTGAGCGAAGAATCTATGAAAATAAACTTGTCAACATTTTTAGACTGTGACTTACTGGGATCCCCTGTGCAGCTCAGGTGTTGAGATATTCTGCATGACAAACTGCCAATTTAAATGAACAGAGAACATGAGGGTATGACTGCTCCTGAAAAGAGGCAGAGCTTAGAGTGTTGTGTAAAAACCATTATCCAGTGAGTGAGAGAGAGAGGAGAAGGGGGAGGGCCCTGCTCCTCTGTATACCAGCCTTGTTCCTCATTGACTGTGTCAGGAATCAAGAGGCCTAATCCCTCCGAGACTTCAGATGAAAGTTTCAAAAGAAATAATGAAAGGAGAGAGCCGGAGGGTGCATATCGGGGTGAGCGTACAGCAGCAGTGAGAAGCAACAGCGCACGACAACAGCAGAGGAAGAACAGAACTGAGCTCCTCGCTACCGCCCCCACCAATCCAACTATAAATCACACATCTGACTCCCAGACATAAACAAATACAGAGCACAGGCCTCAGAAACTTGGCACAGCATGAATGCTTCCAATAAAACATAGCAGTTTTTTCTCCAGCTTGTACTTTAAAAATATCTGAATGATCCTAAAAATGACTGCAGACTTCTCAAAGGAACAGAGATTAAGGCTGGATTTGTGTCACATAGTGTTGTATTGAGACATCTTCAGACGTGGAAGTGACTCCAAACACATGAGCGTATTTTTAGCCTGTAATGAATGTGATTAGGAGGACTGGATGAAGGTGACACAAAGAGACTGAGCTGGCATCACTGCTCAGACACTGTCCTTGTGTTGACTTTCAGGGGATCTTACTGGAGACATTGGACTGTGTTTCTTATGATAACACAATGACACAGCATGGTTTATGTGGACTCTTTGATAAACAGATTTAATCTTAATCATAAAAAAGATATTTGAGATGATTTATTTGTGTTATAATTTGGTGTTTTGGAGGATTATCCAATCAGAAAGCAGAATGAACTTCATATGAGTTTCTCCTTTGGGTTTCTAGTTTTTCAAATCCATCAAATTTAAACCTTAAATGACTCTCTTTCTAATCCGAATCCGATAAACTCCAGCAAATGCAGCCGATCATTAACCCCTGCTAGTGCAGCCTCAGCAGCACAGTGAGTGAATTGTGGAGATGAGGCATGTATGTGTAGAGATCTTTTTAGTGTTAGAAAGTAGCAATAAAACATGTTCTGATTTCTGACTGCAATACCCTTTTAAAAGAGGAAGAGTACGTACTTAAATCTGTTGTCTGTTCAACCTCAGAGGATGTTCCAATAGAAAATATAAAAATCCAGAAAATATAGGGCAGTGCACAGTTCTGGCTCTTGTCTTCTGACTGTTTGGCATCATCACATTGTACAGCCTGAATACACTATTTATAATGTTTGACACATTCAGAAAAGGGAGCTGTAACAGGATTAGGCCCTGTATGCTCTTCTCTATAAAGTGTCAGAGCCAGTCATTCAGTGCTGGTGCGGAATAGGCGGCCCCTCCTCCTTCCTGTTGGGTGCGCAGCATGGGGTTGTCACACATACACCTGTTAGCGACTGTTGTTAATGCTAACCATCTGCACACGGCTCCAGAGCTGGGAATAGGGCCCATTTAAGTCTAATGCTGTGTACTATTTAAGTGGTAATAGTGAACCATATGTTAGTACCCTGATACGGCACGGTAAATGACCTGTCTCTAGATAAGTGTCAGGCCAGACCAAGGGCAGCTGGTTCAGGTGGTGGTTCTTGGGTTTATCACACTCTGGGTTAGTAGTTCTGTATCCCTAGTATTTCAATAGTATCATTTATTTTATGCTTTGTTTAAATCAGGTCTCACAATAATATCGTGGACCATCACAATATATCGAATCACAAGTCTCTTTGCTTAAATGAATAGTTCTGATGCAGAAATAGCTAAAAAATAATTGTGGGAACTACATAGACGATAATCGTTTTCTCCATTTCAGCGTAGATGACATGAAGAAATAACTGTTCCAAGCACTTTTACATCTTCATTCTGTGGATTAAGTCACAGTTTTGTGAGCCTCCACAAAATATTGCAATAAATACTGTACCGTGAGATGTATATTGATAAAAATATTGAGATATTTCCCTAATGACAGTAAATGTTGTACCAAATGACTGGTCAAAGCATTTTATAATGTCAGTCTTGTTATCATGTATGTTATAATATTGTGAGCCTGCCCACCATATCTTGAGCTTTCCCACGATATCACAATAAATATCGTACTGTGCGGTTCATATCGTGAGACTCAGATGTCATGACACCCCTAATCCTTAAGCATTATATGAGCTCTTTTAAATTAGCTTCATCTATATTAAAGGTCTTATATTGCACAAAATGAACTCTTGTGAGCTTTAAGACATGTCAGAATGTTGTTACCTCCCACAAAACATTCCTGGCGTTGTGTTTTGTTTCATTCACACATGTTTGAAAAATCCTGTATTATTATTAGTCTGTTTACATCTCCAAAGCTCAAAATGCTCTGTTCCACCTTGTGATATCATGAAGCAGTAGTTTTCAAGTGAACAGCTCCTTTTACCTTAAGTTCAGTAGAGGCATGGCGACAGCTGGTTGGCAACAGTGTCTGGAGAGAATTTTCCCATACTGCACCTGCCGGTGGGTTTTTTGCTCTCTGGCACCAAGGATCGTGCGTTATCGAGAGACTGAGGATGGGACAATATGTTTCCTGATGTCTATGTTAGATCATGTTTCCATCTTCTTCACTGTGAAGCCCCAAGGGGCAACTATTGTTGTGATTCTGGGCTATAGAAATAAAATGGAATTGAACTGAAATTGAAAATTGAAGTAGAGGTTGGCAATTCCAAGGCTGAAATCATCGATGTGATTCTAGTGACTGTGTACGGAGTTTAAAAACACAGTGGAGCACTTCCTGTATAACCACATGACACCACATGAGTGTTTTCTGTTTGAAGAACTCAGCCCAATTTTGTGTGTTAATCATGTGTGAATGAAACAAAACACAACTTCAAGTATGATTTTGATGAGGAAACAACATTACAACGTCAGAAACCAGCGTAAGATGAACCCTTTAACCTTATGCTACTGCAAACGTTCCTCCCTCGAGACAGCACACTGAGACTCGCCTCCCTCTGGACAAGTGTTGGACACCCCCACTGCTCCTTTACCATCACTCTCGTGCTCTTGTAGTCTATCCAGGATGCCACTGACAAACACAAGATCCGTGCTCCCTGGACGGCTGCAGCAGTAGAGTCTGTGTGTCCGGGGGCTGGGGCTGGAGATGACCACATTAACATGCTACAGCGTTCCCAACTTGTGTGCACAGAATGGAGAGCAGCCCTAATAGCTCTGGCAACAGAAAGCCCATCTGCATTCTGCTACTGGTGCATCTTTTTTACCCTTCTCAACACATAGGGATGATTTGTAGGTGGGGACAGGGAGCTCGGCCAATAACACTCGCAATTATTAATGTGCAAATAAGATTCCTTGAAAGACGCTGTTAAGTCACATTTCTTTATACAGTCGGAGCAATTTGGCCGGTCATAAAAGTTGGTTTTACTGTCGGCAGTGAGAGAGCTGGACCGTGGAGTAATGGAGTCCTAAACTATACAATATATACTCATAATTGACCTTTTGGTGACCATTGACTGGGCATACATTAGCCTGCTGTCATTCTGATTTATTGTGAAATTATTTAGTTGCAAACTCATAACTTAAAACGTGCTTATATGAGTATGGTGTGACGTTGGGTCTGCAGACGTGGTGCTCATATTTCTGGCGCGTGGAACAGGTGCAGTATTACAGCCTAATTTTCTGCAATGTAATGAAGCTCCTAATGTAAAACTGCACTCGCATGTTTCATATCTGCACCTACGCAGCACATTAGGCAAAAATATGGCAGCCTGGATTCCAAAACATGTTTCCTTTTTATGTGATTTGAAAAATAATATCAGTATCAATAATTATAATTGGAAATAGCAGGGTGTGTGTACCATCTCGAAATTTGGACCGAAGTGAGACTAGATCCATATCTGAACCTGGACTTGGACTAAATTAGGACTAGGACAGAAGCAAACCAGGACATTAACTCACTCCAAATGTAAATAAATAAAATCATCAGAAACCCTGATTAGTATTAGTTCAGTATAATTATTGCAGTTACCAAGTCATTTCCATCCTTTTACTGTGCTGTTCTGCTGTTGTTTGAATTGACAGCTAAAAAGTAAAATGAAATATAATAATAATATTGCCAAATTCTGCCATAAACATTCGTGACACTGTTTTGCAAAATCCCAAGTCCACCTCTGGGAAATACTGCATCTTTTTATTCATAGCAAACCCATCAGTGGAGACAGCCCCCTCTGATTCTCCATCTGATCTTCCAATAAGTGACTACATGCAGAGCCCATTTCCTGCATTGTTGTTCCCGGCCGGTCGCACATTCACTCTCACACAGGGCTACAGATGTCACATACAAACCACAGGGTCACCGCTTATTGCAAACACAAGACAAAACTCGAGTCTTCCCCTGGGCACCACCTTGTCTACCTCCTCCACCTCACCTCCCTGGGCCTTATTTCAGTTTGTGCTGCAGGTTATAAAGGATATCAGGAGGTGCAGTTTTACAAGCTATTGTCGGCTGCACTTGGATTAACCCCTTCAGCGTGAGGAGGCGATGAGTGAAGTAGTAGTGTGGATCACAAAATGTATTCTGTACAAAAGGAGTCAAAGTAATGTTCTTCAGCGGTAAAAGAAATCACATAAAAAGCAACGGACGTCGCCAACATTCCCTGGGGATGTGAAGCTAACTGAAAGCACTACTCTCTTAGAAGCTTTGTTACTCAAATTAAACTTAATTTGAGCTTTATTTTAACACAATCCGACCAGACAGAGCTGACACAAGGGGAACTACAACAGGTGAGCTGGTTGGTGCACTTACAAAGTCTCTCACACATAAACTTGCACTCACAGGCTAGCACTGGCCAACAGTGTTTTAGTTACACTGCATATTTCTCTGTTCTGGCCAAGATTTTAAAACTTATAACAGGTTATTCATCTTGTTTTCAGATTTATAATATACTTACTAACTCTGAGACAGCTTCTTTCTAGGCAAGAGGTAGTTTATTTTAAGATAATGTGTCAAGTAATATTATCTGTCCCTGCAGCAAGATGCCTGTCAGTGTAGCAAGATAATTTCACTACTTTTAAGTCATTTTCTGACAGATGTAAGTGTTTATTTACGAAATTATATATGAAAATCCAACTCCTAAAAAGGACCACGAATGCTTGTATTCACCACAAGCTCCTGAAAATAACTTCAATCCATTTAGAGTTTTTTCTTGACTTTTCAGAATATTTTCAGAATATGTTAAAACTTTTCTGTCTGTATTTGCTAATGTGTGCCTCATTTCACCATGGTACCTGCTGAACAATACGCCAGCAGATGGGTATAGTATATGTGTAGTATATAGAATACTCCCAGCATTGTTATAATACGTGTGTACATTTTTATATTTCTATTCCAATAACATTCCCATATAATTCCCACTGAAAGCCACTTGACCCTGTGCGCTCCTCACTAAATCCTATGGCACATTTAATTAGTGTTAAAAGTTCATTTTGCAGCCCACCTCTTTGTCTGGCAGGGCTGCGGAACAGAAGTCCCTCTGGTCTGATCACCCTTTGGATGAACTCGTTCATTATCTTAGTCTCAAGTTAGATACACTTCTACATCTTCATCACTGCTACGATATTTAAAGGCATGTGGTGTTTTTCAGAGAAGAGATATTGTGTTATTGTGTTTTACAGCTGCATCATGTTAAAGGTCCTACATTACACAAAATGGGAGCTTCATGATATGATATAATGCTGTTATCTCATCAAAAACATACATGTTTCATTCATGCATGTCTGAGTAATCCTGCATTATGAGTCTGTCTACATCTCCAAAGCTTAAAATGCTCTGTTCCACCTTGTGATGTCATGAAGTGGTAATATTTATGTGAACAGCCACCGTTTAACTTTTGTTCAGCACAGATGGGAGATTATGAAAATGATTACAGTGAAGGTGTATGGAGTTTACAAACACAGTGGAGCACTTCCTGTATTAAAACATGACATCACAAGGTGGAACAGAGTGTTTGAGAAAAGAACTCCGCCTAAATATGCAGGATTTGTGTGTTAAAAATGTGTGAATGAAGCAAAACACAACTTCAGGCACGTTTTTGATGAGGAAACAACATTATGACATATAAAAATAGCCTAATATAGACCCTTTAAAATCTGCATTATGTCAAAATAATGAAACAATAAGGAATAGTTCATTTGGAGATCTTGGTCCTTGGTTAGTCCTAGTTGTGCACGATTATCCCTGGTTTAATTGTACAAAACATGCATTTTATTATTTTTAATCTGCTTTCTGTTGGCTTATTTAGGGCAATAACACTTAGTCCTCATGTAGTTTGGGTTTGGTCCTGATTTAGTCCAGGTTTAGTCCAAGTTTAGCTCTAAAATTAGCCCCAGTTTTGTGTGAGTGTGAGTATGAACACACCTTTAATCTAGGCTTTTCTTCACTATCCAAGAGCTCAAAGCTGCGAAATTATCGAGAAACATAGAGACACACACAGGCCTGGGCTGGTTGTCAAATTGAAAAAACACACTGCTTCAATGTATCTTATTTTCACAGAACTGGGTATCCATGCTGTATTGTGCTCCGTTTCGCTTTGTATTTGCTGTACTTTAAAGGATTTATCATAGTCAGGACATGTCTCAGGCTCAAGGAACATTTTTCAGATATGAGATTCGCCGACCACAGGGTAAAACGCGCACATGGAGAAGACATATGGGCCTCTCAGTGCAGTGATAAGGGCCAGACAGAGGTGAGCCTTATCCAGTGTGTCTGCAGATAAAGATAGTGTGGGCTTTTCACATTACTCCAGACGCGGCCGTGTAGCTGCTCTTATCGTTGAAGTGTGAGGAGGTAGAAACAGCACACCCAGAGAGCTGTCCTCAAACTCCTCTTTCGTCGCAAATTTAGAATACGGTTTTGGGGCTTGACATTTTGTTTGGCTGTTCTGGGATCTGTAGATGAGGTTTAAGATGAAGCGTGTTTAAAGGTTCTGCATTACGTAAACTTGACTCATGTGTTGTTACCTCTTCAAAAACATACCTGGAGTTATGTTTTGTTTTATTCACAACATGTTTGAGTCATCCTGTTTTATTAGTTGGCCTACAGCTCCTAAGTTAACCCTATAACGCCCAACGTATCATATTTGATACACGAGTTTTCAGCCCTCCACTTTTTCCCCTAAAAAACCTGATGTATACAATCAGATACATGCAATGCACCACAATATGATCTGTGAAATACTACCTACACCTTATTTAATCCTACCTGCACCTTTGTATATGACTATATTTTATTACATTTCTACTATATCTGTATTTTATTCTGTTTTTTACTATGTTGTTTACTTATTTCCCTTGAATCTTGAATCCAAAAATAATGGAAATGTTTCCCAGACTTCCACTCCGCCAGTTCCATTGGTGGATTTCTCATTACTGCATTATGGTAGCACTTTTTATCTTTGGAATTACACATTTGTTGGATTTGTTTATGTTTTATTATGTTTTGTTCAGGAAAAAAGAATCTTTGAGCATTGTGACCTGACGTATCAAATATGATACAAATTGAAACTAATATATGGAAAACGATATTTGAAAATGTTTTTGCTTGTTTGTTCAGAGGGACCAGTAAAGGCTTGGAATGAATGGAAAGAATTGGACTTTTCTGTCAATTATTTAATGGTTTGGTGCTTTGTAGGGTTAAAAATGCTTTGCTCCACCTTGTGATGTCATGTAGTGGTAGTTTTCAAATTTGCAGCTACTTTTTAGCTTTAGTTCAGTAGAGTAGAGGGGTAATTCTAGTGCAGAAATGATCCAAATGATTCTAGTGAATGCTTTTGATACTTTTTTTTCAAGCAGTTATTGCTTGGTGTGGAATTTCACAGTTTGGTACTAAACCTTTCTATTTTCACGGAGAGTTACGGGTTAGATCTGTGGAGAGGTGACCCCCTCACAGTCAGAATGCCTGTTTTTCTAGGTACTTTTGAGCTATAAAACCACCTGTACTTGAGAAAATGATTGGGAGAGATGTTTAACGTCCGTGGAGAGTCAGTGCTATTACAGATCCATAGAAACAAGCAGTCACAAAGTTACATAGTTCACTTTTAAAAACATAGTGGAGCACTGTTTTACTGTATTACCACATGACATGACAAGATGGGGCAGAGCGTTTTAGCGTGAGAAAAGATCAGAGCCTAAATATGCAGGATTTGTGTGTTAAAACATGTGCAAATGAAACAAAACACAACTCCGGGTATGTTTTCGATGAGGAAATAGCATTCTAACATGCCTTAAACCTCACCAGAGTCGATTTTGTAAAATGTACGAACTTTAAAACTGAAATTACAATTTGGATACTCAATTTGATTTCTTTTTTTTCTTTCAATGCAACCGAAAGCTTTTTGAACAGAACCAAACGAGCACCAACACAAATCGTTTTTTACGGAGCCTCTAGTGAAGGTCACGAGAAAGCAGAGGCAAACAGCACAGGGACTTTTATCAATTCATGCCACGTTTTGAATGAAAAGCAACTGAAGCCACACCATCCATTCACCACAGCCCCGACTGTCCAATTAGTCTTATCTGTGCTCGGCAAGAACAAAATGTGTCACTTAATAGAAAAATGTGATAGAAAGTGTGAATGCAACTGTCCGAAGAATCAAGAACAGCATACATCACCTCTTTAAGGACTAATTATATAATCATTTCAAAGCTCGAGTCGCTGCCACTTTCGTATGACGCTGCGGGTCGACCGGACCCAAATGACAAATGCAGATTTCAATTAAAGATGGCTTTTGTGAGTGGAAATTATATCGGTCTAGAAAGGCTATGAGTTAAGTTAACAGCGTGTCCGGGACTAATGAATCACCGGGAGTACCAATGCAAAGTTTTAAGTACACAAGTGTCTGAGTGATTTGTGTCCGTACTTCTTATTAAAGGTCCTGTATTACATGAGTTGTGTTTAGTAATTCTGCATTATTATTAGTCTGTTGGCATCTCCAAAGCTCAAAATGCTCTGTTCCGCCTTGTGATGACATCAAATAGGGGGTTTTCAAGTGAAAAGGCAAAGGCAAGTTTATTTGTACAGCACAATTCGTACACAAAGTAATTCAAAGTGCTTTACAGAATAAGAAATACATTAAAATCACAATACAAACAAATCAAAACATAAATAATCATCATAAAATTTTAAAATAGAGATGGGACATTAAATTAGAGAGAATTAGAGAAGAGCAGAGTGCGGAATGGTAATTGAAAACCTGAAAAGCGCCTTTTTACCTGTACTTCTGCGAGGGCTGGTTGTTCTAGGTTTGAAATAATTCAGATGGTTTTAACCTCCTGAGACCTGAGCGTTTGTCAGTGCATTTTTGATTTCTTCTTGCTATTTAGGATAAGTAGGACCTAATAAGTACAATAACTAGTTTTTGCTGTTTATTTCAAGCCCTAAACAGGCCAAATGTGACGCAGGTCGACCGTGAGCGGGTTGGGGTTCAGTGAGCGAGGTTAAAAACACAGACAAAGGCGTGAAAACGTGGTCCACAGTTTTCATTTTTTCTGGTTTTCAATTGTTACAAAAAAAAGTGGAGGTGCAAAAAGGTACAAAATGGAGGCAGGCAGCAGTTTCCTCTCCAGCAGCAGAACCGTTCAGCGATTTACAACTTTAAACTCTTTAAATATTCCCAAATTTACCTAACAACACAATGTCCCAATGTCCTCAAATGACGACATGACATTTACTGATGCTCTCGTCGGCTGTGATCATTAAAACTGGTCAAATGTTAATGCCGTATGAAGATAGAGACATTATTCTACTTAAATACATTGGTTTCATTCATAAAATTTGGATATAAACTTTACCGTGCTGTGTTTTCTCTTTCGGGAGCTGCTGTAGAGGTTTTTTTGTTCATTTCCCGCCATTTTTTAAAAATTGAAATTGGTGTAATATGATATCAGCACAAGACGCACAGGCTGTGTCCTTCAATGTGGCGAACGGATGAAAGTTTAAAAAAATTTAAAATCGTGGCGCTAAGAGGCAAAAATGTAATGTCCTCGTATGAAGCCGCGGGGTCTCAAGAGGTTAATGAAGGTGCTTGGAGTTTAAAAACACAGCGGAGCACTCCCTGTGTCGCCACATGATTCACATAAGGTTGAGCAGAGTGTTTTCTGTTTGAGAGAAGAACCAAACTATTACTTATCTCAGGTAAAAGAAGTTCTATATTTTGTTGAAGAATCTTTGAGGAGATATCGTCTGCATTTGAGAGACATGTTCAAACAGAATACAGACGGGACCGGCACTTTCTGAATGTCAAAATGTGTCGTCTTACACATGGAAAGAAATAAATTAAATGATTTTGCTGTTTACATGTCATTTTGATAAGCTTTTACATCTGATAATCTGATTTTAACTGTTCGTGTAACCACAGCCAATCTGAATCTTTGTTGAAGTTGCCATATTAGGATTCATTAACTTTCTAATTTACAGCTTTCTAGCATAAACACATGCAGTACATTCCCTTACTCCTTCTATTGGTCAGCTTCTTTCATGCTTTGACTGGGTGACAAGTGGATTCAACCAATCACAGTGAACTATTAACTCTCAGAAACGAAATCAAAATGGCCATCTCGGCTCTAAAAAGCATTTTATCTGACACACCACACTCCTACTTCAGATAGCCGCTCTATGAATAGGTCAGTAATTGTAACAACAGGCCCATAACAGCAACCTTCTCTATGCATCCTAATTTGAAAAAGGCTATTTTACAAAATCACACACTGTAATGTCTCCATCAGAAACACATTTCATTTTCAAAGTCATTTTTCAAAACCGTCATTGCATCTTTTAGCATTATCGCAACTACTTCCCTCATTTTTACATTTTGAAGGTGTCTTTTTCACAACTGGGAATGAATAAATCATGTCATCTCATCAATACCACACTGGCCAATGTCTGTAGCAATGCCCATCTCCAGCGCCTTTCCGCACAGCCCAAATTTGCACTTCCTGGTTCCCCTCTCTCCACTGACAGCTAACGGATAACTTGATTGCCCCTGAGTGTAAGACTTTGAATTGTTTTGTCTTCTCTCCTTCTTGGCAAAAGTGCCCAGGGCGAGGGAAAAAAAAAAAAAAAAAAGTTTAGAGAGAGTGAAAAAAATTAAGAAGTCAGAAAATTGATTGCAGCAAGTTTACATCAGACAGTAATGTAGAACAGCTTTTATCAGCACAAGCAAAGGGGGAGCTGGTGATTGGTTCATGCTAATGTTTTTCTCAAGGCTGTTATGTTAATGAATGTGGAGAGCAAACTAGATGCAAGTAGTTCATATACGAGGGAGCTCAAGGATAGGTGCACAACACTATAGTGATGTTCAATAGCACCGGCAGAACCACTTTTATAGGCAAAGATGACACTGTACTGAAATGGAGCTGCTTATAGGGGAAATACATATATGAGCTTTTAACCAACTGTTATGTTACTGGTTTCAATCATTGTTATTTTGTTTTGGGCTGTATTTTGGACAGATTCATGGATGTTTGGGTGTTGTGTTTGAGAAAAATCCCATTTTCACCTACCCCCTATCTCCACCCACAGTATTTTGCCTTCCTGTGTACCTACTTGCAGATATTCACAATCTGCAGGCTCCTGGTCATACATGTCGGCCCAGTGAGGTTCACTGGTCTTTCGATCATTTATTTTAATTATATTCTTTTTTTTAGATCAATGTTTAGTTTGTTTTTAGGTCTGACTGTTTTGAAAAAAATAAAAGACAGACAAACAAACAAAAAACATAAGATAAAACATGTAAGATTCAAGAATGTTCAGTATCACCGTATTTTAACAATAAAAAGTGTAGTGCCAGGATGAAGCGCTGGGGCCTCTCAGGTCTTCGGTTTTGAACAGGGTCAATGGACTAATTTAGATAATTAAGCTGATCAAATACTCCCCCCATAAACTGAGCTTTAAGTCATGTAATAATGTTACTTCATCAAAAACATAGAGTTATGTTGTCCAAAGCTCAAAATGCTCCGTTCCACCACCTTTTATCTTCTGTTCAGTAGAGATGGAGACAGAATTACTGACATCACAAGGTGATGATGAGTGTTTTCAGTTTGAGAGAAGAACTGAGAGAAGAATCTACAGAACCTGTGTGTTGAACATGTGTGAACTCCAGGTCTGTTTGTGATGAGTAAACAACATTATAACACAACCACTGATACAGTGTAAATAAAACATAAAGGAACAAACCATAACCTTGATTGGAAATGGAAATGACAAAATGATGGTTGTTATATGGAAGTTTGTGCTTGATGAGTTAAAATGTAAGCTACAATTACATGATTACATCAAATGATGGGGTCTGGTTCTGTCTCAACAAAACAAACAGATTTGAAGAAAATAAGTCTGCAAACATCTTGGGAAAACTACTGAATTGTGAGAGCGGAGATGTCATTCAAAATGATAAGGGGAGGTATTTGTATTCGCTGTGTTGGGAAGAAGACACTGAAAATGTTTTTACTTACAGAATACTGAATACCTGAATGAAATGTATTTCTCTGAATACTTGGAATATTTTTACATCAAACTGGGTTAGATTATAGTGAGAAAAATACAATATAGTATTAAAAACAGCTTTATATCTGATGCCATGTTTGACATGCATTTATTTATGTCTAATATGACACACAGCCCCACGAAACTCACTAATAACTTGCAGCACAAAACCCAAATTACATGATGAAGTACTGAGATTTTTAATTTTTTTTAATTTAGGGATGTAACTGTATCCTTCCGTCATGTTGATCACTATTTCATCTTTGCACTGTTTCCTCCTTACGAACTGTTGTACTGCAAATAGCTGAGATATATTTGTATTACTCTTTGTTATTAGAATATATTGTGATCCGTGAGCTACAGATGTTTTCTCTTGTGGATCAGTAAAGTTAGTCTGAGTCTCTGTCTAAATCCCGCCGAATGAAAGAGGAATTGCACTGAATACAGTTATTCTAAATGCGTGTTCTGAGTATGTATTTTTTGGGTACGTGTGTTTAGTTACTTCTCAACACTGGGTATTTGTCCTCTGCGTCTGGCTCTTCCCTCACAGCTGCCGGGACGGGTCCGGAGCAGTGGATAAGTGACATTATCTCCAGTAAACCGCCTCATGTGCCTGTATTACGTTTCTCATAATGACCATAACTATATTTTTATGATCCGAATGAAAAATTAAAGGGGCCATATTACGCTATTTCCTGGAGTTGTGTTTTGTTTCACTCCATTCACACATGTTTAACACGTAAACTCTGTATAATTAGGCTGTCGTACACTTTCACTTGATTTATTTGGATAATATCAGCCCTGGAGTTTCCTATCTCTGCTGAACTAAAGGGAAAAGGTAGCTGTTAAATTGGTAAACATATCTTGGGAATTCTGAGTTTTGGAGATGTTCACAGCCTAAGAATTCAGGATTATTTAAATGTGTGAATGAAATAAAATACAACTAAGGAGGTAACAACATTCTAACATGGTTTAAAGATCACAAGAGTCAATTTAGTGTAATATAGGAGCTTTAAATATGACTCAAATTCCACAATATTACTTATTCCCCTCCAAATCAACTCAGACATGTTCTCAGATGGAGTAACGACATGTGACTGTTTCAAGGAATAAGTTATGTCTTTCTTTAGGGCCAAATTTTACAATGCAGTGATAAAAACACACAATCGCCGTAAATCTCTGGCGCTCTCAGAAAACCCATTTCCTGATTCAGGGGCCCCGACATTCATTACGCTCCTGTTTTCTTTAGCGCACCAACAGTTTGATTTAAGTACAGAGTTTAATAAGTTTCCCATAAAATAAATGAGATGTGGATGTAGTTAGCTGTAGCGTTCTCCTCGGGGTATCGGGGGACAAAGCGCTTACGATTAATAATTCATCTCCCTGTTTGATCCCCATCATCAGCGAAGTGCTTTTCCTCGAGCCGTACTCCCACACGGCCGGAAACGCGCAACGCCGGAACTGTGCACCTTGGTAAACCTCAGAAGTCCTTTTTTCTTTAAGTTTGGTTGTGTTGAGGGAAAAAAAAAAAGCTTAAAGAGAAAATATTTCGCCAGTTTCTCATCTGTGTTATAACGTTGTTTCCTTGTCAAAAACGTACCCGGAGTTTTGTTTTGTTTTGTTCCGTTCACACGTGTTTGACGCACGATATTTAGGCTGAGTTTTTCTCTCGAACTGAAAATAGCCGGCTCCACCTTGTGATGTCACGTGGTAATGCAGGGAGCGCTCCACTGTGCTTTTAAACTCCGTACACCTTCGCTAGAATTGGATCATTTCAACCCAGGAATTGCCCGTCTCTTCTGAACGAAATGTAAAAATGCAGCTGTCGGATTGAAAACTACCACTTCATGACATCACAAGGTGGAAACAGAGCTTTGGAAATTAGACAGAACAATAATGAAGGATTACTCAAACGTGTGAAATAAAAAAAACACAACTCCCGGTATGTTTATGAGGAGGTAACAGCATTTTAAAACAGCTTAAAACTCACATCATCTACAACCTTTAATGATTATTCTTTAGTCGTTGCAATTAAGTTATATGGCAGATTTATGTGATTTTTTTATATTAAATAATCATAATTGGCTGTGTAATCCGTTGGTAATTCATCAAATTTGACTAATTATAACCTCTGAGATATTATTGGGTTCAAAATGAAAAGGAAATGGACAATAGGTGAAGTCCAGATATGGATCACTGCTCAATTTGAATGAGTCTCTATCAGATATGATGAGTATTTTACCATATTAATACTGCACAAAAAAATTAATTATGTGGCTACACGGCAAGATTGTTTGTATTATTACATTTTTGTGAAGCTTTTTGCCGCCTTTTGACTGAGCCGTTTTAATTAATTTGCTATATTTTTTTAATCATATGCAAAATACGCAGCATTCTAAAGTTGATTATAATGATTGTAAGAGACACTTGTTAGATTTAGAGCAGGTCATGACTTTTATCTCATGGAAAACAGACCCGGGGTTCTGATTTGTTTCGTTCACACATGTTTGAGTGATTCTTTTTCAAAACAAAGGGCTTACCGTATTACCGCATGACCTCACAAGGTGGAACAGAGTGTTTTCTGTTTGAGGAAAGAGAAAGAAAATAGCATTTACTCATTTTAGACCTCTTCCATGAGTAACTGTGATTATAATGAGACGTGTTTTTAAATGACAAATTCAGGTTTTTCCTAAAATACACCTCACTTCATCTGAAAATTAACAAATAATTTAACAGATGACAGAAATTAATTACTAATTGGGAACACCCTGGCATTTGATTCGAGTTCTGTTAACAGCGGGGCTCCGGTTGTGCTGTGCGGGGAGGTGATGGCCCAAACCAGGCTTTTGTGCGCTCCATTTATTCAGTGTGAGAAACGTCTTTATCCAGGGTCCCCCCAGGACCGCCGAGGCTGCCAGACAAAATGGGCTGCCGAATGAAAAGTAAAGTTTCATTATAAGACTCTGGTATCATATCTCTGCCTGTTTCTCACCCGTTATTGTTGTTTCTTGAAAAATATGAACTGATTTTTCTGTCAATGTGTCGCGTCACTGTTGCACCCAGATCAATCTTTTTGGTGCCATTAGCTGGTGTCAATCAACTCAGCTATTTGTACAAGTGTAATAACGACATAAGAGTGATAACTGTGGTGGGAAACCTTTACTTTGTTTTCTGTTGGGATCCATTTAAGATAAAGAATGTATTTTATGGGTTTAGATACTGTAAACTAACAACTGCTGAAACGTTTCTGTGTTCCTGCTACATGTGATGGTGTAATGTGCTGTTCCTGGAGTATCTCAGGACAGGACACTCTGCTCTGTCTTTGTCCACTGTTTTTAAAACAATCTGCTGCTTTGCTTATTCTCATCATTTAGAACAGTGAGATCCTTGGGGTAAATCTGCTCGATGCCTCAGCTGAACCCGATGTCTAGTCTCTGTTTGGAGGTAGTTTAAGTATGTTCTACCACATGTTGATGTTATGATGTTTGTCGACTGTAGAAGAGCCTGTTTTTGTTTTGCCGTGGGTAAGATTAGGGAGAGACGGACCTTACGTGAGGGACAGAAGGTTTCGTTTTCATTTTCTCTGTATTGCTTTAATAAATCCAGGCTCTTTGATTTAACACAACTTCTCTCCAGTTTTATTCTTTTCAGATTTAAAAATCCACAACAATAACTACACCTTTTTCAAGCAACATATGTCATGTTGCAGTAAATCTACATGGTATAAGCAGTTGTTGAGGTAAAAAGTCTACTGTATACTTTACTCTGGCCTTTGGAAGTTGTAAAAAGCCCTAATAAACTAATTATGGTGAATAAATTGGATGCCTGGCTCTAGGTGACTGAGGGGCATTTAAAAAGAGCAATTAAAATTAACTTGTTCAGTTTTTCACATTTGTAAGACAGTAAAAATCAGGTACGGTGCCTATAATCTCTAATCCATGTAAAATCTTTATTTTCATCTCATAAAACTCACTCGGGTGAAGCTATAATTAAATATAGGCTGTTAGTTTGAATGAAAAATGTTGTTTCCATGACAGAAATAGTGATTGTCTTAGATTTTAAGTTGTTGGTAGTGAGTTTTTTACCATTTGATGCTAACTGAAGGCATGCACTGTCTGAGGCTTTTAATGTGAGCTTTATTTCTGACCGTGGCAACTGATGAACATCGCTTCATACACATACATACTACAAACGTATCACTATTGACAAACCATTGCAGATGTCTCAGAAGATTGCTGCAAATGTTCATTATTATTAGCCGTACTTTCCTCACACACGCTTCTGTTATTGCTTGAAAAATACAAACACATTTTTCTATTCCTGTCTCCCCATTGTTGCACTGAGATCAATCTCTTTTTTTGGCGTAATTATTTGTTGCTAATCAGCTCACACCTTGTCCAGAGTGACAGACTAATGCTACGGAAATGCGATTTATATGACTTGGCCTAATTGAGATGCATCGTTCAAATAAAAAACAAATCAGAGCCTTTATAAAATGGACTAAACCATGCAGGCAACACACTGGCCATTTGCAATCATTTCTGCCTCGTAAAGCAGAGGAAATTACGTGTTGGGTTAGCTTGATTTTGAAATATTGATCAGTGTCCTGTGTAGTTAATCAGAGAGCTAACTGTGTATAAACTGTACATATGTGTAGCAACAAGACTGACTAATCAATTCTATTAATATGTATGGGTTGGTAGATGTAGAGCAGAATTACAAAGCTTGCATGTTGTTAGGGGTCAGTCAAATTATTGTTTCTATGGACATGTCATTGCTCTGCTTAGAACGTTCCACTTATTACAGACATTAAACAGATCTAACTTACATTTATTCAATTACAGGTGGATTTATTGCTCAAAAATACCTAGAAAAACAGGCGTTCTCCACAGATCTGTCCTGTTACTTGGTCTGATTTCGTCTTCATGAAGATGGAAAGGCATAATGTCACGCACTGCACCTTTAAATTTCAAATCAAGTGGAGCTGGTTCTGCTGCTCATATTCAACTTTTAAGTTCAACTATTTTGTTTTCTTTTTTTATTGTGATGGTTAGCTGCTGTTTGCGGTAAATAATCACATGCTAAATAGGATCGCTTTGGCTATGACCTCAGGAGCATCTCTCCTCAGTTGGACACATGCTTTTATCTCTAATCTAATGCATTATGCATGTTTGAATAAAGATAGTCAGGAGTCATCTGTGTACCACTTCTGAAAATATAATGACTGGAGACAATGACAAAGCATGTTAGAAAGGCAGAAAAGAGGTTGTGACAAAAATATGATTTCTAGATCCAGCTTTCCCACCCCAAGGGGAGTATTCATTCTAGCTCCAGTTCAGTACTTTCAGAAATGAGAATGTCACCCATACGGCTACCTACCTTTATTACTATTTCCAGAAATATATTAGTAAGTCTAACAAAAGCATTTGTTATAGTTAGGTTAATAAAAGTATTATTATTATGATGCATGGAAAGCTGCAAAGTTTCCATTATTGTGATCAAGCTATGAACTGTCCGTGGTGCTGAAATAGTATCTGGTACTTTTATCATTAAAGATGCACTAGTAACTTTTAGATTAGGTTTGGGTTCACCACCTTCTTGTCTCCAAGGGATGTGATTGTTTTTCTGGAAAGTTCCACATTATGGCATTAAACATATCTAACTCGCATTCATTCAATTATACTGTAGGTGTTTTGATGTGCATTCTTAGTGTGAGTGGGACTGAATTCCCCAAGATTGCTCCTGTGGTGTCACCTGCTAGTCTTGATAATTTAATGCCATATTGTGGAACATTCCAGGCAAATTTTGATGGATGGCTGCAAACCGTATATCTATAAACATACTTAAAGGGACAGCGTAACTTTCTGGGTGGAGGGGCCAGCGCCATGGAGATTTGCCTTAAATTTTTCACAGTTTGACAGTAAATTGATCTGTTTCCATGGAGACAAGCACCAAGCTAATTTACAGGTCCAGTTTATGGAAAGATGGCCCACTTACAATAGCAAACCTAGAATTAAACAACAAACAAGTTTAATGCCATACTGTGGTACATTCCAGGTAAAGAAATCTCAACACAGGGGTCTCCAACCTGTATTTCGGGAGCTACCGATAGGTTTCCATGAACTTCTAAGATGCTCATCAAGAGATTTTTGAATTACATGTATTGTACTAAATAAGTAAAATCTGATTAATTAAATGTCTTTAACCATTGTACATCTATAATTTTGATGCTTAACTTTGTGCACTAATAAATGTTTTATAGGCATCTAACTCCACCTTATTTAAAGCTTGACGTGGCTCTTGTATACGCTAAATTTCTTATGAGCGCTAAAACTAGTAGCTCTCTGGCATTTTAATTTTGTAAAAGTTGTTCACCAGAGGACAAAGGTTGGAGACCCCTGCCCCAGCAAATCTCCATGGACACAACCAGGTGCTGAACTCTTACCAGAAAAGTTACATAATGCCCTTTTAGCGCATTACCCATATTAATCTTATGACTTGAAGTAAACTGGCAAAAACAACATCCCTGGGGCTTTGAAGTGAGTTGTGCTTATAGATAAGACAATGGACTCTCGATGCACCAGTACATCTTAAACCAGGTGAAGTCAGTCTGACAGGTAATAAGCCTTAGACATAACTGCTATAGTGTCTCTTTATCATTTTACATCATATATAACTTGTATAACACTACATTACTATACATCCCCTATACCCGCAGACATTCTTATATCCTATGGAGGAGCCAGCGTGGCCCCTCCCTCCTCTGGCCCATGCCGAGAGCCGGTGCTTGAGTGGGAGACAGGAGGGTGATGAATGCGCGGCTCACCTCGCTCCTGTCTCTGCACCTGACACAGGGCTGTAATCTGTTACACAGCTGCAGTCTCACTATTAACTCCTGACAGGAGCGCACCTGCTAGCGCACTCGCACTGACCTGCACTCCCCCACACTCCCATTCACTCACAGGCCACGAGACGCACACAAATGCTAACTACGGAGGTGTCAAAGGCAGAGAGAGAAGTATTACGAAGCTGAGAGGTGATGTAACTTTAGTTTACAACAAAAGGACACTGTTTCCTAAAGGCAGAAAAATAAAACGATGAAAGGAAAGCAGTACACAATAGCTGAATCACATTGTTATTATGACTTTATTCAGGTCAGTTTTGAAGCATTTTAAGGTCATTTTAAAAGTTTTCATGGTGAGATTTCTGATTTTGAGGTTCCTAGAGGCATATAGTGACCAGTAGATCTCCTTTTTTTAAAAAAAATGTTATCTTATACAAAACTGTTTCTTGTGAGCATTAAGTTCTGCTTGAATGTTATTACCTCCTCAAAAAGCATAGACTACTTGAAGTTGTGTTTAATTTCATTCACCACCATTTATTATTAGTCTGTCTACATCTCCAAAGCTTAAAATGCTCTGTTCCACCTTGTGATGTTCCTGAAGCAGTAGTTTTCAAGTTGACAGCTACTTTTTACCTTTAGTTTAGTAGAGATCAGCAGTTCCAGGGCTGAACTTATCCAAATTATTCTAGTTAAGGTGTGTGGAGTTTAAAAACACAGTGGAGCACTTCCTGTATTTCCGTTTGACATCTCGAGGTGGAACAGAGTGGGTGTGTTAAACGTGTTAAACATCTCCAAGTTGTTTTTGATGAGGAAACAAATCAGAAAATAGTGTAATATGGGCCCTACCATTTCTTTGTATATGAGTAAATACTTTATAAATTTCTGTTTGCACTTTTACTTCTACTAACTTAAGACACTGATGTTTGGTAAACCATAAGTGAATGTACTTGTTTTGTAATGTTGAACAGTAATTCCAAGGTTTTTAGTTTCCCTCAGTTTTGTCTCAAATAAAAGAACTAAAGAGTGCCGTACTTGATTGTTTTGATTGTGCTGTTAATGCTAAATCTTCAAAACATCAATTATGCCAGTTCAGTAAACATGCTGATTGCACCAGTGAAACAGCAGTCTGCAGTGTACACAGAGCAGAAGGGGGTCAGACATTGCCCCCATCCCCCTCATTTGTTCCCTTAAAATTCCCTTTTTAAAACCAACTACAGCTATTTGTTTGAGTTGAGCCTTTTTACACTGCAGAGCTCCAGGCCCTTTGTGCATGGCTTGGCACAAAAATATTCACATTATAAAGCAAAAGTGGAAGTATATCTCTTTGGTAATGTCTCAAGTGAGGCGTGCAGTCAATATACGTAAATGCATAAGAAATGGTCCGGGTCCGGGCTATGAGGGACCAGTCGCTTGTTCGCTCGCTAAACTTCTGTGTGGAGTTTGGGGAACTGGGGACTTAAAGGGCTTCACCATTTTTATGTTATAAAGTAAGACAGGTATTTTGTCATAGTACTAGTACATGTTGTAATAGCAGGTGTCAAAGGTTCATTGAAAGTGCTGTTTGCTGTCAGCGCCTAATTATAAACTGTTTTATCCTCCTTGAACCAGGAAGTAACACTGATCACTGTTACCATGCTAGTTGCTAGCATAGAATGCTGTTAAAAACTCATTGCTGTGCATATTTAGGATGCTAAAAATGTGTTAGGAAGGTGAAGTTTGGACTGCTATAAACAGCTTTCACTGAACTAGTTCTGTTTATCATGTTTTTAAGATTATGAAAGTCACGACCTAAATTTGTGTTATTTCTGGGTTTGCCACAAAACGCACAAGTGCTTAATCAGAGCTGTGGTTTCATTGCCAGAACTTTGTGGCCAAATCAGACACAGTTCACTGTCAACATCATCAAACATTTTATTGATCACAAACCTGGAAGACACAACTGTGTGCGTCACTGTTGAAAGATTTGGAGTGAGAGTGGGTGGACTGTGTGAGAACAAGTATTGTGCCAAAGGGTTAGTGAGAACCACGAATGTTAGATTTAATTAGCTATCTCTTTGCAAAGAAAACAATAGAGTTTGGTAACATGTTGATGTTGGAAAGATTCTGCAGAATGTGACATTTCACACCTTAGTGTAATTCACACCTTAGTCTGGTTCAGTGGGCTGTACAGTAAGGAGTTCTATTATTAATTAACAGCTAAGGTGTTTCATTGTACTTAGCTCCTTCCTTCAAACAGATATTTAAGGCAACGATTCTCAGAACTCTTTCAGAGCCGAAGAATCCACTTGGATGAGTGCAAAACTTATTCACACTTAAAAACTTTTGTCTAGCTGACAGAATAAAAATTTCTTTTGTGATGGAATCTACCCGGACAACTAAGAAATTAAATAGATTTCTTCATTCAGTCGTTCGGCCATTTAAAAACATAAAATAAAAAAAATCTCTGTACACACTTGTTGTACATTAGTCTGGCTGCAGCAAAATGGCCACATGCTGTTACTGTTGTCATGGTAAACTCATGTATGTAGCACGTCTCAGCCTGCTGGATCTGCCTGGTCATTTCAGTCTCGTTGCTGTCTTCATCGTCTGTGCAGCTGGAGGCTGGAGCCGATGGGCATCCTCATCACGAGAGGAGCTAAGGATTACAATCTGATAGCGGTCGGCACTCAGGGGCCTTTAAGTACCTTATCTGCTGTCTAAATGGGGCCCAGAGCATATCCATTACTCATACAGAATTCACAAAAGGGTCAAAGAGACATCTACAGCACAGATCTGGTAATGAATCCACAGAACGCACACAGTCATTTCAGGCTTCAGGCGTCATTCACAATCACTTCAACCAGAGCGGATACTTTAGCTAAGGTTTTGAAATTAGCCTTTTTGAAAATGACCACAGTGTGTGATTTGTGTTTATTTTGTATTTTTCAGAATGCATATGACAGGTTTTCACTTACTGTGTATTTGTAATTATTTGGTTAGGTGGGATAATACAGGCTTATTAATATTTCTCATAGCTTAACCCATGAGGTAAAGGCTAGAGAGTTGTTACTATAAAAACAGAGTTGTGTTTTGTTTCATTAAAATATAAATTCTTATAGAATAAATATGTTGTGAAATTAGTGGCCTAACCTGTCTTCAGCAGTTAAAAGAATCTTAATGACTGAAATGTCCCTGCTAGACTTATAGCTCTGAGCGCTTTGTAATAGCAGGGTAGAGGTCTGCATTGATGGCTGGTAATGAAACGAAATGACTGGTGCCCGTTGCTGGTTGGTGGGTTAAAATTGCCAATGACATAGTAATTTAGAAGAACTTAACGGGTTTTGATTGCGAGGGGAAAATGAAGTGCAGTCATTTAATAGCTTTATGACAGCTATTTGGGTATTCGATAAATTGAGCTGTGATGTCCGCTCCGTAATTACACCAACGCGGTACACAGAAACAGCTGATGTAGCCGACAGCAAGGGTCAGGCTAATACCCCAAAGCTCAACCAGGAAGTCAATCACAAAGAGGGGGGGTCACACGGGTAACTGTCTGCATTTATTTACACACTCACACACAATTAACCTGCATTTGAACCTGCTACGTGGTGGGTTTGGTGGAGTTTTGTGCTAATATTGCCATGGTAACAGTATCTAATCTTTTGTGGGAATTAAAATGCTAAAAGAAGAAACACTGCACTTGTTGTGACACTAATACTGTGATTATAGCTGTTCTATATCCAGGTGATGTAGTGTCTGATAACGGTTAGCTTAGCCCACAGTACAGAATCTAAGTGGAATTGGCGATACATGTCCGGTGCACTAGACGAGGCAAGGGAAGTTTATTTTAGTACAATTTATACATAAAGTAACAGTGATTCACTGATCAATATCTAAAATGACTTTATAGAAGAATCAAGTGTGCTGACTACAGTGTTAGCAATCTGCACTGCCCAATGGGACGTTAGCACAACAAAGTGTCTGCATCCCTTATGGATAACTGCACATTTCGCTAGATTTTTTTCATGTGTACCAAAATTGCTGTGCAGCATTGCCAAACCCTATGTCACCAACTAAGAAAATAAAACTGGAGAACAGAGTAAGAACAGAGCAGGTTTATGCAGGTGGCAGTGAAAACTGGGGTTGATCCGCAATATGGCATTTTGAAAATAAGCAATTCACGATTGCTCAAACATGCAAAAAATCAGTCCAAGTACAATTTCGAAAGGGTAAATGAGAAAGGGAAACAACTATAACACGGTTAAAAGCTTTGAAAATTTGAGGACCACTGATCTAAATCACACATAATTTGTTTTGGCCAAGAATCTCTCAAATTTTTATTGTTAATATGAAAGAAATGTGCCATGGAGTTGTAACTTGTCAAATTGTGAAAACTTTAAAAATCTTTTACGAAGCAACAACCCCAGGCTCCTTTCAGTCACCCACAAACCGGTCCACACTCTTTGCCCTCATTTAATGCACTACAGACTTTGATTTAGCACAGGATATTGATTTGACCATATTGCTCTGCTGGTAAACATGAAGAGCATCTCTATATAAATCATACAAGTAAATAAGCAAAACAAAACCAAAAAACATGACAAATTTGAGCAGAGGCAGAGAGTTGTAATGTTTAAAGCTCCTCTTGGGCACAGTTAAAGTACACATAAAGATGACAGAAGTGCGTTTGGGCTGCGTTCAAGAGCCACTGGCCAGAGCTGAACACAACAGACAGTGAAATCAATAGGCCTCTGGTAGTTTATGATCTTTTTGCAGGAAGAGTGCTTATGCAGCGTTTGGCCCATATGACATGCGAGCAGATCTCTATAACACTAACTGCTTTCTGTAACCCTAACAGCTTCACAACACAATCAGATCAGATGTGGGGAGGTCATTCACTTTTTATGGTCAAAATTTTAGTGCAATCCAATGGCAGCTATAAAGATCTTGGACCGCGGCCCCGGGGGAGTCGTGTTGAGGTAGTTTTCAGTAAAATGCGTGGACTAATTATGGTCCATGAGCAAAAATGTAAGTCCTAATTCAACCCAAAGCAATTAGCCAGACAGCAGTAACCCATATCACAACCGCAGGCTTATAGTAATGTAGGTAGCTGCTAGTTTTTGGGGTAAGACATTAAAGGTCCACTTTTCTGGAGGGGGGTTCTGTCACCTACCTGTCTATGTAGAGGTCTTTCTTTGCCAGGAATGGTCACTAATGTATCCAAATTTAATTAATCCAATAACAGATGTTTTTGAGGGAGGGAAGTCGCCTCTCCGTAGATCTGACCTGGCTGTGTCACCTGCTTGTCTCTGTTTTCTGAATGTTATAATGTTTTTTCCTCATCATAAATATATAGTTGTGTCTTGGGTTTCGTTTCACTCACACATTCACATGTTTAACACACAGACCCTGCGTATTTGGGCCGATTTCTTCCTTCAAACTGAAAATACTCCGTACCACATCGTGATGTCATGTGGTAATACAGGAAGTGCTCAAAACTCAATGTTTTTCAGACCCCACACACCTTCACTAGAATCATTTGGATGATTTCAGCCCTGGATTTTCTCGTCTCTGTTGAACTAAAGGTAAAAGGTTCATGACATCACAAGGTAGAACAGAGCATTTTAAGATTTGACGATATGTGTGAACATGTGAAACTCCAGGTATTTTTTTGATGACACAACATGATAACATGGCTTAAAGCTCTTTAGAGTAAATTTTGTGTAATACAGAACCTTTAATGCAGGGGTGTCAAACTCATTTTGGTCCGGGGGCCGTATGCAACCTACTTTGATCCCAAAAGGGCCGGATCAGAAAACTCAGTTTTCTCTTCAATTTATTGTATTTTTCTCCGTGTCTCGTAGTGGTGTTTAAGATTATATTCCTTGAGCAACGCCACTTGTTCCAAACACACTGAGCACAGATTTCCCATTCACCTCTGTCAACAAATAAGAATTAGACTATTTTTCTTGGGAAATCCTGAACTCAGCATCTGCTTTTCTCATTTTTTGACATTTTGCTGATGAGGGTCACGGTCAACAGTCAAAACGATCATCCTTTAAGAGCGTTTGGAAAGAGGAAAGTCTTCATTTGTGCTGCTCTGGTGGGAGTCGCAACGTACAGAAACGCCGGAGACGCTGCTATGCTAAACGGTGCAGAAAATTAACAGAAAAATCAGAAAATTTTAAGTATTTTAATAGAAAAATCAGCCGAGGGCCAGATTAAAGGTCTTGGAGGGCCGGATCTGGCCCCCGGGCCGCATGTTTGACACATGTGCTTTAATGCATTCCATCTCCATTGAGACAAACAGGTGGCAGACTGTCTAGTTTACTGTCCATTAGCCACTTGATTTACGGACACGTTTTAACATGTTTCAGATGGATTGCCGTAATATTTTCCTCGGTACTCACAGTCATGATCAATAGAAGTGTAACCAGAACAAAGCCTGAAGGAGACGAGTCCGAGACAAGTATGAAATGTCATTTGTGACCATCGCTGCACGTGATCTGCAGGCAACAGCCGCGGCGCACTTATCAAAACCCAAATCTACACCGTGTTCCAATCTGATCCAGCCTGTAGGGACCTGTGTTCGAGACGCCGTAACAACCCCTCGACCACTTTCACTGACTTGTAGCCTCTAACTAGCGCTTCCTGGCCTTAGCAACACGAAACACGAGGTGAGAGTTCATTTGTTTTCATGACGAGTGTCCGGTGGAGCCGAGGAAGACGGATCACATTGCAGAGTGTTGCCCAAAGCCCTGATATAGAGAAACCTGCACCCCATTTACACCTGTCCTCCTCCCAGACTGTCCTGGGACCGGCACGTCTGGGGCAAATGGATATCAACTCCCGCCCACACAATCAAAATGTATTTTCTTTTAATTTGACTTTTATTCATTTTATAGCTTTATGTATAATGCTTTTTATTTATTTCTTTTACTGTCTTAATTTGTCTGTGCAGCACTTTGGAAACTGTCATGTCTATAAAATGTGCAATATAAATACAGTGGACTGGTTCTTTGCTTAAAAATATCTTGAAAAATCTGCATTCCTACCATAGACAGTGTTGGGTAACTGAATACATGTACTGAATACTAATTTTGAGTAACTATTTCAGTACAGTTACTTATTCATTTGGTGGTATTCAGAATTACTTCTTCAGTGACTTCTCTAAAGTCAGTGAGAAAAATAGACCACTCTGCTCTTGTGGTGAGTGTGATTTTTCCATCTCCAATTCCTGCTAGGAAATGCATTAAAACCCATGAAACAAATATAAAGCTATTTTTAATCCTATATCACGTCTTTACTGGCGTCAAGTCTGGAGACAGGGCAAAAGGGGGACAAACGGGGTATCAGCTCCTGCTCACACCATCAAAATATAACATGCATATGGCAGTTCAGCGTCTGGGATTGGGTGACTGTGTAATCCGATGCTAGCGGCAGTACGCACAGATCATTAAGGTCATGGTCTGATCTCCAAGAACACACAAAACAATTGGTGGTAGCAGAAGGCTGTGGGTATGTTTCATTGTGACAGATTTGGCCGTATGGCGAGTGACACTGCACACAAACTTTGAGCTTTGCCACAGTTGTAAATCTTCTGAGCAGGTCCTCATACATTTTTCATCTGCTGACTTTTCTGATTGTTTTGTACACAAGGAATGGGATTTCTGTCACAAAAAGAAATACGCAGCCTGGGCTCCGATGGGGAGATGATGGGTAAATAGGAGTAAATTATTCTTGAAGGGAATGTGTTCACTTTGTCATTGCTTATGGTGTCATTTCCATGCTCTAAGGTCCCATATTAGGCAAAATCGACTGTTGTGAGCTGTTGTCATGTTGTAATGTTGTTACCTCATCAATAACAAACCTGGAGTTGTGTTTTGTTTCATTCACACAGGTTTGAGTAATCCTGCATTTTTAGTCTGTCTGCATTTCCCAAACTCAAAATGCTCTGTTCCACCGTGTGATGTCACAAAGCAGTAGTTTTCATGTTCACTTTTTACCTTTTGTTCAGTAATAACTGGCAATTCCACGGCTGAAATGATCCAAATTGTTCTAGTGAAGGTGTATGGAGCATTTCCTGTTTTGTCATGTTACATATCATCACACGGTGGAACAGATTTTTTTTTCTGTTTGAGAGAGAACACATTTTAAATATGCAGGTTTGTGTGTTAAACATGTGTGAATGAAATAAAATACAACTCCAGGTCTGTTTGTGATGAGGAAACAACATTATAACAGATCACAAAATAGCGTAATATGAGCTCTTTAAAGATGCATTATAGACAAGGCAAGTTTATCTTTTATAACACTATTCGTACATAAAGTAATTCAAAGTGATTTACAGAAGGAAAACATAAATAATCCTAAAATTAAAAAGAGAGACATTAAATGAGAGAGAAGAAGCCACTTGCACAGCTAAACAGAACTGTTTTCAGCCTGGAGCCTTGAGCCGTCAGAGTAGAGTCTGTCTCACATGTTCAGACTGTTCCAGGTTTTAGCTGCATGAATCTGAAACTCTGACTCCCCGAGTTTAGTCCTGGCTCTGGGCACCAGCAGGAGGCCGGTCCCTGAGCTCCTCAGAGTGCGAGAATGTTCATACGCCACTAACAGGTCACAGATGGACTTTGGTGCTCGGCCATGGAGAGACTTGTGCACAAGTAGAGCCGCTTTAAAGTCTATTCTCTGAGCCACAGGGGGCAGTGCAGAGACCTGAGCACAGGACTTATGTGCTCGTACTTCCTGGTTCGAGTCAGGACTTGACCTGCAGCGTTCTGGATGTTCTGCAGCTCTCACAGCTCGTCTGGAGAGGCCAGTGAGAGGCCGTTACAGTATCTAACCTGCTGGAGACAAACGCATGGATTTGGAGAAAGTTCATAAGCTGTTCGTAAACAGCTTTTTCACGGACTTTGCCAAAAAAACGGCAGATTTGTCATGGGTCAGAAATTGTTCAGTACTGTGGCATCAAGACTGCTCTTCTTTAGGAGAGGCTTAATGAGCGCAGTTTTCAAAGCTCTTGGGAATGTTCCAGATTGAAGTGAAAGGTTAAATATGTGAGCGAGTGGTGAAAGCAAACTGTTGAAGATGGACTTAAATAATCCAGTGGGCAACACATCGAGGCAGCATGTGGATGAACTCAGGCTGGTGATTATATAATTTTCTGGTGGAGATATTTTTACATTGCCTCACAGAGAAGCCCATATTATGTTAATGAATGTATACCTTGCATTTATTTAATTACAGTTGGTTCTTTGCTTTAAAATATCTTGAAAAATATGCATTCCTATCATCGACTGGTTAAGGAAGTGAACTAAGGGTGTGTGATGTCCCCCATAGTGTTCAGCTCCAGTCAAATGAAGCTCACAGAGGCTTGCAGTTAGAGGAAAATTTGGAGCCGAGTTCAATATCAGGAAAAGGAATTAATTTATGGACAAAATAGTGAAATTAAAACACGAGGATCATGTAGAGGAGGTTAATAAGGACATTTTATGACCAAAATAAGGAGCCTGGAGCATTTAGGGAGGGACAGTGGTGACAGTTTCTCAATAAAAGGTGAACTGGGGCCAGAGTTAATTGAGCCGGACATGCGCTCACGCTCACTTCCTATTCGGAACGTGGCACTTGCACTTAGCTATGTCCATTTATATATACAGTCTATCATTCCTACTGTGAGTGGGCTGGACTGTAACTTGGCGCCGGGTTTTATCCCATAACTTTTCCCCAAATCATTGAAACTTTTTTTAGGTGTCCTATTTGTGCCATGTTCATGTTGTCATAAACTTTAATACTTTCTAATATTTTGTGTCCTTGGAGGAAAAAGACAAGACAACTCAGCAGATGTTGGTAATCTTTGGGGATTGTGGAGAAACAGTTTGCTGCAAGAAAAGGGAAAAGGTACAGTACTTTTTAGCTCAAGTGATAGTGGTAGTTCACAATATTTATAATATACTAGTCCCTGAGTTGGCCTTTAAAGTTGCACTGCGTAATTTGTGTTAGCGGGTTTGTCACCTGCTTGTCTCCATGGAGATGTGCCTAGAAACGTAAGATTATGAATTTCTGAAGACTTGCAAGTCATATTACAGGTTAAATTTGTGATAACCCTACAAAGTGTTATCTGTAAACTCTCAAAACGTTAATATAACTCTTGATTCCGGGGTTAAACAGGAAGCTTGGGCCAGTGTTACTTAATTAACATTTCCAAATTAACTTTAGAATAGATTAGACTCGTATAAACCCTGAGAAAATGTTAAAATTGATTCTGTGAGAGTCAGTTTTAACACTCCACTCCGCTGTGCACTTAAATACACCTGCCACTCAGAGCATGGCCAATAGGAGGAGTGAAAAGTGTCGCCAAAACAGCACATCTGCCAAGGATCAGATCACAGTTACATTTTTGTCTCGTTTTGCCTGCCCAAAAATCAAAGACAACACCCAAACTTTTACTGAACTCAGAGCCTGTCAACAGTGAATAAACCGCAGCCCAGACCGTGTTTCATTTCTCCCTCCGCCTTCCTTTAGTCCTCTGTTGATGGCGCTGTCTCCTCTTGGTGATATTACATTGTTAAAGGTATTTGTCTTGTGCGGAGCTGAATGAATATGTCATGTGAACGCAACAAAAGAGGAGTGTGAAACAGGCCCATGATGCAACCCCCTCTACGCTCTGTTATCCACGACCAGCTGCAAGTGTTTTCTCCCCTCCCCTTTCTGTCTCTCCTCCCTCTCCCCTCTCACTCCTCGTCTCTCTCTTTTTCTCTTTCTCTCCTCTTCGTTCCTTGCCTCTCTCTCCTCTCTTGTCAGATGAAGGCCTAGACTTTTATGGAAATGAGGGAGCAGCCACGGGGTGTACATGTTGAATGAGGCACTAGATAGAGTCAATCTATACGGGCTGTTCATATTTTTTTTCTCGTTGGCCTGTTTTAACTTCCAATTTGAACTTTCCCTTGTGTCTTTCATCTATCCTGGAGTTGCTCATTCAAGCTCAATCTCTGTATGTATCAGCTCACCTCACGCGGCGGGCTCAGTCAGACGTCCTAAAAGTTGGTGAATATTTCAGACTCTTTTCGGTTTTTATTTTTTTTGTTTTTGTCAGCCATTGTTATGTTTATGAAAAGATTCTCTTAAGTAACTTTTCTGGTGCACGGTTGGTCACCTTATTGTCTCTTTAGAGATTTGTTTTGCCTTTTTGTTTCACAATAAACGTATCACAAGGAAGACAACGCTGGTCATACCACTGCATCAAGTTACACACTACAAAGAAGGATTTTCTAGCATAGTTAAACTGTCTTGAATTAAGCAGATTCATCTTAAAAGACCAATTTTAAGATTTTTTTACTTAATAAGATGAGATTTTTTTACTTGTTTCAAGATATTACATCCTGATTTATCTTATCTCGATATTACAACTTATTCTAAGCACTTTTTATATTAACTCAGTCCAGGTTAAGCCTCTTTAACTTCCTTCTCAAACCAATAAAGTGAAAGATCTTGCCATAAATACTTAAAACTAGTGTTTTCTGCTTAGAACAAGATTCATATTTCGTCTTGTTTTACTTGGTAAACTTGGTAAGTGGAAATTTCTTACTGCACTGGCAGATAATTTCACTTAAAATAGGGCATTTTTACCTCAAAATTTGTGTTTTTTTCTTATTTTTTGATAGGCCTTTTTTGCTGTACAGGTCAGATCTGTGGAGAGGAGACTCCCCTCACAGTTATAATGCATGTTTTCAGTGCATTTTTGAGCAATGAAATTAAATAAAAATTACATTTAAAAAATAATAAATGCCATACTGTGCACAATTCGAGGCAAAGCAATATATCTCCATGGAAACAACCATAAACCTTACATAGTCCACCTTTAATTTCTGTTTCATTTCATCTCACGACAAGTGGCTGGAGGGAGACAGTTCCGATTTCCAGCGTCATAAATCTGAACCAGATTACAAGTAGCTCCACAGCGTTGAGGATGCGCTGTGCCCTCATCCGTCACGCGCTGCAGTCACACATGTCTGCTCCTCTACTGCCCCCTGCAGGCTGAAGGAGCTCGCAGCTGCAGACAGTAATGGAGCCGGGGATAATGAGCACAGTAATTACAGATACAGTTAACCAGTGCTCAGAGCCAGCCCATTAACATACACCAGAGCTACAAATAATTAGCATCTTTATCTCTGAGCGGAAATAATACATACTGTGGAAATCCTCATTGAACAGAACTGTACACAGGCAGTAAGGAGTCATGCCTGAGACTGCTACATCATTTTCTTTTACGTAACATTCAGACATTACAATACATTACAGTGTTATACAGTAAACCTGTCCAAACATTGTGTAGATATGTATTTTGACCATTTTTTCAGACCTGTATTTTCAAGGACAACATTAAAACAGAAATGTGTTATGGAATTTGTTACATTATGATTTTAAAAGTTGCACGAATGTTTCTAGATTTAAGAAAATGTATAAGGATAATAAAATAATGATGGACGACGTAACTGAAGAAAGTGTTTAAAGTGAATGAAATGTGAACCACAAGAAAGATAATGTAATCCATTTACAGGTGGCTCATTGGGTTTTTGGGGTGGGGGTTAATTATTAAAGAAATGTTTAAGTGTTTGATCTGTGAAAGGTTTATAAGATTTATCTTCTTCCTGTTCCTTTTGTTCATGCGGCAAAGACAAGGCAAGTAATGGCTGGAATATGGACTGGTTGTTGGGTTTTCTTGTTGTTGTTGTTCTCTTTGAGTTGATGCATGAGCAATAAATAAATACAATTTTTACATCAATCAATAAATATCACTTTATTTGTCCCCTGTGTAATTTCTTTTTATTATTATTATGCACAAATTTGTACTTGAAGCCTTGCGAACAAAAAAAAAAAATCATGAATGAGGCCTATTATATTTAAGACTCACATGTTTTCATCAAGGGCCACATATTAAAACACAGACCAGTGTGAGGCCGTTCGAGGGTCATAGACTCATGGTACAGTGAGTACTTCAAATATGTGCATTTATAACAGGTTTAAATGACCCACTAGACCTTTGTTCATGCTGAGACCCTCAAACTTAATATGCTCGTTCAAGGAGTTCAAAAACATGCAGTAAAAAGTACTACTTGTGGTATCCATCCATCCATCTTCTTCTGCTTTGTCAGGCTGGGTCATGGGGGCAGTTTGCTGCCCAATCCTCATAGCACCTGACCCCCCCATGAACTCCTCTGCGGGTGGTGAGCCCACAGGAGGGTGGACAACATGGTCCTTGATGTTAGTTCAGGTGCTGCATGTTTTTGGGTTGATGGGGGAAACTGGAGCCCGGAGGAAACCCATCCAGACACGGGGAGAACATGCAAACTCCACACAGAAAGGCCCGGGTGACCCAGGGATCAAACCCACAACCTTCTTGCTGTGAGGCATGAGTGTTGCCACTCAGACACCGTACTGTGCTACTTGTGGTACTATGGGCCAATTTACCTGGAAACCCGAAGGCCAAAACAATTGGTTTGAGGGCCACATTTGGCCCCTGTGCCATAGTTTGGACATGGCTGCACTAGAGAATTCTTAACTGTTGTTTACAAAACACCTCTTATATACAAAGAAATTATTATCTGACAACTACAAATATAAGAAAGTGCATTTATTTTTTTGAAGTAATGTTTGAGAATTAAAGTATGAGAAAAAAAAAAAATTTGTGCAAATTGTACCAAACTTTGAATAGAATTCTCTCTAGCGTGATGTTTTCAAACTCTAGTTGCTGTAATTTTCAACCGATTTTTTACTTTTTTTCATAAACTGATTGGTGTAAAACTATCATTTATATTTAATAATAATAATAGTTGAAAATCTGTCATATGCTCTCTAAGGCCCACAGCAGCAGAGAAGAAACAGACTTTAAGATGTGCAGCTAGAAACAAGCTGAAGAAGGCGAACTCCCACAAACTTTAGAAGCTGTGACTTTAAGGGGATAAGACCAAAACAAACAGCTATTATTTTATCTATTTGCAGTGTCAAAGCAATGCAATCTAACCACAACAGGGAGAGATGTGGGCTGTAATGGCGTCAGAGGGACAACTCTACTGAAATCTCTGAGCCAACACTGCACCTGCTAAAATCCCAAAGCAAATACCTTTCTTGCGTATTCACGGGGAAACAATGGAAATGGCATACAGAGCACATATCCAGCGCCTTCGCAAGTCAAAGAGAAGCGTCTGCCGTGCTCTCAAATCACGCTCTCAAAGAAAAGACAATGTAAAATTTCAATTTATATTCTGTCTATCAACGAAACAGGTCATCCGTGTTGCTGTGACGACACGTGAATCCAAATACAGTCTGATGGAACCAAATACGTCTGAGTACATATTATATTTGCTATACTGCGGGAGTGGACAAACTTAACAACATTTCAAGAAGATGTTTTCTGTTCAGCCGTGACATTCTAACCTCTCCTCGTGTGGATTTCAGAATGATGAGAAACAAGGACCATTCCCATAACTTTACCATAGCTATTAACTGTTTAAAACAAAATGTAGGCCTGTTATAGCGACGCATTTTGAAGCATGATATACTGGTACAGAGAAATATTGAGATAAATGAGCATTTGGATGCTACTTAAAGCCACTGAAAAGAAGTTTTTAAACCGACTGTATTGTTTAAAGTCCTGAGCTGCAACAAATAAACAGCAGAATGACCCATGGAAGTTATTTATTCAACCCTCTAGAGCTCGGAGCTCATCATATTACATAAAGATGTTTAAAATCATCTGACTATAGCAAAGAAAATATACATGGGATAAACACTGACCTCTACTGTAAAATATATAGTTCCAGCTTTCACGTGTTGTACGATAAGATGCTAATAAGACTTGACAAAATATCTTATCTCATGAATGGGTTTATTTTCTTTCTTTTTTTTAATTCTACATATACATTTATATGATTATGCCTTATTTGACACCCGTCTCTTGTTATTTTATATATTTTATATTATTATGTTGTGATGTGTGAACTGCTGTGTCCAAATTACTTCTTTTGTGGACCAATATTTGTCCAGATCTACATAACAGGGAACTGAAACCCCTGAATATGGTAGTTTATAGCAGGTAACTCATTTTACAGTACACGTGATATATTGTACCTTCCTCATGACCCACTGGATAACAACTAGTAAATAACATCTTGTAAAATACCACGTAGAAACCTGTAATAAGAAAATACCCTAAGTACAATACAATTAGTGGATGAAACACTGTGAGTTACATTGCACTTCATTGGGGAGTGTATAATTAACACGTGGTCCTATTGATGGTTTTTCAGGTTATAAAGTTTTCCCTGTACTGTACGATCTAAAAGGTAAATTCACTATGCTGACTGGACCCTATAGAACTGACTGTATTACCACAAAAATCTGCCCTGTGTGAAATATTATTGGCCTGTAGAATGTTGTGATGTTATCAGAAACCCGACAATTGTGCTCAAATTACAGGATCGATAAAAACAATTTCCATCCGGGTCTTATAACATGGAAAAAATAATCAATTTGTTCATTTTGATACGATCGTGGGGTGAATTCTTTAACCATTACAACACTTGACATCAAGGTGTCAGTACAACTTCACCAAATGAATCGGTGACACTTTATAATAAGGAGCCATAATAAACAGCAAACTGAACTGTCCTACACTGATACCTACATAATACTAATATATTAATTATGCTGAACCAACTTAACCAACAGTGATCCTGTGAGGAGAGGTTCAGACTGAGATAAGCAGAGCCAACGACACATTTAGTTACTATTAATAAATGTTAATATCATATTAGTTAATACATTATTTTCTTTTTACTTCTACTTACTATCTTACTATTTACTTACTATCTCCTTTAAATATGCAGGCACAATATACCAAACACTCCATGGACTCGCACCACCACCACTACAAGATTTCATTAAACAAAAACCTCCCACCGGCAGAACCACCAGAGCAACGACTAGAGGTGATTGTGAGGTTCCGTATAGACCAGAGCAACGACTAGAGGTGATTGTGAGGTTCCGTATAGACCAGAGCAAAGACTAGAGGTGATTGTGAGGTTCCGTATAGACCAGAGCGATGACTAGAGGTGATTGTGAGGTTCCGTATAGACCAGAGCAACGACTAGAGGTGATTGTGAGGTTCCGTATAGACCAGAGCAACGACTAGAGGTGATTGTGAGGTTCTGTATAGACCAGAGCAACGACTAGAGGTGATTGTGAGGTTCTGTATAGACCAGAGCAACGACTAGAGGTGATTGTGAGGTTCCGTATAGACCAGAGCAACGACTAGAGGTGATTGTGAGGTTCCGTATAAACCAGAGCAACGACTAGAGGTGATTGTGAGGTTCTGTATAGACCAGAGCAACGACTAGAGGTGATTGTGAGGTTCTGTATAGACCAGAGCAACGACTAGAGGTGATTGTGAGATTCTGTATAGACCAGAGCAACGACTAGAGGTGATTGTGAGGTTCCGTATAGACGCACCACCTTCGCACAGTCAGTCCTCTCAGTTAGAGGCTGTAACATCTGGAATAACATCCCTCACACAATAAGAGAATCTCCCACATACAACACATTCAAAACACAACTTAAACACTGGCTCAAATCACGTCACCAATGCACCACTAGAGCTGTTCAGACCTCACATGATACATATACGTCTGTAGCAGGTGACATGACGGTCTGAACACACTCACATTTTACCCATGTTTACTGTTGTTGTTGGGCGGTGCAGGCCTACATATACGTACGTAGGCCTGCACCGCACATATATACGTATTACTTTACTGTCACTAATTCCATGTAAATATGTAAATATGTCTGAATGTTTGATGACCCGAGGGCAACTCCGTAACTCCAGTGTCTCTGTGCGGCAGGACAGGACCAACACAGGTGAATATGAACTGGCTTTAAACTAAATTAACTTATTTATTAGATTAAAAACTACAGCACTTTAAAATCACTGAATGCACTTTAACCTTTATGTGCACTTTAGAAAATAGGCGCTTTATACCCTGAGTGAATGTGATTTTGATGACTTGTAGAACTGTTTAACTGTTGTTTGTTTTGCACTGTCCTAAATGTCAAGAGACTCCGAATGTAAATGAGCTGTACGCTAACTCCGGCACATTTACACATGTATTTTTGTACTGATGTGCATTAATGTGCATTGTCTCTTAAATAAATAAATACATAAATAAAATAAATTACATCAATACATTGATTTCATGCAAACAACTGAACTGATGTTAGTAAGAATGAATAAATATTAATGAAGGGTTAGGTAATGATTAGTTTGCTGTTTCTTATGGCACCTTATTATAAAGTGTTACCAGTGAATCCTATTTAGACATAGAAGCCACTGGGACTGAAAAGTGCAGTATAGATACAAAACCGTGCACAGTATTGAATTACATGAATAAACCTGGACACAGAGCTATAGCAGAGACAGTATTTCCTGTAGCTCACCCAGTCAGATTACCATTGTTGTGGTATGTACTAGTGTAAGGAGCAGGTCAGCAGCTCCTCAATCCTAACACAAGCTGCTAAATCTCCGCTGCTTCTCCCCGTCTGCAGTTTTCCCTTTTAGCCTGACTCTGGCTCCAGACTGCACCGCTCAGCCTTATCCCCCAATCCCTGCCTCTGCACGCCACCCGCTGACCCCGTGACCTTCCATACATGCCTTACACTTGCTGCCTGACATCTTCACACTCGCCAACCTGTTTAAATCTGAAACTAAAAATGCCACTCTCCGGGGCTGGGTCAGATATGACGAGTGCACTGATAATATCTATGTTATTCATTGGAGGAGCGAACCTGTCGACGCCGGAGCAGACTTCCATCTGCAGAGTGTGATAGTGGAGAAAATATATTACAGGTAAAATGCAGCGTGAGGGATGGAGAAAGTGTATCTAGATTATAGAAAACAAATAGTGGTTTTAAATAGATCCAAATGCTCATTCACTACATGTATGTGCATGTGGGTGAACTAGAATATTACTGTATATACAGAAAACTGAAATTATGTTTGGTAACACTTTATAAGGAGCCATAATAAACAGCAAACTAATCATTACCTAACCCTTCATTAATATTTATTAATTGTTACTAAAATGTTTATTTCGCACAAGTTAATCGTTTTTTCATCATTAACTAAACATTAATTGAACTACTTAATAATACTTATTGGCTCTGCTGATCTCAGTCTGAACCTCTCCTCACAGGATCACTGTTGGTTAAGTTGGTTCAGCGTAATTAATATATTAGTATTATGTAGGTGTCAGTGTGGGGCAACTTATAATAAAGTTGGAACAATAATTATGAACTATTTACAAATAATTATTTTATTAACGAGAGAAAATAATGTACAGTGGGTCTGTCGCACTGAGAGGTTCATATTGAGATAAGCTGAGCCAATAGGACATTTACTTAACTATTATCAAATATTAGTACAATATTAGTTAATAGATGATTTTCTATTTGTTAAAACAGTAATACAGCAATTTCATGTAAACAATTAATGTTTAGTTAGTGATGAAAAGAATATTAACTTGTGCAAAATGATATTTTAGTAACAATTAACAAATATTAATGAAGGGTTAGGTAATGATTAGTTTGCTGTTTATTATGGCTCCTTATTATAAAGTGTTACCTTATTCTTTGC
The DNA here is from genome assembly GCA_034769755.1 of Odontamblyopus lacepedii. Classification (NCBI taxonomy): domain Eukaryota; kingdom Metazoa; phylum Chordata; class Actinopteri; order Gobiiformes; family Gobiidae; genus Odontamblyopus; species Odontamblyopus lacepedii. Next base: position 35,430,717 of record CM068351.1, on the reverse strand, counting down.
TTTTAATATGTGAAAAATGTTGGGAAAAAATAGATTGTTTGTGGCATATATTTAAGACAAATCCATGACTCTCTAAGGAGACACAAGAAAAGTTAAACAGTGATTTTTTTTTTTTTTTTAGAAAGCTCCTTTTACGTGTTACAACTCAAACTCAGGCGTCTGGTCTGGGCCTGTCCCACTGGAGGAGGCCCCAGAGGAGCCCCAGGACACCCGGGCGGCACCTTGGAGTCCCACTGGAGGAGTTAGAGAAAGTTTCTGGGGTGAGGGAAGTTTGGGAGTCCCTGCTCAGGCTGCAAACCTCACGACCCGGCCCCGGATTAGAAAATGGATGGAGCTTAAAGCCGTTGGGGGCAGCGTAACCCTCTCTTCTGTATTACTAAATAAATACGTGAAAAATATGCTAAATAATGTAAACCCGCTACATTCTAATCATGAATGTGAACTTTGGTGTTTGCCAGCTTTCTCTGGGCCCCTTGATATAATCACATTCTCGCGTCATGCCAGGACATTACAGATTGAATGAACAGGCGCGTGCTGTGCCAGTCTGGAGAGGGGACAGCTCGGGCGGCCGGCAGATTAAATAAAGCTGTCTAGTCCATGCCAAGGTAATGGCTTCTCAAACCTCAGTTAAATGCAATAGTGATGCGGTGTCAGGGCTGCTTTGTTGGAGAGCTACAGCGACGGGGGATGGAAGGAGCGGAATACATTTGGGTCTCCAGCTGCGATACCCGCCACTCCGCGTCTACAGGGGCCAATGCTGCTAGAAGTGTTAGCATACACGGTGATGAGATAAAGAGGAGGGCACAATTAAATGTAGTCAGAGCCCATCAAAGAAAACTCCACTGTTTAGAGTGTATTTAGCACATTGCAAGGTGCATTGTGTTACTTTTCTGGCGAAGGGTCCATTAAATGCTTTTCTCCACACTACAAAAAAGGATTTTCTAGCATAGTTAAACTGACTTGAATTAAGCAGATTCATCTTAACAGACCAATTTTAAGATTTTTTTTACTTAATAACATGAGATTTTTTACTTGTTTTGAGATATTCCATCTTGATTTATCTTATCTCGATATTACAACTTATTCTAAGCACTTTTTATATTAACTCAGTCCAGGTTAAGCCTCTTTAACTTCCTTCTCATACCAATAAGGTGAAAAATCTTGCCATAAATACTTGAAACTAGTGTTTTCTGCTTAGAACAAGATTCGTATTTCGTCTTGTTTTAAGAAAACTTGGTAAGTGAAAATTTCTTACTGCGCTGGCAGAAAATTTCACTTAAAATAGGGCATTTTTACCTCAAAATTGTTGGGTTTTTTTTCTTATTTTTTGATAGCTCTTTTTTGCAGTGCATGCAAATGGTCTGAATTAAACCTTTCTATCTTCATGAGACCAAACCAGACCAAGCTACAGGTCAGATCTGCGGAGAGGCAGCCCTGCTCACAGGCAGAATACCTGTTTTCCAGGGTATTTTTGAGCAGTAAAACCACCTGTAATTGAATTGAAATGAAGAGATGTTTACTGTGGAACATTCCAGGCAGAGCAATGACACATCCATAGAAACAAGCAGGTGACAGACCCCCAACCAAAAAGTCCCGCAGTGCACCTTTAAAGTGCATATAACAGGACTGTACCTTTTACTTTAAAGTAGGTCATGTTAAAGTATTGACCTCAAATCTTGCCAAACTTTGACAATCTGTGTGAAGTTAATAATCGCACTTCCTGGTTGGACACAAGCAGCATGAAGAACATATGTAGAGATAATCTTATAGCAACTATGCTGTAAATAAGGGCCCGAGCTCGGCTAATTTACAAATACATGTTTAAAAGTGCATTGTGCAACTTTTCTGGTGAAGGGCCCATCACCTGCTTGTCTCCATGGTTACTGCTTTGCCTGGAATGTTGCATAGTCTGACATAAAACACATCTATCGAGCATTTGTCCAGGGGTTTCTATTGTTCAAAAATATAATAATTTTTCTTGCCTTTCCACAGATCTAACCTGTAATGTTCAGATAGATAAATTTAATCTCTACATTCTGGACATGCAGGTGGCAGACCCTCCACAAGAAAAGTTGCACAATACACTTTAAAACTGTCAGATAGATAAGTTATTTGCATATAAATCATCCCTGCATTCTGTGTAATGATTTTTTTTTTTAACTCACCTGTACTTATTTTTAGTGTTTTTAAACTTTCTTCTTCCCCTTGAGCCATGTAAAAATAGTGATAAATATTTACCACAGCTATATTTAGAAGTGTTTAAAAACCTGCTACATCCATTTGAATCTCTTAGCACAAAGACATATCATATGTGGTGCTTGTAAAATAGGACAAAGTGACAATTTGTACAGAAAATTTCGATCTAAAACGTGCAATTTAGTATCATAATAAACTGTATTAAAGAAACTGCAAAACTGACTGTGAGCTTTAGGCAATGTCTTCTGAGAAACGTACCTGGATTGTGTGATTTCCTGGAGTTTAAAAACACAGTAAATATGGAGGACTTGTGTGTTAAACGTGTGAATGTGTGTTTTTGATGAGGAAACGTTATAACAGAGATGAGAAAATAGTAAACATGGACCCTTTAAACATGCATCATACTAAGTTAGCATCTCCTTTCTGTGTCTACAAGAGCCAAACCCAAGACATTTCACCAATAACTGGAGGTGCACTGTGAGAAATTAAAATAATAAGAATAAGATTAATAATATAATTAATGTATTTGCTTTTTTCATTGGTTTAGTTCCTTGTATTATTTGATGACATACAATTTCAGCAGAGAAAATGGGAGATGAGTTTATATTTAGCTCTGTGTTTTTCAGGTTTGGCTCCATGACAGAGCACAATAACACCTCAGCCTCTCTCACTCGTACATGTTTTGTCAGAAGGATGGAGGGTTTTCACTTCCTCCCACACACAAACACAGTCTCGGTCTTATTACTCCATTTTCACATGAGGTTTAGGCTCCTTATTTCACTTTGTTTTGGGGAGAAGGATTTTTGTTTAGCTCAGTACATCTGCTTCGTCACGCTGTCTCATTAAAATATTTATATTGTTTATTTCTGGTGGAGTTTTGTGTACAAACGGAGTGTTATGATTTCATAGTGAATAGTCTGCACCTTTCCCTTATATTGTAACGCAGTATGTTCAATATGTATAAAATGCAGGGGGATTTACTGAAATATTGCTTTCATATACCTGCATTTACACGTCAGAAGTGAATCTAAACTGGACTAGGACTGGACCAGGACTAATGCAGGATCATACAAGACAAATATGAACGCAGCCAACCATAATGTTACATTTCAGCACCATGGACAGCTACCAGTCCTGTCCTATTAGATTAGGGTTCTGTAATTATTATTCAAATGGCACAAATACTTCCTAAAGTCTGGATTCCAAATAAGATAAGAGAACTATTATTTGTCCCACAATGGAGAAATTCTAGCGTTGCTATTAAAAGTTCCTTAACAGCAGAAGAATGGAAAGATGCAAAATATCAAAATAATCTATAAAAATAACCACTGATAACTATTTAAAAAGAGTTTAATCTAACTAGGACATTAGAGAGTTAAGATACAAAGAGCTGTGAATATATTAAAGTACCACACTGCGCTACTGCAGAGTGATGGAGTCAGTGTTTACTTGTTTTGACACAGACAGATATTGTCCCGTCTCAAATTCAGAGCCACATCCCAATGAAGCCATCCCCCTCTGTCAAAGTCCACCACTTTCTCATTCATTTAATCGATTTCAGAAGGGATAATGCAGTTTCGTATTTCACGACCACACGCTGGTGGTTGCCATGACGAAGAATCAATCCTAAACTGTAACAAATGGCTTCAATTCATACAAGGAAATGGTTCGCATTTGTCCCCAGCTGGTCAATACGCATTTGAGGTCCAGTGGAGAGCTGTGTAACGGATGTGTGTGGGCTTGTTTATCCTGGGAGACGTACACATACACACACACACACACACACACACATCACTGGTCACATTTCACCAGCCGCACACTAAGAGGAATTTTATTTACAAAATGTTCAGAGGTTTGTCTTTGGCACATCATCAGACATTATGAGGTTAGACTGTGCACAACGCTGCAGTTTGGCTCTATTCACTAATGCTGGGGCAAGCGTATTCCATCGCTAATTGTATAAATTAGCCAGTGATTTTCATTACATTTCATTACATAGTGCATGTGGTTTTTACGTAGGTAGTGCGGCTACTGTGGATTATTAAAGAGCTCGTGTGGTGCTATTTTCGGATCTGTGGTATAATGTTGTTTCCTCATCAAAAACATGCCTGGAGTTGTGTTTTGTTTCATTCACACGTTTACCACACAAACCCGGCGCTTCTCTCAAACCGAAAACACTCTGTTTCGACCTTGTGAAGTCAGGCATTAATACAAGGAAGTGCTCCACTGTGTTTTTAAACTCCACAGACCTTCATTAGAATAATTTTGATCATTACAGCCCTGGAATTTCCAATTTCTTCTGAGCCAAAGGTAAAAGGTAGCTGTGAACTTTTAATTTCAAGACATGCTTCATGACATCACAAGGTGGAACAGAGTATTTAGAGCTGTGTAGTTGTGAACAGGCTAATAATAAAAAAAAATGAGAGCATGAACATTTAACATGACTTAATATAGGACTTTTAAGAACTGTTTTATTGTATTGTTAAGCCAGGTGTCCATGTATTTTCCCTTCTATAATATCTATAATATATTTTAGTATTGTATAGAAAATGATGTAGTTTGTTCATCTATTGTTAATACGTTTTACTTTTCCCATTTCCCCCATTTTATTTATTTATTTTCCCCATAATTTCCCCTGTTGGGCTGCATCATTCCCACATGGTTCGCTCCTTACAGTAGAGTCTTGAAACACAGGCAGCAGTGTTTGCATGTAAACCAGTCAGAGGAGTCGTTCAAGTTCAAGGGCAGGGACAAGTTCATAATCAATAACTGTTAAAGATTCTAATTCAGCACATTATTCATCTCGGCCACTCTGCTCCATAGTTATCGACCAGGGGACAATGTCATTACAGACGGAGAGGAAGCAGAAGGTGAGAGAACGCAGTACGTCTAACGCAAAAGAAATAAATAATTATCTGTAAATCGATTTGAATGAAGATGGGTATTTAGTAGAGTTGAAATACACTATCTTAAAAATAATTGTCTAATAAAAACTCTAATTGTTCTTTTCCAGGTGCTTAGAGATGCTTTATAATGTTACGCTCCTCACTCGCTCCTTCAAAACACAACTCCAACACGTCCATTGTGTTTTGTTTCATTCACACAAGTGATTTATAAGTGGTGAGTCATGAGTTTTCAAGTTAACAGCTCCTTTTACCTTTTGTTTAATAGACATGGGCAATTCCAGGGCTAAAATCATCCAAATGATCAGACTGAAGGTATATGGAGTTTGAAAATACAATAGAGCACTTCCTGTATTACCGCACGACATCACAAGAATGTTTCCACAGCTTAAATATACAGAGTTTGTGTGTTAAATGTGTGAGTGAATCAGCACAACTCCAGGTATGTTTGTGATGAGGAAACACATAGCTCATAAATCAGAATACAGTGTTATACTTTACTAGTGTAATTGAATTGCCTTTTCTGATTATTAAATATGCTTTCGCATAAAGGCACCCTGCCGTGTTTACCCACAATGCTTAGGCACGCCTCAGTTCACTGCAGATCGATGAGGAGGTCTGGTCTGGTCATCTCAGACGCCACTCAATAAAGGTCCATTTAAAGTCGCGTCTACCAAACGGGGAAGAATTCAATTTGCCAGCACTCATTCAAAACTATTTTGTTCCATGTCTCTTGGCTGACACATACCATCAAGCAAACCCAATGTAGTGGAACCCACAGACGGCAAACCCCATTACGGCGGCAACTGATCAATCCAGCCAGCACACGGCAACAACACCAGGGACTGTATATGTGGCCATAAATATGTATGATAGTGTGGACTTCTGTAGGCGCACGTGTCCATCACAGAGACAACTGATGGAGCTGTGGGAATGGACTGAATATGCAAAGTACACACTTTATATGACGGATGTACGCACTTGGCATATGAAAGATTAAACTGTATGATCTCGGGGTTTGTAGACGTGGTTAGAACAGTACATGGATTTACAGTGAATAGGCAAAGATGTTCCACTAATTGAGAGTGAAGGGCAAATTAATGATAAAGATGGAATTTTGACTTTGTTATAATGAGTGGAAACACTTTGAAAATGTATTTAGCTACAGAATACTGAATACCCTAATTAAAGGTGTTTTGTAACGTACGCTGAAACATGGTCCAATCAGTGTACTGTATCCTGGACCAGTGGAATACTTTTACATCAAGATGCATTTACATTATAATGTAAACATAGGATTAAAAACAACTTCCTGTTTCACCATTTGTTCTGCATTTATCACTGATCAGAGAAGGAAAAATCGCACCTGCACTCACCACAAGAGCAGTGTTTACGTTTTCCTCACTGATTCTGTGCAGTTTGAAGCCTAAATTGCCTGATCAAGTACAGTTTGTATTCACATATTCTCAGCACAACTATTCTGTTACTTCCCAACACTGGTTATAACATATATAAGCTGTAAACAGTAAAGGTGCAGTAGAATTTAAGGTGGAAAATAAACTTACAAGACATCCAGATAAATGAAAAATAAGAGTAAAATAACATTCTTTGTACAAGAAATACATACTTTACTCTTAAAACAAAACTTGCTTAGAGAATAATCTATAGAGTATAAACCCTATTGAAAAGTGTGTGGCAATTATTGAACTTTGAATATTAGTATGATATTATAATGATTTTTTGTTTTCTTTTTTTTAGATTTGAAGTGAACATATTGTTAGATATAATAATAATATTCTGTGGCCTCTAGAGGGCAGCCTAACTACAGGGTTCATTACCTGCACACATCCTTCCACCTCTCAGATATCTATGCAGTTTCCTCCTCCACGCTGTGATCCGTCATGTATGTAATGTCGTATATATGTTTTATGGAAACTCATTAAAATCAATCAAACAGTCCATTAAACCACTTTGCATCTGGTACTGTGACGTCTAATGGTTTCTGCCATGTTTAATGTGTGATCTGCTCGACTCGATCTTTGTAATGTGCTCATGGGGCAGGACCTTTTATAAGAGCGGCTCAGGGCAGGGCTTTATCTCCGTTATTTATGTGTTTTTTTATTTGTGTTATGGTGAGATCAGACATTTCACTGCAAGTAACATAGATTCTGAGGTACTAAAATGTCTCACAACCAAGAAATTCTGCTTTGAGGTCGAGTTCTCCTCGTTTCAGATACAAAGGGGCTCAATCTTTGTTACCTCCATAATAAAGTACACCACTTTTCTTTTTTTATGTTTAAAGTTCTACATTACACAGATTTGACTCCTGTGAGCTTTTTCACATTACGTTATGTTTTGTTTCATTCACGTTTGAGTTATTAGTCTAGTAATTAGTCAGTCTGCATCTCCAGAGCTCAAAGTGCTCTGTTCTGATGTCATGAAGTAGTTTTCACGTTAACAGGTACCTGTGTTACTTCTAGCTCAGTAGAGAAAGACAATTTGAGGGCGGAAATCATCCAAATGATTCTAGTTGAAGTTGTGTGGAGTTTCGAAACACAGTGGAGGACGTTCTGTACATCACGTGACATCACAAGGTGGAACAGGGTGTGTTCAATTAGAGAAAAATGTTTAGTCTAAATGTGCATTGCTGCGTGTTAAACATGTGTGAATGAAACAAGACACAACTCCAGGTATTTCTGATGAGGAAACAACAGTATAGCAATCAGAAAACCCTTTAAACACCCTGAAAAAATGTTTAATAAGCTCATTAAATGAAAAATGTGATATGAATGTGATGTGAAAAGTATATTTACGCAGGGTTAACACTTTATATTCAATAACTCCCAACAAAGTTCCTATGTAATGTAGGCAATTGTACGGTGCAAAGTCCCTGTGGTGACAAATAAAGCGTTCCCCGTCCTACACACTTCACAAATCACTTCCCTGTATCTCCAGTCACATGCTCCACACACAGAATATTGATTGCGCAGAAGACATGTAGCCTATGTTAACAGTGTTTACCCTGTTAGTGTGTTAGCTTGTTAGCAGTAGCAGAGGAGGCTCAGCAGTGGCTCTGGGCCCAGTATGGAGCAGATCAGTGCATTGATCCAGAAGAGAATAACCCCCCCAGAGCACCCGCTGAAACACAAGGACAATACAGCCCCATGATACAGACTGGCATTCTCACATCACTATAGAGCACACGGTATAGGAGAGAGGAGGAGTTCAGATTAAAGTCTGTGGAGATTATGGTTTAGATTAGGACCTAGATTTGAGATTATGGTTAACGGGCTGGGGTTTGAAGGTGGTAGTTATGGGTTTACTTTGTACAATTTCTTTTAAAGGGCCCATATTACTCATCATGTGTCTAAAAAGTGTGTCTAAAAATCCTGTATTATGCAAAATTGACTCTTGTGAGCTCCAGGCCCTGTTATAATGTTGTTATCTCATCAAAACCCATATCTGGAGTTGTGTTTTGTTTCATTCACACATGTTTAACACACAAACCCCGTGTATTTAGGCTGAGTTCTTCCCTCAAACAGAAAGCACTCTGTTCCACCTTGTGATGTCATGTGGTAATACAGGAAGTGCCCCACTGTATTTTTAAACTCCACACACTTTTACTACAATCATTTGGATGATTTCAGCCGTGGAATTGCACCATCTCTACTGAAATAAAGATAAAAGGTGGTTGTTAACTTGAAAACTACCACTACGTGACATCACAACGTGGAAAAGAGCATTTTGTGCTTTGTAGACGTGGGCAGCCAAATAATTCTGGATTACGTGAACATGTGAATGAAACAAACACCAACTCCAGGTATGTTTTTGATGAGATAACAACATTTCTAACAGGGCTTAGAGCTCATAAGAGTCAGTTTTGCATAATACAGGATTTTAGGACACTTTCTGGGCTCCTGTTCCTCAGTTTCCACTCAGACAGGCCCACTGCACTAATTTAGAATATCAACTTGCACTGGACACTTTTACAGCTCTTATTGTAAATTGGCCAGAAAGCCTAGTCTCAAAAAAGTGTCAAAATGTAACCACCTTCTCTTGTACTGAGGAAGATCTACGAGCTGCAAAAGGTGCGTTCACAAAGGAGGAAGAGATGATGTAACCGCCGGCAACGGATGGACAGAGGGGCCAGGAGTTCAGATAAAACCAATTTGCAGTGAGTATTTCTGTTAGCCACGTCATACATGTGCCAAGACCAAAGTTTTTGATATCCCTAAAGATATTGTTTGTTTTTTTTTTACTTTTATTTACCCAGGAAAGTCCCATTGAGATTACTAATCTCTTTTTCAAGGGAGTCCTGCCATGCACACATCACTTTCATACTAGGCAATGTGGGTGAAGTGTCTTGCCTAAGGACACTACAACAGTTTTTTTGCAACTGGCGCCCCCCTGTGGCACCTGGAATTCCCAGTGGTCTCCCATCCAAGTACTAACCAGGCCCGGCCCTGCTTAGCTTCTGAGATCTGACGGGATCAGGCTTTGACGAGCCGGTATGGCCACGACCACCTTTTAACAATGTTTTTTGGGGGATTAAAAGAATTTACATAACCACAAGGGGCAGCATTTAGTTCAACCCTGCCTACATGGTGCTTAGAGACATCTACAATCATCTCCACACACAAAAAAAAAATCCGTCAAAGTCTTCCTAGATGAAATGTCAACACAAAATATGCTTCTTGTAAAAAATAACTCAGTGTTAGAAAGTGTTGATTCATTTACACTGCAAACAAAATCATTTTCACAGAGAATGGTCGAGTAGGGTGAAAAAAGCTTTGCTAATTCATGCTATTTTTTTTTTTTTTTTTTAAATCTTTACTTTTACTGAATTCCTATCTTTGAGTGCTGTTGTGTGCTTTGTCCACAAGGGGGCCCCCTCCTCAAACACTGATGTGATGTGGAAAGTCCAGGCAACATATCTGCTGTAGAAAAATCAGGCTGGATACTTAACCCTCTCAAGTCCTTTTTCTGATGAGGAAGCACATTCAGGCTATTTAAACGTATTAACTGTGTCATTTATGCACATTTTATTGTTATTCTTCATGATCTGAGTGAGTATTTGTAAGTTTAAGTCTCCTATTAGGTAACAGTGAGTCTTGCTTTACAGTTGGAGCTCTCTAGCTAAAACTAGTGGTGAAATATAGGAAAAATACACTTGTGCATGTTAACCACGTCCAGCACTGACCTTTCATGATAGAGTGTAATAGCATACAGAGCAAATGCAAAAAGGTCAATACGAAGACAACTTTAGTATTGTAATTGCTGCTTTTTTCCTATGAGACTATTTGGGTGCGTATCATACACACAAAAGCAGACAGGAATCTATTCTAAATTCAGTCCACAGTGTTTGTGAGCCTGCCATATCAGATAGTTAGTCCACCTGACCAATCACATCACAGACATGAGCTGTTAACGTGTGCAGCAGAAGGGGGTTAGCTTGTTTTGTTGTGTTAGCATTCTGAGGGGCGCCTGTGTGTCTCTGTCAAGGCTGTGGGTTATCCTGGGCTGCAGTGAAGGATGTTTCACAGGCGGAAAAGTACTGCAAATCAGTGCTATAGAAATGCATGGCTACTTCAAAATGTGCCTGAGCAAGAAGAAGGGTCAATGTTAACCTGGATGACATGGACTGGACGGCATGTATTACTATATTACCACTACTACTACTACTGCTGCTACTACTAGTACTAATATTACTGCTGCTATGACTATTACTACTGCTACTAATACTACTATGACATATATTACTACTGCTGCTACTACTACTATTATAGTAATATTACTACTGCTACTAATACTACTATGACTTCTACTACTACTGCTGCTACTACTATTATAGTAATATTACTACTACTACTGCTACTAATACTACTATAACATATATTACTACTGCTGCTACTACTACTATTATAGTAATATTACTGCTGCTATGACTACTACTACTACTACGACGACGACGACGACGACGACTTCTACTACTGCTACTACTACTACTAATATTACTGCTGCTATGACTACTACTACTGCTACTAATACTACTATGACTTCTACTACTACTACTGCTACTACTATTATAGTAATATTACTATTACTATGACTACTACTACTACTACTACTACGACGACGACTTCTACTACTACTGCTACTACTACTACTAATATTACTGCTGCTATGACTATTACTACTGCTACTAATACTACTATGACATATATTACTACTGCTGCTACTACTATTAGTAATATCACTGCTGCAATGACTACTACTACTAATACTACTACTACTACTACTACTACTACTACTACTACTACTCTGCAAAAAACAAAATCTAGGCAAGTTAAGAAGACTTGTATTAAGAAAGTTTTACCATGATCTGAATAAATTTCACTTGACAAGTAAAATGATCTGCTAAAATATGACAATATATCTTGGGACACTTAAAATAAGAAAAACAGCAACTATTTGCACTTAAAATATGAAACAAAATCAATTGTTGCTTGAATTAAGAGAAAAACACTTATTCCACTGGCAGATCATTTAACTTGTCAAGTTGAATCCACTTAAATAAAGTGCAATGTTCTTAATTTAAGTCATTTTCAACCTAGATATTGTTTATTTTTTCAGTGTACTATGACTTCTACTACTGCTGCTCCTGCTGCTATTACTACTGCTACAACTAGTACTGTTATAACTACTATTACTATGACTACTACTACTACTATAATCATTACTACTGCTGCTGAAACTTCTACAACTACTACTACATCAAGTGCATCTTTAAATCTTCACATTCATTCTGATATACAGTGCATTGATGTCTGAAAGTTTTTAAAGTTGCGTTAGTTCTCACAAACCCTTTGGTACATGTAAGTAGTAACATCCATATGTGTGGATGTGGATCTGCTCTCTACATTCTGGTCTCTTTTCCGGGTTTGCAATAAACGTGGCCACAAAGTGCTGTTTTTACAACATAGAAGGATAGTTGGGTACCTCAGCTTTAAAAGTACTTTCTTGGTAGAAGTAAAAGTAGTGATACGTTGTTATGGGATCAGTATATATGCCCGACAGTCAGTTATGGCAAACAGTATTTTTATTTTTATTTCAGTGATGCTTGTACCACACATAAGCCTGTTCTTTCTCTGTCCTGAGCCATAAGCAGCACCTGCCCCAGCGCTGTAGACACTCATCAGCTCAGAAAACACAGAGCTCAGAGAAGGGCCCTTAAGTATTCTCCGTCTGGCCTCACCGTGTGCAATAATAATGAGCCAGACGTCTGCAATTGAATCAGAGCTATTCAGCCAGACTCCGTTTGATATGGGCTGCATATAAAGACAATAATGTACAATGGAAATGTTCTTCTGGCAGCTTTACTATTAGCAAGATTATGTACTACACCTCAGTACCACAAAGTTTATGTTTTTACACAAGACGCAGTGAATGCAGGAAGGAAGATGTGATAAAGTATGCGTGCTGGTAAGATGATAACACTGTCCAAGTAAGAAACGTGCCCTATCATGCACTCAGTATTCTGCTACAGACATTTGTGCTTCGGCAATTTCATTTTATTTGTATGCATTTATTCTTTATTTCAGAATCAAACCTCATTAGTCCATAAAGTTAATTAAAGAGTGTCATTACGTTGGCATTTTCAGCATTTTAAGACATGATACTTATTTAGCACTTTTCAAGATACACAAAGACGCTTTATGCAAGGACACACACAAAAACAAACAGAAGAAATGAAAAAGTGAATTCATGATTTGGTTTTAAAGAGATGGGTTTTCTGTTTTGTTTTGTTTTGTTTTGTTTTTTGAGGATGGTGAGTGTGGATGAGAGTCTGATGTGTTCGGGCAGGGAGGTCCAGTGGGTCCCAGGTCTTGAGTTTAATCCTGGTGGAGAAGACAGGAGGTTGGCGTCAGCTGATTATAGTGCGTGGGTGTGCGGGTGGGTGGTTTTGTGGAGGCGTCACAGAGGTAGGTGGGCGCCAGGTTATGGAGGCAGCTTGAGCTCGGTGAGGAGCTTGAATCGGATGCGCTGCGGGATTGGGAGCCAGTGGAGATCTTTGAGGACACGGCTGATGTTTTCCCAGGAGGAGGAGCTGGATTCTGGAAGTGAAATTTCTAATCGACTCATGACTCGCGCTAATTCATTACAAAGGTGTTGCTTGGATATCCTGTCAAACCCCTGAGTAAAAGTCGCGTGGTTAATTAAACTCTGTCACCCTGTCCTCCAAAACCTCCAGTGGCTCCCATCCCTCAGCGCCTACAGTTCAAACTTCTCCTCATCACCTTCAGAGCCGTACATAAACCTCCTGTCCCTCCCCTGCAGGACCAAGCTCCGGACCTGGGGAGACAGAGCCTTTGCTATCGCTGCCCCCACCCTCTGGATCACTCTACCTCAACACCTCCGAGACGGCACAGACCTCACCGTCTTCAAAAAAAACCTCAAGACCCATCTGTTTAGAGCCGCTTATAATGTTTAAATTTGCTATTTTTTGTATTCATTTTAGTTTTATTTTGACTGTTTTATGGACTTATTGTATTGTATTGCTTTGTGAAGCATCTTTGAGTGTCATGAAAAGCGCTATATAAATAAAATGTATTATTTATTCATTTATTTATTTTAGTTTTTTACCTTTATTTAACCAGGAAATATCCCATTGAGATTAAGAACCTCTTTTTCAAGGGAGAACTGGCCAAGAGGCAGCAGCAAACACAAAACACAGTTACATATTTACACAGATAAGACGTAAAAGTTTAAAGACATCATGAAAAACAAGTGCAGATTGTGGAATTGGTCTCAAACGCTCTCAGTTTGGATTTAAAAGTGCTCAAGGGAATTAAATCAGTTAGTTTCCAGTCTTTCTGTAGCATGCAAAAGGTGCAGAGTAAACAAATGCCTTTTTACCCAATTACAAACTCATTTTACAAGTTAAGACCATAATTAGTTTTTTTCTTGTCAAGGGAATAGGTTAAAAGTTCAAAACTTTGAACTTTTATTCTTTGTTTCTCTTAGGATGAGCTCACTGATTTGTTTGTGGTGTAGGCTAAATACAGTTCATTCTAATTAATCTAATTGGGTCTACATGAGGAGGTAATTACTGTCATGCTTTGTTAATAAACACTCATAAATTCAAACGGAAACATGAATACACAATAATTATGTGCAATGTAGCGTGTCCGTGCGTGACCCCAGTGCACTGTCGTAAGTGGGGTCTTATCGCTGTAACAATGATGGTCCTTCTGATGCAGGCCGCTCTGGGAGGATCTGAACAAATGACTTGACAAAAGTATCTGATAGATCTGAAGGCTCCTGAGGATTGGTTGGTGTGATTGATGTACAGATCTCAGCTTGTAAGTGTTCTGCTTTTTTGTATTGTACTTTTCAACAGCCTCACTTCTGTTACTGAAGCTGTTTGGGCCCCTGTTTGGCACTGTGGGCATGAATACTTGCTAGTAGCTTTTCCAGTTCCGATACCAATATCAATACTATGGCTTTAAAGGTTGTTGTGGGTTTTTAAATCTGAGAAGAATAAAAACTGGAGAGAAGTTGTCTTCAATCAAAGAGTCTGGATTTATTAAAGCAATTGTGCCACAATTACAGAGAAAATGAAAAAGAAACCTTCTGTCCCTCATGCGAAGTCCGTCTCTCCCTAATCTGAATGAACGGCAAAACATAAACAGGCTCTTCTACAGTCGACAAACGTCATAACACCAACATGAGGTAAAACATACTACAGTATCTAAACAGCTCTCAAAAAGGAGACGATTTATCTGGGTTAAACTGGGGCATTGATTAGATGAACTCAAGTGGACCTATAATTCTAAATTATGAGAATGAATAAAACAACAACCTGTTGTTTTAACCCTGATAGAAAAGGACTGAACATAATGTCCTGTCTTAAGAAGCCCAGACACAGCAGATCACACCACTGCAGTGACCATGAACACAGAGATACTTTAGCACTTTGTGAGTTACTAGTATCTAAACCCAAACAATACATTCTTTAGCTTGACAAAGTAAGAAATTTCCACTGCTTAACTTTTCAGGCTGAGGATCCGCTACTATGGAGATGCTGTTGCTTCGCCTGTAATGTTCCACAATATGGTATTAAATTTGCTCAAAGATATGTTCAAAAACCTGCTTTCTCACTGTGAACGGGGTCATCTCTCCTGTAAATTGGCCTGCTAGCGTCTCCTGATCGTTTCTATGGAGACCGAACAGTTTAATGCCACACTCCGGAATACAGGAGGTAAAGCAAAAACATCTCCAGGTAACTCGCAGACTCTCTACCAGAAAAGTTACACAGTGCACCTTTAAGTATCTGCTGACGTTGGATATTAACCGATACTAGTGTAGGGATTGAAAATGCAAGTTTTTTCACTCAAAACACTTTCGATTTTTTACAGAACATATCTGATTGTGTTAAGTATCTGTCCTGTGTTCTGCAAGTAACTACTGAACGGCTTCGTATGAATTAAAGGTGCACTGTGTAACTTTTCCGGTGGAGGGTCCGTCAAATGCTTTTCCAATTGGAGATGTTTTCGCTTTGTCTTGAAAGTCTCACAGTAAACCTTTCCACCTTCATGGAGACCGAACCGGACCAAGTTACAGGTCAGATCTGTGGAGAGGCGACCCCGCTCACAGTCCGAATGCCTGTTTTTCTAGGTATTTTTGAGCGCTCGAACCACCTGTAATTGAATAAATGTAATGCCGAGCTGTTTAATGTCATATTGTGGAACATTCGAAGCAGAGCAATGGCATATCCATAGAAACAAGCAGAAACCATCAAAGTTACGCAGTGCACCTTTAAAGTTAAAACCTCATGAGACATCCTGGGCCTACATCGATCAATAAAGAGTTGAACCAGGATATCGACTGATGCGTTTTCATGGAACGAACTCCCGATATGGCAAATTTTCCTAAACTGGCGCCAATATTTGACACCAGTATCGGAATCAGTGCATCTCTACTAATAATAATGAGTTATTGTGTGATTGGTGGTAATTAAATACTCCAATCAAACACCTTCTATATAAATTCAACAAGACATGATAGCGTTCTTTTTCATAATAAAAATGCTTGAGTAACACGTAGACTGACTTATTACAGCCCTGACGGACACCTCAGTCCCAAATAGCTGCCTGTAATCTCTGACCCATCCTTCGCTTTTACCATTATAGCATTTAATAGCCCCCACTTGGCAACACATTGACACTGTCCACCCAGAGATCGTCTCCGAGATGACTTGATTTAGCAAACTCCTCGAAAAGGCAGAAAAAACCTCATCGCAGAGACAGATTGTGGAGAAAGTGCTCCAGCAGGACTATAAATCATTCTTTAATCACAGTTCGGCGAGAGTGAGGTTACACACCCAGTCGGCGCATTAGCAGCAGACTGTGAGCTGTCTGCCCCCGTGCGCCCCATCCTTGGCCCCAAAATCGACTGCCTCAAAATACTAAACGCGGGGAGGTTTCGAGGGGCCCGGGGCCAATGGGAAGATAACACACCTGACATGTACTTGGTATTGAAACACAGCACACTGCTTGACTGGTCTGAGGCAATTCGAGTTTCCCTGATTTGTTCTGTCAGGGTTTAATTTGCTACCAAAATCACTGCAGGACAAAAGAAAAGTATGTGAACTAGGGGGAGTCAAGCAGCTGGTGACTTTATATATGTTTAATTAAAGGCACCTACTGTTCCTGAGAGTTAATTTCCCTGTGATGCGTTGAACACCTTTCACTCGCTCAGAGAATAACAAAGCCCGACCAATAGGAAGAGTGGGGAGGGAAAATTATCTTCGAGAATAAGGTTTATTTGTTTGAAATGTCGCCTATAAATAAGAGGTTGGACCCACAGACTGTGTAAAGAAGAGGGATAAGGGTGTGTGAAGTCACCCATAACGTTCAGCTCCACTCGAATTCGCTGTTACAGGAGCGAATTTGGAGACAAGTTCCGTATTAGGAACAGGGTTAACGGACAAAATAGAGGGAAAAACACCAGAATCATGAAGAGCGGGTTAATAAGAATATTTTAAGACAATATTCCAATGTAAATCAATGAGAGCCAGAGTCAAACTTCCTATTTGGAACGGGGCGGTTATGTAGCTGTGTCCATTTATATATACAGTCGATTGTTGAAACTCAGGAATAATGAGTAAGGGCTAAAAATTCCCAAAGTATTTACTTATTTATACTGTTTTTGTGAAGGGAGCTTATGTCCATTATCTCAGTCAAACGTTTAAACACACCCTCTCATTCATTTTTATTTCTATTTCCTACATTTTATATACAGAACCAAATATATGAAATAAGATATACAACAATAAAGAAAAAATACATGATACCGTGTGTCCTGATTGGTGTTTACACTATCAGTATAAAACTTTTTTTTACTACTTTCTACATTTTAAATACAGGAGACTTCAAATATATGAAGCAAGATATATATAATTATGTAGTAAAGAAAAACCTAAATAACACTACTAAAATATAGCAATAATAATAGTATTAATGATAGTGTGTCCAAAGTTTTGACTGGTACTACATACACATCACAAAATTAACATTTCACAGAACGAGTGCTGTGATACCATCTGAATTTCAGCTCTCTCCCTCTCGTTTTTCTCTCTTTTTTTGTATTGTCCTTTCTTTTTAATCAGCCCTCCCCAATGTCCATTAACACACTGGCATTTCAGTCTATGAAAATGTTGAATTACAACATTTTCCACTTTGTTTCCCAAAATGCCACCCCCTGTGTTCCAGATAACACCACGAAGCAATCATTTTTCATCCATTTATTTTTTTTATTTTGTTCTAAAAATGAAAGTAAAGTTCAGTGTTTTGAGTGTGACAGAGTTTAGGTTTAAAAGTTAGAAAACATTAAACACTCCAGGGTCCGGTTCAGATCAAAAGTCAGAGTCACAGATCTTTAAAAATGTAGATTTATTCTTTCATCCGGAGCTGGTTTTCCATTTGTAAGAAGTTAGGGGAGTAAACAACACACAAAAAAGAAAGAATAGATAAATCAATCTTCAAATCAAGCTCTGCAATGATTCACCAATTCCCCTTTAAAACTGAACTGTCGAAGACCCTCGTGTAATTTCCAATTTACTGGTAGGAAACAATTATCAGAAGTAATTCAAAGTGCTTTACAGAACAAGAAAGGCCCATTCAAATCACAATACAAACAAAAATAGAAATTAAAATGATCAATAGTTAATTAAAGGGCCATATTACATTATTTTCTGATCCATGTTATAATGTTTCCTCATCACAAACATTACTGGAGTTTTGTTCTGTTTCATTCACACATGTTTAAGGCACAAACTCTGCATATTCACACATAGACTGAGTTCTCTCAAGCAGAAAACAGGCTCTTCCACCCTGTGATGTCATGTGGTAATACAGGAAGTGCTCCACTGCGTTTTTGCCCGTCTTTATTGTACTCAAGGTAAAAGGTAGCTAATGACATCACAAGGTGGAACGGAGCATTTCAAACATGTCTGAATGAATCAAAACACAACTCTAGATATGTTTTTGAGCAGGTAACATTATATCATGGAGTCAATTTTGCGTAATTTAGGATGTTTAATCAATAAAAGGGAAGATTAAAAAGTTCAGATAATAAAAGGGAAGATTAAAAAGTGTAGATAATAAAAGAGAAGACTAAAAAGTGTAGATAATAAAAGGGAAGACTAAAACGTATAGATAATAAAAGGGAAGACTAAAAAGTGTAGATAATAAAAGGGAAGACTAAAACGTATAGATAATAAAAGGGAAGACTAAAACGTATAGATAATAAAAGGGAAGACTAAAAGTGTAGATAATCAATAAAAGGGCAGAATAAAACGTGTAGATAATCAACAAAAGGGAAGAATATAAAGTGTAGATAATCAACAAAAGGGAAGAATAAAACGTGTAGATAATAAAAGGGAAGAATAAAACGTGTAGATAATAAAAGAGAAGACTAAAAAGTGCAGTAATCGATAAAAGGGAAGACTAAAAAGCGTAGATAATCAATAAAAGGGAAGACTAAAAGTGTAGTAGTCACACGCACAGCTGAACAGAACTGTTTTGATCCTAGATTTGAACAAAGTTAATTCCACTGTATTATGCAAACTCCACTGTATTATGTTAAAAAATGTAAATAGAATCCAGCTTGTCTTGTACGTGTAGTTTCTGACTCTCTCAAACACTAAACAGCATAATGAAGTATCTCTCTGAGGCCGTCTCAAATCTCCCGTCCTCATTAGTTCTGTCTGTAAGTCGTTTTCTCACAGTTCTGGAGGACAGCAGCTCCGATCTAAACTCTTTCTACTCACTTCAAACGCTCTCGGCGGTGGCTCTGAGACATCACAGACTCCACTGCTGCGTTTGTCAATCCCGTCATTGTCATACTCCCCAAATGGACACCGTAGAACCAGATGAAACGGAGCGTTTTCGGTCAGAGCAGCGGGAGGCACTGTGTGTTCAGACTGACGGACCACGCGCTTCACTTGTGTCTCGTGAAGGAGAAGAAATGCGCAATGCAAACATGGATTTACTGCCAAAAATACGACAGAGGGACGGAAATCAATGGAGTCACTTGTTGTGGAGGTGGATGTTAAATTGTCTGTGGAATTGTGGTTTATGCTTTCGAAGTTTTGTTGATGATAATAAAAGATGCACTATTTCATCCGCTACAAGCTCGTCTCCATTGAAATGTTACTGCCTTCACTGCAAAAAAGGCCTATCAAAAAATAAGAAAAAATTACCAATTTTGAGGTAAAAATCCCCTATTTTAAGTGAAATTATCTGCCAGTGCAGTAAGAAATTCTGACTTATCAAGTTTTCTTAAAACAAAACGAAATATGCATCTTGTTCTAAGCAGAAAACACTAGTTTCAAGTATTTATGGCAAGATTTTTCACCTTATTGGTTTGAGAAGGAAGTTAAAGAGGCTTAACTTGGCTTGATTTAATATAAAAAGTGCTTAGAATAAGTCATAATATCGAGATAAGATAAATCCCCTATGAACTAACATCAAGGACCATGTTGTCCACCCTCCTGTGGGCTCACCACCTGCAGAGGGGTTCATAGGGGGGGTCAGGTGCTATGAGTATTGGGCAGCATGCTGCCCCCGCGACCCAGCCGGATTAAGCGGGAGAAGATGGATGGATGGAGATAAATCAGGATGGAATATCTTGAAACAAGTAAAAAAAATCTCATCTTATTAAGTAAAAAAAATCTTAAAATTGATCTTTTAAGATGAATCTACTTAATTCAAGTCAGTTTAACTATGCTAGAAAACCCTTTTTTGTAGTGTTACAAAGAATGTTCCACAATATGGCATTAAGTATATCTAACTGCCGCTTCTACTAATTACAGATCTTCACTCTTTTAATGTTAATTTTATGATCATTATTTATGTTTCGATTTGTTTGTGCTGTGATTTGTAATGTCTTTCTTATCCCGTAAAGCACTTTGAATTACTTTGTGTACGAATTGTGCTACAAATAAACTTGCCTTGAATTACCGCTGAAAAAAATACAAAAAATAAATAATGGAGCTCAATGATCACTCACCCCCTGGTTCTGGAAGTAAATTTCTGATTTTTTTTCCCCCCCCTGATTATGATTAACAGTTTGAAATCCTGCTCGGGCATAATCAACTACATGATGACTAATGACACAAGACCTATAATTTACTATAAACCAAAAAGTTATTAAAGCATTTATACGAACTCTTAATATTTGAAATTTTGTCTATGGCCTTGTAGTCCTTTAAACTTTTCTCTTTTTGTGTATAAATACTGACTAACAGCTGAATAATCACCAAACCATCATAGGAATTATCACTTAGTTATTAATACTTCTGTCTGTCATGGAGACCAAACCAGACAACATTACAGGTCAGATCTGTGAAGAGGCAATCCCGCTCACAGTCAAAATGCTGGGTTTTTTTTGCCGTTTTTGAGCTATAAAACCACCTGTAATTGAATAAATGTGAGCTTTAATGTCATACTGCGGAACATTCCAGGCAGAGCCACGACTCCACAGAAACATGAACCGGAAAAGTTACACAATGCACCTTTAAAGTGTTCATCCCGTTTGAAACAGTGCTGTAGTCTCATTCTGCATAGACAATATTGTACCTTTCTATACTTTTTCACTGGGCACTTTGCAAGGCTCACGACTACAGGAGGGAAAATGAAAAAAATCAAATATGCTTTTATTACAATTCATAATTAAATGTATTATATAACATTTGCTTTAGTTAAATAATTCACAAGTGTGCCCTCCATCGGGCAGCAAGTAGCAAATACAGGGAGCCTAATGCAAAGGAAGATTAGCATAGAAAGGCTGAAAGAGGGAATCTGTGAAATGAGACTGAGAGGAAAGAGCTGATTCACTTTAAGGCTGCAAAACAAAGACGTGGTTTTGAAGCAATGATCATTGTTAAACTGGACTTTACACAGGCCTGTGTTTAGTCCCATTTAATCCCCATTTTAATGTGATGACAGTGGAACGTGCCATTTAACCTGGCACTGTGTAACTTTTCTGTCAGAGGGGGCACCACTCGCTTGTTTCCATGGAGATGTCATTGCTTCTCTTTGCTCTGGCGCCATTTCCATAGATTTACTGATTCAAAACATATCATATCTTTTCAATGGTAAAAAAAAGTTATCTTTGTTCTGGCGCTTGTTTCCATAGTAATTAATGATTCTAAATACAACATGATATCTTTTCAATGGTAAAAAGTCCTCAAAATGTTGCCTTTTCTCTGGTGCTGTTTTCATAGTAATTAACAATTACATCAGTATCATTAGAATGGTAAAAACTACTCAAATTGTGGTTTTTCCACTTCATTTCATAAGTTCCAGGATGTTGCTGTTCTAGCGCCGTTTCCATAGTAATTAATGATTCAAAACATAATATCATATCTTTTCAATGGTAAAACATGTTCTCTTTGCTCTGGCGCCGTTTCCATAATAATTCATGATTCAAAACATAATATCATATCTTTTCAATGGTAAAAAATGTTCTCTTCGCTCTGGCACCGTTTCCATAGTAATTCATGATTCTAAACATAATTTCATATCTTTTCAATGGTAAAACATGTTCTCTTTGCTCTGGCGCCGTTTCCATAGTAATTCTTGATTCAAAACATAATATCATATCTTTTCAATGGTAAAAAATGTTCTCTTCGCTCTGGCACCGTTTCCATAGTAATTCATGATTCTAAACATAATTTCATATCTTTTCAATGGTAAAACATGTTCTCTTCACTCTGGCGCCGTTTCCATAGTAATTCATGATTCAAAACATAATATCATATCTTTTCAATGGTAAAACATGTTCTCTTTGCTCTGGCGCCGTTTCCATAGTCATTCGTGATTCTAAATATAATATCATATCTTTTCAATGGTAAAACATGTTCTCTTTGCTCTGGTGCCGTTTCCATAGTGATTCATGTTTCAAAACATGATATCATATCTTTTCAATGGTAAAACATGTTCTCTTTGCTCTGGCGCCGTTTCCATAGTGATTCGTGATTCAAAACATAATATCATATCTTTTCAATGGTAAAACATGTTCTCTTTGCTCTGGCTCCGTTTCCATAGTAACTCATGATTCTAAACATAATATCATATATTTTCAATGGTAAAACATGTTCTCTTCGCTCTAGCGCCGTTTCCATAGTAATTCATGATTCAAAACATAATATCATATCTTTTCAATGGTAAAACATGTTCTCTTTGCTCTGGCGCCGTTTCCATAGTAATTCATGTTTCAAAACATAATATCATATCTTTTCAATGGTAAAACGTGTTCTCTTTGCTCTGGCGCCGTTTCCATAGTAATTCATGATTCAAAACATAATATCTTTTCAATGGTAAAACGTGTTCTCTTTGCTCTGGGGCCGTTTCCATAGTAATTAATGATTCTACACATAACATCATATCTTTTCAATGGTAAAACATGTTCTCTTTGCTCTGGCGCTGTTTCCATAGTAATTCATGATTCAAAACATAATATCATATTTTTTCAATGGTAAAACATGTTCTCTTTGCTCTGGCGCCGTTTCCATAGTAATTCATGATTCAAAACATAATATCATATCTTTTCAATGGTAAAACATGTTCTCTTTGCTCTGGTGCTGTTTCCATAGAAATTAATGATTCAAAACATAATATCATATCTTTTCAATGGTAAAACATGTTCTCTTTGCTCTGGCGCCTTTTCCATAGTAATTAATGATTCTAAACATAATATATCTTTTCAATGGTAAAACATGTTCTCTTTGCTCTGGCGCCGTTTCTATAGTAATTAATGATTCTAAACATAATATATCTTTTCAATGGTAAAACATGTTCTCTTTGCTCTAGCGCCGTTTCCATAGTAATTAATGATTCTAAATATAATATATCTTTTCAATGGTAAAACATGTTCTCTTTGCTCTGGCGCCGTTTCCATAGTAATTCATGATTCAAAACATAATATCATATCTTTTCAATGGTAAAACATGTTCTCTTTGCTCTGGCGCCGTTTCTATAGTAATTAATGATTCTAAACATAATATATCTTTTCAATGGTAAAACATGTTCTCTTTGCTCTGGCGCCGTTTCCATAGTAATTAATGATTCTAAACATAATATCATATCTTTTCAATGGTAAAACATGTTCTCTTTGCTCTGGCGCCGTTTCTATAGTAATTAATGATTCTAAACATAATATATCTTTTCAATGGTAAAACATGTTCTCTTTGCTCTAGCGCCGTTTCCATAGTAATTAATGATTCTAAATATAATATATCTTTTCAATGGTAAAACATGTTCTCTTTGCTCTAGCGCCGTTTCCATAGTAATTAATGATTCTAAATATAATATATGTTTTCAATGGTAAAACATGTTCTCTTTGCTCTAGCGCCGTTTCCATAGTAATTAATTATTCTAAACATAATATATCTTTTCAATGGTAAAACATGTTCTCTTTGCTCTAGCGCCGTTTCCATAGTAATTAATGATTCTAAATATAATATATCTTTTCAATGGTAAAACATGTTCTCTTTGCTCTGGCGCCGTTTCCATAGTAATTCATGATTCAAAACATAATATCATATCTTTTCAATGGTAAAAAATGTTCTCTTTGCTCTGGCGCCGTTTCCATAGTAATTCATGATTCAAAACATAATATCATATCTTTTCAATGGTAAAACATGTTCTCTTTGCTCTGGCGCCGTTTCCATAGTAATTAATGAATAAATATAATATCATACATTTTCAATGGTAAGAAGTCCTCAAAATGTTGCGTTTTCTCTGGTGCTGTTTTCATAGTAACTGCGACCGCGCTGTTTCCTTGGCGACCGGGGATTCAAACCATCGCATCCTGCCTCCTCAATGGCAAAGCAGGCGCCCCCTGCCACCGCGCCGTTTCCTTGGCGACTGGGGATTCAAACCATCGCATCCTCCCTTTTCAATGGGAAAGCAAGCGCCCCCTGCGACCGCGCCGTTTCCTTGGCGACAGGGGATTCAAACCATCTCATCCTGCCTTTTCAATGAGAAAGCAGGCGCCCCCTGCCACCGCACCGTTTCCTTGGTGCCCGGGGATTCAAACCATCGCATCCTGCCTCCTCAATGGGAAAGCAGGCGCCCCCTGCCGCCGCGCCGTTTCCTTGGCGACGGGGATTCAAACCATTGCATCCTGCCTTTTCAATGGGAAAGCAGGCGCCCCCTGCCACCGCGCCGTTTCCTTGGCGACGGGGGATTCAAACCATCGCATCCTGCCTTTTCAATGGGAAAGCAGGTGCCCCCTGCGACCGCGCCGTTTCCTTGACGACGGGGGATTCAAACCATCGCATCCTGCCTCCTCAATGGGAAAGCAGGCGCCCCCTGCCACCGCGCCGTTTCCCTGGCGACGGGGGATTCAAACCATCGCATCCTCCCTTTTCAATGGGAAAGCAGGCGCCCCCTGCCACCGCGCCGTTTCCTTGGCGACGGGGGATTCAAACCATCGCATCCTCCCTTTTCAATGGGAAAGCAGGCGCCCCCTGCCACCGCGCCGTTTCCTTGGCGACGGGGGATTCAAACCATTGCATCCTCCCTTTTCAATGGGAAAGCAGGCGCCCCCTGCCACCACGCCGTTTTTTTGGCGACGGGGGATTCAAACCATCGCATCCTGCCTCCTCAATGGGAAAGCAGGCGCCCCCTGCCACCGCGCCGTTTCCCTGGTGACGGGGGATTCAAACCATCGCATCCTCCCTTTTCAATGGGAAAGCAGGCGCCCCCTGCGACCGCGCCGTTTCTTTGGCGACCGGGGATTCAAACCATCGCATCCTGCTTCCTCAATGGGAAAGCAGGCGCCCCTGCCACCGCGCCGTTTCCTTGGCGACCGGGGATTCAAACCATCGCATCTTGCCTCCTCAATGGGAAAGCAGGCGCCCCCTGCGACCGCGCCGTTTCCTTGGCGACGGGGGATTCAAACCATCGCACGATGAAATATTGTTCTATTATAAACCTCAGGTACATTACTTTACTTTGGGATCTGTATTTTTTAACAAATCTACGTGGCTTTGAACATCTTTTACTTGGTGTATAAAAATTATTCCTACATAAAATGAGCGCTGACACAGACAACATGTCGTACAGAACGCACTGAAGCACTTTGCTGTTATTATTGAATTATCAGTTATTATAATATATTGTGGCATATGAGCTACTGTGTCCGAATAATTTCCATTGTGGATCAATAAAGTAAAATGACATTACATACGAGGGATGAAACAACATTACAACGACTCCACTCCGACTCTCCATCATCGCTCCTTCAGGTCATGTGATCCGGGCCTCATCACAGCCTTCTCAAAGCCAAATGGTACCACTCTCCGGTTCTGTCTATGTGGCAAAAACTATGACAAATGGCCCCCAGCAGCAGCAGCATCAGTAGCAGCAGCAGCTTCCTCTCCAGTGCCCCCTTGCTCTTTGTATGCCGAGGCTCTCCGCTGTGTCACTAGAGCAGGGTTAGTGATGAATGATTGAAGCATTTTAGTCCCAGATCTGCACTATATGGGACTGTGTGGTATTCTGTTCAGAGGAATACGTGACGGACGCTATAGAGAGGCAACCTGCAGGAAAAAACAAACTTTAAATCATGCAACAAGTGCCGTGCTTAAAAAATGCATAAGCCGTGTGGGTGTCTGGTGATACTCTGGTGAGCTCATGTCATCAACAATCTCTGGGGGTGTGATGCTAACTGTAAGCACTGCTCTGTCTGTGGATTTTCCTAGACTAATCTCATCTTTATTTTAACACAATCTGCACTGCAAAAAGGCCTATCAAAAAATAAGAAAAGAAAAAAAAAACTATTTTGAGGTAAAAATGTCTTATTTTAAGTGAAATTATCTGCCAGTGCAGTAAGAAATTTTCACTTACCAAGTTTTCTTAAAACAAGATGAAATACGAATATTCTTCTCAGCAGAAAACACTAGTTTTGAGTATTTATCGCAAAAAATTTCACCTTATTGGTTTGTGAAGGAAGTTAAAGAGGCTTAACCTGGTTTGATTTAATGTAAAAAGTGCTTAGAATAAGTTGTAATATCTAGGTAAGATATATCAGGATGGAATATTTTGAAACAAGTAAAAAAAAATCAAATTTTATTAAGTAAAAAATCTTAAAATTGATCTTTTAAGATGAATTGGCTTGATTCAAGTTAGTTTAACTGACTTAAACAAACTTCTCGCTCATAAAAATTACAGTCGCAAACAGTTTTTCAGTTAGTCACTCTCACCTAAACAGGACCATGAACACACTGATCACAAACTCTTAATAATGTGTTGTTTAAATCCATTTTGTGTTTTTTGACCGTGCGCATTGTTCACCATGGTAACTCCTAAATATTCCACCATTAGAGATAAATGCAGAACACCCCCAGCTTGATGTAGCAGCAAATTATCAAAACTCTCAGACACATTTTTATTATGGAAGCCTACGTGTGCCACAAGACAATAAGAAAAAGAAGACATTTTTATAACTTTTTAATGAACAGAATTCAGGCAAAATTATGAGATTTTGACATTAACTGACTCATAATTATGACACCAACAAAACAACAACAAAAAACACATACAACTTTTTCCTGGTGGTAAAAATAAGAACCCAGAAGTTCTTAATTAATAGATAATGTTACTATTAAGAATACTTAAATTAATTAAATGAATTAAAATAGTACTACTACTACTACTAACAATACATAACACTTGTATAGCGCTTTTCAAGATACTCAAAGACGTTTTATATGGAGGGACAAAGGCAAAAAAAAAGATAATTACTACTACTACTACTACTACTAATAATAATAATAATAATAATACATATACATATACATATACATGTATCAAAAAATAAAATACAATAGAATATAATATAGGTTTCATCTATGTTTATGGGTAGGTTGGTTGTTTAGTTTGCAAAATAGTTCAGTTCAGTTCAGTTTACTTTATTTGTACCCATAGGTAGATTTGTTGTGCAGCAGGTTGGCATCAACACATGACCAATAAAAACAATAAAAAATAATAAAAATAACATCAACTCATTCACATTGGCTCACAAAATTGGATATCACTAAATATGTAAATCCCTAAAAAAGATAAAAAATACAAATTCCTGTATAAATAATTAAAACAGTTGCTTCAGTTTGAATAAATAACACATTCAAACAGACTCAAATGTTCAGAAAAGAAAGCAGCACTACCATTTATTTACCCCTAAATTAAAGGCTTGGGCAGAGCTTTCACAAAGGTGTTCCAAGACAGCAGACATCTTGGCACTGGAAGTACAATTTTATTTAGCCATGAATGATATTAAAATGATAATGTGCTGATCTCAAGGGCAAATATAGTTTTACACAGAAGTTATTCCCAGATTCATCTCCCTTGGGTTCCCAAAGTCACCACCAAGCACCCTTTTCTTCTCAATCCTCCCAAATCCCACTAAGAACATTAACGGAGATGGGACTCCTGTGGGATGAAGGCGCAGTCTGTCTGGCATGGCTCGAAATGAGCTCTGAATACGAAGTAGCAGCCAAGATGGATTTAAATATAAATTATGGATAGACTGCTCTAAATATTCTCCCCATGTCTTTATTAATAGATATATGGTCTAATGCTTCATTGATCCGTACAGAGCCATGAGCAGAGAAAGGCCTTTTTAGTTTAAAGTGGGATGGCTGAAACCACACCGAAGTGATCATAAAAAGACAATTTAAAGATCAGTCGAACTATTCAAACACTTTGTCAGCTTTAGTCAAAAGATATACACTACATCTACGTGGAAGCCTCTATTAAAAATACACGAGGATTCACATTCACATCCTGTACTTTTTCCTGAACTCTTGTGGTTTACTGAATTTGCTCTATCAAAAATGTATTTATGAGGTAGATTTTTGTTTTTTGTCTTCTCAGTCCACATAAAAATGGTCATAATCTCTTTTTATTTGTTTATTTACATTTTAGTTCGAACATTTTGGCTCTGCATCTGACGCGTCCTTCAGTGCCAGTGGGTTACGAGACTAGAGCCTAGATACTGACTCGAGGATTTTGTTTATTGACACTCTGTAGCTGATGTAATTCACATTTATTTTATTTATTTATTTGATAGGGGCAGTGCATATTAATGAACACATGTAAATAACAGTGTAAATATGTCAGATTATAGCAAAGATGCTCATTTCCATCTGTTGTCCCTGGGCAAGTGACACACACACACAAAAAAAAACACTATAACACATTACAAAACAAAATAGAGAAATAAAAGTCTAGTTAAAAGTGCTCACAGACTTGGTTATCCTACATCCACAGTTTAAGGTGCAGTTTAAAAGTGGACAGAGATGGACATTCTCTCATTGTCATTTTCTGGAGGTGTGAGGATAACTGGAAGCTCTGTTACGCAAATTACTTAATCTGAGGTTTATTTTCACTCAATCTGACCACAAAGAGCTGACAAATCTCTCACTCAAACCCCTGAACATGACCATGAATGACTGTATTGATCAAAATCCTCAAAATGTGTTGTTTAAATACATTTTTTATTATTATTATTTATTTTTCTTGAGTTTTCCGGCTTTTTTCTATGTTTGCTAATGTGTGCATTGTGTTTGCTGCACATTACACCAACAGAAATGCATGTAGAAAACCCCCAGCGTGATGTTTAGGTTTTTGTTTGATGGTAACAACAGCGCTTGGAGAAAATTCACCCTAATTAATGCTGGGACCTCCTCGCTGTGTTGTGATGTAGTGGAGTTAGTCTGAGTTATAAGAGGTTCAGCGTTAGTCAAAACTGTATAAATATTTGGTTTTAGCTCAAACGAAATCAAGTCTCTGTCTTATTTTGACGTTTTAATTGACGTTGACACATGGGCTCGTAGTGCAGTGGGTTATCTAAGGCTGACGCGTTTGTACTGCTCGGTATGGAAGCTCGTTTATGGAATAATTTGGTTCAGAATGGGATTTTGATCATCGGGTTGGTTCTGGGATCACAGTGGGCAGTCAGAGCACATTTCTCCTCACTGACAACTTTTAAGCATCGCGCTCGGTGTGAAAAAAAGGGAAATTACTGTTCAAAAGAGGGACGGGCCACAGAGGGGAGTCCACATCAACACGCAAACTCAACAGTGAACCAGATCATCCGTCTCAGGGAGTGCAAGATGAAGTCAAATATTATTCACTCACTATTCATATAAAAAGCAAGGTGTCTTATGAAGTCTGGTTGTGAGCATGACCTTAAAGGGCCCATGTAACACTATGCTATAGGCTGAGTTCATTTCTCAAACAGAAAACCCTCTTGACCACCTCGTGAGGTCATGTGGTAATACAGGAAGTGCTCAGTTGAGTTTTTAAACTCCACGCACCTTCACTAGAATCACTTGGAAAATTTCAGCCCTAGAATTTCCCATCTCTACTGGACAAAGGTACAATTCAGCTGTTAACATGAAAACTATACCGCTGCATGACATCACAAAGTGGGACAGAGCATTTTGAGCTTTGGATATGTAGACAGACTAATAATAAAGGGTTGCTCAAACATGTGTGAATGAAACAACTCCAGGTATGTTTTTGAGGAGGTATTAACAGTCTAACGTGGCTAAAAACTCACAAGAGTCATGTTTGTGTATAACAGGAGCTTTACATACTTTACATACAAACTCATTGCCTGAAAAGTTACACAACACACCTATAAGTACCTCTACAGTTGTTCACTTCACTTTTAACAGTCATGTCTTTTTTCAATAATTTTGCCCAGAAGCATAAAAATTCTCTTCACATTCACAGTGACAGTGATGAGCAGCAGACGCAGGAGTGACAAATCGACCTCAGCAGTGAGGTCTACATCCCTGAGAATGACTAGGACCAGATGTCTGTCCATGGCTTCATTGACATTGAATCACAGTGAAGTACAGTCATTAACAAAACTCTGACGGGCACAAATGTATTATGCACTCAAACTCAGCGGTCGTGTGGGCGAGTGGGTAAAACTGGGTAATTCAGCTCCTCACTGTGAGCTAATGTATAGAACAAGTACAGGGACATGCTGCAAAAAGTAGGATCTAAGTAAGTTCAGAATACTCGAATTAAGATTGTATTTGATCTGAGTAGATTTCGCTTAAAGTAAAATTGTTTACCAGTGATCATACCGGCTTGTCAAAGCCTGATCTCGACAGACCTCAGAAGCTAAGCAGGGCCTGGTTCGTACTTGGATGGGAGACACTGGGAATTCCAGGTGCCACAGGGGGGCGCCAGTCGCAAATACTTTCGTTGTGTCCTTAGGCAAGACACTTCACCCACATTGCCTAGTATGAAAGTGGTGTGTGTGTGAGTGATAGTGGTGGTCAGAGGGGCCGATGGTGGAGTGAATGACCAGGACTCCCATGAAAAAGAGACTGGTAATCTCAATAGGACTTTCCTGGTTAAATAAAGGTTAAATAAAATAATAGAATAAGTCCTTTTTTTCCCTTAATTCAACCAACATACAATTGAGCTTCAGTATAATTAGGTGTATTTCATCTACAAAAAGCCTTGTTCCAGTGGTAGATAAAAACGCTGTGAATCTTTTCTGGTGGAGGGTCCGTCACCTTCTTGTCTTGAATGTTCCATGACATTAAACACTTCTATCTAGCATTTATTCATTGTAGGTGTTTTTATTGCTCAAAAACGCAATCATTTTCTCTACAAATAGGTTTGCATCTCCACAGATCTGACCTGTGATGTATCTTATTGTTGTCTCCCTTGAGATAGATCTCTACCATGTAACACTCTAGACAAAGCAATAATATCTCCATGGAGACAAGAAGGTGATGGACCCTCCACCAGTAAAGTTGCGCAATGCACCTTTAATTCAAGTCATTTCAACTTGGCAAGATTTTAGATTTTTAGTGCACAAGTTCTCAATTTAAATCTTATTTCTATTTAACTTTTTTTAATTAAATTTAATTTAAATTTTTAAATTTTTAAATTTGTGTAATTATCAAAGTGCAGTGTACTTACTCGAAGAAACAGTGCAAGAAAAAAAGGAAAAAGTCTAGAGCACAGTACGTGTTTTTGCCTACATCTCATTCTTGTGGTATAAATATAGTGGAAGTTTATTCAGGGGTGTTGACTGTTGAAATCCTTCAGAAAACTGCAGAGCCTTGACAGCCCAAACAGTGAGATAATGGAAACAGTTGAATCCGTTAAACAGACGCACACAGGAGGTTAATATGACGCCACAGTAACTGTGCTCTGCTTCTGGGTGAGACAAAGGGAAAGTGAAGGTGTCTGAATACTTTAGATTTAAACAACACTTGGCTAAATGTCAGGAGCAATTAGCCAACACCACAGTCATCTGAGAGAGAAGGGCTCACGCTGATCCTGGCCTTTACCCCAGTGTCTGCTTTTGTTTGGCTGGATTCTGTACACTGTGAATCAGATACGAAAACAAGAGGAAGGAAGGAGAGGACATGTGCTTGCTCAGAGTGTCTGAAGTGTCGCCTCAAACCAAGCGGTGGATATGTATTTCTTACATGTGGAGAGCTTGGAGTGGAGCCGCTACTCCACAATGTTAAGAGCCGTACAGAGTTTTACAATTTTCCAGTTGTATCCTTTTTGTGGAAGTTACAGCTTTGAACAGAAAAAGGTGACTAGGGTTTTAGGATATTGAACGAAAAGCTAAAATACATTTAAAGGTCCTATATCACGCGATACTGACCTATGCCCATAGACCGTATATAGAAGTGGACTAAGGGAGGCTCCATATTTGGAAATCCAACTGCGAGTATCATAGCAACCACAAGAGCCAATCATGATTTAGGTCGTTAAATGTGCCGCCCTCCTCATGGCAGAGCTGTGATGCATCATATCTATGGACTATGGATGTGATACTCTGCACCATTCTGCACGGAGCGCTGTATTTCCGTGATTCTTGAGAATAATAAGGAAACTTTTAGCTTTTATCATCAAACTTTAACTAGTAAGTTTAAGTCATTGATTTATGTTCTATGTTCTGTTACGTGCGAACGACAATACAGTCGCAATTTAACGAAATTCACTTTACTTTATGCTAGTTAAGTTATGCTAGTTAAGATTCTAGTAACGTTAGCTGTTGTAATTGTTTGAGTTATTTCAAAAATAGTCAATCGGGGCAGGAAAGCGAGAAGGGAACTTACTTAGCAGCAAAACGCACGAGCTGTCAATCAAACCTGTTGCTAACGCTAGGGGGAGGGACCTCGGGGAATGAAGGCGTCTGATTGGTCCGTTATTTATGTTCATATCTTGATTTAGGAACAAAACAGTGAAATGAAAATTCAGGATCCTGTGTCGCGGGTTCATACGAACAATTTAAGCCCAGAATGACGAGGCCACAGCAGCAGGTACAGACAGAGGGACGAGAAGATCACAATGTAAGTCAATGGGAAAAAGGGAGTGAAGGAGCCAGAAGAGCCTCCTGGAGCACTTCCTGTTTGGCACGCGACGGCTAACGGGTTAGCTTAGTCCACTCATATATACGGTCTATGCCTGTTTTTGTGAACTTTTATATATATTAGTCTGAAAGGAACACTGTGTATTTAATTAATTTAAGTTTGTAGGGATTTTGGCCATTCCTTTTCTGTTAGAATGAAGACATTGAGTTGTGACCATGTAAATTTCCACATAATTTCAAATGCCATGGCACTTTTTCACACTTTATAAGCCATCACACAAATTAATCAGTTACTCAAATGTCAAACTTAGGGAACTTCATGTCTTGACCCTCATGACGTATACATGTAAAAGTGCTACATGTGCACAGAACCAAAAGAAGAATTGTAGGTGTTTCATTACCCAGACGACCACATGCGAGTTTGCTTATTCGCCCAGGTTTTGATCGGCTTAAAAAGTGAAAAAGATCTGAATCCCGGAGGCCAACAGTGTGTGATGGGCGAGCGGGACGAGCCAGGCTGCAGCTGCCAGTTCTGCTGTGCTTAATACATGGGCACACAGATAAAACGCTGGTTAATTGGCACAAAGCAGCAAGTGGCCAATCTGAGTCAACAACACCGAGTGAGATGTGATGTGCGTTTGAGAGGAGTCTAATTTGACGTGGAAAAGGTTCAGTGGGAGGTGTTTGAGTCAAAAGAAAAAAAAAATTGGATTGGTTTCTAAGAAATACCCCCAGAAATGCAGGCAACACGCTGTACAATATTCCCTTTCATTGTGATTACTTAGAGTTGTTTTTTTCAAGTTGAAAGAGGGTGAGCTGTGCTTATGGGTAGAATTCTGTAACCATATTGAAACATGTAATTTAAATGTATTTTAGATTTTACACTGGTCAAGCATATGTCTATAACTGTATCACCAGTGTTCAGGGATATGTCATTGCTCTGAAAAGTTACACAATGCACGTTTAAGCCTTATGGTCATTTATACCAGTGGTCCCCAACCTTTTTATCACTGTGGACCGGCCAACGCTTGACAATTTTAGATAGATTTCGCACACTGAACATAACGTGTGTAACATCAAAATAAAATATTTTTCAAAGTAAAAGATTGTTCAGACTCAGATAATAAAAAAGTACAACGGAAATAATTAATTATTTCTTGAGCAATTGATCCACGGACCACTGATTTATACCATATTTTGCCTCTTTTTGACTGTAAATACATATGGGAACCTTTATACAAATAATAATACATGCAGATAGGCCTTAACAATCCTATGAAATTTCCAAATGATTAAAACTGTGGCAGAAATTGAGTGAAATTGATCAGATCACATATAAAGGTATAAAACGTAAACTCAGCTGTTGTTAATTTAAAATAAAATATTGTTTCTATTAAAGGCCCAAAGTCCTCAAGATGGAATCCATAACCAAGTGAAACCATACAGAGCAGCATTGTACAAGTATTATTTATCATGATCCAAAGATGGACAGTGTACTTTTGAGTATCTGCTTTAATTATGAATGCTAAGTGTTGTTTGCTTTTACTACTGAGTGCTTGAAAGTACTTGTATATAGGGTACTGGGTATATTTGGTATAGGGATCGGTGTGAGCTCCCTGTAGTGTTTCCCTATTGAAGAAGTAGCCGTTTGTTCAGAGTGAAAAGGATGTGAGGGAGACAGATGAACACAAATGTAAGTGTGATTCACAACATGCGCACGTCTGTCAATCTGTGTGAGCAGACTGAAGCGGAGACTTCTCACTGCATAAGGAGCTAACAAGAGCCTGTGTGGAGTCTATAGAACAACATATATAAGTTGAATGGAGACAGCCGAAGCCATATATGACTGAAAATAACGTTACCAAGGGGGCTGGAGGCTTATGTTACGCCATTTTCAGATCTATGTTATAATATTGTTTTCTCATCACAAACATACCTGGAGTTTTGTTTCAGTCACATGTTTAATACACATTTCCTGCATATTTAGACTGAGTTCAGACAGAAAACACTCCATTTTGTGGTAAACCAGGAAAGGCTCCACTTTTTTTTTTATTCCATACAATTATTTTGATCATTTCAGCCCTGGAATATCAATTGCTACTCATTAAATTGAAACCTACCACTGCATGACATGAAACAGAGCATTTGGAGCTTTGGAAATTAAGACAGGCTAGTAATAAAGGGTTAGTGAAAAATGTGTGAATGAAACATGTTTTTGATTAGGTAGAAACATTCTAACATAAAAGCTCACAAGAATCCATGTGGACTGGATATGGTGCAGGCTGTAAATAATCCAATATAAGGCAAATACATTTTAGCACCGCAACAGTATCTAAAACAAAACCGGATTTACAAGTTATATTTTGATCAGATGATTTTTAAAATAGGTTATATTTTATTACCCCTGAAGGGAAATTCATCGCCACAGCAAAAAAAAAAAAAAGTACTTTACTTTCAAATATGTACTTCTGTCTTATAATAACCACATGTGCACCAGTGATCATAAACTTAGATTATATAATAAACGTAAATGTTAACGAGAAAAAATGCTTTCTTTTCTGTGTCCTGTGCTCTTGAAATCCCTCTTGAATTACTCATTCACTACAACCACAATGGGTGTCCTTGCAGTCCAGTGCCCACTTCCCAGTGTCCACAAAGAACCATGCATAGCAACCACAAAATCATCAGTCGTGTAGTCTAGATGTTAATAGTTTTTGAAAGTAATACGCATAATATTACAATCATTTTTATGACACAGTTAACAGAAATAGCTGTGCATCCATTATTGCATATGTAGTTTTATGTTATTTTTATGCTATAACAAAAAAAACCTTGCACCAAGAAATAGTTCTATAATTAATACATTTAGTGTCTTTGACTCTTACTAGAATTGCAGTCTATAATTAGAATATATTTCTCACTATTCCTTAAACATCTCGCTTCCATGACATTTTATTTTTTATATTTGTTCATTTTTATTTATTTTTTCAATTCCTTTAAACTTTGTTATTTTTTACCATGAACCCTTTGCTCCTCTGAGAGCTTGTATGTTGCGTAAACTCTCTTGAGACATATTTTTGAAAGAAAGCTCACATAATTGGATTTACAGAGAAAAGATGGATATGTACAACCACCGTTTGGGTAGAGCAAGAGAGGTACTTTTCAGACATTATTGGCAATTGCAGTAACAATTCTCATGTCCTGCTTGCAACAGTGAACAGACTAACAAACCCTCCAGCTCCTCTGCCATTAGAACTAATTTCCACATCTAAGTGCAGTGAGTTTGCAGCATTCTTTAATGACAAGGTTCAGGGCATCAAAAATGTTATCAGTTCCACAACGCACATAACAATCACGCAGCCACAGAGGCACTTAGAGCTGAGTCACTTTGCACCTGTAACTCACAAAACTGTCTTAGAGATCGTCTCCAGTCTGAGTTCATCCACATGCTGCCTCCATGTGTTACCCACTAGATTTCTAAAGTCTGTCCTCCACAGTTTACTTTCACCACTCGCTCACATAGTTAACATGTCACTTCAATCTGGAACATTCCCAAGAGCTTTGAAAACTGTGCTCATTAAGCCTCTCCTAAAGAAGAGCAGTCTTGATGCCACAGTACTGACCAACTTCTGACCCATCTCAAATCTGCCGTTTTTTAGGCAAAGTCCTTGAAAAAGCTGTTTACGAACAGCTTATGAACTTTCTCCAAATGAACTGATGTTTTCCAGTCAGGCTTTAGATCCCACCACGGCACTAAGACGCTCTGATCAATACTGCTGCAGGAAAAGTCTCAGTGTTGATCCTGTTAGATCTGAGTGCTGCTTTTGACACTGTTGATCATGGGATCCTCTTACAGAGACTAGAGGACTGGGAGGGCATCTCTGGTACTGCACTAAACTGGTTCAAGTCCTATCTAGAAGACAGGAAGTATTTTGTTGAAATTGGAAACTGTGTCTCAAATCACATGGCCCTGACCTGTGGGGGGCCCCAGGGGTCGATCCTGGGCCCCCTTTTGTTCAATCTCTACATGCTGCCTTTAGGCCATTTAATACGCAGCAATAACGTGTCCTACCACAACTATGCAGACGACACTATGTCTCCCTGGCAGGATCGGATTATGGACCAGTGGACTCACTCTGCCACTGCATCCAACAGATCAGTGTGTGGATGCAAAACAACTTTCTCCAGACAGAAGTCATAGTCTTTGCCCCACAGAAACAAAGTGCCAGCAGTTACCTCCAGTCTCTCTCTCTCTAAAACCTTTAAATCAGGCTAGAAATCTAAGGGTAATAACGGACTCTATGAACTTTAACAGCCACATCAAATCAATAACATCTGCAGCCTTTTACTATCTAAAAAACATAGCAAAAGTCAAAGGTCTACTGTCTAAAGCAGACTTGGAGAGACTTATCTATGCGTTTCTCTACAAACGAGCTGTGAGAGCTGCAGAACATCCAAAATGCTGCAGCTCGAGTCCTGACTTGAACCAGGAAGTACGAGCACATAAGTCCTGCGCTCAGGTCTCTGCACTGGCTCCTGTGGCTCGGAGAATAGATTTTAAAGTGGCTCTGCATGTGTACAAGTTGAATCATATGGCACTAATATGTCATTTGAACCATCTCACACTCTGAGGAGCTCAGGGACCGGCCTCCTGCTGATCCCAGAGTTAGGACTAAACCCGGGGAGTCAGAGTTTCAGATTCATGCAGCTAAAACCTGGAACAGTCTGAACATGTGAGACAGACTCTACTCTGATTCTGTTTAAATCCAGGCTAAAAACTGTTCTGTTTAGCTGTGCATATGACCGAAAGGTTTTCATTTTTCACTGCACTTTTTTGTCTTTTTTATGTCTCTCTATGTTTTTAATGTCTCTCACTCCTTAATTTTATGATGATTATTTATGTTTTGATTTGTTTATATTGTCATTTTAATGTATTTCTTATTCTGTAAAGCACTTTGAATTACTTTGTGCATGAATTGTTCTGTACAGATAATCTTGCCTTGCCACATCCTCTCTGTCTATAGCACTTCAAGGTAAGACTACTGCGCGTAAAGCATATTCTAGCAGTGACGCAGAAATCAACCCAAGCCTTCAGAATCTCTTTGGTATGTGAGGTATTATATAACAAATAAGAGTCATGACATTTGGAGGTCTTAGAGCTTTGAAAACCTTGGCTTGTCTACATACATTTGCAAAGGCACAGACTCTGCTTGTTTAAATCCAATATATTCTGTCGGGTGTGAAATATTCACGATGCCCTTTAAAATAGATCACAGTGAAAAAGACTATGAAATATGACGTGAGGAACGATACTGTTGCAGGCACGCGTCTTTTTATGACTTTATAATCGCGCGCTGTTTGGATCATGTGTTTTGGAGCAATATTTTCCAGTCTAAATGCGAGTCGTCTGTAGCGTTTGCGTGTAGTTTGAATCAGACATGTGCGTTAGAAGCCGGTTAATAATGTTTACAGAATTACAGGCGCGCTTCCCCGTTTCACCACTTCACCAATATGTGTGACTTGAGCGCCTTTATCATTGGCAGACCGTAACCAGAGCAGAGCACAGAGCAGAGCGCGCTCCGATGGAACAACATGCAGCACTTTGAACCAATGGAGACATGGCACATAGGCTCCTCACCTCTCCAAACAGATTCAGCGCCAGATTTGCCTTCATTTTCACGATTTCGCTCTCTTGCACATATTTATGCTACAGTATCATCTTCTGTCGCGGAACAATCATGACCAACCAGGCGTATGAGGACAAGCGGTGCGTAACGAGCAAGAACGCGGGAGGCAAGAAACTTCTTGGGAAAGTGGAGGAGGGCTGCACCTCGGCTTTCGTGGATGTTAAAGAGGCGCAGCGAGATGCGGCTGGAATTAGCACCGCCGGGAGTCACTGGAGCGAAGGGAAGTTGAGTAAAAACATAAGCATGGCGCAAAAGTACGGGAATAAAAAGCTGCCGAACGCGCTCATAGTTGGCGTGAAGAAAGGCGGCACGAGAGCGGTGCTGGAGTTTATCCGGATCCACCCAGATGTGCGCGCACTGGGCACAGAGCCGCACTTCTTTGACCGAAACTATGACCGAGGACTGGACTGGTACAGGTGAGCGCAGTGCACGCACGGAGCTGTTATTGTCTCTTTTTGAACCAGTGGCAAACCTGTGCAAGAGGTATCCGTGTCACTTCTTATTGTAGTGATTTCATATAGGCTGAAGTTGCATTTAAATGGAATACTATAGCTGCTATTAATCACTACTAC
Source organism: Odontamblyopus lacepedii (assembly GCA_034769755.1). Classification (NCBI taxonomy): domain Eukaryota; kingdom Metazoa; phylum Chordata; class Actinopteri; order Gobiiformes; family Gobiidae; genus Odontamblyopus; species Odontamblyopus lacepedii. The sequence goes on along the minus strand of CM068351.1, from coordinate 35,391,423 downwards.
TGCTTAAAACTTATGCAAAGATAACGCGATAATTATATCTGACTTTTAACCTGTGTTTACTTGCACAAAAGAAATGTGCTTATCAAAAACACCTGACAAGATCCAGTGAATCAACAGATTTTTACAGCAACTGTTGTATTTAGAAGGCAAATTACATAATTACACAATTAAATGTTCTCTTTCATGTGTATCTCTGGTGAATTAGATTGCCCTTTTTACATAATTTTCCTTGACAATACCCACACCGGTGTGATCTATCAGAACAAACCATTTTATTACTCACATCAGATGTAACTGTAATAATTATCCATTTTTTGGTGTGCAGGTAAGTACAATGAAATTCTGGTATTAGGCCAATCTCACAGTAAAAGTCAGTAAATGTGTCAGTTTTTCTCTACAGCAAAAGGTGTAGACCCCTGAAAACATCACACAGATGTAAACTAATGGTTAGAGTCACATGACATTTCTTACTTTACATTTTAATCTTTTTATCATTTATGCAATAAATAACTAGGCAGTCCTACTCATACCCATGAAGCGTGCCATAATGACACACATACACATTCATGTATGCAAAGTTTGTCATGTTTCAGATAAAAGCTGAGCAGAGCTTTGTGGTGCTGAAAGGACAGCTGCCTGGCTCCTGTACAATCAGATGACTCAGTGTACAGTGCAAATAGTGAATATAAGCATTTTATAGACTGTATATCGCAGACCGGCTTGTTGTTAGCTAAAATACTCATGTATCAATGTGCAAAATGTAAAAGTCCCAGTGCTTGCCTGTATTTTAGGGACATGGCACAGTAATGTTGGCTTAGACAAAGGCCCTGCCCTAATTTTAAGGCCTATATTATGTGAAATTGATTCTTATGAGCCTTAAGTCATGTTATAATGTTGTTACCTCATCAAAAACAAACCTGCAGTTGTGTTTTGTTTCATTTCATTCACACACGTTTGAGTAATCCTGCGTCATCTGTCTGCATCTTTAAAGCTCAAAATAATCTGTTCAACCTTGCAAAGTCATGAAGTGGTAGTTTTCAGGTAAACAGCTCCACTTTAGTTTTATAGAGATCGGCAATTCCAGGGCTGAAATCATCCAATTGATTCTAATGAATATGTATGAAATTAAAAACACAGTGAAGCACTTCCTGTATTACCACATGACATCACAAGTGGAACAGTGTGTTTTGTGTTTCAGAGGTGACCACAGCCTAAACATGCGAGATCTGTGTGTTAAACATGTGTGAATGAAGCAAAAACACGACTCCGGGTATGATGAGGATAACATTATAAATCAGAAAATAGCGTAATATTAAAACTGAATTTAGATCTGCAGGTTTAATGTGATGTTTCTTGTTTTACATTTTTATGTTCCTGCTTCAGGTTTGCTTCAGGTTTTAAATACAGACCAGCCTCATCAGGTTTAGGCAGTTACAGCAGGCGGTTTCCATGTCCATTAATTTGGTATTTGATGTGAGAAGTTTTATTCTCACTTTACACAAATAACAAAGGATTGGTATATAGCAATTAGAAAGAGTCTTACTTAATTAGACCAATTGTTCTTTTTCAGAGGGTTCGTCTTTTAACTTGTGTATTTGCTCCATTTCCCAAGATGTGAAAAATCAGTTTAAAGGGCCCATATTATGCTACTTCTACTTTCTAATTTACTTCATGTTATAATGTTGCTTCATCAAAAACATTCCTGGAGTTGTGTTTTGTTCAATGCACATGCTTAACACTCAACTCTGCTTATTTAGGCTGTGCTCTTCTCTCAAACAGAAAACACTCTGTTCCACCTTGTGATGTCATGCAGTAATACAGGAAGTGCTCCACTGTGTTTTTAAACTCCATACACCGTCACTAGAATAAATGTGCATAATGTAGGACCTTTAAACACTCCTAACTCTAAATCAGTGCATTGGCATAAACATAAGTTAATGGTTTTCCACAGTCGTCCTTTGCAAAAATAGTTTCCAGACCATATTTTGCACTTTACAGTTTGTTCATCATGATACAAGAAAGATTATATTTCACTCACTTTTATAGATTATATTTTCCAGTCCAACTTTCACACCAACTTTGGTGTGGGGAACATTACATTGTTAGCACTGACATTGAGCAGAGCGCTGGTCAACACCCTGAGAAACAAGAGGAAGTGATGAAGTCCAGTCTAGACCATCAATATATATAATGAGGAGCACTTGTCAATCATTCCATTTTGAATGTAGAAATGTATAGAAATGACATATCAAATGACTTTTTACATTTGCCAAGGCACAAAGAAAAATAATCATGATTAGTGAAAGGGGCATAAGGGGTCAAAACTGAATCAGTCAAACTGAATCACAGTTTGTACAATTTGCTCTTAATGGGGTGTTTTGTTTTTTCAGCTAAGGCTGTTTTATTGGCTAAAAGTAGGGCTGCAGCTATCGATTATTACAGTAATCGATTATTCTGTCGATTATTTTGTTCGAATAATCGAGTAATCGTTTGTTATTGTCGTGTCTACTTTGCACATGTTAAGTACACACCACCTGCACTGACAGATACACGTATTTTGGACATGAAAAACGTAATTATCGCTGGGCTCAGGTCAACTCACCTCGCGGTTTCTTTTCCACTTGATGTAATGTACGGGGCTGTTTCTGTTTAGATGTTGTAGCATCAGTGTTGAGAAGGTGACTTTTAAAATGTAATCCCCTACAGATTACAGATTACATTCCCCAAAATGTAGTTTGTAACGTAATCCATTAAATTACTTAAAGTGAGTAACGTAATCTGAATACTTTGGATTACTTGATACTGTCATGATTTTTAAAACTACATAAATGTAGCAACCAACTCCTGCAAATTCTTGTTTGGTTTTAGACCTGGATTAGTCCTGGTTTTAGATCTGATTTAGATCTGATTTAGACCTGGTTTAGACCTGGTTTAGACCTGGTTTAGACCTGGTGTGAGTTCTGGTTTAGAGGCACAGGAGGAAGCGCGGTCCACGGAGTGTACGCGACAAGACACAATCCACGCGCAGAGTGTGCGGCGTACGGGGCATGAGGAGCGTGCGGCGTACCAAAAATGCAGGGTGCAGAGCGTACCGCACCCCACCACCGGAGGTTATGCTCTTATTATACATCCATGGGCACCGCGCTGTTGTGTGTACAGTGAAGTGCAGTGGTCGTGCGGAAACTTTACCTCTACCACAAAAGGTTCCGGCCACCGCCGAGCGTATGAAAATAAAACGAAGCATCGAGGCAAAAAAAAATAATCGATGCATTTTTCGAATCGATTTAATCGATTAACTCGATGAATCGTTTCAGCCCTAGCTAAAAGACATAACTTTTATTGATTGAAACATTACTGAGAAATGTTATACAAAAAAAAAAAAACTTAGATGTGAAATAAATAGTAAATTGCACCATCTAATCCTCATTATGATTCATTAATCCCACTCTTCTCTTCCATCCCCAGTGCTTCCTTTGTTACAGATGCACTAGTGGGAGTTACCTAATTGAATTGTAGAGCTTCCAAAGCGGCCATTTTACAAACAGTTGTTCCTTATTATGCTGTTCTCAGCACAGATTTAATTAAATGAGATGAACCATATCAACAAACAAGGGCACACTTGTTTTTAGGTTTAGAGCTAAAGCCAGTCATTAAACTACTTCTGCAGCTCATAAAGAGGTCTGAGAAATGCACTGGGAATTTTTATTTAGTGCTCTGATTAGTGCAAGTACAGGACCACAAGCAGCTGGAGTGTTGTGTGCACAAAATCAATATCACTTCATATTAAGGTTGGACAGTGTGATGGGAGAGACGCTCTTTTGCCTTGTGTTCATCAATCACCATTTCTGATTTGGTTTTATTTATTAATTTCAGTTATTTCTTATATAGGTGCACTGTAGAACTTAGTGGAGGGTCCACTACCAGTTTGTCTCTATAGAGATGTTGTTTCTTTGCCTGGAATGTTCCACAGTGGGTCATTAAACATGTCTCATTTGTATTTGTTCAATTAGAGGTGTTTTATAGCTCAAAAATATGTTAAAAACATGAATTGTTACCAGGTGCAGGCTTGCCTCTCCATAGATCAGACCATTTACCTGTCTCCATTGTAATGTTTATTTCCATATTGTAGAATAATCATGGAAAAACAATCATATCTTTATGGAGACAAGCAGGTGGCTCTCACCCTCTACCAGAAAAGTTGCATAGAGCACCTTTAAATAAGAGTCAAGAACATAGACAGTACAGCCTTTTAGTCAGTCACACACACACACACACACACACACACACACACACACGCACACACACACACAGAAATACACTAGCAAAATAATACATTTGCTCTTCCAAAATCTGCTCTCTCTATATCCTTTATTTTCACTGGGACAGAATTGGCTGATAAAACCATATGAGCTAAAAAGCCCCAAGCAATTAGACTGTGATTTTGTACAATTTAATTTAAAAAAGAAAAACTAAAATCCATGTACAGTCATTGTGATTGCTGATTATTTCCAGATTTGTATTGCATGTTATTGCCCGGGGTACATTGTTCAAACTTTAAAAAATTGATGAGCAAAATTATTCTGGTGAAAGTATCATTACAGTCAAAGTATGTCCAAAAATAACTGCATTTCTTCTGGGTGTTAGTGTTGATCAATATCTTGTGAAATGCATGATAAAAATGTGTCAGAATATACAATACAGCATCCCACAGGTGGTGACTGATCCTGGTGCGTTTTACATAATAGGTTTACAGTGCTGTTCTCAGACACTTGATTGAGTGATGTTGATTATGTAAGTCTGGGCCTCTGCATTATTTTTCACAATGTTTGGACACCTGCCGTGTACCAGATAACAACTGTCCATACAGATTAAATGGGAATATTTGGCTATATCAGTGCGTGGCAATGCTTTAGCAAGAAATGAGACACTGATTGAAGAATATTTCAATTAAAACAAATTTAAAAAACACTCCAAAAACTGAAGCGGTAACATTTAACTCTATAAATGATCACTTTTTTTAACAATTCCATTTTCTTACTGCAAAAGAAAGCGATTAGAATAACTGTGCAGATTACTGTGCCCCAACAAATGCTCTTTTTTTATAAAATTAAATACATGATCTTGTTGATCTCAATACTGTAATTGTGATGTTTAAAGCTTTAAAACTGTATTTATTGATACTCTTCAGTGACAGTTCGCTGGGGCTGTACTGCTGCATTTCTATGGCTGAATGTTCAACTCTTACCAAAGTGACACGATGCATTTAGTAGCAAAATTCTGCTAAATACGTTTTTAGATTGTCTCAAACTTTAAGAAAAGACCTTAAGACAGAAGCCTGTCATTAACACGATCATGGTCCTGTTTAAGAGTTTGCTTTTCAACAAAAACTGTCGGCTAATGCTATTTTCTGGCTGTAATATAATTTGAGAGGAGCTTGTTTAACAGTAAAAATCAGATCGCCCGTCGTAATTCCAGCTACGTCAGATTATGTTAAATTAAAGCTCAGGTTAAAGTCTATTTAGAGTAATAGAGCTTCAAGACAGAGCAGAGCCTACAGTTAGCATCACAGCCTCAGGGAGTGGTGGTAGTGACATCAGCTGCAGAGTATCAGTCGTATATTGGAAGCAGCCAAGAGGCAGCACAGACCTCAGGATGTTCACTGACGAGAGCTGAGAGACAATTCAGCCTCAGTGTCTCCAAGAGAAAAGAAATTTAGAATAAGAAGAAATAGCCTTAGAAAACATTACGGGTTTTCTGTTCTCCACTGACCACATTTAAAATACTCTTTTCTCTGAAATCGACCTCAAGCCTCAAGCAGTTTACAGAGCGACGCTAATGTGTTTGTGTTCGCGAACATAAAACCCATACTCCTGATAAATATGCATTATGTCACTTTTTTCTGCTGGGTCTGTCGCCTACTGGTTTCCCTGCAAATATTATAGATTTGCCTCAGATGTGTTATTATATGGCAAAAAAGGTAGACAGTTACAGGTCATATCTGTGGAGAGGCAACCGCTCGCTGCAAGAATGTGTGTTTTTGAGCAATTAAAGCACAAATGTATTAGGTAAATTTAATGTCATACTGTGAAACATTCCAGACAGGTGCAACTTTTCTGTGGCAGCCTGGAATGTACCACGTTATGGCTTTAAACATATCGTGCATGTGTTGAACTACAGGTGTTTATAGTGCTTAAATACACATAACCGTGAGTGGAGTTAACTTGTCACAGACAAAGCAGTGACATCTCCATGGAGACAAACTGTGGTGCGTCTACCAGAAAAGTTCCTTGCGCAGTTTATTACTTTAGCTTATAACAAGGCTGCGTATAAATGTCCTTAAGAGATGTGGTTAAAGTTTAGAGGTAGAATTAACACACGCACATATATATTATCCTTTTTTCTCTGTGAACTTTCATCCGCACATACTGTAAAGCCCTGACTTTTTAATCAGCAGGTGAGTTCACAAGTGAAAAGGTGTCTGGGCTCCTGCCGAGTGGACTGTATATGAGAAATATCAAAGCAACGTGCATTTTGCCAGAGCTACAGGTTAGACACAGTGTTCTGTACGACACTGCTGGGCCCACAGCTCACATTAGATCCTGGCACGAGTTAAAAGAGGAGGACGAGGAGAGGCCTTCACTGTCAAAGTCAGCATCACAAACTTCTTCCTCGTGCATAATTCATTCACTGAACTACTCAACGGCATGTAATGAGCAACAGAGTCTCGTGTGGTGGTCACCGTGATAAACGACTTAAAACATTAATCGACTACGCACGTTATTTCCTGTTAATTGTGTAATTAATTTCAGCAGCAGGCTTTATTATATTAACCTTGGGAATTAAATCACGGGACAGAATGGTATTACGTCCCAGAAAATTGCTCTTGTGTTTTTGATTATCAGTGAAGTGCATATGCTGGACGCAGAGGTCACATTTTCTTATATTTGTATACATATTTGTATACAGAACTATGTATTCATACTGCTGCATCTATTAGTAGCACAGGAGTTATGCTTTAGTGAGATTTTTACTGTGGCTGATTTGTTTAAAACATCTGAAAGTTGAAGTACACGGAGAGCACATCACCAAAGCACTGGCTTGTTAAAAACTGACCTTTTTTACTACAGGTACACGGTGTAATTTTTCTCGTAGGGGTCTGCTACATGTTTCTGAAGGAGTCATTACTTGGCATGGAATATTCCCGATTATAGCTTTAAACATCTTATCTATCCTGCATTTATTGAATTCCAGGTGTTGCTGAAAGGTCCCATATTCTGCAGTTGACTCCTGGAGTTATTCTTTGTTTCATTCACACGTTTGAGGAATCCTGCGTTATTACTCTGTCTACATCTCCAAAGGGGAAAATGTTTTGTTCCACCTCGTGATGTCATGTAGTGGTAGTTTTCAAGTTAACAGCTGCCTTTTACTTTTAGTTTAGTAGAGAAAGGCAATTCCAGGGCTGAAATCATCCAAATGATTGTTGTGCAGGTGTATTTAGTAAAAAAAAAAACACATTAGAGCACTTCCTGTACCACCACATGACATCACAAAGAGTGTTTTCAGTTTGAGAAAATAACGCAGCCTGAATATGCAGGTCGCGTGTGCTAAACATGTGTGAATGAAACAAAACACAACTCCAGGTAAGTTTGTGATGAGGAAACAACATGACAACATAGATCAGAATAAAGCGTATACGGCAAAAAAGGCCTATCAAAAAATAAGAAAAGAAATACAAATTTTGAGGTAAAAATGCCCTATTTTAAGTGAAATTTTCTGCCAGTGCAGTAAGAAATTTTCACTTACCAAGTTTTCTTAAAACAAGATGAAATATGAATCTTGTTCTAAGCAGAAAACACTAGTTTCAAGTATTTATGGAAAGATTTTTCACCTTATTGGTTTGAGAAGGAAGTTAAAGAGGCTTAACCTGGACTGAGTTAATATAAAAAGTGCTTAGAATAAGTTGTAATATCTAAATAAGATAAATCAGGATGGAATATCTTGAAACAAGTCAAAAAATCTCATCTTATTAAGTAAAAAAAATCTTAAAATTGGTCTTTTAAGATGAATCTGCTTAATTCAAGTCAGCTCCTGTCCTGTTGGTGTAATCCTCCTGTTTCCATGGCGATAGCTCAGTTTATTGTCATACTGTGAAACATTCCAGGCAAAGCAAAAGTGGTGGAATCTCTACCAGAAAAATCACCTGATGCAACTTTAATGACTTTAAACAAACCAATGATCCTTACAATACTTTTTCAATTCTAAACATCACATATATTTGTAAGTGAATAAAAACTCAACATCTTTTCGCACCAGGTCAACCAAACCTCCGCGTGACCATTGCTCTGCCCTATTACATTACACATACGGCAGATCATTTAGACCAGAGGAAAACAGTTCGTTCCAGCCTCTTCTACACACGGCCCCTCGTCTTCCCGTTTATTCTCCATGTCAAGGCCAAACTGTTTTCCTCCCATTCCTCCAAATCATGCAGATCAAACAAAACCATGTCTCTGCTACACACCATCAAGACTTTAAAGGGCATCTCTCCTCTATTGATTTCACATGTGTCAGGAACACTTCCCGCTGAAGCCTTGTGAGCAGTGTTGAAATTGTTTGAGAATATGCCTCTCCTCTGCTCTACATTAATTGGCTTTGGGAGGCAGGGAGCTCAGGAACAGTATCATCAGAATAAAAGGTTGATGAGGACGAAAAGTTGGAAGAGAAAAGTGCACATTACAGCGCCAGACACGACCCGGGCCTTATACTCTGAAATATTAATGAGCTGTCTTCACTGCACTGCTGCTTCAAGACATGTTAACATTAATTACCAAACAACTCTCTCTTCTCTCTCTGTGAAATCCGCTCTTTTATCATGGTTAGGACTCGTGTTATGTAAAATTGACTGTTATGAGCTGTTATATTGTTGTTCCCTAATCAAATACATACCTGGAGTTGCATTGTTCTACGTTCGTGCTTGTTTTATTAATCCATGAATCTAAAGTTGTCTTCTCCGAGCACTGAAAAATGATTAAAAGATTGTTGCATCACAGGTAAAATTCATGTCCAGTTTTTAATACACAAAAGTAATTTCCACATTGCTGACAGCAGAGCATTTTCTAAATATAGATGTTATTTTATTACTTTTTTTTATTGTTTTTTATATACAGTATATATATTATTTTAAGTTAGAAAATATATTAAAAACTACTAATCCCATGGTGAACAAAAGGATGTTTAAAAGTGAATTAAAGCCATGAAAATGCATAATATGTGTTCTTTAAAATACAATATACAAGTTTTATTTTTGAGGGTCTGCCACCTGCCTGTCTCCATGGTGATGCTTTGCCAGGAATGTTCCACGTCTTGGCATTAAACGTATCTACAGTATCTCCATGCAGTCAAGACTGTGGCGCCAGCAGGTCAAGTTACGGGTCTGATCTGTGGAGAGGTAAACCCGCCCCCAGTACAAATGCATGTTTTTCAAAGTACTTTTTGGCAGACACATGCGATTTAATAAATACAGGCTAAATCTGACGCGATAATATTCAAAGGAAAGCAGTAATTTCTCAGTACAGACAAGTAGCAGACTTCCACGAGAAAAAGTCCATAGTATACCTTCAAATCTAACATAAGAAAACTGTAAAATGACGGTAAGATCCACCCAAACACGTCGCAAAAGTTTGTGATGATGACTTAAATGGCCAGGAATTATATGTCACCTTTTTAGTGTCAAGATTCTCATTATGATTCAGGAAATAGCCCGTAGCCAGCGAGCCTTAGCGCACATTTAGAGATTGTCAGCTTGTTAACTTCCTCCCCAAGTGAACCCTTGTATCCCTGCTGACCGTAGATCAAATGCTGTCTGAGTTTCTCCTCCCACTCTCCCCCCATTAAAGTCCTTTTGTAGTTTTTGTCAACTTTGAGTCCAGAAGTGGAACTGCTGGTGTGTGGGTTGTCCCGAGTTTGACTGTCCTTAGCTGTCACTGAAGTTTAAGATGAACAGAAAAGACTGTTTGCGTCTAGTGAAATCTGAAGGCTGCACGCTGCAATACTCATTATGGGTCAAGTCTTTGTTCATGCTTTATTAAAGGACCCATTTTACTCTATTTTCTGATCCTGGTTATAATGTTTCGTCATTAAAAACATACCCACAGTTGTGTTTTGGTTAATTCACACATGATTAACACACAATCATTTCTTCTCTCAAAAGGAACACACTCTGTTCTACTGTATTTTTAAACCCCATACAAAACATAAAAGGTCACTGTTAACTTGAAAACTACTGCCTCATGACATCACTAGGTGGAGCATTTTGAGCTTTGGAGATGTAGACAAACGAATAATGAAAGATTCAAACACGTGTGAATGAAACAAAACAACTCTGGGTATGTTTTTGAGGAGGGAACAACATTATAACACTGCTAAAAGCTTAAAGGAGTTCAATCCATCCATCCATTTTATCCGGGGCCGGGTCGGGGGGCAGCAGTCTAAGCAGGGACTCCCAGACTTCCTTCACCCCAGACATTTCCTCCAGCTCCTCCGGCGTTCCCAGGCCAGCCATAGTCCCTTCTCTGGGGCGTCCTTCCGGTGGGACATGCCCGGAACACCTCCTGAGGGAAGCGTCCAGGAGACATCCAGAACAGATGCCCGAGCCACCTCAGCTGCTCCTCTCGACATGGAGGAGCGGCGACTCTACTCCGAGCTCCTCCCGTGTGTCTGTCTCTAAGGGAGCGCCCGGTCTCTCTGTGGAGGAAACTCATTTCGACCGCTTGTATCCGCGACCTCGTCCTACCCAAAGCTCATGACCATAGGTGAGGGGAGAAACGTAGATCGAGATACATTTTCCTTTCGGCTCAGGTCCCTCTTCACCACAACGGTCCGATACAGCGACCGCATCACTGCCGACTCTGCACCGATCCACCATCAACCTCACGCTCCGTCCTCCCCTCACTGTGAACAAGACCCTGAGAAACTTGAACTCCTCCACTTGAGGCAGGGACTCTCCACCCACCTGCAGAGGGCAAACCACCTTTTTCTGGTCGAGAAAGGAGTTAATTTTGCTTAATATAGGACGTTTAAGGTGTTGTTATTATAACGTGGTACCTACATTTCTAAGCTTTTTGTCAAAAATCTCGCTTATATGTGGCTCTACGGACATGTTGTCTTTTGAACAGTATTAGAAACACAGAGGTGGAACTGTGGCACTGATGGTGTGACAGCAGCTCAGATGTGTGAAGACACTGTTTTCTCACCTTTGGTCAAATTTTTAAGGCCTTTATGTGTGATTTTTGGTTGTTCTGAGTGGTCTTAATAATTGGGTGGAGTGTGCAGGTGTAGATAGGATCCCTGCTGCCATACTTGGAAAAGAAAGGGACGTTTAAATCAAATATTTCAACATGATTCGTATTGTCTGAATAATAGCTACACAGACTGCTTAAGGTTTCCACTGGCCAAATACAAGCTCAGCTACTGCGAAACATATCACTCAGTTTTTCTTAATCACCGGTTGAGTTTTGCAGATCTGGAACTTTGTGACGGGAGATTATAAGTTGCTAAATACTAAATTGATTCTATTCTGACACTATAATTGTAACGTTTTTACTCAGGATCTTATCAGAATGTTTCACGACTCTCATGTTTAGTTTTTATATTGTTTTTGTTACTGTGTTTCTTTGGGAGTTTTGACTATAACTTTAAAGTGCATATGACATGATTATGATTCTCACATTTTTAGTTTTCAGTTAATCTGATGGGGATATAGCGAAGTATAAATATAAATTAGAGCGTTATACCAATTAAGCAAGCAACCTGTGAAAAATATGTTGAAAATGACTAAAAGTAGAAAGTTCTTAAACATACTGATGGCCTCACACTCTATCCAAACTTTGGCACAATTTACACGCAAGAAACACATTTTTAAATTATTTAATCAAAAAAATAAAGGTATTAATATTGGACTGATACTAGTGTTGCTAAGGAAAAGTTATGGAATTCCTTAGTGTGATGTGATGTTACCATTTCCAACCAGATAGTAAAATATTAAACTTATTATTATTGGAAAAACAAGCGTGAATGTTTTTTTTGCAAAAATCATAAATATAATGATCTTAGCTGTGTTTTAGTAAAATGAGTGCTTTAACCTGTCATACTTCAATCCCAAGATCAGTACATCAGTTTATGCCACCCCCCTTTTCTAAGTACCACTGCAGCTTTCTTCTCCTCAAATGTAACTGTGAATGTCTATATATTATGTAGCTGTGATACCGTCTAACAGTAAAAGACCATCATCATATTTCAGATACATCCGCATGTTACACAGTAAATAAATGACTCCAGGGGCCGGTAAAAGTAGCGTGTAGTGTCATACAACCTGCGCATTGTTGAAAATCCTGAGCTAATTACATCTGTTCTAATGGCACAGTGGGAGGTGACAGCAGTTTGCCAAGTCTGGTGGCCCCGGCACTTACACTTCTGATAGTGACTGTGGTTGGGGACCAGGCCAATATACTGCACGCCTGCTCTCTCTATTGTCAAACCCATTAAGTGCTAATTTGATTAAACGCAGTGTAATATGTGACAATTAGAAGGTCGAGTGGTTCATTTCTTGTTTAGTGCACTGATAGAACCAATAGTTTTCATGAGCTTTGTTTAAAAATGCAATACAGTTTGTATTCAACGTGATTAAATCTGGGTTTATTGGATATTTCCATGTTTACTCCCCCCACGCTCTTTAATTAAGTAGTTCCCAAGCCTGTATCATTCTTACAGGGTGCGGATCTATGTTATAATGTTATTTCCTCATCACAAACATACCCGGGGTTGTGTTTTGTTTCATTCATGCATGTTTAACACACAAACCCTGTATATTTAGGAACACAGTGTCATGCATTAATAGAAGAAGTGCTCCACTGTGTTTTTAAACTCCACACCCAGATAAAGCTTGCAGAAAAAGTGGCAAATTCAGCACTAGTGACAGATATGATGGCTTAAGACAGGGCCTGTTAAAAGTGATGCAGCTCAGAACAAAACAAACAGGCAGTAGCTGCAATAGCCCATGCATTAAAACCATGTAAATTACCACCATCTGGGAGCATGTTTGGGATAATTTCTCATCATAACTATTCAGATGAATGCATGCAGTTTGTGTAATGGGCCCTCAACTGGAATATACAAGCTAGTCATTTTCACACAATATAAGCAACGGCACATTTTGTTCATTGTAACAGGCACTGTGTGGATATAAGCATAACTCTGAGCTGGAAAATAGTCCAAGCGAGATTCATTCTGAGCGCTGCATGACTAGCGCCTGGTAGGTACATACACGGTTCACATATTAAAGCCTGTGGGGCAGGCAGTACCGTGATTATAATGAATGAAAAGGCAGGGAGGATAATGACAGTGTGAGTTTGAAATGAACATTCTCAATCATGGAGTGGTTACAGAAAATGTTATGAAAAGACTGTGGTAGCTTCTTGTTCAGTACCCAATTACTACTTAAGTGTTAATTACTAGGTACTTAAAATGGCAGTTGTTCTTACAGTCACATATACTATATATATATGGCTTAGTAACAAACTTATACTTTATTGATCCACAAGGGAAATTATTTGGACACAGTAGCTCACACAATGCATTATAATAACTAAGAGAAAAAAAAATTTATACAAATTCTAAATAAGTAGCGAAAACAACAAGAGACTGGGGTCAAATAAGGCATTGTTATATAAATGTATGTGTACAAGAAATAAGAAATAAATAATACAATAAATAAATAAAGGTAGGTTTGTTCTTAGGGCACTCATTACTAGGGGTGGGATGAGACTCAATTTAAAAAGATGATTGTGTCCACGAGAATGAGACATGTTGAGAATTTGACTTAATTTATAATAAATATGTTGATTCAGTTCACAATTTTTGCTTTTTGGAACAGGTTTTACCCTTTTTTGTCCAGTCCAAATGTAAAAACATGGGGGGAAATGTCACACGATAATTTCTCTCACGTGTGCACGATCTTGTGGCAGTTTTATCTCATGAGATCTTGTCCCATCTGTTATTGTGGTTGTCTGTGCTGTGCTTTTAACATCAGCTGAACCAGATGTTGTAATGCAAGTTATATTTAGATTAGATGCTTTAGTTTTTCTTCAGTGCTTTATTTAGTTATTTAGGCGTGTTTAAGATGTTTTTTAAAGCCTGATGGAGTCCTCATTTAGAGTAAACCTACTCTAGACATGGGTTAGTCTTGGTTTAGACCTGACAGTCCAAAATCTATCAGCAACTCCAGCAACAAAACTATCAAATCAATCAAATCAAACTTTATTGATAGAGCGCTTTTCATACAAAAAAGACAACACAAAGCGCTTTACGGTGATTCAAAAAGAACAATCCCATATTTCCCACATTTCAACCCCCACTAAATGAAAGTAGTTTGTTGTTGTATCACTTGAGAGTTGTTTGTGGATATTATAGAGATAAAACATAAAACTGATGTGCAGTTTGGTCGTCTGGTTTCCAGACTGAAGCCTCCGAAAAATCTAACCTCCTGGAAAACATAATCAAAGATCCCCCTGTGTACTTACAATACTAAATACTAGCCACTTGTGGTATTTACAGTGGTAATAACCTTTAATTACTATGGACTTATATTACTACTGACAACAAACAAATGGATCCACATGGGAAATTTCTTGTCTAAATACTTATACGTAGAGAAATAATTATTCTTGGACCACTGATTTTTAACTTTTTGTGCAATTTTCAGATAAACCACAGTCGCCTACTTCTGTTTGTCCTCTTCTATTCCTCAGCAAGAAGGAAGTTCAAAGTACCTGAGATACACAATCCATATTACAGTGACATAAGTCCATTGATTGTTCAGAAAAAGATGGTTCAAAGTTGACCTGTCTTAGCTCCCGTGGTCCAAATCTATGATAAACCCGAGATACAGTGTTTAAGAAGACTTTACAGTCAGGGCTATGGACACTTTTCAGAGCAGCTTCTTGAAAAGACCAAAAGAAAACCTGACCTACAGTTGACCCATAATGACCAAAGCGCCTCTCCACCCACTGCTTTTCATGTGAGTCGTATTTTTGCTTGAAAAGACTGTACGGATCATGACCGGAATAAAAACTCCCAAATCCTTTTTTACAGCTCCCCTGCAAGACATCATTAGGACAGCCATATACTTCCGAACAGACTGAAGGGTAAAAGAGCAACTGTAGGAAAGTTTTAATATCAAAATCTTGTCAAAACAATACTGTGACAGTGAGAAGCCAGCCAGGCAAATCTGTAAGGACAATATATCCACAAATTATGATATCACAATTAAACATGATGGATTGTATGAAGACACAAGTGCGTTTAACTCGAAAATTATATCTTATTAAGGAAAGTTTGGACAGGCCCAGATGCCACCCACTAAACTCTGCTTTTGAATGCTGGTACTTTATTCCCTTAGGATCCCTGATCATCTTTTCTTGCCACAAATCGTTTGACTTATGTGCATGGATTAACTACCAAATACAGCTCGTGCAAGTATGTTGCTCTATTTGTTTAGTAGATACAGGGCCGGCCCCCCCAGTAGGCAACATAGGCAAATGCTAAGGGCGCCGCCGCTCCACTAGGGGGCGCCGAGCGCAAAAATCAGCGATGGGGGATAAAATCCTCCACTGTCTAAAACAGGGGTGGGCAAACTACGGCCCGGGGGCCACATACAGCCCGTTAACCTTTTTAATTCGGCCCGCCAAACATGAATGAACTGCAATAAAATGTATTACTTTTATTTTCCCTGCAATTCTGGCGTTTCCCAATAGATGGCGCACTCTAGATACATTGATACATAAAACCAAATTATCCACATGAGCCAGGTGTACAGTGCCCGGGGGTAGAACTATATCTTGAACACGACTTCCTCACTCATGGTCCGAAAACCTTCCCATAAAACACTGCGGCCAAGTATATATCTAATGTGCCGCGCACACTGCACCTGCTCCCGCACGGCGCGTGCCACATTTCCTCTTGTTCGGTGTGGACACCGCGCGTGGACTGTGTCTTGTTGCATACGCGGCGTGGACCTCGCATTCTCCTGTGCACCTCTAAACCAGAACTAACACCAGGACTAAGCCAGGTCTAAAGCAGGTCTACACCATGTGTAAACAAGCATTAAATCAGGACTAAAACCAGGTCTAAACCAGGATTAAAACCAGGTCTAAACCAGGACTAAAACCAGATCTAAACCAGGTCTAAACAAGGTCTAAAACCAGGTCTAAACCAGGACTAAAACCAGGTCTAAAACCAAACAAGAATTTGCAGGAGGTGGTTGCTACATTCATGTAGTTTTAAAAAACATGACAATATCAAGTAATCCAGTTACTTATTTAAGTAATTTAATGGATTACATTACAAACTACATTTTGGGGTATGTAATCTGTAATCTGTAGGGAATACAGTTTAAAGTAACCTTCCCAACACTGTCAACAGAATTATCAAATGTGTCACAATCAAACGGAAGTCAAAACTTCTGAAATGAAAAATGTTAATTTTTGAAGTGGAAAATCATCGGCCCGATATATGGTGCACATGTTGAATTGAGATGTTTGAATATGTCACATGTAAATTGTTGGATCCTGCAAGTTATTTTCGTCTTATTTGCTGGGTTGACGTAGTCAGACGAGAACACTCCATCCATCTGCTCCTGGTCCGGCCCTTCCATCAAATTTTAGAACCCTTTGTGGCCCTCGAGCCAAAAAGTTTGCCCACCCCTGGTCTAAAACATCGTCACTATGAACTGTTTGATTTCTTGTGAGTATCTGTACTCTGGCAGTATTTTTTATTTTTTTTTATTTTTTGCAATCCAAGGGGCGCCACCTGAAATCTTGCCTAGGGTGTCAAAATGGTTAGGGCCGGGCCTGAGTAGATATTCAGTGGCATTTAACCTGCAACAAAAGGCAGTGGGAGTGTGAAACTAACTGAAGGCAAAGCTCTGTTAGAAGTTTAGTTACTCAAGTTAGAGGTGAGCTGATTTGTGCTGTTAAATAAGTCTCTCGCACATAAAAATACAGTCAGGAGCGAGTTAGCGTTAGCCATCTGTTGTCTGTGTCACGCAACTTTCTGCTGAAAATCACACTCGTCAACACTCGTATTGATCACAGCCTCCTGAAACTGTGTTGTTGAAATCCATTTTTAGTTTTTTTCTTGAGCTTTCAGAATATCTTAAAACTTTTTTGTCCCTGTTTGTTAATGTGTGCATTGTGCCACCATGGTAACTGCTGAACATTCTGCCAACAGAGAAGCACGTAGAACACCCCCAGCACGATGTCCTAAAAATAAAACGTATCTGTGTTGCATTGATTCAGTTACAGTGAAACTTGTACATGTTACACACGCAGAGGACAGACCCTCCACCGAAAAAAGGTCCCTATGTTTAAATATGTGCGACTGCGAGGAGAGGAGCACAGGCTGTGGCCCTAAAGTTTTGTCCAGTTTTGAGGTAGACTTTATGTGCTCCTGAGTCACCGCATTTGACTGTTATGACGCTGGGGGCTTGTGCTGGTTTAAAATTGTATGTTCTGGGAGTCTGTAGAGACACTGTTGATGCAGCACAGAGTAGAATGAATGGACTTTTCTATTGCTCCAAGGACTCAAACATTGTGTTTATTCTAAATGACTCTCTTTACACTGCATATATTAAGATAAGTTGTACAAAATACGTTGCTGTAAACGTGGAAAATATAAAATACAGGTATCAGGTTGTGCATATCATACTTTTATTTATGGTGTTAATGGATTATGAACTTATGTCGACAAACTGTAAATGATAATGCTACTTGCACTATGAAGTAGACTGAATTGTGTTATTCTACATTATGTTTTACAGTGGTGTCCATTGGTTATGTATTGATCATGTATATAGCTCTTTCCTAAAGATATTATATTACACAAAATTAACTCTTGTGAGCTGTTTAATCTAGTGTCCTCTTCAAAAATATATCCAAAGTTGTGTTTTATTTCATTCAGAGATGTTTGAGTAACACTTTAATATTAGTCTGTCTACATCTCCAGTGCTCAAAATGCTCTGTTCCACCTTGTGATGTCATGAAGTGGTAGTTTTCAAGTTAGCGTTTAATTCCAGGGCTGGAACTATCCGATCGTGAAAGTGTATGGAGTTTAAAACACAGTGGACCTTTTAGAGAAGACCTCAGCCTAAATATGCAGGGTCAAAAACACAACCCCAGGTATGTTTTTGATGAGGAAACATTATAACATAGATCAGAAAATAGCATTATATTGGCCCTTTAAGGTGCAAACTTTATTGATGATTCATCCAGTGGTAAATGGAAAAGTTTCAAGTCCTTCTTTGACCCGATGGAACGTAAAGACCGAGCAGACTCTGCGTTTAGCTCATGTTTGTGGCGTATACTTCATAATGATAATGCAGTGCCCGAAGGGAGAGTGAACCTCACTGCAGACAAACAGTGAAGCCCTCGTGGGTCGTTCAGGGTCAACACCAAAAGCCCAGGAGATATTGGCGCTGAGCAGCTTATTAATGAAGTGGCTGAGTGACATTCTTCACCGCGTCGACCTTAACTACCTGCAGATAAGAGGCCTGCTCGCAACTTTTGTTTTGCTCTCTCTTTTAAAGTTAACGATGGACGCTACATCAAAGCACTGTGCGCTTTTCCGCAGCATAAGACAACAAATATAAAATGGTTCACCTCGACCTCTAACTTTGAGAGACTGAAACTCAGCTTATCTTCCTGCAGTGGATATCAACTCGTCGCTCATTAGTTTGGATACTTTTGTTCTGAAAATAAGATGTTCCAAGCCACATTACACTAGACCTGGATAAGAACTACTGTACAGTGTTATTTATATTTATCCAAAGGTTAAACATATAATTTCACACAGTTTTTAGATTATTGACAATATACAATACAGATGGAAACGAGTTTAAGGGTTTATCTGTTTAAGTGCAATAACTTCATTAAGGCAGCTCTTGATCCAGAAGGAAAGAAAATCAAGCCTTTTCGACTTTTCAGAGCTTTTAATCATGTTATAGTTGTTTCCTCTTCAATCAATCATCAATCAAACTTTATTTAAAGAGCGTTTTCATACAAAAATGCAACACAAAGCACTTTACAGTGCCCACATTTCCCCTCCACCCTCCACCCCACACAAAGCTAAACTAAACAGATGAGTCTAGAGATTATTATCTGTGACAATCCCACATAAAGCTGAAGTGAGTCTAACTGTGACATAACATATCTTTATTTACGACTAACTGAAACAGGAAACTATGAGATTACTACTGTGACAGTCTTTAATAACTCTTTCTATCTGTCTCTATGCTGTCTTTCATAACTCTCTATACTAACTATAATAACTATAACTAACTACTGCAGAGAAAGAAGGAAAATAGAGGAAGAACAACAAAAAGAACACATATACACATTATGACACGACATTAGGAGGAGTCAGGGAGGTGGAGATGGTCCAGGAGCAGTGTCCAGAAACAGACCCGCCCACCAGGTCGGGACGAAGCTGCGAGGGGCTTTTGGGATGGGGGTCAGGGTCTCGCTGCTGCTCTCAGGGCGGCTGAGACGGCCTCGTCCGGCGCTGGGGAGTCGAAAGATAAGATTGGGTTGTTTTGTTTTAGGGCGAGCAGCGATTTAGAGCCAAGCATGTCCATCAGTGGTCAGTGACCGCAAACTCGGCCATAGTCACAAAGTTCGAGTACTCGAAGCTCTGCCCCTCACTCCAGTTTCTGGGCACCTTTGAAAAGCCGCCTCAGTATTTGAATTTTCGGAAAATCAGGTCCAAGCGTAAATTCCAATGTGCAAAGTCCCATAATCCTGGTTCTGAACACACAGATCCTGTGTCCGAAGAACGCGCAGGTTCGCTCGACCCCGCTTGTCTTATTAAAGTGTCAATTTTGTTAAAAGATCAATTTATCGAAACCATAGTTAATTTAGTTTTGGAGAGTAAAGCTGAGAGAGTCGAGGAATAAGACACATTAGACAAGACGAGACATAGAAACAAAGCAGGAAACACAAGGGGCAGGAGAAGAGCTCTTCTCATTTCTTCTGTCATTGCTCCAGTCGACCCTGTTTTTATTGCCACCTGTATATGCCTGATATTCTATAGTTTTTATTGATCAGAGATAGCGTTGTCTAGTCATGTTGGTACAAATGAAAAAGAAATCCACTGCTCGCTAGCGTTATGTACAGTTATCCGTCCATGTAATGATGTTCAGGACGTCAGGTCACACTGGGTACAGCAGTTTTCTGATGTGGAAATCAGCAAGCTTGTGTTTCTGTTGTGTTTTTTTTTTTTTTTTAGTTGTTTTTTTTTTTATCAGTATTGAGATTTAAATTGCCCATACATACATGACCCACGTATGCTCCACACGTGTCATAACTATATAGCAAACACAAGCACAATATGTCTTCTTTAAAGCTTTTCTTTTGTAAAGGAGAAAACAAATCCCCCATTGAGTGTATTGTATATAACTGTAAACATTTAAAGTTAAATAAATAAAACTTTTAGCAATCACAAACTCATGAAGAGGCCGAACAGTCAGTGCTTTGCAATGTGAGCGGATTAGCTGCACATGTGCGTTTGTGCTCAATCCTTCTGCACTTTTCTTTCTGCAAAAGCTGTGTAAATACTCTCTGCTTCCTACAGTGGACGAATGCAAGAGAATGTACTGTTATGTTGCTATATTTGTTTGTTTTGCCGCTGCCGAACTTTGAACTTCCTTCGGGATCAATAAAATATGAATCAAACTTTATTTATAGAGCGCTTTTCATACAAAATGCAACACAAAGCGCTTTACAGTGATTAAAAAAGAACAAAGTATCTATATATTTATCTGTCTACTTCTTTCACAGATTTAAAATCAACTAACTCTCAATTAATTAGTCAATCAATTTCACTCAGTCAGTTAATCAATAGTTTATAGTAAAAATCTCACATTTATAACAGAGAATATTGAGGGGTAAAGTTATAGGCCTACTTATATTTACACAGTTTATAATGATTGACTATTTTAAGGCTCTTTTGCCTCTTCTGCAAAAGTAAAACCACACTGATGTAATTACTGTCATCAGATTTGGATCCCGGAGCTAAATGTTCAGTTAAAAGTTCAGTTTAACCGTCTTGAACAAATTGTCTCTCGCCCACGCGCTCACACTCTAACAGGTCTCTGCTACAGTAGTGGACAGATCCACTCACACCTAACTTAATTTCCTCACTGTAATTAAAATGTCAGAGTGAAGCCTGTAATGTGATCTGACTTCAACTTTCACTAAGAATCAAGAAGAAGTCTGCGCGTTTAGCTACAGTGTGTTTAGCACTGTGAAGCCTCCTATAAATCATAGACTCTGGGCAAATAAGGAGCGCAAGCTGTGCTGATTAAATACATTTAAAAAACGCCTGGCTCAGATGTCTGCTCATTGATAAATCGCTAAAATTCATGAATATGTTTAGAATAAGACTAAGCAGTAATTCTCAAACTTTTCACTTTACAGTAAATATTCTAGTGGAGCATAATTGGCTTTTCCCATGTTACTCCTTTATACTGTAGGTCCTATTCTACACAACATTGACTCTTCTGAGCTTTAAGCCACGTTATAATTACGTTACTATTTCCTCATCCAAAACATACCTGGAGATGTGTTTTGTTTCAGTCACACATGTTTAGTTATCGTTTATTACATCTAGGACCTATTATACTTGAGTTTTAGTTTAGTTTTGCAATATATTGTAAAAGCTCCTATTTGTGGAAAGAAATTGAGATTCAATCATGATGGTGTTATATTTGAAAATGCATTTTGTTGGATGAGAAAGCGATTGTGAGGGACAGATTATGTTGTTCACTCAGAGACTTTGTTGGAACAACTGCAAGCGACTAGACCAGGGGCCGGCAACCCGCGGCTCCGGAGCCACATGCGGCTCTTTCCTCCTTCTGCTGTGGCTCCTGTGACTTTGGAAAATAAATAATGAGTATTTACTTACATTGTATTTTTATCTTAGTGAGTTTGTTTTTAAATGTAATTCTAAATTTGTAGATAATGGTCCTGTAACATTCAAATAAAACGTCTTTAGAGCTCACTGCACCTCCTCCCGTACGGTGTGGACACTTCCTCCTGTGCGCCTCTAAACCAGAACTAACACCAGGACTAAAACCAGGACTAAGTCAGGTCTAAACCAGGTCTAAACCAGGTCTAAACCTAAAACCAGGACTAAATGAGCATTAAACCAGGACTAAACCAGGTCTAAACAAAGTCTAAACCAGGACTAAACCAGGTCTAAAACCAAACAAGAACAGAATTTGCAGGAGGTGGTTGCTACAAAAAAAAAGTTTCTGAAGAACAGAACGTTTAGTGCTTTGTGGGCAGATTCATTCACGCTCCAGTACAGGAGATAAAATGATGACGGGCACAGGTTGGTTGGTAATAATGTGTTTAATGCAGCTTTGCACACATTTGTTTCCATTTTAGAGAAACGAAACTTAAACCGCATGGCTAATTTGCATAAACTGTGCTGAAAACAGCTCTGTCGGACTAAAGGACACGACTCAGTGGATTATTTCTGTTGTATTTGTTGTATTTTCATTGATTTCATAAATGCAACACACTATAGTCTTTTATACAGAGCAGACAGGTAAAAAAAAAAAATCATATGCAGTGTTATCCTCATTTTAGAGTTTTGTGTTTTATTTCTGTGGGAGACGCTCCAAATGGCTCTTTGATGGTTTAAAGTTGCCGACCCCTGGACTAGACAATTGTTTTTCTACCATGGTTCAAAACTCAAAGTGAGGGTCAAGACTGAGTGGACGGGGATTGACAGTAAATTCTAAAACAAGTTAAAAATTGGGGAAAGGGCCTTTGATTACAAATTATAATTATTAAAGGGCCTATTTTACGCTATTTTCTAATTTATGTTGTTGTTTCCTCATCAGAAACATACCTGGAGTTTTGTTTCTGTTTCATTCTCCCATGTTTAACACACAGACCCGGCATCTTTAGGCTGAGATCTTCCTTCAAACCGAAAACACTCTGTTCCACCTTGTGATGTCATCTGGTAATACATGACATCCCCACTGTGTTTTTTTTTAACTCCACACACCTTCAGTGGAATGATTTAGATAATTCCAGCCCTGGAATTACGAATCTCTGAACTAAAAGTAAAATGCAGCTGTTAACTTGAAAACTACCACTTCACGACATCACAAGGTGGAGAATTTTGAGCTTTGGACACGTAGACAGACTAATAATAGTTACCGTACTCAAACATGTGTGAATGAAACAAAACACAACTTCATGTTTTTGTACATTACAACATTCTAACATGGCTCATAAGAATTAGTTTTGTGTAATGTAGGATGTTTAAATCAGAACTAAACCAGCATAAATTAAGGCTCAAATTCGATCTCGGCTCGTTTTTTGAGTCAATTTGAACATAAATCAGACCGATCTTTAAACAAAAAGAAAAAAAGACCAACAACTCAATAACCATAGCAACTGGGCAAAAACGGTTGAAAGGGCGATAAAATGTGACTACAATTTGGTCATTTTAAATTCATATTTCCAGTTTCCAGTTTCTCTTTGCACTTTTGAAGTCAAACACAATGTTGCTCTGATCAGACCTTTGCTGGCTGCTCCCGACAGCTGTCATATGGTTGGTCATGTTTCTGTCTTGGCTCTGGTGCCTCTCCGCTCCCACAAATGAGCAGCTAAATGAGCCTCTGCAGCCTGGCCTTTTCCGCCACACGTGTTTATTAAAATGCACTTCTTATTCCTCTGCGCTTTGATTGAAAACACACATGTGGTCATTACTGGAGCTGGAAATCTGCCTGTTGCGGGTAGCTGACCTGCGGGTGCTCGATCAGTTGTAAATGAGGGGAGAACGCAGTATTATGGCTGCTCGTGTTCTTGTTTGAACCCAAAGTTGTTTTTTTAAGGATGTATGAACACTTGCTGTATATTTCTGCTTCTCTGAGTATAATATAATTTCATACATGAGATTTTGTGCACACTTCAAACTGTTTACAGCGCTAATTCTGCAAGTTACAGGTCATATTTCTGGAGAGGCAACCGTGCGGCCAGTCTGAATGCCTGTTTTCTAGATATTTTTAACTATAAAACCACAGTAATTAAATAAATAAATGTGGGGTAGAGCTGTTTAATGTCATACTGTGGAATATTCCAGGCAGAGCAAAGATAGAGGTGACGGACCCTCCACCAGACAATGTACCTTTTAACTCACAATATAAACAAATCATCATAAAATTAACATTACAAGAGAAGAGTACAGAGTAAAAACCTTTCAGCTTTCAAGAAATATATTTTGAAATGAATTAGCAGGTTACTTAAAGACCTCCATAACATGTTGTCTGCGCACACTGAAAAAAGCAGCAATGCAAATCAAAACAAATATCTTCAAACCTTATGGAAGAATCATTACTTTATGCAATTTCAAGTAGAAAATGTCTCTTGAATCGAAACATTTTCAAAAACAGTGTTCAGCTGGTCACCTCTGAAACCTTTTCTGCCTTTAGCCGCTCCTGGATGAATGAGGGGTTACACAGTACAACAACTGGACAAAACAGGGTCGGCTGTTGACTTTCCCAGCCCTCCCCAGAGCACTTTTATCTACAATGGAGGACAGCAAGCGCAAGTGGTCAGATGGTAAAATGCAGATGGTAAAATTTCATTCACACATGTTTGAGTAATCCTTTATTATTAGGTTGTCTATATGTCCAAAGCTCAAAATGCTCTGTTCCACCTTGTGATGTCATGAAACTGTAGTTTTCAACTTAACCCCTGAAGACCTAAGGGCAATTTTAGTACATTTCTCCTCACCTGGATTTTTTTCTTAATTTTGCTTTTAAAACTGCCCCGTTTACCCCCTAATGAAGTGTTCTACCTCCTTTTTTCAGTGCAGCCTGTTATTTCACAATCTGCTGCTGTAGTTGTGTCATGTGGCTGTGATAAAAGCTACAGGACCAGAAATAGAGATGTGAAGAAAAAAAACTGAAATTAAAATTCCCACTCTTTTATACAAAACACACAGCAAACTTTTTGGACATCACATCACTTCTGCATTTCCAGGGCGTTTATTACATTTGTATTTGTTCATTTTGACTGAAATAAACTTTTCAAATAAAAATAGAAAGAGATGCACAATTACACACCAAGATGTGTAATTTTCCATGTATGTGAGAATTAACTCCACTTAGAGCGACTTTTTCACTCGTTATAAACACACACAGTCAGAGGAGTCGACCATCTTGACTCACTTCACTCTTTGGCAAAGTTTGGCTCGATCAAAATGGACGGAGCGCATGAGTTTGGGGAAAACAAAGTTCCTATTGGACACTTGTTTTGCGCAGATCATCACACAGCGTGAGTGTGACGTAGGATAAAGCCGCAGAAATGTACAGAAACCTCTATGTCCTGAAAAGGAAGTTTCTATCTTTTACTGTTAGAAAGATCTGCGCGGTTATAGAAAACATATTCCTCGGTATCGTATACGATAACGTAGGTCTTCGAGGGTTAACAGCTAACAGCTTTTACCTTTAGTTCAGTAGTGACTGGAAATTTCAGGACTGAAATTATCCAAATGTTTCTATTGAAGGTATATGGAGCTTTAAAAACCCACACACACACAGAAGAGCATCTTTGTATTACCACATGACATCATAAGGTGGAACAGCGTGTTTTCTGTTTGAGAGAACTCCATGCAGAACTAAATGTACAGGGTTTATGCATTAAACATTTCTGAATGAAACAAAACTCAACTCCAGTTAGGAATCAGAGCTCACTGCGCACTAATTAAGTACAACATTAAAGCAGTGTAGATAGATCAGAAAGAGAAGCCGAGATGTGACGATACTGGCTGCATGTTTTCCTGTACATGTCACGCTCGTTGGTTTGGTTACAGTCGTTAAACAATCCTTTGAATGCACAGCGGCCGGTGGGACATTAGACGCACTTAAATTGGCTACAAGGAGGATCTGGAGTCACTGGGCTGATCTCATCATAAATGAGTGCACTGAGAGCAGAAGAGCCACTGTTTATTTTGCAGTTGGTTGAATATTACTTGGAAAGGGGCATTTTCATTTACAGCACCTGGCATTGTGATGAGTGTTCAAATGTGCAAAAGTATCTGGTGAAGGCTCGTTCCTGAAACCAAGAGGGAACTAGAAAGAATAGCTTTGCCATGCAGTATTAATGAATGCATTTATTTATTTGTGTATTGATTGAGGTTTTCTTTTAATTAGTCTTTTATTTATTTTTATTTTTAATGATTATAGTGGTGTTGAAATCAAGTATCATGCTGTTTCTTTTTATCATAATTAGGGTTATGTTAGAAGCAGGGGTTAGGGGTTAGGGGTTAGATTTGGATTAGATTTAGCGTAGGGTTAGATAGAAGGTTAGAGTTTACACTGCAAATAACAAAATCTACTCAAGTTAAAATGACTTGGATTAAGAAAGTTTTACCGTGATTTGAGTAAATTTCACTTGGCAAGTAAAATTATCCACCAGTGCAGCAAGATTTTTGTACTTAAAATATGAAAATACATCTTGTTACACTTAAAATAAGAAAAACAACAACTTTTTACACTTAAAATAAGAAATAAAATCAAATGTTGCTTGAATTAAGAAAAAAAACACTTATTCCACTGGCAGATAATTTCACTTGTCAAGATGAATCTGCTCAAATAAAGTAAAATGTTCTTAATTTAAGTCATTTTTAACTTGTCTAGATATTGTTTTTTCCAGTGTAGGGGTTAGGGTTAGGATAGGGTTAGAGGGTTAGGTTTGGGTTAGAGGATTAGGGTTAGGGTTAGGATAGGGTTAGAGGGTTGGGGTTGGGTTAGAGGATTAGGTGTAACGTAGGGCTAGAGGGTTAGAGTTTTAGAGGATTAGCTTTAGTGTAGGGTAAGAGGGTTAGGATAGGGTTAGAGGGTTAGGGTTAGGATAGAGTTAGAGAGTTGGGGTTGGGTTAAAGGATTAGGTGTAACGTAGGGCTAGAGGGTTAGAGTTTTAGAGGATTGGGTTTAGTGTAGGGTTAGAAGGTTAGAGAGTTAGGTTTGGGATAGAGGATTAAGTTTAGCATAGGGTTAGACGTTTAGAGGGTTAGGGTTGGGTTAGAGGATTAGGTTTAGTGTAGGGTTAGAAGTTTAGAGGGTTAGGGTTGGGTTAGAGGACTAGGTTTAGTGTAGGGTTAGAAGGTTAGAGGGTTAGGGTTGGGTTAGAGGATTAGGTTTAGTGTAGGGTTAGAAGGTTAGAGGGTTAGGGTTGGGTTAGAGGATTAGGTTTAGTGTTGGGTTAGAGGGTTAGGTTTGGGTTAGAGGGTTAGGTTTAGGATAGGGTTAGAGGGTTAGGGTTGGGTTAGAGGGTTAGGGTTAGGATAGGGTTAGAGGGTTAGGATAGGGTTAGAGGTTTAGGGTTAGGATAGGGTTAGAGGGTTAGGGTTGGGTTAGAGGATTAGGTGTAACGTAGGGCTAGAGGGTTAGAGCTTTAGAGGATTGGGTTTAGTGTAGGGTTAGAAGGTTAGAGGGTTAGGATAGGGTTAGAGGATTAGGGTTAGGATAGGGTTAGAGGGTTAGGATAGGGTTAGAGGGTTAGGTTTGGGTTAGAGGATTAGAGGGTTGGGGTTAGGGGGTTACTTAGAGTTAAGGTTAGGAAGCAGTGGGGTTAGGAATGTTCGAAAGAGTACATAAAAATGACAGGCATTAAGTATTATTTTAGATATTAATTAGACTCCAGTGGTACGGCGCACTCTATTACACAACTCTGACTTTTCCTGAGAATTAAAAAAACAGAAAGTGTTTATGCGTCTGTCAAGTGTTAGGATCTTGAAATAGACTGAGAAAAACAACTCTCAACAGGTCGGAGAAGTGTTTTCATATACACTACATTAACAAGGTCATCAACTGGGGAGTCAGGTGGCAAGAAAATAAGAATAAAAAATGCATTTTATTTTCGCATTGAACACAGTCTTTGGGTCTATTATGCAGTTATGTTGTATACTGAATAAAGAGTATTTAGCCATTTTTTTTCCAAGATTCTCAAACATGTGGAGAATAATTTTAAAGGTGCTATGTATATATATGGTTTGTCCAAAGTCATCTCTAGTAGTCTATAAGTGTTTTTCACCACTTTCAGCATAACAACTGTGCTCTTCTTGAGTACTGCTCGATAAGTAGATACACAGCTTTCTTATTTTGACCTCAGTAGCAATTTATACTGTATCCTGTACTCGGACAAGACAAATTTTACTCAAGTACATGGGAAAAAATGAGGTATAGGGACTTTTAATTTAACGTGTTTCACTTACAGAGACTTAAAAAGAAAAATTGTGCAAGGCTCAGACTCAAATAGTTACAGATATGTTTATTTCTGTAGCTTCCGTAGATAATCACCCACAAACTAACGCAATACCTAGTTTAGGCTACACTAGCAGGCATGTGTGTCTTATTTTAACTATACAGGCAGACGGAAGGGAGGAAAAGGCAAGGCTCTTCTCTGCAGGCAGCAAATGATGCTCAGAGTTCATCATTTGCAATAGTCTACACGAGATTGTAAGATTGTTCTGATAAATCCTAGAAGTAGATATGTCTTACCTGGCGTTTTATTGGCGTCTCTCCACAGTGGTCTCATCATTATTCCTCTCTGGTCCTAGCTCCTCTTAGAAACTGTCATGTAATTTAGCAGCGCTCAGATTCCCAGAGAGTAAACAACCACAACAGCTGTAGAAATCAATAAAGTGACGACGGTTAGCCCATGTAACTTCCTGCTATAGAGAGACACGGACAGTCCAATTCTTCTAATGTGAATAGACTGGCCATGACGGTTTGACCTGTATCTTCTTGTGTAATGGGGATATTTTTTTTTATTGCCTTTTCTTCATCTCCACTTTTACTTTTATTAAAACCTCCTATATTACACAAAATTGACTCTTGTGAGGTTTAAGTCATGCTAGAATGTTGTAACCTCCCTTTGTTTCATTCACATGTTTTATTATTAGTTTGTTTACATCTCAAAAGCTGAAAATGCTCTGTTCAACCTTGTGATGCAATGAAGTGGTAGTTTTCAACATAACAGCTGCCTTTTACCTCTTGTTTAGTGGAGATTAGAAATGACAGGGCGGAAATTATCTAAATGATTCTAGTGAAGGTGTATGGAGTTTAAAAACAGAGTGGAGCACCTCCTGTATTATCACACGACATCACAAGGTCATAAGGTACAGTGTTTTTTGTTTGAGAGGAGAACTTGGCCTGAATATGCAGGGTTTGTGTGAATGAATTAACACAAAACACAACTCCTGGTCTGTTTTTGATGAGGAAACAATAGTGTAATATGGGCCCTTTAAGGAGTTAGTTATTGTTTTTAATGAAAATGAACTACAATATGTTCAAATTATAGTTTTATTTTATTTGTCAGTGTGGTGAGGAGGTAGGAGATGCATTAAAGGTGGAGATTGTTAAATGTTATACCATTCTGTGGAACATTTCGGTCAAAACAACAACATAATTTTGGACTCTACACCTAAAAACTGCATAATGTACCCTGGTGTTAAAGTGGTTTCAGTTTTCAGCAGAAATAGGCATGCCTATATGGAACAATATATAACCTCTGGCATGTTTTTTGATGAAATTACTTTTTTTGTGCAATAGAAAGCTCAAAAAGTGCTTTATTCTTATTGTGTCGTGTATTTGAAGATAGTTTCATATTCTGTTTTGTCAAAGCAGTAATCAAAAACAGTACTTTAAGCACTTCTTGTGTTTAAAGTGATGCTACACTTTTCCCTCATCTTTTCAATTTCTACCAACAACAGTGATGAAACTGTATCACTTCAACACGCTGAAGCATACGTTTCTTAAAATTCAGCACAGTCAGATAAAGAAATGTGTGTGTGTGTTGCAGTTGGAAAGGTGCTGTTCTCATAAAAGATGAATAGTTGTGTTGTGGCCCTAAGGCAGTGCCAGAGACTCAGCATTCATAAGTGTAGCTAAATGGATCGATACAGCCGGGACTTTAGAGGTAACCCCTACCTCCAGAAAGAAAGCCCAGATAAAGGTTAGCTTTTAATCGAAGCATTCCCACAGTCATATTAAAGAAACAGCGCTATTTAACCGCCACAATTGTGCACTGGAAATACAGAGGAATGTAATCTAGTACAGCATATGGAGAAAACTACTGATTCTAAAATGCGCTGGCCCTATCTCACAACACTGATTTTATAGTTTGGTTTCAGAGGAAAACACAAATGCATAAAGCAGAGAAATACAGGGACTTTGTCTGAAACTCCTGATGAATTAAAGACATAGCAGGGGACTTAATCTTTTTTCAGTTAGATAATGAGACATCACGCTGGGGGGTTCTATATGTATGTATATGGAGGACTGTTCAGGGGTTACCATGGCGACACAATGCATGCATTGGCAAACACAGACAAAAAACATCTGAAACTCATGAAAAAATACAATATAGGTTTTAAAAACACATTTTCAGGAGAATATGATCAATATTCACGGTCCTGCTTAGAATCGGGATTTTTAACAAAAAGGAGAGAGTGACTACCTGAAAAACTTGGCGAATGCTAGCTAGTGACTGTAACTGAATGTGTGAGAGATGTTTAACCCTCGAAGACCTACGCTATCATATACGATGACGAGGAATATGTTTTATATAACTGCGTATAACTTTCTAACCGCAAAATATAGAAATGTACTTTTTTCCCCTCTGAAAGTGCAAAAATAGAGGTGTCTGTATGTAGCTGCCTCATTATCCTACGTCACACTCACGCTGTGTGATGACGTGCGCAAAACGAGTGTCCAATAGGAACTTTGTTTTCCCCAAACTCATGCGCTCCGTCCATTTTAATCGAGCCAAACTTTGCCAAAGAGTGAAGTGAGTCAAGATGGTCGACTCCTCTGACTGTGTGTGTTTATAACGAGTGAAAAAGTCACTGTAAGTGGAGTTAATTCTCACATAAATGGCAAATTACGCATCTTGGTGTGTGTAACTGCGCATCTCTTTCAGTTTTTATTTGAAAAGTTTATTTCACTCAAAATGAACAAATCCAAATGTAATAAACACCAGGGAAATGCAGAAGTGCTGTGGCTCTGGCCCTGGACCTGACAGGAGCTGTTTCCATGACTGGCAGAAAAGTCATGGAGCGATTACACTTTTTTGTTTTTAGGGCAATAAGGAGATTTTTAATTTACTTACAGACTTGATATTTTGCATTTTTGTAGCTAAGGCCCTAAATTAAGTATTTTTTATGCCCAAAAAGTTGTTTCTACATGTTTGCTGTGTGTTTTGTATAAAAGAGTGGGAATTTTATTTTATTTCTTTTTTTTCACATCTCTATTTCTGGTCCTGTAGCTTTTATCACAGCCACATGACACAACTACAGCAGCAGATTGTGAAATAACAGGTTGTACTGAACAAAAGCATGTAGAACACTTCATTATAGGGTAAATGGGGCCATTTTAAAAGCAAAATTAAGAAAAAAAAATCCAGGCGAGGAGAAATGTACTGCCCTTAGGTCTTCAGGGGTTAACAGCACAATTCAGCTCACTTGTACTTTCAGCTAAACTGATTTTGCTAAAACAATACTCAGATTAAACTGGAGTAACAAACCTTCAGACAGAGCAGAGCCTCCAGTTAGCATCACAGCAACAGGGAATGTTAATGACAAAGTATCAGTTGCATCCAGAAGTGAGGCTAGAACATCTTCAGCATCAAGCACAGGGAGACTTCATCAGAAACTGAATGAGGCACAAAGACAGTTTACACAGTGTTGAAATAGGGAGGTGTATATATCAGAAATGCAGCCATTATATTTACGGAGTTGGCAGGAAGTGCTTATTAATCATGTTTATTGAACTGGAGTGCCACAGAGTGACACATTACAATGAACAGGGAAAACGCACATGACAAATGTGACAAATCAGAACATTTGGCAGTGGTATACAAAGCTATCAAAGGCGCTGGA
Organism: Odontamblyopus lacepedii; assembly: GCA_034769755.1. Classification (NCBI taxonomy): domain Eukaryota; kingdom Metazoa; phylum Chordata; class Actinopteri; order Gobiiformes; family Gobiidae; genus Odontamblyopus; species Odontamblyopus lacepedii. Next base: position 35,359,413 of record CM068351.1, on the reverse strand, counting down.
AGATTATTATTATTATAACGATGATGTATTTGCTGGGGTACAATCGTTCAGTCTCTCAAGTACCCTTAAGATGTTAGTGCAAAGATAAATGCACCTTTTATATAAGGCAATACAAGTCTGGGAGATTTCAGTTTTGCATCAATTCACAGACTTAATACCACATGAAGTTTTAACTTGTTATTATATAAAATGATATTATGTAATACAAAATTTTGACACATTTTGTTATTTTTTTTATGTTGACAATTTTCTACATTTTATATACCTACAGAAGACATCAAACATGTGAAGTAAGATATGTGGAATTATGTAACAAAGGGGAAAAAGTAAAATAAATTAAAAAAAGAAATGTTGTAAGCTGTAATGAAGGCCATATATTTGTTTGTCCTCTCGCACTTGTGCCACATATTTTGCACACAAAAAAAAAAGTTAAATTAAATGCAATTGTTATCTTTTTAACATCTTTATATGTTCCTTATTATCCATGTGAGAGACTGGTGCAAAATGAACTATGTACAATATTGGGGTCTAATTGTATCTAATCTAATCTAATGTAATTTTTCACCATATTTTTCACTGTTGTCATTGGTTGATTACTCTCAAGGGGCCAGTCCCTTAACTTATATAAGGAAGCAGTAGGAGCTGTCCTCAGAGGGACTGAAACAAAAAAAGTGAACCAAAAGTAAGACAGTGTGTGAGAGTCTTGAAAATATTTTCAGCTACTTGTAAATCATCATGTTTTACCACCAAGACCTGGGGTAGTACCATCTAAGTTCATCTATAAGTTATTCATCACATTGGAGTCACAGCTGTTGTTGCTTATTCAAACTTTTCTCACAAAGTTGTATTATTTTTCTCACGGACTCTCTCTGTCTCTCTTCCCCAGGGGCCTCATGCCCAGAACACTGGACAGCCAGATTACACTTGAGAAAACTCCCAGCTACTTCGTCACCAGGGAAGCTCCGAGAAGAATCTCCAGTATGTCCCACCAGACCAAGCTCATCGTCGTGGTCAGAAACCCGGTCACCAGAGCCATTTCGGACTACACCCAGACCCTGTCCAAGAAACCCAACCTCCCCACATTCGAAGAGCTCGCCTTCAAAAACAGGAGCCTGGGAATCGTCGACGCGACCTGGAACGCCATTCGGATTGGGATGTACATTATCCATTTGGAAAACTGGCTGCAGTATTTCCGGCCCTCGCAGATGCACTTTGTGAGCGGGGAGCGGCTGATCACGGACCCGGCCGGAGAAATGGGGCGCGTCCAGGACTTTTTGGGACTGAAAAGGATAATTTCGGATAAACATTTCTATTTTAATCGTACCAAAGGATTCCCGTGTCTTAAGAAGCCGGAGAGTAGCAGCCAGCCGAGGTGTCTGGGAAAATCAAAGGGCAGGACTCATGTTCAGATAGACCAGGAAGTCATCGAGCAACTCCAGGACTTCTATAGGCCATTTAATATAAAGTTTTATGAGACCGTGGGACAAGATTTCAAATGGGATTAAAGGCCATAACACACAGACCACCTCATGGACCTTAGCAAAAGTATAAACTATTTAGATTATATGAAAACAACGGTGTAACATAATAGGAGAGAGATATACTGTATGTGAAGAGTAAAGATATATTGAACTGCCCATTCTAAATCTTAAGTGCCATTTCATTAAACTTTTATTTGTGTTCCTACAATCAACATGTGAATCTAAGTGCTGTGGACAAGACTACTGCATCCAACCGTTGCCAAATAGCTGTGTCAAATTTCTCCAGTGTAAAGGAGTAATTTGATGCATTACGGCAGAAGTTTCCTTTCATATTTTATCAGCTTGACTAATGTTGTATTGTATTGCTTGTACAGGTGACAGTAGCTCAGTTGGTAGAGAGCGTGTCCACTGATCTGAAGGTTGGCGGTGCGACTCCAGCTCCCACAGATCAATGCTGTCACTGTGTCCTTGGGCAAGACACTTAACCTCCCCACGCTCCCAGTGTCTGCTAACGCTGGTGTGTGAGTGATGAAAAGCGCTTTGAGTGCCTTGAAGGTGGAAAAGTGCTATATAAATGTGACCATTTATTTAGTATCGTATCAAGATTCAAAGTTGATGCTGCGTTCCAGTTGTCCTGAGTGGAAAACCCATTGACGGCCGCACATACAGTGAGCAATGCGCTGCGATATATCAACCAACAACTCAATTAAGCTATGAAAACTAAGCTAAGTGTTCAAATCAGCCAAAATACAAGTTTGCTTTTGTTGACATTAGCTGCACAAAGATGTTTGCGACATTAAAGGTGCACTGCGTAACATTCCTAGTGGAGGGTCCAGTACCTGTCTCCATGGAAATGTTATTCCTGTGTATAGCTTGAACCTTTCTATCACAGGGGAGACAAGCCGGCAACAGCCCAATGCTACATTACAGTTCAGATCTGTGGAGAGTCGCCTCTATTCACAGAACTTAATGTATTTTTGAGCAATAGAAACACCCGTAAGGAATAAATGCGAGATGAATATGTTTAATTCCACATCAATAACATCTCCAAGTAGCAGACCTTCCGCCGGAAAAGTTGCGCAGTGCACCTTTAACGTAACAGCACCACTACAGAGGAACAGTGGTAGCATGGGGCAGGTTTATTGTTTATTGTTTATTAAATCCCCATTAGCTTCAGCAACGTACTGCGTCAGCTACTCTTCCTGGGGTCGATTTAAATTTGCAATATTACAATTCAAAAGCAAAACCTATACACATAAAACCATAATTTACAACATTTGTCATTAGCTACAGATTAAATACAATCTCAAAAACACACAACAGTAACAGTGTAGTGCGTTACTTTAACACATTAGGTTCACAGCAGATGGACAGTAGGAGGCAGCTAAAGAGAATAATCAATATAAAAACTGTTGCATTTCTTTCACTAAACGCAGGGTGCAGCCATATTGAATTTCCTAACACTGACTGAGGAATGTTCTTAGAATTTCCAAGTAGGAATTCCGTGTTGGAAGGGTGTTTCAGATCATGTTTATAACGTTGTAACTTGGAAAATCCAACTTTAATGGACAACTGGAAGGCACTGCAACATCAGTAAGTGCGTCTGCTGACTGCCTGGAAGTACAGTTCACAAAGTGGCTGGATATTGGCCTCAGTTTTTTCCACAAAGTACAATTATTCATCATTTGACAGCTTTATTGTTCTAGTGTTTATTTTTGCATCCATCTTCTGACTGCCCCTCCAACATAAATGTGTATAATGCTAATATTTCACTCCAGTCACATCCTCTGCCTGTCACTTAACGTCAACAAAGCCTAAATGTTTATTGAGGAGATTGCTTATTTATTCATGATTCCTCCTCAAAAGGATCCACTGGCTTTACTGTTGAAACAAGCCACAGTGAGTCAAATGAATATTAAAATCTACCTGTCAATTACCTAATGGGAATGGGAGTATTATTTTTGCACATTGTCAATGGAAGCGCAAAAGAAACTGGATAAATGTGATTAATTACATTTTTATGTGATCAAATACCAGAGGTGTGAAGAGAGATAATTTTTTTACTCAAGCAAAAGTCCTTCAAAATAGTGGCAAAAGAAATTAAAGGAAACTACTCAGTAAAATGGATTGGAATAAACCTCAAATAATGCACAGATTCAGATATGTTTAAGGTCAGACCACAAAACGGAGAAAAAAAACGAAATCAGTAAAGGAGCGGTATAAGAAAAACAAATATTTAAAGGTGCACTGCATATCATTTCTAGTGGAGGGTCCGCCACCTGCTTGTCTCCATGGAAATGTTATTGCTTTGCCTAGAATGTTTCACAGTATAAATCAAACCTCACCACAAGAACAGCAGGTTACAGCACTACACTACATTCCTGTACAATCCAGATCTGTGGAGTCCCCATATTTACAGAAGTAATTAATTTATTGTATATATGCTTAATGTAATATCCATAGACCGTATATAGAAATGGACTAAGTGAGTGTGACGTCTCCACAGCATCAGCGTCGCTCAAATGAGGCCCGCGATGCCACGGCTACAGGAGCAAATTTGGAGCCAGTTTCCATATTTGGAAATCCAACCGCGAGTATCATAGCAACACAAGAGCCAATCATGAGTGAGGTCATTAAATGTGGCGCCCTCCTCATGGCAGAGCTGCGATGCATCATATATACGGACTGTGGATGTGATACTCTGCACCTGCAGGAGCGCTGTATTTCTGTGATTCTTGAGAATAATAAGGAAACTTTTAGCTTTTATCATCAAACTTTAAATAGTAAGTTTAAGTCATTGATTTATGTTCTATGTTCTGTTACGGACGAACAACAATAGAGTCGCAATTTAATGAAATTCACTTTACTTTATGCTAGTTAAATTATGCTAGTTAAGATTCTAGTAACGTTACCTATTGTAATTGTTTGAGATATTTTGTCATTTTATTTCAAAAATAGTCATTCAGGGCAGGAAAGCGGGAAGGGAACTTACTTAGCAGCGAAACGCACGAGCTGTCAAACAAACCTGTTGCTAACGCTAGGGGGAGGGACCTCTGGGAATGAAGGCGTCTGATTGGTCCGTTATTTATGTTCATATCTTGATTTAGGAACAAAACAGCAAAATTAAAAATTCAGGATCCTGTGTCGCGGGTTCATACGAACAATTTAAGACCAGAATGACGAGGCTCAGAGCAGCAGGTACAGACAGAGGGACGAGAAGATCACAATGTGAGTCAATGGGAAAAAGGGAGAGAAGGAGCCGGAAGAGCCTCCTGGAGCACTTCCTGTTTGGCACGCGGCGGCTAACGGGTTAGCTTAGTCCACTCATATATATGAACTATGGTCATATCATGGAACATTCCAGGCTAAGCAATAAAATCTCCATGGAGACAAGGTGGAAGACCCTCCACTAGAAAAGTTGTGCAGTGCACCTTTAAATGATTAAATATTATCAACATAAAGCCTTTATACTGGACTTACAGTGGGAAGAGTAACCAAAGCTTAAGAGTACTATTACGTATCAAAATATATAACTGAGAAATACCATTTTATTACTCAAAAAATGTAACCAACCTGCCTCTATGGAAAAACATTGTTAAAGAAATAAAAAAAATGTTGACTCATTGCTGCTTTCGGTGTGTTACTTTGATGTAGCATTCAATCTACAAGTGTGGTTCCCAGACTGTTCCAATATCTGTGTGTATTTTGAAAAGTAAAATATTTGAGCTGCTAGTACAACAATATTTTAGCAGAAAAACACACATCACTTTCAATTGAGGGTGGGGGCTAATAAAAAGGAATAAAACATCAAATCTCAAAACAAACAGCCTGGTTGAACGCTGAAGGCTAAATCCATTCTTTTCACCTATCTGAGCACTGATCTCATTACTTTCTGAAACACCTTTACAGAGGAATTCCACCATCTGAACGTGTGTCTACGCTAAGAACAAGATTAACCTCTCCAGATTGCAGCCTAAAGCCAATCACAGATGTCGTTAATAATTTCCACTCAAGTCTTCAACATAAAAGACATGGGCGAGTGAATGTTAATTTTATGAATCTGTGATGTGCATGTTAATTTTGCACATCGTTTCACGTTAGCATAGTCTCAAAAGCCTCGGTTCAGTCTTCAGTCATCCTTAACCCTATAACGCCAAACGTATCATATTTGATACATGCCCTCCACATGAGCAGTGTGACATTTTTTTCCCTGAAAAACCTGATGTATACAATCAGATACATGCAGTGCACAAATAATCCAACAGTGGGTGTGATTCACTGATTAGAGGGTGCTCCAGTGACAATACAAGATTGCCATAAATAATAATATATGGAAAATGATATTTGAATTTTTTTGTTTGTTTGTTTAGAGGGACCAATAAAGGCTCCAAGTTCAAAGAATTGGAATTTTCTGCCAATTATTTAATGGTGTGGGCTTTACAGGGTTAAAGAGTCCATTCTGCACTTTATATTATCATTTATAATAATATAGTTCATCTCTCAGACAGAAAACACTACTTGTGTGGTAATACAAGAAGTGCACCACTGTGTTTTTAAACTCCAGACAGCTTTGCCTGAATCATTTGGCTAATTTCAGCCCTGGAATTGCAGATTTCTACTGAACTAAAGGTAAAAGGTAGCTGCTGACATGAAAATTACCACTGGAACAGAGCAGTTTGGGCTTTGGACATGTAGACAGACTAATAATAAAGGGTAAATGAAACAAAACACAACTCCAGGTATGTTTTTCAAGAGGTGACAGCTTTATAACATGGCTCACAAGATTCAAGTTTGTGTAATGTAGGACCTTTAAATCCATTTTGTCGATTTTTCAAACTATCTTCCAACTTATCTGTCTGTGTTTGCTAAAGTGAGCATTGTGGCACTGCTGAACATTCCTCCAATAGAGATTCATGTAGAACAACCCCAGCATGATGTTACTGGAAAGGACAACAATACAACATTTTAGTCAAAGCAGTGACAATCAGGTTGGAGGACCCTAAAAAAAAACAGAAAAGTGAATCCGTTACAAGTTACAATAACACAGAAACCACATAGAAACTCAAACCCAAAATTCCACTTGAACTAGACCAGGACAAAACCAAATCTACATCAGATTCAACAGGGCTCGAGCCACAACAAAATAATGACAAGTGTGAGTGTTAAAGTGAATTTGGTTGACCTTTGACATGGGCGTCACTGTTATCGGCCCCACTGTCCTCACATTGCGCTGCTGCCGTTGCGCTTTCAGAGCCAGGGCATCATTTAAACTTGAACTCTGGGTAAATCTGTGGAGGATAATGAGCATGTCCCTGTTAGCGCTGTGGACAATGAGAGCGCCACACTCGCTTTGGAAGGGTCTGAAACACGGCAACTTGGCACCGCTCGAGATGGATCACTCATTGAAAACTAAAATGAAATGGTCCTTTGTATATCATTAAAAGACTTCACATAACTGCCAGAGCGTATAGAACCTTTACTTCACTCTTTTCCCGCATATGGTCATCTCAGGGATTTATTCTGGCCATTTTGATTTGTCATGTACATCAGATGCTCTTCCATTATTTTGAGAAATTTACATGAGGAATGCTATTAATACTTTGCAATGCCATCATGCCGAGGGTGTTCTACATGTATCTCTATGGCGGACCGGACCTGTAACTTGACCTGGTGCCTTCATAAATACATAAATTAATGCCATACTGAGAAATCTTGCAGGGACTCCATGGAGAGAAGAAAGAAACGTTACCTCGTTCACTCAGAATTGTGTATTATTTAAGTCATGTACAGTCATCTGAAGGTTAGTGATTCCGGCTCTTTTCTGCTCATACTCCCACTGTGAACTTCAGCAAGACACTTTTTCCTTCAGAAACCCCAGGGCAGTTTGGCTAAGGTGCAGGGAGTAGATATAAAATGGGGTATTGTGTCTTATTAAAAGTCGTATATGACACAAAATGGGTTCTTGTGAGCTTTAAGCCATGTTATAACGTTGTTACCTCATCAAAAACGTACCTGGAGTTTTGTTTCATTCGCGCGTGCTTGAGTAATCCTGCACTATTAGGCTGTCTACATCTCCAAACCTTAAAATGCTTTGTTCCACATTGTGTTGTTGTGCTCCTTTTCGGGGAGTTAAGGGCTACTCTTTACCTTTTGTTCTGTAGAGACGGGCAATTCTAAGGCTGAAGTCACTCAAATGATTCTGCTGAAGGTGTATGAAGTTTAACAACACAGTGGAGCACCTCCTATATCACCGCATGACATCAGAAGGTGGAACAGTGTTTTTGTTTGTTTCTCTGTTTGAATGAAGAACCTAAATGTGCAGGATTAAACATGAATGAAACAAAACACAACTCCAGGTATGTTTCTGATGAGTAACAGTAACAGCATTATAACGCAGCTCAGAAAACCACATAATTTGAGCCCTTTAAGTTATAGTCATCTGAAGGTTAGTAGTTCCAGGTCTTTTCTGCTCATGTTCCCACTGTGAACTCCAGCAAGGCACTTTTTTTTCATCGGAAACCCCCACGGCAGTTTGGCTAAGGTGTGTGGAGTTTAAACTGGGTACTGTATCTTATTAAGAAGCCTGTGAAGTTTGTAAAGTAAAATCCAAGTCATCATCATTATTATTAATCAGGTTTACATAAGGAATAAGCCTTCAGTGAACCTAAAACCATATAGTCTCTCCTTGTTGTAAACATGTACCAACCGCTGGTGCATTCAAACTGTCTTTTTGTGATATTGCCCATTAATTTTTGATTAAGCTGCCAGCGCTGTCGGCTGCTGCCTGCTGCTGCCTGCTACACAGTGATGAGCCGGTTTAGCAATAAGCTCAACTTTATCTGTGCTCACTTAATTATAACTTTCCTTGGAGAACGCTTAGGGCTGGATGACACGGTGCTGACACTAAACTCCTCATACCACTGCCACCGCCGCACTATCACTTTGCACAGGCTATGTCAATACTGTTGGAACATAATGGCTTATTTTCAATCAGATTTCAGAGTGGAGTTAAAATTGCTTTGTGGTGAGAAAAAGAATGCAAAATAAAGTTAACAAATACAACTTTACCTGCCCCCATCTCAATCACTATAGGTATATTAAAGGAGCTATGTTACTCTTACAACATTGACTCTCTTTAGACTTTGCTTTAAACTTTGTTATAACATTGTTACCAGCACAGCCGGCCCAAGGCATAAGCGAACTAAGCGGCCGCTTAGGGCCCCAAGCACCACTAGGGGGCCCCCAAGAGCAGTTGGAATGCCCAGTTGTGAAAATATTTTTAATTAAAAAAAACGCAATATCAATGACATGATATAGCAGAAACAAATGACACATGAAATAAACAAGACATGAAAAAACAAGACATGAAATCACGTTTTGTATCATTTTTATAGTTGGTAGGTTGGTTAGTAGATTAACTCATCCTTGCTGCCACTGCTTCTGCGCAACCAGACGCACGTGACAGGAGTTATTCACTTCGGAAGACAGGTCGGAGATGGAAAGCCATGTCTCAAAAAAGAAATTATCTGTCTGGAGCAGAGAAGAGGAAGAGACAAGAGGAGGAAAAAACAGCAAGAAACGGGTACATTTGAATGTTCAATTTTAAAATTTTTATGTTCTGGTTAGGTTAGTTTAATTTGATGACAAAAAGTCAGGAGCTTATCCTCAAAGTGTGCGGCAGGCGCTGGGTCAGGCTACTGCCTAGTGACAGCTGCGCCTCAGTGCGTCATTATTTTAACCCACCCGAAACTTACTTTGAATTCATCTGTGGGAATATTGAGCTCCTTAGCTCTCTCCAAAGCCTTTAGCTGTATTATGGCTTGGCTTATATGGCATTACGTCTCTCCTGTCTTGGAAACGGCCACATTGACGTCCGCGGAAAGATTTTCTTTTACTCTTAGCACTTTGAATGTGTCCTTTCGGAGCTCGCGTTGACCATTGCGCTCTGTGACTGGAGGATTCGGCAGCGTTCACAACCCATCCATCCATCCATCCATCCATCTTCTCCCGCTTAATCCAGCTGGGTCGCGGGGGCAGCTTGCTGCCCAATACTCATAGCACCTGACCCCCCACGTTCACAACCATCATTTTGAAATTTGCGTCACGTCTATCAAAGCTGTTAATTTGACCCGGCCTCGAACCACTGTGTTCAAGACAATCTCTTGACTTCTCCCCCACCAGTTTGAGTTCACTGTTAATGATATTGGCATGCATGTATGAAATACATAGTAATTAAATCCTGTTACACAATGTACGCAAAAGTCATGGCCAGATATGTGAGGCTACTCTTAGGCATGAGTAATCACATGCTCTGAAATATAGACCTAAGTAAAGATACTAAATTAAAGAACTTATTAATGATGTACTGGTGGACCATTATTTTGCAGGAGCCCTGCTGAGGTTTTTTGGACCACTATCAACCACATCTGCCCACACAGATCCCGGTACCTCCGCCTCCTGCTCCATTCATGAAAGTGCTCCAAGTGAGTCATAATATGTTACTACCAAATCGTGAATTAATCACACTTTTTTTTTCAAAATAATGTTGTTGTTGAAACAGTTATTTATTTTATATTTATTTTCAATGACATTACACACTTGGCCTGTTTTTTTATTTTATTTTTAATGCAATATTTATTTGTTTGTTTGTTTGCTTCAGGTCCATCCTCTGTAGATCCTCCAGGACCTGAGAGCGAGGGAGAGATTCATATGCCTGAAACTGAGGAGCATTCATCAGCACAAGAAAGCCAGGAGCAGTCAACATTCCAAACTGTACTGTACTTACAAGTACTAAGTACTGTTTACAAGATTTGTGTATGTTAGTGCAAAATAAATTGGTTCACTTTTTTACATATAAAGTGTCTTGTCTACTGATTTGTTTTTTAACTTACAAATATGCTACAGATCACTCTGAATAATTTACATTGCAATAGCCACAACTTGCAGTATAATGTAAACAAACTAAAAACACAGATTATGATGGGTGGCTAGACTAACTGTATAGCCTAGGAAATAATAAGGCAGCTATCAGTGTAGTTTCGATGTTGTGGAGGGCCCCCAAATCATATTCTGCTTAGGGCCCCTTAAAGGCTTGGGCCGGCCCTGGTTACCAGACCAAAAACAGACCATGACTTGTGTTTTGTTTCATTCTCACACACACATGTTTGAGGAACACTTTATTATTAGTCTGTCCAAGCTCAAAATGCTCCGTTCCACCTTGTGACAGGGCTGAAATCATCCAGGTGATTCTAGTGAAGCTGTATGTAGTTTAAAAACAGATTGGAGCACTTCCTGTATTACCAGAGTGTGTTTAGGGACAAGAACTCAGCCTAAATATGCAGGGTTTGTGTGTTAAACATGTGCTAATGACACAGATCACAACTCAAAGTATGTTTCTGATGAGGAAACATTATAACATAGATTAGAAAATAGTGCAATAAAGGCCTTTAAAATGATCAGATGCCCTCTCTGGACAACTCTGTGTATTTCTTCAGACTTGTAAATGGCTGAAAAGATTCATTACTTAGTACATTCACCTCTATTCTGATTCATTAATGTGAAACTGTGTTTGAATTCTGACAGACCAGGCCAGATGATTTATATGCATTGCCTTTCGAGTCCTGGCACTCCTGGAATGAAAGCTGTTTATTTATGTCTGTAATGTAGCTGCGCTTTGTTAGCAAAAGGACACTGCCTTCACCACAAACTGTCTGGCTGACCATTGTAACCTTCAAAAGCAAATACCAAAGAAGATGGTCCAAATGTCATGAACTTTTGCCGACTGAGGTGAAATCTACGTCTGTCTCTCATTAGCAGCAGCTACAGTACAAACTGAAATGAATCATTGAACAATCCACTGCTATTAATCTGCAGCTTTATTAAAAGGGAATACTAAAGCAGCCCTGAGATGTTTTGCACGAAGCCCAAATGCACTCGCAAACTTTTCAAACTCTACCATAGAGGAAAGATCAGAAAATATTCAGCTTTTTAACTACGGTATTTAATGAAGTGAAATTATCTTGTTGAAACCAGTACAAAAAAACAGGGCTGACAGAGGTTTTAAATATGCACGATTCAACGAGGTCTGAAAGGGAAAGAGAAACCAAACCAAGAGGAGAACAGAAGCGTAGACTGTATGTAGAAATGGACATGGCTAACACGCTGACCGGCCAAATGACGAAGTGACCATGGGCACGCTTTCAGCTCCATCCACTCCAGTTCCAATTGACTTTGTATAGAAAAAACACCCTCCCTCGCTCCTTAACTGTTGCTGTCAGACTCCTCATTTTGATAAACATTTTCTACATTATCCTGTTGTTTTTATTTCACAGTTTTTGCCATAAATTAATTCTTGTTCCTAATATGGAACTCGGCTTGAAAATTCATCCCTGTAACCTCTGACTGGAGCTGAACACTATGGGTAATATAACATTCCCTTAGTCCACTTCTTTATACAGTATATGGTAAATTAATAAAATCATTTTAAAAACAGCACAATAACTTTCCTCACTCTTATGTTGAACAAAGACCTGCCTGATATAGTCACATATAGTTGTCCCCACAGGGTTCCAACCTCATCTTTGGAAATATTCTCTGTCCCAAGCAGTTGCTTGCTCATGGTTTTCCTAAAAGAAAGCTTTTAGAAATACGAACAAGAAATAAAGTCAGGTATACAGGCCCTTTAACATGCTTTAGAAGTTTGTTTACTTTGGTAGTGTGGAAACAGAAAGTTGTGCAGTCACAAACAAACTACTATAGGTTTAAAAAGTGTTTGAGAAACTTCTACAAAGATAAGTCGAATTTCCGACAGCTCTAAGTATCTATACGCCTACATGTCCTTTCTAATGAGATAAATCTGTGGAAGATAATGAGCACGTTCTAGTTACTGTGGACAGAGAGCATCACACTTGTCTTAGAAGAGTTTAAAACATGGCAGTTTGCTGTATCAACGTAATTAAAACATAACTTTATTATTACTGCCTGTCCAAAAATGGTCAATTTGAACCTGAAGTTGCAGAAATATTGAAAATGCATCTCTTAAAGTCACTATGAGACCGCTGTGTGTGTCCAAATATAAAGTAGATTTCTTGTCCGTGAACCAGATAGTGTGCTGCTTGCATTCTAGTTCTTGTTAGCATGGAGTGATGGCAAAACTCACTGGTCTCTGAAAGTTGGGAAACCACATCTAACTCATGAATAAGTAGGATACTAGGAGTGGGTTCAGACAGTGAAAAATAACTTTGGACCACTGCAAATGTGTGTATATAGTGTAAATTAATCATTTCTTACTTTTACTCTTGTCTTACAGTTGTGTGAACCTAATTTGAACTCAAAGTGCTAACTGAAAAACATCCATATTAAAATCCTAATTACTAACATTAGCATATACATTATGTTGGCCCCTGCTGCCTCACCTTCTCCCGGTGCAGCTGAGCATGTGCTTGTTCCCTTCTCAAAGGTCGAGTGTAGGGCAGGTCTCCAGGCTCACAGTGGGGTAATTAGACCGAGCGGTGGAAGATGCACTGCCCCTCTTGGGATACTACAGCACTATCACCCCAGGGCTCCACAATGTGCTGCCCTGTGCAATGTAAAGCAAAGTCAAGACTCATAACATCAGGGAAGGCAAGAGGGACTCGGTGGAGGAGATGCAGGGTGTCATTCATTTGGAGACAGTAGATCAGACATGGAATCTATTTTGAAGCTTCTATTGCAAAAGACTGATATATCATGACATTTTTCAGGGCTAACTTGAGCTGTAACTTTTTGTTGAATTGGACAGTTTTTGTCAGTTATGCACCCATCAACTGTTGTTAGCTTTGGGACCGAGTTATACCTTCAGCAGCTTGGTGCTAAATAGCTCAAGTTTTTACACTTGTTTGTTAACAGGGAAAGTGCAAATGGCGTCTTTTGGCTAACATATGCCCTTAAAATGAGACCGCTGTGTGCATCTGATTATAAATTGTATTGTCAACAAGCCAATAAGTAGTGCTGGTGCATTGTTGCATTGTTAGCATGCTACTTGCTATTAGCACATAGACTGTATATATATATAAATGGACAGAGCTAACCTGCTAGCCATTGTGTTCCAAACAGGAAGTGAGCATGGGTGCGCTTCTGGCTTCATCGACTCTCCAATTCACATTCTGTTGTAAAACGTAACTGCGTGTCAGGCTCATCATTTTGGTCTTAACCCTTTGATGCATAACATGGGTCTAAAGTGACCCGGCTGAGTTTGAATTTTCTATGAAATAAGTGATTCCTCTTACTCAGCTCTCCATGAATTCCTCAATTAACTTGTTTTTGTTCATTACAAAACATTATTTTATTTTTTCCATCAAAGCTTTTTAAGTAAATATATAGTTTTTTGTCACTGCCCCTTTAACGCGCAACATGGGTCAAAAATGACTCACATTCATTTTCTATGGATTTTCACAGAAAGTTTAATGTTTCTTAGCTTTCTTGTAAAAATAATTTAATTCCTCATTTAGTATTCTAACTTTCCATCACTTATTTTGTTTTCTTCCCAACTTTAAGACTTATTTTCATTAGTTTATGGTTACTCTTTTCATTTTATATAATCGATATTTGCATACACAGGTCAAAAATGACCTGCATTCGTTCCCTATATAATGTTGTGCATGAGTCACAGTTTCTTTGCAATATTGTTTGAAAAAAGTGTATTTAATAATTTCTCTTTTAATAAAACATCTCCACCATCTCTTGTATACCTGGGGTGACGGTGAGCCATGACACAGAAAGAACATGATGCACAATGAATTGAAATGAAAGATGCAAGACATACAATCAATGAAGTACACATGCCACTAGCATAATGCATTTGTGGGGTCGCTGTTGAAAGCTTTTGATAAAAACACCAATTGTATAAAAATACTGAAGAAGATTAAATGGAAAATGCACTGTGTATTTATCTATTCCTTAAACTGTTATGCTCAAGTTCATATCTGTTTATTCAGTCGCACTTTATAAAAACTCCTCCTTATATACAGGATATATTCAAATGTTCTAGCATTTATTCAGTGTGATAGATTTTTATTCCATTGTTCTTGATGCCATTTCTTGCTGTGACTAGCTGGCTAATAGCTAATGATGAGCTAACTTGCTGAGTTCGCTCGCTAATATTGTCAGCTGTAAAGTTCAAGTCATATTAATCTATGTATCTCATTTTTCTACCTCTGTACAATACTGCACAATTATCTCTCATAAAAATATCCATCCATCCATTTTCCTCCTCTTATCCGGGGCCGGGTCGCAGGAGCAGCGGTCTAAGCAGGAACTCTCAGACTTGCTTTACCCCAGACACTTCCTCCAGCTCCTCCAGGGGGACCCCGGGGTGTTCCCAGGCCAGCACCGAGACACAGTCCCTCCAGTGAGTCCTGGGTCTTCCCTGGGGCCTCCTCCCGGTGGGACATGCCCAGAAAACCTCCTGAGAGAAGCATCCAGGAGGAATCAGAACAGATGCCCTCCCCTCAGCTGCTTCTCTCCACGTGGAGGAGCAGCAGCTCTACTCCGAGGTCCTCCCGTGTGACCAGGCTCCTCACCCTCTCTAAGGGAGCGCCCGGCCACTCTGCAGAGGACATTCATTTTGACAGTCTTATCCTTTCGGTCATTACCCAGAGCTCATGACCACAGGTGAGGGCAGAAACGCAGATTGAGGTAAATCGAGAGCTTTGCCTTTGGGCTCAGCTCCTCTTCACCACAACGGTTCGATACAGTGACCGCATCACTGCCGACACTGCACCGATCCACCTGTCAACCTCACACTCACGTCCTCCTCTCACTCGTGAACAAGACCCCGAACTTGAACTCTTCCATTTGTCTCATAAAAATATTATTTTAAATATTATTGTACATGATTACTTATCATGTAGTTTTGCAGAAGTTTTGAAGTTGTGATTCCTTCTTAAATAAGTGACAGGTCAACAGTTGTCTGCAGTATATGTCTGACTGGAAACACTTGCACATAGTATAGTTCCTAATGCAGGTCACTTTAGACCCATGTCTGCAAATTAGTGGAGGAATTCCAAATCTATGTTCATTTATAAGATACAAAAGTAAAAAAATAAATAAACAACAAAACTTTTGTGTATGGAAGACTACCTAAATTATTACTTTTTAAACTATTATGGGGTTAAATTTACTGATTTAAAAGTTGTAAGAGAGTAAACCACACGAATGCTTGGAATTACATTAGAAATGAATGTGGGTCACATATGATCCCTGTTGTGCATTAGAAGGGGTGTGGATATGTTGTGCATCAAAGGGTTAAAATGTTTGTATTAACCTGCTCCACATGATCCTGGTGTTTTTATCAACTCCATATTTGCCCGTATAACCACTAGCCTTGATAAGCTTCATTTGGCTGGAGCCAAAGGCTATTAGTCCACTGTCTGTGTTAGCTTTACAGTGATGACAAAACTTTGCTCAAAATTAGAATGCTATAGGAATTCATTTTTACTTTTTACCCTTTTAAGGTACAGCGCATATGATGATTTATTTTGAACACATTTCTTTTCAATAATATTTCACATAGGCCTAGATATTTTCTCATGTATCGTTTCATCTCTGAGAAGCAAAACACCTCAGGAATAAAACTACTCTCAGTATTGACTGAAGCAAATATTGGATGAGCCGATAACCCTGTCAGCTGAGCCGCGCGCTACTGATGCTGCTCAGATGAAGAATCAGATAGTGGAGGCTCACAGTAAAGCACAGATCGTGTTTACACAGGATGTGTCAGCCATGTACTGACAAACCTGCTTCAATCAGTGCACTAAGCAACTTCTCTGGGTCCAAAACCTGCTTGATGTGACACCACCAGGCCAAGTTACAGCTCAGATCTGTGGAGACACGAGCCAAGCCAGCTCATAGTAAAAACATTTATTTCAAGGTATTTTAGAGCAATTAAAACACCAGTGGACAAACACTGTTTATTTTGGTCTCTGTTCTGCCATTTAAATTCTCAAACTGCCTCTTTGGGCTGAATTTGGCAAACCCTGGAACTTGGATGAATGACAAAATTTTAGTTTTTGTCGGTCATTACAATTCTGTTGGCAAGACTTGCAGAGTGGAGGAGGAATCTAAAATACCATCAGACCAGGTATATCCAATAATACAACTAAAGAGCTGTTAGTGCTTTTTCTGGGATGTTCCACAGTAGGGATTAAATTAACTTGCATTTATTAAATTACAGGTGTTTTTTTATCGCAAAATGTACATTGAAAAACATACCAAAATCATCATATCAGCGTTGTTGACTCTACACAGATCTGACACGTAACTTGGCCTGGAGCCTCTTCTGCTTCTACTGGAATACAACAAAGCGATACCGTATGACAACAGGCACGTGGCACACCCTCCACCACAAAAGTTACATTATGCTCCTTTAACATTATGGGATTAATTTTAGTTGCAATTTACGACCGCCTGCAAATACCAAACTACAGCTCAAGAGACAAGATGGGGACTGTTTTGCTCTCAGTGCGAAGAATACTGCATATCTTTGGCATTACCTTCACATTGTTGAAAATACACCGTGCGCAGCCTCCCGGTGGACCAGCAGACACTGGCATACAAAACACCGCCGCATGTATCTGACTTTAGAACAGGACAGGGGAGCGGAGACTGGCCCTAAGGGAATCCTGGAGGTAAAGGCACATTCTCTTGCGATAACAGCACCTTGTCCAGGAAGAGAGCTGATAAACTAACTCAGGCCAAGTGTATACCGCCGATAATTAAGTTCCCACTCAACTCAGGAAGTCTGGCCCCGAGCACTGCAATGACCAACGCAAACTTACTACACTTCTGTCATTCATCCACACCCCAGTGCTCGCCAAATGCAGACAGAAGAAGCAGTTTGTGAATTTAAATTCCCAAATGATGAAAAAAATAAACAGCGTGTCATATTGTAGTGTGCTGGGAGCTGAATTTTAATAGCACGAAGGCTCATTTAAGCTTGATTTATGGGCGCAAACTTTAAACCATTTGTGGATAGAAAATGTTTACTCTGTGAGGGAGTGTATATAGGTACACAAATCAGGCATAGCGTTATGAAAGAGAGAGGTGGAAAACAAGAAAACAAGACATACACATCTTCAGAGCATCTGTGCGATACTCAGTCCTGGCTGCAAGTGAAGATTTTGTTTACAAATTCAAAAGGTGTTTCACTTGACAAAAAGTATATGGTTTTTTATAGCTGTCTGTTTCTTTTTCTTTTTTTCCCAGTTTCAGTGCGTATTGCTATTACCTTGAACAACTTGCAAGGTTCGGACTCACCTCTCCACAGATCTGACCTGTAACTTGGCCTGGTGGTGCCACTGGCCTGTCTCTATGGAAATGGATAAGTGTAATGCCATGTTGTGGAACATTCCAGACTAATAAATAACATATCCATGGAAACAACCGGGTGGTGGAAACTTTATATAGTGCACCTTCACCGCAAAAAAGGCCTATCAAAAAATAAGAAAAAGGTAAAAATGCCCTGTTTTAAGTGAAATTATCTGCCAGTGCAGTAAGAAATTTTCACTTACCAAGTTTTCTTAAAACAAGACAAAATGTGACTCTTGTTCTAAGCAGAAAACACTAGTTTCAAGTATTTATGGCAAGATTTTTCACCTTATTGGTTTGAGAAGGAAGTTACAGAGGCTTAACCTGGCTTGAGTTAATATAAAAAGTGCTTAGAATAAGTTATAATATCTAGATAAGATAAATCAGGATGGAATATCTTGAAACAAGTAAAAAAAATCTCATGTTATTAATTAAAAAAATCTTAAAATTGATCTTTTAAGACAAATCTGCTTCATTCAAGTCAGTTTAACTATGCTAGAAAATCCTTTTTTGTAGTGTTCATAATGCTGTAGGCCTGATTAAAGGGCACAGATACGTTATTTTCTGATGTTATAATAGTGTTTCTTCATCAAAAACATACTTGGAGTTTTTTTTTTCATTCACACATGTTTAACACACATATTCTGCATATTAAGGCTTCGAGTTCTTCTCTCAAACAGAAAACACTCTGTTCTAACTTGTGATGTCATGTGGTAATACACCGAGTGCTCCACTGTGTTTTCAAGCTCTATACACCTTCACTAGAATCACTTGGATACATTTCAGCCATGGATTGCCATTGTCTCTTGATTTAAAGATAAAAGGTAAAGCTGTTAACTTGAAAACTAGCACTTTATAACATCACAAGGTGGAAGATGTTTACTAAAACATGTGTGAATGAAACAAAACACAACTCCAGGTATGTTTTTGAGGAAGTAACATGACATAAAGCTCACAAGGGTCACAATTTTGAGTAATATAGGACCTTTAATTTAGGCCTTACTGCATAATGGTAAATGGTGTATTAGTCTATTTGTAGTATATTAACTAAAACATGTTCATTATTTAAAATGATTCCCGCTGCGACCTAAAAGTCAACAAACAAATGACCCCCACGGCGCTGATGTAGAGTCATTGCCAACGGTGCTCCTTAATGTGCTGGTAAACCACACAGAATCAAACAGTGTAATTGTGCAGCTAATGGCCTCCCCTCAGACTGGGAGATGGTGATGAGTGCAAATGCAAAGCTGCCGAGATCACCCGGGCCTGTCTGCGAGGAAAATGATCATAGATGGTATCGGAGCTTTGCAATTGCTCAGCGCTGCTTTCGTGTAATGCGGCTTATCAGAGTATTCCCATTGTCATTATTGCATCAACACTTTGACTGAATACGGGCTTATGCACTTGGTATCAACAGCTCTTATCTCACCCTACAGTGCAGCAGATTAGGGAGACAATACACAGCTCCTGTATGCGATTTGGAATAGATTTCTCATCATGGACGATTGTGTTTTATCAATAAGAACAAAGTGAAGCCTTAATCAAAGCTTCCACATATTGGCCGTCTATTGTGATTGTTGTTTGTCCTGGTGGTGTATACAAAGGGAAAACAAAACTTCACGTGATTTGATTGAAGCAGAAGAACCAAGCACTTAAACGGAAACACCTCCATTAAGGCGTTGGTTGTAACATGCTTTGGTTTATTATGCAAATTTGACTCTTTGAGCTTTAAACCATCTTATAAAGCTGTTACCTCATCAAAAACATACCTTGTTGTTGTTGTGTTTTGTTTCATTCACATATGTTTGCGTTATATTTTAATATTATAGTCTGTTTACATCTCCAAAGCTGCAAATGCTCTGCTCCACCTTGTGATATCAAGTAGTGGTAGTTTTTAAGTTAACAGCTACGTTTTCCCTTTTGTTTAATAGACACTGGCCTTTCCCTTTATCCAAATGATTCTAGTGAAGCTGCATGTTTAAAGTTTAAAAACACAGAGGAGCACTTCCTGTATTACTACATGACATCACAAGATGGGTTCCATCTTGTTTTCCATTTGAGAAAACACAACATAAATTCGGTTTTGAACGGCGTTGCACCTCCACCATTACAGGTTTTTACACACAAGGAAACTAACAACAGAGTCAATACCAGAGCATTAACCCAGGCTGGTTGCAATATACAATGCTGCAGGACTAAATTCAGCCAAATGGTGGTGTCTATTAGAGGTACAAAGTCATGGAATGCACTGCCAGCTAATGTTAGAAACTGTAATAATTATCTAACATGCAAGAAAACCCTAAAACATTGGTTAAAAACGAGCCAGTCGTGTCCTCGTGTTTAATCTCCACTGTTTTCTGATCACAAGTTGATTTTAATGTGTTTATTGTAACTGGTCTTTGTGGTTCATTGTAGGTCTACACTTGATATTATGTGTGTACCTGTATGTGTGCTTATGTATGTGTGCTTATGGAGCCTGCCTTAGGACAGAGGACGCAATTTAGCTCTTGTGCCAATTCTGGCCTATTTACATTGATGCTCACCTGCGGATATGTTGATTAATATGCATCGTCCTAATTCAATAAATAAGTAAATAAAAATTTTAATTTGTAGGATAAATGTGTTAAACATGTGCGAATGAAACAATACAAAAACTCCTGCCATATTTTTGATAAAGAAACAACAATATAACAGATGAGAAAATAGCATAATATGGGCCCTTTAATGTCCAGTGACCTAAAGTACACCTTTTATTTCTGGGGTACATTCTCAATTAAAGAAACACATTGGCATAAATCGTCAAAAATATTTTTAATAGTTACATATTAAAGGTGCTGTAGCTATAATGTCTTAAAATGTGAAAAACACAATGGTTTAACAGTTTGCAGCAGTGCAAATATTCTGTTAGCTTACCTAATGCATACTGAGGACAACGAGAGTGTTTTACAACTTTCAGAGGCCAGTGTGGAGCTGATATCTTAGCTTGGTATCGCACTTCCTATTTCGCAACGAGTAAAACACTCTGCTGCTTTTACAATTATGCTGTTTTCCTTTCTGTGTCATAATGTTTCCTCGTCACAAACAGACCTGGAGTTGTGTTCAGTTTCATTCACCCATTTATACACACAAACCCTGCATATTTCAAGCTCTTCTCTCAAACAGAAAACAGCCCTGGAAGTTCCAAACTATATTAAAGAATAAAAAGTAGCTGTTAACCTGAAAACTACCACTTGTTGACATGACAATGTGGAACAGAGCATGTTGGAGATGTAGATAAAAACGTTACTCGTGCATGAATGAAGCAAAACACAAACCCAGGTGTGTTTTTGATGAGGAACATTATCACACGGCTAAAAGCTCACAAGAGACAATTGTGTGTAATATACAACCTTTACATTATATGAAAACCAGGTACAGCCCCTTTAATCATAGTGAAAGTGCATTTTTGAAGTGATTCATTGTGGAAAAAGCCTTCAAAATTCTTTTGTTTTACTGTGTATATTTTCCTGAATTGGTAAACACATTTTTAGACGTACTCAGTTTGGGTAAAGCCTGCAGCAGACAAACAAGCAATCCTCCACTTGTCATCTTTGGGGTAAATTAGACGAAATAAGCCGCAAAAAGTTCAACTCAGACGAAGACTTCAACATGCAAGAAAAATATAGTTTTTAGTGGAAGACACAGTAATGGCAGATACGCGTCAGCTCAATACAAAGACAACAAAAGCAGCCATCTGAAGAGTTTGACAATTTTCAAGTTGAAAAATATTATAAATGTTTGCAGACAAAACGAGGACGACTACATCGAGCTCCAATTCCACTGCCAGTGTCTCAAAGTGCTTTCCAAGTGCTGTTTTCATTTCATCAACAGGATTTCTTCAGACAGTTTTAGGCCTTTTAATACGGGGATAGTTGTGTGTTGTGAGGTTTGTAAATTCCGAAGATATTTTTTTGATAGATTGAGACTTTTCTTTTATAATCTAAAATAAGCCGCAGAGTAAATGAAGTGTTTAAACAGGCATATCCTAAGTAAAGTTTATTTATGGGTATATAGCACTTTTCAGACTTTCCAAGTGCTTCACGAACAAAAGATAAATACACATACATAGACAGAAATAGTTGCAGTGCTGTGAAGATTTTTCGAGCGTTGCCTTGATTCTAAATATATTCTTATTCAGTGTTAGTGTGATGAGGTGTCAAACTAGTACTTGTAATTCTGTTTGTTTTGCCACATTCAAAATCGTTGCTCATCTTTAAAATCGGTTTTCCCCCCTCGCATTATGCCAGTGCAGTTTATATTAAAAATGTGCTTTTGTTGAACGCCGTAACACTCCAGTTACAGTGGTTATAGTTTCATTTGAACATTTGTTTGTGAAGCAGAACGTGTGAAGCTTTGAGTCTTTTTAACAAGATGCTGGACTAAACATTACAGTTAACACGAGATTATCAGGCTTATACCAGAGCAACTCAAAATGTAGTAATGTAATACAGCTTGGTAAACTTGGCACAGGCAATCAAAGAGTTAAATGAGTTAAACTTTTCTGGTGGAGGGTCCGTCAAATGTTTTTCTTTGCGGAGCTGTCATTGCCTTGTCTGGAATGTTCCGCAGTATGACATAACATAGCTATATCTTACATTTCTTCAGTTACAGGTGGTTTTATAGCCCGAAAATACCTAGAAAAACAGGCATTCTGACTGTGAGCGGGGTCACCTCTCCACAGTATGAATGGGCACGATTAGTCGATTAATCGATAACTCATCGTTAAGAATTTCGTCGATCGCGTTTAATCGACAAACCGAATGTAGGT
Source organism: Odontamblyopus lacepedii (assembly GCA_034769755.1). Taxonomy (NCBI): domain Eukaryota; kingdom Metazoa; phylum Chordata; class Actinopteri; order Gobiiformes; family Gobiidae; genus Odontamblyopus; species Odontamblyopus lacepedii. The sequence continues at coordinate 35,336,781 of CM068351.1, read as the reverse complement.
GTCTGTGCGTAACGTAGCGTGAGGAGTCGAGGCTGCGTCTGAGCACAAACACTGGAGCCTCACAGTCCCACGTCTCGGCTCTGGCTCCTTGGAGATCACTATATCCCTCAGAGTGCGTTTACCTGCACATCAGTGTCCCGGGTATGGTCTTTTTTTTTTTTTTTTTTGAGTTTCCCGGTTTCGCATGTTTACGCAGCATCTCCAACGCGACATACGCACAGAACAGACTCACAGCCTCATCACATCCTCTGTCACAGGGAGAACACTCATATTCCACTGAGTCGTGTTCTTTAGTCCAACAGAAGCTGAACCACATCAGCACAAGGAAAGAGCTGCTTTTTTCACTTACGCAAATGAGCCGTGTGGTTTTAAGTTTCGTTTCTGTAAGACGTGAACAAATGTGCCAAAGCTGCATTAAACACATTCTAATCTCACACTGATGTGGCTCTACAGTGGTGATGGTTTATATGTTGTAAAGTTGAGTTTATTCATGCAGATTAGTAACAGTGATAATAGTGATGATCATTTTAATATAAAATGTTAATGATTAATCAAAAATCATGAATTTTCCCGATGATCGATTAAGAAAATTTAATCAAATGCCCGTCCCTACTCCATAGAGCTGACCTGTAACCTGCTCTGATCTGGTCTCCATGGTTTCGTACTGTACTGTGAAACATTCTAGACAAAGCAGTAACGTCTCCATGGAGAAAAGCATTTGACCAGAAAAGTTACACAATGCACCTTTAACTTTAGCGACCTGTCAGATCACCTGTGGACAAGAGGTAGAATAACCAAAAACTGTACTCGAGTAAGAGAGTTACTTCAACATAATATTAAGCAGAAGTACAAAGTAGTGGTCCAAGGAATTACTCAAATAAGAGTAAAAAAAAAAAGTATTTGGGAAAAGTACTACTCAAGTAAGAGTACTAGAGTGTTGGGACATTTATAATTTAAAGTGTAACTGGAAAATGTAACTGGAAAAATAAAAAATATTAAATCATGCACAAAATCTAGTATTTCCAAAACAAAATCATAATATCTACCTACTCACCCAAGAGGAGTACTGTTACTTCAATAAAAACACATTACTGAGGTAGGAGTAAACGTATGCTGCTGGAAAAGTATTCGGAAAAGTACGATTTAAGTTAAGAGTCCCCTGTGTCTTTGATTTAGTTTTTTTACCTTTTTTATTTAATGGTATTTTTGCTCTTATTTGATTTTAATAGCTTTATTGTCTTAACAAGGACAAGTGGAATTAAATAAAGATTTATTAATACATCCATTGTATTGTTTAATCTGTATTATGTACTTTGGAAACTGTTTTCTTCATGAACTGTATAAATAAAGTGATTAAACTGAGTCATGCCCCCTCAGCTTATGGTTGGTATATTACTACATTATTAGTACTAGTATTAGCTTCCCACGGTGAATACAGCGCAGACGGTCTTTGTGCCTTGTTAAATGTGCAGAAAGTCTACAGTAGCCTTTGGAATGACCCGGGTCTCAGTCATGGTTTCTGTGCGGAGGGGAAGTTGAAGCTCTTTTGCCAAATACTCCAAAGACAAACGTGGGTGTCAGGAGAGTGGCCGGGCTCAGTTTATCACGTAAAGGTCACACAGACTGCAGCTGGAGGACCTGATGACACGCCAACCAGACTGACGGAGCCCACAGAGTAGAGTCCGGCTATGGATTTTCTTTACTCACTTCACTCCCCCGCTGCAGACAGTGTTTTAGAGAAACACTGTGAACTCTGATACGAGTCCAGGTGATGCGGGCGGCAGTGGTAGTGCTGCTCATTCATTATAGTGATGGAAATGCTTTTAAAGTCCTGTGTGAGGCTAATTTAAAGGGCTCATATTGTGCTATTTTCTCATCTGATATAATGTTTTTTCCACATCCAAAACATACCCGGAGTTGTGTTTTGTTCCATTCCCACATGTTTGACACACAAACTCTAAATATTTAGGGTGAGTTCTTTCTCAAATAGAAAACACTCTATTCCACATTGTGATGTAATGTGGTAATACAGGAAGTGCTCTGTTTTTAAACTCCACACACTTTCTCTAGAATCATTTTAATAATCTCTGAATAAAAGGTAAAAGACTTCACAAAACACAATTCCAGGTATGTTTGTCATGAGTTAACAACATAATGAGTTGTCATGTGTAAGTGAAAATTGTAATTTTTCTTGGCCTCCGCATCTGGAACCCATTGTGTTTGGACATGGACCATTTCTGGTTTTAATTGTGTAAAATAATTACGTTTACCTACCGGGAAATGGGAATTAAAATTACATGTCGGAGACAGTAATGGTCATATTAAAACAATTTATTACCATACAATGCATATTCAGATGCAACACAAAGATGGCCGACAAACACTTACAGGGAGGTAGCAAAAAGAGGACTGGAACAGACTGGGAGCTGGACTGGGGAAAAACATGTAAACAAAAGGCAGAACTGTGACATATAGAAAATTACACAAACTGAAACTGAAAACATAAGTAACTCACTGCATGGACATAAAACGTTATATAAGCCGTATGAAACAGTTATGCAATATACCCTGCATATTACGCACTGTATATGGCAAAAATAGTTGATTATTGGGAAGTAAACATAGTTTTACACAAAATGAACAGTAGCTAGAATTGCTTTCCCATAAATTTATTTTACACCAATCAGCATATGTCACTGCAAAAGAAAAGTGACACACTGGGTTAAAATAAACATGAGCCTGACGTACCTTTATTACTCACCTAATGTTGTAATCTCGTGAAAAATCTTGGACTTGTTTTGTTTCATTCAAAAACAATGAGGTTCATTTAGCCTCTCTCTCCAAAGCCCCGAATGCTCTTCAAGAAAATTGCATTCCATAAAGCTCCTCTATGTTTTTAAAGTCCATATTCACATCTACTATATCATACTTGTTTTCATAATTTTGCATTATTTCAGAGCTCAACTTTATACTGCTATACAAATCTTATTTATTTATTTTATTTTATTTATTTATTTATTTATTTTGAAACATGTGTCATTATGACAATAATATTTCACTTCAAGTGCTCTTTTTTGTACAGAGCAACCTGCATATCATCAACTTAAAGTGCACATGTTCAAAAGGGAACAGGGAGAAGCATAAGCTTATCTTAACATCTTGAAGGCAATAGCAGTTTTTATCCCTTGGCTTCTTGGTTAAAAAAGAAAACAGCTTAACTGCAGGTCTACAAAATGTTGCTATAGTAACAAAACAACCTAACAATTTAGGCATACAGCGTGGCCTCTTTCCCAATATGTATAAAGATGGAACACCACTTATGGTTGATTATATCGATACTTTGCAGTGACATCGCTCTGACTGTGCTCTACACGTATCTCTACTGGCAGAATGTTCAACAGTTCCCATGGTGACACAATATACACATTAGCAAAAACTACCAAAAGTGTTTTAATAGTCTGAAAACTCAAGAAAAAATGCAAAATGGATTTGAACTACCCATTTTTCAGGAGCCTGTGAGCGTTCGTGGTCCTGTTTAGGTGTTTGATTTTCAATTAAAAAAAACATGAGAGTGACGAACTGAAAAAACTGTGACTAATTTTACATTTTACATACATTGTAGTTCCAACCCAGGCAGCTCTTTCTGATCAGATTGTGTTAAAATAGAGTCCAACTTGTGTAACAGAGCTTCTAACAGAGCTTCTAACAGAGCTTCTAACAGAGCTTCTAACAGAGCTTCTAACAGAGCGGTGCTTTCAGTTGGAACAGCTGCAAAGTGTCAGTAAAGCCAAACAATGTTATTTTTAGTTGTTTTCTTGCAGAATTTAGTTTATGAGTATTTACAGCAACACGAAATGAACACCCCCGCTGAATAAACTGTCATGGTACGAGTACAGTGTGTCTCTGTGTATCATTTAAACCAGATCAGAACGTGGTTATGCACAGCTGGGGTTACCAAATGTCACTGAATCAGCAGAGTCTGCAATCAGCAGCCTTCAAACAGAATCCTCTCCACACTGTACTATTTGATCATCTCAGACAATTGATCTTTAGTGTTCAAAGCAGATTTGCGCTGCAGGCTACACTCTGCAGCATTTCTAACAATGATCCGTGAAGTGTGTGATTTCAATATCAAGTCAAATGCAACTAAACAAGCTCCTCCGTGTTTACAGTACAGGATTTGCGGTTTTTGTACAACTGTGACGTGGTTCGATCCAGATCCAAAATGGCCGATGATTAGGATGCAGGGTTGTACCGTAGGCTGAATAAAGAAGTGGACTGTGGGAGTGTGACGTCATCCATAACATCCCGTTTCAGTCAAATTAAGCTAATCGAGGATAGCTGTTATGGGGGTGAATTTGGATTTTATTGCAGAAATGTATCTTGTGAAACATATTTTTACTGTGACCAGTGTCCCCTCTCCACAGATCTGACCTGTCACCTGGCCTAGTGGTCTTACTTCCTTATTTAATCCCATTCTGTGGTACGTTCTAGGGAAATGTATAGCTGTGGCGTGCGGGCAATAGAATCCAAAATCATTGCATGTCAAAAGTATAATGAAAAAGTTTTGATTATCTCCAAATAATCCTGTTTTCCCTACACTTCTGTCTGTTGGAAACATGGTTGTAGTCAGACTGCAGCACCTGCACTTCTGAACGTCCCATTAACGTTGTTTTGCCCTTCTATGGAGACCTGGAGGCACATGTTGAGAGCACAGCTTTCTACATGAGCCCTTACAACCGAGACCAGCGGGTTGTTTTAGAGGTTTGTGCATGACTGAGGACCACAGGCAGCTCAACAGTGCTGAATTAAACCCACATCATCATCATTGGAATTGGAGATGTGGGTCGATTCCAAATAAGTGCACATGTGCAGGAGGAGACGACAACAGCAGCACTTTTAACACAAGAGTCTAAAAATAAATCGCTTTTAGCGACAAGTCATTGTTTGTAGCTTTGTGTTTGTAATGATTAGATGTTGGTTAGAAATACAGTCATTTAATCAAACAGTGGGCTAGTTTCAAGGCCATTACACATGTGTGGACCTGTCATATATTATTTCTCATATGGTTTCTAGAAGCATAATAATAATTACACAGACAACAAAAGTACTGAAGACTTAGGTGAATAAATAAATGGCCCACAAATAGCCCCGTTTGTACAAAAAAGGGGTCAAATACAGTGCAATATATACAAATATTAATACATTATTGTTGTGGAATTTCTCAAGTATAAAGAATAAAACTGAGAAGTCGTCTTAAATCAAAGAGTCTTATTTATTCCAGGAATTGTGTGCACAATCACAAGCCTGACTGTCCCTAACAGAGCCGTCTCTCCCGGTCTCTCGTGTTTACAGTAAATCATACAGAGGATATATATATATATATATATATATATATATAAGATTCACAGACAGGTGATTAGTTCCCCAACAGCGTCAAGGACAAGTCAGACACAACACTGGGTCTTTGGAAGTCAAAATAACATATGAAAGCAAATTGAATTCAACAAAGACGGAGAGACATAATTAAAGGAGATATGTTATGACTGAGTGGTCCTCAAGCGAACCCTCATTTATGATTATAAATCATGAGGTTAACTTATGAACTAATTATGGAATTTACACTACTTATATACGTGCCTATGTAAAGATTAAAGATGATTATGTAAAGATTTCCATAACACTATGCAGGTCTCTCTAATTTGTTATCAAATAAATATTAATGTCCACCCCAAGTTCTCTTGCGCCATATAAGTCACCGCACAACTTTATATTTATTGAATTAGTCCTTTATTTGAGCATGCACCAATAGCAAATTAGTTGTAAAAAAAAAATTTAAATCAATGAGTGGCATAATGTTGCCACTTTCATAAATTATGCTCCTAGAAGTGTCTCATTAAGTTTTGTGTGAAAACAAACGGGGTGGAGCGAGGGGGGTGAAGATCACAATTAGATGTGTGGTATGATGTGAAGAAATATAGCACAAAGAAATTGCACTCTCACCTTTGTTCTTTTAGTAGGATTCGTGAAATTATTACTTGTGGTAATATAATAATAAACTTGTGGTGATATGATACTTGTGGTAATATAATAATAATAACCCTGTGGGACAGAGGTGCAGTGTGACTGGTGGAGGTCTAATCTAAAGGAGGCACAGATTTTCACACATATTTTTGTCAGTCAGCCTCAGGGCAGTGACTACAGACATTTGCGCTATTGAACAGTGACCACCTACCCCCCGGCTCTGGAAGTAAATTCCATCCATCCATCATCTCCCGCTTAATCCAGCTGGGTCGCGGGGGCAGCTTGCTGCCCAATACTCATAGCACCTGACCCCCCCTATGAACCCCTCTGCAGGTGGTGAGCCCACAGGAGGGTGGACATTATGGTCCTTGATGTTAGTTCATAGGGGTGCGGGCATGTTTTAGGTTGATGGGGGAAACCGGAGTACCCGGAGGAAACCCATCCAGACACGGGGAGGAACATGCAAACTCCACACAGAAAGGCCCGGGCGACCCGGGGATCGAACCCGCAACCTTCTTGCTGTGAGGCCTGAGTGTTGCCACTCAGCCACCGTGCCGCCTCAGCCACCGTGCCGCCCAGCCACCGTGCCGCCCATTCATTTTATTTATTTATTTATCATTCACAATATATCTAAAATACAAAAGCAACTGACCAGCAATTCTTAATCAGGATTTTGAGAGCTCTGTAAATCTGAAATTTGCCTAAATATTGAAATTTGAAACACTGAGACCTGTGATACGCTCAGAAATCCCTAGCCTGAGCCCTGGTGTTGATTGGTTTTAAATAACAGCGTAGGGTCGGTGGCAAATGCAGTGTGAATGTGACTGCATATTTATGTGTACAGAAGAACAATCACAGGCCCAGATCTAAGGATGGCAGTTCTCCATCAGCTCCACACACAAGCTGCTCATTTGCACTTGCTTCACACTGATTGCTGAGAGCTGAGGCTGCTGCTGACACTGGCCTGATACTTGAATCTGTAAGAGTTGTGTCCTCGCTGGTGATTGGTGCCGCTCCCGTTGAGAAGGGGGTGGTGTCTCTGGTCCTTTTTGGGGGGGCTGATCTCTCCATGTGGTCTGAGTTCAAGATGAAATGACCAACAGAGGAGCCATGAAGGAAGAGGATGCAACGAGCTCCGCCGTGCCAACGATTCGAGGTTTGTGTGTGTGTGTGTGTGTGTGTGTGTGGAGTGTCTTGCCAAAGAGCACAACATGAGTGGTCATAGCACAAACAGCCCCACTTAACCTTCTGCGCCAAATGTCAGTCCAGAAGTCACTCAGTGCTTCAAGGTGGACTAACTCTTGTGGTGGGGGCTCTGGTTTACCTGGTCAGCCACATTTTGACAAAGCTATACAAAGTGGATCTGGAGCTGTATCCTGTTTTCCAGCTTTGGGTGTGATTGACAAGTAGATTAACCAATCAGAGGGATGCATGCTCTGTTTGAATCAAAGCCAAACATAGCTGCTTACCATAAAAAAGGAGAAAAATCAACATAAAGGATTGAGAAACAGCATGGATTTTCTCCGAATCAACAACCAAAGCACCAAACTATTACTATTATATATTTTGGTCTGAATGATACGAGGATTTTTAAACTGAGACATTTTCCGCATTTGATGGACACGTGCTACAAATTAGCATGTGTGGTTGAACCGCCTCAAATTTGGATGGAGGTTTTTCACACACTATTGTCCGATTCCAGACCCTTCTGTATTTGAGCAGAATGTAGAAGAGACTGGCTGGTCAGGGTCTGTTACTTGTGATGAAAGTATCATTGCTATGCCTGCAATGCTCCACACAGAATGGCATCCTTAAAGCTGTCCAGGCTGGCAGCTGAGACCACCTAAAAGGTTCGATCTGTGGAGAGGTGACCTCAGTCAACAAATGCATATTCTATAAGTCGAGTGGACTGAACTCCAAACTGCACTTTAAAACTTCCTGACTGATCAAAGATGTCAGGGGCAGTCTGACAGCTCTGGCCAGACTCACTCCAGTGGGAAAGAGCAGCACCAGACCACTAAACAGGTATAGGTCTAAGCTGTGTTAAAAAAGGATAATACTGATAAAAAAAAACAAAATCTGAAACAAAATCTTTATTCTTTCTTGCCATTTTGATTTAACAATGACATTATGATAAAAGCTCTTTTTGCATGTTTAAGAGCCCATAAGAAAACACATATTAACCTCTTGAGACCCTGTGGCCCCATACAAGGACATTACATTTTTGCCTCTTAGCACCATGATTTTCAATTATTTTAAACTTTCACCTGTAATCAACTAAAAACCTCTACAGCAGCTCCCAAAAGTAAAAAAAAACTGCATGGTAAAGTTCAGATGCAAACTTTATGAATAAAACCAATGTATTTATGTACAATAATGTCTCTTCATGTATCTTAATGTATCTTCATTTGGCATTAAAATTTGACACATTTTATTGACCACAGCAGACGAGAGCATCAGTAAATGTCATGTCCTCGTTTGAAGACATTGGGACTGTGTTATATTATTGATTGTACATGTTGTTAGGTAAACTTGGGAATATTTAGATGAGTTTACAGTTATAAATTGCTGGACGTTTCTGCTGCTATAGGGAAACTGCTGCCTGTCTCCACTTTTTGCACCTCTACTTTTTTTTGTAACGATTGAAAACCAGAAAAAATTAAAACTGTGGACCACATTTTCAGGCCTTTTTGTGTGTTTTTAACCTCACTCACTGAACCCCAACCCGCTCACGGTCGACCTACGTCACATTTGGCAGGTTTAGGGCTTGAAATAAACAGCTAATTGCTGTTTGTTTGTTTTTTGTAATTTATTTATACATTTTAATGTTTTTACATTTTTTAACCAATGGTGTCATACAGAAGACTTACTTAGTAGGTCCTACTTATCCCAAATAGCAAGAAGAAATGAAAAATGCACACCAGACAAAAGCTCGGGTCTCAGGAGGTTAAACTAGTCGACAATGATTTTAGCAGTGATTTGTCATGACAATGCAGATTAATTCATCGCAGCCCTATATCCCAGAACTAAACCTAAACGAACTAAACTAAAGGATCCCAGCCTTCTCACAGTCTGTTCTTTACTACTCTATACAGCAAATACACTGACATTGGTCCTGCATCCTTTTTGTTCTTCTTTTTTTACACTATCACTACATATAGGTCATCCATAGGCCAGTGCATCTATAGGCTCAGAATCCTATATTTGCTATCCCTCCTCGGCACACAGCTCTTCAAACTCTCTCTCTCTCTCTCGAACATTACAATATCAAACATTACAGCAACAACTTTCAGTGAAAAGTCACATTTCCATTCTTATAAGATTTAGATCACATTTACTTTGTATCATGTTGATTAAACTAAAGATCAGAAATCTACACATTTTCTCCTCTGTTAGATCTGTCAGAAGATTCAAACTAATAACCCAAGGCCAGCGAGTGTAAAGCAGCTCTGCAGGACCCAATAGACAATCAATATGAAGTGTCTCCGCAGTGATTGGACAAACAAAAACAGCGGTAGAGAGATGTGTGTTCCTTCACTGTTGTAGAAGAATAAGGATTTGTCATCTTAAAGCTCTGTTACAGGGGAACTGTTAGATATTATCTGTGGATAGGACCTCACAATGTTGGTTTCTTTTATGAATCATAAAGCTAGTGGAAACTGCTCGCTTTTGTGCAGAGGATAACATTTCATGATTTATTTCGATGTTATTTCAAATTCATTTATGGGATGGGAATTGTTAGAGACTATTTCTTAAGCATATATACTGTTAAGATCTGTGAAAAAATATGCTTTACAATTCATTTTTTCATTCACGCCAAACCTGGTACTGACAAAAGTTACACAAAGCACCTTTAAATCTTGTTTTTTGTTTGCTTGTTTTCATATTCATGCGTTAATCTGAGTGTTATGACCGTTGCCACAGGAATTAACTACCGTAACTAAAACACAACATCGTATCTTCTGAAAGGTGAAAAGACCTCAAAACGGTGCCTGTACATGGAAGCTGAAGCCATAAATAGCAGTGCGATGGCATTGAAAGCGTGTGTGTCCTGTTTTCCCATAAACGTTTAAATAAATAAAAATTGCTGCAATTAGAAACAAAGCCCCTTGTGCGTTTAGCCCCAGAGCTTGGACATATTTTATAGGCTCATCCATTGTGCAAACAGAAAATAGATACTGCATTAACATAAGTGGCCCACATGTTCTCAGCCCTGCAATTACATAGGGCCACCAATGCATACAAATGTGCCTGTGTACTTACATGTTTATTTCAAGAACCATTTTTGATCAGTGAAGTATAACAATTGTATCAGGGCCACTGTGTTAGAGCTCCTTCGGTTGAATGGTTTCTTATTTAAAAATATATATATATAATAATGAGGTTTCTAAACAAAGATAAGGCAGATATTTAAAATCTAATTCCAATGCTCATATTTACCACAGGCTCTTGAAAATGTGGTGCACTTTTTTTGGAAGTGTTTGCTAATGTGTGCGTTGTGTCCCCCATAGTAATCGCCAGTACACGTACATGTAGGAGACCACAGGTTTCACATCTGCCACCGACTGGAAGAAAAAGTAAAAAATAAATACATTTAAAGACGGTAACTTTCCCCTTGTATTTTTTTCCAGTATTGAAACTCAGCTCCAAACCCATGTGCTTTTCACTAGCAAGGACCACGCCAACAACACATGTGCAAAACGGAAAGCGTTTATTATGGGGAGACGAGGCGGGTCGGCTGGGTTGAGACTCAGGGTGGGGGTTACAGTCTCGATCTTCACATGGCCCAGCAGGACGGGACCCCCCTCGTAGGCGTCTTATGTCTGGAAGCGATCAGATAGGGGTTGGGAGGGTGGGGTTGAGTTATTCGGGACAAACTGGGTCACCGGGATAAGCCGCTACAAATAGGCCTCTGGGAAAGTGAGGTGTGGTAGAAGTGAGCTGTGATTCGCTGGAGAGGAGGTGAGGGCAGTTGAGTCGTGGTCCTGCTCTTGAACCTGTTCACCATATTAACTACATTTATTGACAAAGGATTGACTATGTAGACCATGTCAAATGACTTAGTTCAACTGACTTAGTTTAATCTACAAATGATTAAATCTTGATTGTACGAGACTCAGAAAGAGAGAGTGCTGAACTTTAGTGAGATGTCCTATATGTCTACGGCCAAATTAAGGTATTTCCAACATTCATTCATTATAATATTGGTAAAAAAATGTCTAAAATATAGTCACCATAAAGTTATGCCTGATTTTCTTGCTGCTTTGTGCATCTTTCAGTAGACATCTCAAGTAAAATGATGACAAACAGTGGAGCATACGTTGGAGCATGATTTTTCGATGAATAAAAAAACATATAGAAACATTTCTCTGTCACCTCCACATCATTCATTCTTGTTATGTATGATAATGAATGTGGAGAACTCTACGGCACCCTTTTGTTATGGTGATCATTATAAAAAACAAAAATATACACTACTTTTTTTCTGAATTATTCCTTTGTTTTCTTCAGGGGAAACAACATTATAAAAACAGTGCTGATTTATGACATAATAAGGCAGTGGGAGAGTAAACTAAATGTGGGATCTTGTGAGACAGATAGCTTATAAGACGAGGCGCCGCGAGTAAAATATTTAAACTAACTTCTAAGTTGGCAATACACTAAGAAATCATCCCCCAAAGCTCCCATTTACAACACATTTTTAGGTGATGACAGCCAGTTGTGGGATATTCTTCTTCTTCTTCTTCATTAAAAGGTTCACTTTGGGGTCTGGATCTGACAGCGGCACCGAGCTCTACTGCCATATAACACAGTCCCCTGCCACCGCGCCCCCAAATTAAGATTCATTACGAAGCAGGACAACACTGCGCTACAATAGGGAATGATAGGCCTATAGACCAGTAGCGCAGATGATGCTCTATCTCACTTTGCTTATGGAGCTTTTATATTACGCTCATATTTTAGCTTCAGCTCTGGAGGTGAGGAATGGGATGTCAAAAAGGCAGCGGTGCAGAGTAATAACATACTTTTACTTAAATATTTTTGCAAGAAACATTTCCAAAGCAAAGCCGACCTTATGTATGTATACTGTTTTAAACTTTTCTCTTGCTTTTCCACTAGCCCCATCAACTACCGAAAATCACAGTGGATGAAGTAAACCTAGGAAATGAATCACTGAACTTCTGGTTATTCGGCAAACGGGCTAACCACTGAACCACTTAGTCCTCTTTTCTAACAAAGACAAAACTTCACCATTTAATTACAGGTTGTTCACTGACCTCTCCAGCTCACACAAAATACAACTATTTAAAATGTGTCAGGGTCTATCTATTTAAAACTTTTCTTTTAGTTTCCAAACATTAATTGGCACTGTAGGGGCGGTAACAACTCGTGGCAATGCATGTTCAGGTAGTAATTGCCTTACAACCAGACAGTTGGCGGTTCAGCTTGCACGTGCATGAATCCGGTGTGAGAGTTTGTGATTTGTTGTGGTCAGAGAGGCTATTGTTACAGACTGGCAACCATGTCAGGCCTGTCACTTCACTTTACCACGACCAAGCGCAAGTGCGTAATGAGTCTCAGAGGGAAAAAATGATGCACAAATCCAATGCATTATTACTAGACACAGCAGTGACCTAATTAAGTCAAGGGTTTAATTAGAAATGTTTTGTTTTGTAGTCCCATTGTCTGTACTTGAGCAGTTTCCATTTGTTTGAATGGAGTAAGAGCTGCATAGTATCAGTCACAAGTCTGTCACAGTGAGACTAAAGGCTCCAGGTGAGTCCCAGAGTCACAGTGAGCTGCTTCATGACTGACACAACAGACACTTTGTCACTGCAGCATCTGGAAGTGAACCGGTGCATGTCAAACACAGCACAGTGCCACGGAGCTGCAGTTAATAGGGATTCTTCTGATGTGATGCTTCTTTTTCAATTGTTAATATTTAATCGGGTTAAAGGAACAGCTTGAATTGTATATAGAGCTAAATGATTGCACTACTATTAGATATTCCTGAAAAAAACTGTTGTATTTTGCATTCAGGATTACTCATAGCACAGCGGTTATAGCACATTAGCTATGACCATTTATATATACAGTCTGTGTGTAGGACGCCCCCAGCACGATGTCAATAATGGGACACATATTTGCAAAAAAAAAGTTTCAAGATTGTCTCAAATCTAGAAAAAATGCAAAATGGATTTAAAAAAACTATTTCTCAGAAGCCTGTGATCAATACGAGCGTTCATGGTCCTGTTTAGGTGTTTGATTTTTAAGAAAAAGTTGAGAATGACTAACTGAAAAACTATAGTTAGCTTCTGCCTGCAATTTTATGTGTGAGAAACTTGCTTAACAGCACAAAGCATTTCACTTGTTGTAGTTACAGCCAAGAGAGATTTTTATGGTAGACTGTGGTCAAATAAAGATCAGATTAAACCAAAGCAGTGCCTGCAGTTAGCATCACAGCCTGGGAAATATTGATAACATCAGCTGTAAAATATCAATATTATATTTTTCTTGTTATATATACAAGTCTATTTGAATATCTGTAACTGTATTTTTTCTACCTTTACTATAATTTTAATATACCTATGCTTTTTTTACTGTGTCCATTAAGTGATTATCCTGTACGGAAACTTTGCTTACGCCTAATAGGAAACGAACATTTTCACCTATACAGTTAATTATCCCTCTCTGTCCTTCCTCCACATAAATATTCTTTTTGTTGCCTGGAGACAAAACAAAAACACATGGAGATTGTTTTTGGTCGTGGTCGGCGTGACCTTGAGTGGTGCTGCCCTCTCTGAGCTGAACTTCTATGGCTGAAGGCAGGAATATAATAATTCAGTGCGTTTTGTCTTGGAAACGGTTTTTATTCTGACATTACGGTGAAGGACGAAATCTGTTTGGAGAGAGTTATCAGGTCCAATCGAGCCGCCTCTCACTTTTCTACAGAAGCACCATTCATCACCAGCAGATTGTTACATATATCTGGTGCAGACACGGGCCATTCCTCTTAATTCTGAAGCCTGGCAGCCTGTTGATTAGTGGCTGCCATCGCTGGGATTTGTGACAATGGGCCCTGTTGAGTCCTGGATCAACATTATGGATGGTCATGGAGGAAACTCTGTCAGTCTCCAGGGGCGTAAAAGTTTAGAGTAAAAGTTAAAGGGCTCATATAACACTACTATCTAATCTATGCTATAATGTTTCCTCATCAAAACTGTATCTAGAGTTGTGTCAGCTGTGTCATTTTGTGTCAACATGTTTAACACACGAATCAAGCATACTTAGACGTAAAAGCACTCTGTTCCACCTTGTGATGTCATGTGGTAATGCAGGAAGCACTTCCACTGTCTTTTTAAACTCCGTACACCTTCACTAGAATCATTTGGATCATGAAATGGAGCCGGCAAATATCTGGAATAAAAGGTAAAAGTTTAGCTGTTCAGTTGCAAACTTCCGCTACACATCACAAGCATTTTGAGCTTTGGAGATGTAGACAGGCTAATAATGCAGCATAACCATAGACCGTATATATGAGTGGACTAAGCTAACCTGTTAGCCACCGCGTGCCAAACAGGAAGTGCTCCAGGAGGCTCTTCCGGCTCCTTCTCTCCCTTTTTCCCATTGACTTACATTAGGATCTTCTCGTCCCTCTGTCTGTACCTGCTGCTCTGAGCCTCGTCATTCTGCTCTTAAATTGTTCGTATGAACCCGAGACACAGGATCCTGAATTTTTCATTTCGCTGTTTTGTTCCTAAATCAAGATATGAACATAAATAACGGACCAATCAGACGCCTTCATTCCCTGAGGCCGCTGCTGCCGAGTGTTAGCAACAGGTTTGATTGACAGCTAGCGCGTTTCGTTGCTAAGTAAGTTCCCTTCTCGCTTTCCGGCCCCGATTGACTATTTTTGAAATAAAATGACAAAATATCTCAAACAATTACAACAGCTAACGTTACTAGAATCTTAACTAGCATAATTTAACTAGCATAAAGTAAAGTGAATTTTGTTAAATTGCGACTCTATTGTTGTTCGTCCGTAACAGAACATAGAACATAAATCAATGACTTAAACTTACTATTTAAAGTTTGATGATAAAAGCTAAAAGTTTTCTTATTATTCTCAAGAATCACAGAAATACAGCGCTCCTGCAGGTGCAGAGTATCACATCCACAGTCCGTAGATATGATGCATCGCAGCTCTGCCATGAGTCGGGCGGCACATTTAACGACCTAAATCATGATTGGCTCTTGGGTTGCTATGATACTCGAGGTCGGATTTCCAAATATGAAGCCTGGCTCCAAATTCGCTCCTGTAACCGTGGCATCAGGAGCCTCATTTGAGCGACGCTGACGCTGTGGGTGACGTCACACTCACTTAGTCCATTTCTATATTTCTATATTTCTATGACCATAACTCAGACACATGTGAGTGAAACAATACTCAACTCCAGGTATGTTTTTGATGAGATAGGCCATTTAACGTTAACCACAGCAAAGTTTATTCTCCTTTCATCTAAGTCCCTGTATTAACAATTCTAGTTTTCAAATACAAATTGTAGGCTGGGTAAACTACTATGAACGGTTGTTGGTAAACTGTCTAAAAGAAAAGCACAAATTTCTAGGCTGCGTAACAGTTAAATGCGGAGGGTCTACTACCAGCTTGTCCCCATGAATGTTCCAGAAATATAGACTAAACCTGTATGCCACCACTATTCTACATAACGCTTCACATGTGCCAAAAAGTAAAGTTCTGTTACAAATGACACATCCCAAAATAAAGTCAAATAAATAATTTTCCTGTATTTGGTAATATTTTGACATACTTGCGACTGTACAGTTTACCCCATCAATCAAAGTGCAGAACTGTAATCTGTTGCAATGAATGGGTCTTAGGATCAAAAGCAATGAGGTGCTGACTGTTTAATAAAACTGGAGCTTACGCTGCACTCCAACTTTAACTATGATTCATTACTGTCACTGAGTCTGCTATGAAAATAAAAGGGGCGCCAGAGGACTTGTCGGCTGGATTCTTGCCACAGTAAATTGCTGTAAATTGCCTCTGCGTTACATGTAAAGATTTTTTTTTTTTACTCACACTTGTTTTTTGTGACCAATTAAAATCCATGAAAATAAGGGGTGTAAGGTCCCTGTGCATTGTTGCCGGGGTTGGGAGTTTATATACTCACGGCGCTATGTGATATTTAACAATGCATTAATACTTCTTTTTTTTTTTTGTCCTTACAGTGTAATTATTGAGGTAGACTGCCTCAGAGACATGGGTGACATTTTCTCTAGAGCAGCCCAATGTTCATGTGTCTTCGGGGCTTCATCAGAACTGTGAAATTAACTATTCATGACTCTTAACACTAAATACTTTAAAAGAACAGGCATCCATTTCAATTTTGGGGGTCCACACGTTTCAGTTCTGCCCCTAGAGACGCTGCTTGTAAGTTGTCTTGAACTGGTATTTGCATAATATCTGAAAATTATTACAGTATCTTAAAAGGAGCACTTTGTGGAGGAGGGTTTGCCACATTTTTGTTTCCATGGAGATGCCACTGCTGTCCTGGAATATTCCACAGTATGTAAGCATATGGTATGGAGCAATAATAAATGTGAGTTACTGTAGAACATGATGTATTTTCTGGACTATAGAGCGCACCGGTATATAAGCTACATCCACTCTATCTTTTTATTTTATTTTATTTTTTTTAAAGATATACAAGCCACAACCGGGCTATAAGCCGCTGATATCCATGTTGAAAAATGACATATTTACTGCATATACAGAACGATTTTGTACTGTAAATGTACATTTATGTACCTGAACAGATTCTTTCTGAACAGTGCCTTTTAACACGGCAGCAACTGCTGATTAAAACGAGGTCAAAAACAGAAAAGAACCGGTAATTGATTAGCTTAATTTCTCCTGTGCAGTGAAACCACAAGTCACTTTGACGCCGAGCTTACAGCAGCAGCAGGTGGAGGTCTGCGCGGGACCGAATTTTCAGTACCGCTCCCGCGTTGTGCGGTCGCGCTCTCGCCCACAATAAGCTTTCAGAATATGTCCCGCGCCGCACTGTTCTGTGTTGGGTCCCGCGGGTGCAGGGCTCTACAGCGGTTTCCTTCCTGGAGCAAGATCGATGCCTTCAACTTAAAACTTGCATCATACAAACTCCTTCGTGTGCTTTTCATGATGAAGGGGCGAAGATTTAAAAATAATTACCAGTTAGTAATTTGATGTGCGTGTTATATCTGCTAAATAAAATGTAGCGTATTCTTCTTTGCATTAATTTTCCGTCTATCTTGTTTTTGTAATTCCAGTTAGAGCGCCCCTAGCGGTGGAAGAAAAATCCACAGAATAGCCGCTCCTTTGTAAAAGCCGCATGGTTCAAAGCCTGGGAAAAAAGTAGCGGCTTATAGTCCGGAAAATACGGTAGTCCTTTTCCACCTTCAAGGCACTCAAAACACTTTACATTAAAGAACCACTCGCTTTTTCAAACACACATTCAGACATCAATGTACGCAGACACTGGGGATGAGTTGGGCTAAGTGTCTTGCCCAAGGACACAACATTCATCTGTGAGATCTAGAATCACACTGCCAACCTGTTGGTCAGTGAATTTGACCATTTCACCAGTGATGCTTATGTTGAGAGTGGGATTCGAACCGCCAACGTCTGGATCAGTGGAGAAACACACAACCCAACTGAGCTTCTGCCGCCCCTGTACATTCAGTCAAAGCAATAACAGCTCCTTGGACAGAAACAGGGAACTGACCTCCAGTGTGACCAAGTTACACTGTGCACTGTCAAACAGCTACAATCATTTCATAGGCACTATAATCATTTCAACTTATTAACTACACAAAAAGCTGTACTTGGTAAGACACTGATGAAACTTATACATATATATTTTTAGCTACAGACTTTTACAAAAAAATAAACTCCACTCTTCCTCTTTACAAGAACTCAGATCTTATTAGCTGCAGCAAAATTAGCAACATTTTCACTGAAAGGTAAGGAACGTGGAGCAGTCTTTTAGATTCGGCTTGCACATTAACAAAGATGTTTCAAGGATGCAGCATAACTCCCAAACAGAATACACAAGCAGCTCCCCCTCACTCGGGAGGCAATTTGCTCATGTTTTTGTCCGTGATAGTTGACATTGAGAAAAATACATAAACATACTTTTTGTTCCTCCTTTAAACACTGAATATTCTGCTGGTGCAAGCTTTTAAGCTTTTAGAAAAAACCCTTTGAAACTCCAGTTAACATTATATAAACAAGAAAGCTGATGTAATTTGATAAAATTTGATCAACAAATAGATTCTGTGGTCAGAACAAGCTTCTTTCAGCTCCGCTTCCTGGCAAAGGTTAAACCCTTCTTGAGCCGTGATGACCTGGAGAAAGCTCCATGCCTTTGTTAGTTCTCGCATAGACGACTGTAATGCCTCTGTGTGGGGATTAATCAAGCTGGTCTTCACCGTTTGCAGCTCGTGCAAAATGGTGCAGCTCAAAACATGACCACATCACCCCTGTCCTGTCCTTGCACTGGCTCCCTGTCTAGCTCAGAATCCATTTTAAAATTTTGATGTTTGTTTTTAATGCAGTCAATGGTCTTGCACCTTCCTACTTGTGTGAGATTTTGACCCCGCACCAGCCCAGCAGAGCTCTACGATCTGCTGGGCCACATCTGCTGCAGGTCCCCCGGTCCCGGTGCAAACAGTGGGGGGATCGTTCTTTTGCAGTGGCTCCAAAACTCTGGAACTTTTTGCCCAGTGAGTTACGTTCCATCACTGACCTTTGTTCAAAGCCAAACTTAAAACCTACTTATTTAGAACGGCTTTTAACACTTAGTGGCTCTGTGACACTTTCTTTATTTTAATTGGTGTAATGTGCTTTGTTGACATATGTGTCTGATGTTTTATTGTTTTTTATCTTGTTTTATTGTTGTACAGCACTTTGGTCGGCTTTGGCTGTTGGAAGGTGCTATAGAAATAAAGTTTAATTGATTGATTGATTAATGTGTGCTTTATTAAAGGTCTTATATATTACACACAATTATCCATTATGTCCAACATGTCCATCTTCAAAACTCAAAATGCTCTGTTTCACCTTGTGATGTCATGAAGCGGTAGTTTTCAAGTTAACAGCTCCATTTCACCTGTAGTTCATTCACATGGTCAATTCCAGGGCTGAAATTATCCGAATGATTCTCAAGAAGGTGTATGGAGTTTAAAAACACAGTAGAGCACTTCCTGTCTTTCTGCATGACATCACAAGGTGAAACAGAGTGTTTTCTGTTTGAGAGAAGAACTCGGGTTTGTCTGTGATGAGGAAACAACATAACAGATCAGAACACAGTGTAATATGAGCCCTTTAATAATACCGCTTTAGGCCATTATGTATTTGTTTATTTTGAACGGCCCCTTCAGATGCTTCATCTCTATTTCAAGGGGGTCCTGAAAAATAAAATATATTTATCACCATGTGTACAAATAGGTAATGCTGCTGGGTCAAGTCACAGGTCAGATCTGTGGAAAGGCAACTCCACTCACAGCAATAAGTTATCATTTTCTTTATTTAATTATTTGTGTGTGTTTGTGTGTGTGTGTTTGTGCGTGTATAGAAGACAAAACACACAAGCATGCATGTTTATTGATGATTATTTTGGTTACATAACAGTATTTTGCTCTAAAATATAGAGTTGCCGGGGTCTGTATTCAAACATGATCTACAAGTCCCGGCTGAAATAAAAAGTACTATTGAGTTGCAGAGGAATATGTTTAGTCGTATTTTATCTCTCTTTGATGTGACAGGTGACAGTAAAATAAATGGACACACGCTTAATGTGTTGGCCAATAATGAGCAGAATGTCATTACACCCGCGGGATCGTTTTATATCTCAACAACAGAGCACATTTACATTTAAATGCCTTCTGGCTACAGCTATGACTGAAAACGTGCTGATAGGCAGCTGTAAGAACTGCTACATGCATACAGATCAGGACCAAGACTTGCACCGTGGTGTTTTCATCAGTAGGGGGCGCTAGGGTAAGAGAAGCCAAAATATTTTTCAATCATGTAGGCCTGTCATGATAATTACAATATCAACTTATCGCCGATATATTTTGGAGCTCAATATTTATCGTGTGCTGTGCTTTCTTTGCAGTAGTGGGGAGATTTTAGCCATTAATGTTTAACGCGATCAGATTTGAGCTGTAGGTTAATGAGTATAGACTTAAATCAAAGTCAAATAATTTCATAACATGACAGTATCCATATATGTTATCACATTTTAGCCAGTTGGAATAATTAATCACTGGAATAAACAGGAAAAATGTTTGTTATATTCAAAATGTTCTTATGTGAATATTACAGATAAATGAGTACAGATGTTGATAGCATCATGTTGATTAACTTAGGTTCAGGAGCAGGACCACGCCTCAACCGACCTCGACTCCTCTCCAACCAATCACAGCTCACGTCTACCACGCCTCAATTTCCCAGAAGCCTATTTATAACAGCCTAACCATAGACCTTATATATATACGGTCATATATACGGTCTGTGAGCCTACCCCGGAAACCCAGTTCGTCCCGAATAACTCGACCGGTGGAGCCGCTAACAACGTGTCAGATTCACACACTGACCTGTCACACGTTTAGTTCCACTTCACGAATTCCTCACACCGCGATGTTTCCCATGAGGATCCTCTCCAGGGAACTGTGAGGCCGGAGGACCTTCCAACGCACCTGCCCGCTCCGCGGTAGGACCCGCCCGCCGGCGCTCCAGCCCACACCGCCCCAGCGAACTCTCCAGGCTCGCATTTGGTGCATCCCAGCTCCAGACAACCACGGCCTTCAGCGCGTCCCCCCGTCGTCATCACTCCTACTTCTACTACAGTCTCATCCCCCTGTTGGGGACAACGTAGTATCACCACCTGCTGGTTGTCTCATCCCCCGTGCCTGTTCCCTGTGTCAGACCATCGGGTCGCCTCTTATCCCTGTCTCGCAGGCTGCACAAATCCCCACGCACATGCATCTTATCCCCATCACTTCTTCCTTTTTCTCTTTTTTTCAGACATCATATGCTAGATGGCCTCATGCTCTGGCCACAATAGGCAGAGTCTCTAATTCGTTTCCGTCTTCCTGATGTGGGTCCCTGAGCGACCCACGTCAGGTCCTCCTCTGGTCCTGCTTCAGTTCCGGGCATTTATCAATGCCTTTTCCAACCTTGGAGTTCTTTCATCCGAGAAAAAGACCCTCGACCCTCGCACCACTATTGAGTTCTCTGCATTACACTCGACTCACTTCAAGCGTCTCTCCCTCCTGAGAAGCTCCAGCGAATCTCCCTGCTCCTCTCCAACCTCATTCCAGCAACCTTGTGTAGCAAGGGATTATTCCTCGAGCTTCTTGGTCAGTTCGCTCAGTTGCTTTCAGAGGTTTTACCAGGGAGGTGGTTAGCTTCATCGTGGCCCCGCGCTCCTCTCTCAGGCCAGCTGTCAACTCTTCTGCCTTGTTCGGACTCTAACCAATCGCTATCGCAGCTATTCTTTGGGGGCATGAGTGATCTAGTAGCATCCTTATCCTTTCCGACAGCAACACCGTGATCCTCATCATCAAGGGAAGATCTCTCTTCCCCGTGATCACTCAGTTCCTCCGAAAGCTTACCTTGGTTTCCAATGAGAATCAGTTTGTCATACATACCACTCATATGCGTTCCAGGTCACTTAAACTCCATCGAGGATTCTTTCTCACTTCCAATATTCTCTATCTCTGCATTCACACTCTTCGCTCCAGATATCTCTCATCACCTGTGGATCTGACCCTTGAATGTATGATCCTCTTAGCCATCTTCGGCTCCTCTAAGGCTCAGAATTCGTTTCTTGGTCAAGCTTTTCAACCCATCTGTCCACCCCAGGCTTTCCGATCTCTCCATACATTCTCCGGATTCACTCTTCTCACTCTCCACAGGAGTAATGGATCAGTTGGGAAACTCTTTGCCTATTCACCTGTTCCACCTCAACTCACCGCTAAGTCCTTATGAACCTTTCATCAAATATCTCACTTCACGTTGTGCCTCCTATTCCTCCAACAACGATCTGCTCAAGATGGATTCCAGGTTCTGGTTCACTAACATTTCCGAAAAGCTTTGCTCTTCCAGCATGTGTCCCCAATCATTCTCCATTCACTCCTTCCGCATGGGTGCTGCCACGTCAGCCGCCAAGGCTGGGTTATCCAAATGGAAAATAAAGATTCTCGGTCGCTGGGCATCTAGCACCTACCACTCCTATGTTCAAGACGACCTCAATAACCTTCACCAGCCATTCCATTTTAGGCTCTCTCTAAATTTTGGGGGTCCCATCCTGCTGGGCCATGTGAAGATTGAAACTGTACCCCCACCCTGAGTCTCAACCCAGCCGACCTGCCTCGTCTCAATATACACTGAACAAATATATAAACGCAACACGTGAGCTGGACTCAAAGATCTAAAACTTTTTCTAGCTACACAAAAGGCCATTTCTCTCCAGTATTGTTCACAAATCTGTCTAAATCTGTTTTAGTGCATTTCTCCTTTGTCAAGATAATCCATCCCACCTCTCAGGTTTGGCATATCAAGATGCTGACAGCAGGATTATTGCACAGTGTGCCTTAGGCTGGCCACAGTAAAACGACACTCTGAAATGTGCAGTTTTGCTTTATTGGTGGGGTCAGAAAACCTGTCAGTATCTGGTGTGACCCCCATTTGCCTCACGCAGTGCAACACATCTCCTTCACATAGAGTTGATCAGGTTGTTGATTGTGGCCTGTGGAATGTTGGTCCACTCCTCTTCAATGGCTGTATGAAGTTCCTGGATATTGGCAGGAACTGGAACACGCTGTCGTATACGCCGATCCAGAGCATCCCAAACATGCTCAGTGGGTGACATGTCCGGTGAGTATGTGGGCCATGCAACTGGGATGTTTTCAGCTTCCAGGAACTGTGAACAGATCCTTGCAACATGGGGCTGTGCATTATCATGCTGCAACATCAGGTGATGGTCACGGATGAATGGCACAACAATGGGCCTCAGGATCTCATTACGGTATCTCTGGTGCAGATGAGCTTCCCTGAGACGGTTTCTGAAAGTTTGTGCAGAAGTTCTTCGGTTATGCAAACTGATTGTTCCAGCAGCTGTTTGGGTGGCTGGTCTCAGATGATCTTGGAGGTGAAGATGCTGGATGTGGAGGTCCTGGGCTGGTGTGGTTACATGTGGTCTGCGGTTGTGAGGCCAGTTGGATGTACAGCCAAATTGTCTGAAACGCCTTTGGAGATGGCTTATGGTAGAGAAATGAGCATTGAGTTCATGGGGAACAGCTCTGCTGGACATTCCTGCAGTCAGCGGCAACTGCACGCTCCCTCAAAACTTGTGACATCTGTGGCATTGTGCTAAAACTGCACATTTCAGAGTGGCCTTTTACTGTGGCCAGCCTACGGCACATCTGTGCAATAATCCTGCTGTCTAATCAGCATCTTGATATGCCAAACCTGAAAGGTGGGATGGATTATCCTGACAAAGGAGAAACTAACACAAATTTAGACAAATTTGTGAACAATACTGGAGGAAAATGGCCTTTTGTGTATGTAGAAAAAGTTTTAGATCTTTGAGTCCAGCTCACGGAAAATGGGAGCAAAAACAAAAGTGTTGCGTTTATATTTTTGCTCAGTGTAATAAATGCTTTTCACTTCGCACATGTGCTGTTGGCGTGGTCCTTGCTAGTGAATAATAACTTAAAACAGAGCAGCAGTGAAGTGGCAAAAGGCCCCATGTCAAATTTCACTTGGGGCCCCTTGAAGGTTAGATTCAGCTCTGGTTAAATAATTAACTTGCCTAAATATTGGTTCATTCTGGTAAATGGTCACATTTTTATATAGCCATTATATATTTTATATATATTCAATTGTATATATATTCTATATATTCCACCATTTATTTATTGCAGAAATAGGTTTACTGGGATTATTCTGCTTAAGTAATTTCAATATTACTTTACATTATATTTCTCTCTCTCTCTCTCTCTCTCTCTCTCTCTCTCTCTCTCTCTCTCTCTCTATATATATATATATATATATATATATATATATTATCATGACAGGTCTATGTCTAAGACTCTAAGACTTAAAACTAAAGAGTTTTACATCTGTCTACCGTCAGTGTCCAGTTACATTTATAAGTGTGAGTGAATTCCTCTCATATATTCAAACCAATGAAATACCATGGTAACGGGAAAGAGTAGGCCGTGCGCTATCTATTTCACCAGAGACAATTTGACTTGAATCTAGTCATGTAAGTGGTATTTTTGAAACTTTACTTCTGAGAAATCCTTACATTTCACAGCCTGCACCACAAAGAAAAACCCATACTCTAAGAATGGTCAAATAATATTCTAAATTGTGGTGAATGGGAAACAAAAAAAATGTGTGTTGGATCTTTGTCAGTTGGCAGCCATGTGTGTTGGCATCTATATTAAAATCACCTCACCGCTCGGATAGTTTTGATCAGAATCAGGAAGAATGACAATTTGTCTCTATGCTAATCTTGGTGTGTTTGCTTTGTCTGAAGGCTCTAGATAAAGACTCAGAGGAAATGACAAGGGGAGAATTGCGAGGGGAAAAAATTTCAATACAAATGTTTTGGGAAACCGTACACCAGATCAAGCTGGGTTCTTCAGTCTACATTGTGTTTTACTCAGATGTTCAAACACTATTACAGGTAGCCCATCAACTGGTGTTTTATCATCTTGTTTTGATCATTTTCCCCCTTATTTTGCTACATCTTCATTTTCGACAGTGGGCTCAGTCTTAGTAAAGTTCCCTGTTGCTGTTTTAAAGGTGCACTGGAGCGTCTGCTTTTCCACTGCATCCATCCATTTTCTTCCACTTATCTGGGGCCAGGTCATGGGGGAGTAGTTTAAGCAGAGACTCCGATTTCCCTCACCCCAGACACTTCCTCCAGCTCCTCCAGTGGGACCACAAGGCGTTATTCCTCCAGTGTGTCCTGGGTCTTCCCAGGGGCCTACTGTCATCTCAGCCAGCTCCTCTCAACATGCAGGAGTAGCGGCTCTACTCTGAGCTCCTCCCATGTGCCTGAGCTCCTCACTGTTTCAACCTGCGCCTCTTTTGTCATTACACAAAGCTCATGACCACAGGTGAGGGTAGGAACATAAATTAAATCAAGGGTACGAACATAAATTAGGGTAGGAACATAAATTAAATCAATTTACCTTTTGACAGTTCCACTGCACCAGACCATTACACTTTGAATACCCATAGATCTGACTTGTAACTTGCTCCTCCGTGGACATAGATATGTTTACTACCATATTGTGGACCATTCCAGGTAAAGCAGTAGCTACAATCTCCTTGTTTATCCCTGAGTCATCCAGGTAGGCAGGGTCCACAGCAAATAAAAGTTGAATTGAGTTAGTCCTGGTTTAGTCCTGATATTTAAACCTCTTTTCTGGAGTAGTGCTTGTGAAAAGTTGAAAGATCACATCACTTGGGAATAACAGCTCCTCTCTCCCTCCTCCCGCTGCTTTGGATCACTGGTCTTCTTGTTGTTGGACACGGTTGGGGCTGAGAAGTGTCTCTGCGATCAGTCTGTGAGCTGTCAGTCGCAGTGACCCCTGCCAGACCCCGGACCATCCCGCTGTAGAAATCAAATGCCTCTTCCTCCTCTCTGCGGGGGGCGGCTGCTGCTGCTGCCCCTTTGAAAATCTGTCTGTGAAGCTTGACTGAAGGAACGGTCCGGGTAAAAAGCAGCACCAAGTGAACCGTGCTAAAGTGAATATGAGATTAAGCTGATAAAGGAGAGAGGAAGTCAACAGGAACATTTTTAAAAGAGGACTTACGTGTTGCATTTAAACGTACTGTTATAATTAAAACATTATCTGGTGGTTAGTTTTTGCCTCACATATGCAGAAAAAGCATGACTTAAGCTGTGATCAAGTCTATTATTGTATTGTATGTTTACTCTATGTCTGACTGCTGCATCAGTTTCCCTTTGGTTACTAATAAAACTACTGACACTCATAAAGACTTAAAATTTAAGGTTTTGTTGCTGATCAGAGCAGAGTTAGACCCAGTTTTAAACGTGAGCCACTCAGCACTCCATCTCCTCTATCTCCTGGTGGTGGCGCTGTTGCATTAAAGTCCTTCTGACTGTAGCCTTTTCCCCATAGGACTTACTGAAGCGCCTGCTGTCCACTTTGCAGACCCTTTTCTCCCACCCAAGCAACAGTTTCCTCCATGGACACCACCGCAGAATATGGTCTTTTACTCAATCCCACATTTTCTCTCTGAGTGTGCTTCAGAATGTTGAGCAGACTTGAACTGAAGGTGTCATCTTTAAAGATGAATCACCAAAGTTCACTCTTATTTGAGTGAAGCAACAGTCTGCATTGCCGCCCCCATTGGAGACATGGGTTTTCAACGTTTTGTTAAAAATCAACAGATACTGAAGTGCATCTTTCAAGCCATCCACATTCCCAAACACTGGACCAACATTTAGAGATCGCAGTCCAGTCTAACCCTAACCCTGGACTGTATAAAGAAGCGGACAAAGTGAGTGTGACGTCACCCACAGCGTTCATCTCCACTCAAATGAGGCTCACAATGCTCACCGTTACAGGAGCAAATCTGGAGCCAGGCTCTATGTTATGAAGAGGATTTTTCTGATGAACAAAATAGCAAAAAAAAAAAACCCTCTGTGAGTGATGAGCCCACAGGACGGTGGTTGTCATGGTCCTTGATGTTAGTTCAGGTGCTGCATGTTTTGAGCTGATGGGGGAAACCGGAGCCTGGAGGAAACCCATCCAGACACGGGGAGAACATGCAAACTCCACACAGAAAGGCCCGGGCAGGATCATGTAAAGTGGGTTAATATGAGCATTTTAAGACCAAAGTGATGAGGCTCAGTGCAGCAGTTACAGAGAGACGAGTGACGAGATCCCAGGGTCAGAAGGAGCCGGAAGAGCCTCCTGGAGCACTTCCTGTTTGGCCCGCAGCGGCTAATGCGTTAGCTCTGTCCAATCATATATACGGTCTATGAGTCCAGCCTTGTTTTTGCTGACTCTGATCTGAGTCAGGCAACAGTCTGCATCGCCCCCTCCACTGGCGACACAGGTCCTCAGTGTTTTGTGTGACATGCAGGTGGAAGACGACGGGGAAATTGACAGAAATGTACCTGTCAGAGTCCATTTCCATCAGCGTTTCAGTGGTCTGGAAATCGTTAAATGTTGGAGCCTCGTTATGAGGTCCTCTATTTCCAATGCAGTGGTGATCATGTCCACTTCCTGAAAAATAAAACATGTTTATGCTGATGGAGCAAACATGTTTTACTCCCCAAAACGGCTTCAAAGCAAAACATCTTAAAACATTACTAAGGCTAAAGTTTAGAGACTATAGTTCAAACACGCGTTCCTTGTAATACTAATCACTTTATTTTTAATTCTTTTCTTTTTTTACATTTCTAAACTTAAAAATGTAACCACTGTTGATCAAACCGTGTGAACAAAGTGGGCTGATGGTAGAAACTTGTGGTGGGGGTTTGTCTTATCATCTCTGTAGAGGTGAGTCCTGCTGCTCTACTGATCCAAAGTACTTAAAATACACTAAGTTTCTGAGCGTCTGGAAAATGTGTCTGATATGTTCAGTCTTATGCTGTGAACTGAGGCTGTTTCTGAAACCGTTTCGCCCAGGAACTTGGAACATGGATAGGAAGCAGAATTTTTCTAAATAAATGAATAATTAAATAATAAAAAGTGGTATTTTCTATAACTTAATTGTATTTTGATGAGAAAAGCAATATTCCTCGTACAATAATGCTTTACATTAGTAGTTTAGGTCATTATTACTAAAATTCACATTAACAATATTATTTGAATATACTTTTTATTACCTCTCACTATTGTTATTTCAACTGAAAACCAGAAATAGTCTCACAGTTGTATAGTATAGGACTACACTGTACACAGAAATAAATAAAGCAAACTCCATCTTAGAAAAAAAATCTGAGACACTGAATTTTTGGTTTTCATTATCTGTATCTCATCAAAAATTCACAAAATAAAGACTTGAAAGCTTCGAGCTACAAATTATATATAATACGGATACTTTTTCATGATATTCTAATTTTTTGAGATGGACGAGTATGGTACAAGTTATCTCCCTATAAAAGATCAAATGTACGAGTGCTTCCGTGTCCTGTAGAATCATCTCCCACTTTTATTCTCTTTTACCACCGCGTGAGTTGTGTAGTCCTAATTTTATGTATTTATTTTTAATTCATTTTCTATCATTTTTAGCTTTATGCCTTTTAACACCTTTTATTCATTGTTTTTACTGAGTTACTGTCTTATTGTATTAATTTGTCTGTGCAGCACTTTGGAAACTGTCATGTTTCTAAAATGTGAATTAAAGTGGATTGGATTGAAAGTGGACTGATTGGAGCGTTTCCGGCTCCTTTGACTTTATTTCCTATTGACTTTACATTGGAAATTTGTCACACCCTTTTTATAACTGCTGCAGTGAGCCTCATCATTTTGGTCTTTGGTCTCTACATGATCCTGGTGTTTTTATGTAGCTTTTTTATTCGTAAATACATTCCTATTCCTAGTATGGACCTGGCTCTAAATTCACTCCTATAAGCTCCTGCAGGCCTCTGTCAGCTTCATTTGACTGGATCCTAACGCCGTGGGGGACATCACACTCCCTTAGTCCTCTTCTTTATAGTCTATTTTTGCAAGCACAGTCTGTCTCTAATGAAGGCAGTGCAAACACTTTTAACTGATGTCATAATGCCTCTTTTTGTCCTCCTGTGTGGTATGGTATGGTATGGTATAGTATGGTATGGTCTGGTATGGTATAGTATGGTATGGTCTGGTATGGTCTGGTATTTATTTATACAGGGACAGTGGACAACAAACATTGACCAAAAGGAAAGATGCTTGTACCAGGTTATAGGAAGAAGAAATAGAAAGAAAAAAAATGTACAGACAGTAGAATTAAATGGATCTATGTCCATGTCCCCACATTAACACTCTTAATATACTAACATTTCATTTACAAAACAAGTGATCCGCTTCTGAATCCAACATTAATAAAAACATTTTGAGCCACACACCCCAAAACATTCACTCTCTCCAGTTTCACACGTTCACGCGTTCATCACTCATTACACATGGGGTCAGATTTACTCCTCCAAAAGCCGTTTTCCGGTCAGACGCCCATATGTTTTTATATTTGTACATGTAATAATTTCTGTTGGTAACGAGTTCCACTGACCTGTTGCAGTGGAAGAAAAGGCTGATTTAGCAAAAGAGGTTTTACATTTTGGAATAACACTCTCTCCTCTTGAGGTGGATCCAGTGGTTCGTGTTTTTTTGTTTTGTTTTCTGAGCTCAAAGCAGTAAATTTTCTGAGAGGAGGAGCTGCAACACCGCGAATAACTTTAAAAACTAAACACACATTATTATAGAATATCTGAAAGTTAAGAAATGTATTTATGTAGACCAGGGCCTGCCGTCTGCTAAGAGACAAACACTAAACCACAGTCTCTCTATGGCTGAACTCATTTTGTTACAGACGATTACTAGACGAGAACTATTTCTAAAGCGTAACGGACAAGTCCATATTGTTGACCTTCTGTGGCGCATGCACATTCTCCTTAAAGCATATAGTATTCTAGTTCTCCGTCTCTGTCTTAGCGCAGCTTCTTCCTTGAATCCTAACCCCTTTCCTGCCTCGAAAATCAATTTGTTATTGATTTGGCAGCTCAGTCTGGGGTGGATTCAAAAGCGGGGACAAAGGAGATAAAAACCTCAGGCAAAGTGTTCAAGCAGCTCTACTGTATCACCAGCAACTGATACTTCTGCACACATCTAAAATCAATGGGGAATAGAGAATGACTGACATGTTCAACTCACTGTACAGTTGTTGGACTATAGGCAAATAATGATCAATAAGAAAAGTGACCAAAACATTGTAAGGAAAATGTATTCAGATGTTTCAAGCATTTGGAAGCAGGACTTGTAGGTGAAGCATTTTATAGGCTAATAATAAGTTATTTCTATGGAGACACTTGCAGAACAATTATTAAAACAGTCAAATATTAGCCCCGTCCATGCATTTTGAGCACAGAATTTACAAAAAATATGAATCCTTTAGCAGTGGGGTTCAAAAATCAATCAATCCCCAGAAAGTAATCAATACCAGAACTAGCAATGGAATTAGATGCGAAAAAATAGCTGCTGGGTAAAGTGTCTTGCCAAGGACACAACAACAGTATGCACTACATCCACTGCTGCCCAGCTAAAAATAAGAATTAGTGGATTTTCTGTATCGCAAACACTAAAACTGAAATGCAAAATTTATTTAGAGAAAGTGTCAGTCCCCTTCAGCACAATAGAGAGAATATAGAATCGTTTTGTTGTAGTAAAGCTCCCTCTAGTGTTGAAAAAAGATTGGACCCGACACAACTTTTCAATGTATACATTTTTAATAATGGTTTTCCATTGGCCTGGATATTCCAACAAAGTACTATATACACAATGTCCTTTAGGAAACAAACAAAAACCTTAAAAGTGCATACATGACAAAGACATAAAAAAAATAAATTAACATGAAGACAGTGAGTCTGATGTGTCTTTAGCACTAGAACTAAAAAAGAAATATAAAAAAAAAGGCATGAAATAACACAATATAAAATGTTTAACAACAGAAAATACAAAAAAAAAATATCTAAAATGCAAAATCAGCACATTATTTTCTCGAAACAACGATGTAACCCATTTGACTGCAAGGACATTCAAATAACAGCAAAGTAAAGGGGGTTAAACTGCCCGTTATCAAGATCATGAACACTTGTGGAAGCAACAACATGAGTATTTTGGTCTTAGTGGTTAGATTTGACAACCAGAAAACGGAAATGCTGTCGTAAAGATGTGATTAGTAAACAAAGTACAACTGTCAGGACATGGGCAAAGAACCATTTCTCAGCAATAAAAATAAACCCTTCCGTATTCAAATTACGCTTTTATACATTTGAACAGCCTGCTTTAATCCCATTTGGAAACCACTGATAAACTGCATAAAATTAAACATTTGTGCAACACCTTCTGTCCAAGTTGTAATATTTTCCATTGAACATTAGAAAACTATTTGATGTTATTGCCATTGTTTAACATAGAACTGCAGAGTGAACTAGACACATTTAAACAGAGGCTACATGTCACAAAACTGTCAGATATTGATTTGCATTTTCTATAATATAAACATTAAATGTAGGTATAAGTTGATTGGATGAATCGACTTTGCTGGTGGATACCGACTGTGGAAATAACCTACCAGTTTGGCAGGAGCACCCAGAATGCACAGGGAATGGCAAAACAACTAGTAAAAAATGTCACAGATTTTACCTTAGGAATAACTTCAGATTCTAAAGTTTGTTTTTTACTTTACAGTTTCTTTTGTAGTGATGTGCAAATTAGGCATAGACTAAACCTGTCATGCATGCACTCTTCTGTACACAGCATAGGCTCTTGCATAGTTAATGAAGTCATGCATTAGCGCTACATGCAACACTGCACTCTCTCCTTTGTACAACGGACACATGACCACAGGAGTTAGAGAGCTGATTGTATGGCATTATAAACCATTGTTTTATCTCACATTTTCTATTCAATGTTTGACCTGGATCTTACATGAATGCAGCACATTTGGTTTCAGCGACTTCAAAACTAAGATTTGAGATGGAGGTTTTATTGCTAAATGCTTGTTTTGACAAAGCTACAGATTTGGGACGGCTCTTTAAGAGCCTCCACTGCAGCAGCAGGAAGCTAATGGTCCAGCACCAGTATGACAGCTCTTACAACACAAGGACAAAATACTGTAGGCAATGTGGTGAATACACACTATTGTTTGGATGGGCGCAACCCAAAATCTAATACCATCTGTAGATTGTACTTTCATAGAAAAAATAAGCTTGGAATATGTTCAGCTACATTTCATGACAATTCTGCATCAGGGGATATAATAAGTCTTTTACAATCCCTCTCTTGCGCAAAGATCACAATCTGACAACCAGTGCGATAAAAAGTATAGTACTGCATGTGGCTACAGGTATGAACAGTCCCATATATAATAAATGTAGTGTCTGATATCATTCTGACAAGGTCTATCACACGTCTAGTACAACCACACAGGCAAACAAAGTGAAAGAAAGTGTTGTGAATCAAAGTGCCATGAAGAGTTTCCTGATCAAGAATGAAAACAGCAGCTACGGGACCCCTGCCCTCAACGCTACGCTCTGTGAAGAGAACTCTGCAACATACTAAGGACTCTGAGACAGGGAGGTCCTTAAACCATCTGAGACTATGGCAAACCTCTCTGCTACAAGGAAAAGTTCATTAATTAATAAGAAAAAATATTTGACACATTCACTGCATACAGCATACTCAGCTGGTACGTAAAAGATTTTGAATATTGCAACTGCTCTCGTCATTCCTCACAATGACAAAGTATTCAATGAATGGTCTGCGTTAATGCGTTATTGCGTTAATGGTATGTGGCAGCTTGTGTACAAACGCATGATGGTTACAAGTAAAAGTAAAGTAGTATTAGTAATGCAGCAGATGGGGAAGAACATGTCCAACACCAGGTCAAACTGAGAGAGAACTGTACCCAAACACAGAAAAACCCTCCTCATAACTTTACATTAAATATCTGAGCATCTTTTCTTGCTTGGTGAAAAACTACTATAACTACAAAGTGCAATTAATGTTTCTACTCATAATGCATACAGTAGTACTACTCTGTTTCCATGTGTACTTAAAGGCGCTTTGATAAGACTTGTTATGACAGATACTGTTATGCATATATTTTATATGTACATTTAAATATATAATTACTGTCTGATATTTCAAAAGTGTCTCATTCCAAAACCCAGCATCTTTTATGAGGAAAAAAGCGTAGCCTTCAAGAGGCTGTTAATAAAAATACATTTCTATAGTAAATCTACATCGTAAACAAGAAAATAAAATATTAAAATCTTGCAGACCCCTAAATTACAATCTTTCCAGCCTTTTGTTGTCCTTGAACAGTTTGTGTGTATTGCTCATTAGTTATGAATAATCTTTTAGCTCTGATAAAACCTCTGGACACACCACACAGCTTTACAGAGCCAAAACAGAAACTGGAAAACCATGAGGTGTGGACAGATGCCTGAAAATACCAGTTTAAAACAATCCTGAAAAGGACTAAGAACAGATCACAGATTTCAGAATGAAACTCTGATTCTTAGAAAACAACAGACATGTCAGACATGTTTTGAGAAATACCATTTCATTGGGGTTAGCACCATTATTTTCTGGGAAATTAGTGGTGTTTTACACCACAATTTATGAGCATTAAACTCATGTGTGACCTTTTGTTTTCTACCATCATCTTGAAAATAGTTATAAAATGCTTTGATGCCAATATTGATGTAAGGGTCAAAACCGATTACAGCTCAGAACATGCCTGACATCTCTGCTGCTCTCATTGAAACGTAGGCACAAAGAAAATAGCTGCTTTATGTTTGAAATGGGCTGTATCACTGAGGCCTGTGTGCTGTACGAGCAGGAGACTGGACATTTGAGGCCAGTTTTCTGGAAGACGCCTTTTTCTCCAGAGGCTTCTTCCCGTTTGTGGGAGACTTAAGAGTGACGTCAGAAGTGGAAGACTTTGAACGGCCCACGTGGAGCAGGCTACGGCCCAGGGAGCTCGGGGCTTTGGAAGACTCCTTGCTCTCAGACTTGGACTCAGACTTGGAGTCAGACTTGGTCTCTGCTGTGGAACTATCTACGGAGGTGTCTCCTGTCTTCCCATCAGCACTCACATCTTTGATGTGTCCATTCTGCTTGCATGTCCTCTCAGAGGCCTTTTTAGTGAGCACGCTGCTTTTGCCCAAGTCTGCTGAGCGCCGACTCTCCCTTTGCCTCAGGGCGCTCTTGAAGAAAGACAGGCCCTTCTCCTCTGACTTACTGCTGCGCTGCAGGTCCCTAGTGGACACACTGGGCGAGCGCAGGCTCGTGACAGAGGAGCTGCTGCTGGAGCTGCGTACAAACTTCCTCTCTGGACGGGGCTCTGCGGTCTTAGAGGGAGAGGAGCGCGGTGTGGGGCTGTTACGCACATTGTCCACCAGGGGGCTGGTGTGCATGGAGTCTCTGCTGAAGCTCCTCTCCACCAGGCTCCTGCGGGTGCTGCTGGCGCTGATGGAGCTCTTCTTTACAGTTGGAGATGGAGAGGCGGAGGACTGAGGAGGAGAGCGCAGACACGCCCTGTGCTGTGGCATTAGCTCTGTGCTCTTAGACTCTTTGGTCTTCACAGGCGTGCTGCAGGGCATGGAGGGGCTCTTCTTAGTGACACTTCTCTCTTTTGTACTGTTCACCTTTTTCCCCTTGACAGGAGTGGTGGGAGGAGTCTCTGTTACACACTTATGAGAAGCACATAAACGTTTCTTGGAGCTTTTTTCTGGTTCGGCCTTACTGTCTTTACTTCCTTTGGACGTGCTCGTACCTTCACTCTTCGACATGAAGCCCCCGATGCTGCTCTTGCGTTTCTGCTCTTTAGCGGGAGTGGCCGGAGGAGGGATCAAGTTTTGGTCAACAGCTGAAATCTGATTGTTGTTTTCCATAGACTCATTTTTGGGGCCTTTCTTGTCGACTGGGGTAGGGGCTCTGCAGTGCACCAGGTCCAGGAAGCGCTTGTTGTCCTGCTCACTCATGTTACTCTCAATCATGGACAGTGGACTCCTGTTGCCAAAGTAACGCTCATGACGACTGTAGCTGCCAAAACAGGAGGTGGACACTTTGTCGTCGTAGACCTCGCCGATCCTCTCTAGAGGAGGAGAGCAGCGAGAGTCCAGGGAGAACCGTGAGGGGGAGTTGGACCTCATATGGAGTTTGGCTGAGAGGGACCACGTGGGCTTTATCCCACTGTCACTCAGGGCCAAAGGACTGGCAATGGACGAGCGAGAGGAGATGCTCTGCCGCTGGATACTGCGCACAAACGGGCGCACAGAGAAGCCCCCTACAAAACAAACATCACTTTAATATATCAGCAACACTACAACACTACTGTATCTGCCAATTACATACCACCTTTTGACCCACTTTGAATTACTTGTGTCCTAGTACTAAAATGCAGTAAGACTTTATAATAATGACACCTTAATTAGCCTTAATAAAGCATGAACAAAGCCTTAATTCAGTTAGTTTATGAAAGGCGCATTGTGTAACTTTTCTGGTGCAGGGTCTGTCAAATGCTTTTGTCCATGAAGATGTTATTGCTTCATCTGGAATGTTTCAAAACCATTTTAATATAATAAATGTATATAAAATGTAAATTTACTGTCATACTGTTCTACACATTCTAGACAGAGCAATGACATATACATAGAAACAAGCAAGGGATGGACCAAAACGTAACACAGTGCACCTTTACGATTTAGTCACTACTTAATTCTCTCACCCCAACTTCTAATCCCCTAATTAACCCTGAATTGTTCTCAATAAATTATTTGTTCTTCTTTGTTAATTTATTAAGGCCAATTAAAGAGGTGACTAAAATATTATAACATTTCTTCTACTAAAACATGCTAGAATATCTGTGTAACATCACAATTCTAATCTAGAAACTATATTATGCTGTGATTATGGGCCTCACCGTCATCTTCATTTCTCTCTCCTGGAAACTCGACCGACTCGGCGAGAGAGGCCAGAGAGGTGCGTCTGGAGGAGGCTCCGGAGGCGAGGCTGGCCGGTCTGCTCCCTGGAAGTCTGTTGATCCAGTGGTCACACAGAGAGGAGCTGGTGGAGCCTGAAAAGGGTGAAAAATCACTTAGCAGAATGTATTATAAAAGTACTGGTCAGCATTATAGTACTGGGCAATAACTATAATAGCAGCATTCACAGTGTATGATAAATAAATAAATAAGGCTGTTTATATTGTGTCAAAATGTTTCCCATGGTTCAAAGCACAGGCTAATTAAAAAAGGAGGGCTAAGACATAATAATTACTTCCACAACACATTTTATCTACAGCCCCTTTCTGTTTGCAGTGTCATATTTAGAATTATTTATTGCATAATCAAAAGACACAGGGTTGTATCTTGCTTCCGGTCAATGCGCGAGTGCAATCGTGGAGCTCTAAACAAGAGGTGTGCTGTGAATTGCCAGTGTCATACAAATAAATAACCAAACTAGTCCACTGGAAAACTTTATATGTAACAGATTCAAGGCAGCACGGTGGCTGAGTGGCAACACTCAGGCCTCACAGCAAGAAGGTTGCGGGTTCGATCCCCGGGTCGCCCGGGCCTTTCTGTGTGGAGTTTGCATGTTCCTCCCCGTGTCTGGATGGGTTTCCTCCGGGTACTCCGGTTTCCCCCATCAACCCAAAACATGCCCGCACCCCTATGAACTAACATCAAGGACCATGTTGTCCACCCTCCTGTGGGCTCACCACCTGCAGAGGGGTTCATAGGGGGGGTCAGGTGCTATGAGTATTGGGCAGCACGCTGCCCCCGCGACCCAGCCGGATTAAGCGGGAGAAGATGGATGGATGGAGATTCAAGGCATGATCAGCATTCTTTTATTTTTAAATACATGATAAATGGCATAACATTCCCGTGTGTGCTGTCCGGGATGTTCGTGCGCCAAACAAAAGCTGCTTATTCACATGAGGCCGTTTACAGCTCTATCCTAAAGTGTGTTTTCTTATCCTGTCTGCAGGATTCTGCTCATGGTGCTGCACCTCCTCTTACAAGAGCAGCTCGTGCAGTCTCCCTCCCTGTATGCTAACGGTTTAATCCATGTCCGTGCACAAAGCGGTAAAAGCGGAAACATTTATATGACAATAAACGTATTGCATAATTCACACCCATGAGATGAGTTCAGCACTAGCAGCGGTGGAAACTCGTACCTCAGGTGAAAGACACGTGGCAGGCGGGAGGAGTGGGTCTGATGTGGGATGGGGAGTGCACAAGAAAGACACCGGTTCTACTGCGTAATGGGAGGTAAAATAATGGAGGAACGCAAAGGAAACTACGGTTGATGTGAGTGTGCGTGCATGGGCCTACAGGGGTGAGCGCACGTGGGAGGGGAACACGAGCCCAGTTCTGTGACTGCCCATCCAAAACGCTATAATCCTGGCGCCTCTACTGGTGCCTACTTAGCTCCTGGGCTTCCACAGCAGTTTTGGTACCCATGTCTATATTTTTTTATTTTTTCAACCACACTCCTCTTTGCTACCTGATAATGAGGCAAAGACTGCGGACAATACCCACAATGGCAGTGAGTTTAAATGCCACAGTGGTCACAGATTGGTTCAGATGCCATCACCATATATGTACCTGTACTCAAGCCCCCAGCGGCCAAGTAGAGCCTGATGGACTTGCCCCCTCAGTAACACTTGTGCTCGGGTAAAGACTGTGGGCAAGAGAGTCACAGACCTGCTACAGAGCTGTTGGCCGACCAGGACGGGATGGCGGTTCTTCGCTGGTAAAACAGAATATAGGCCATCTGTTGACACACATCATCGTCTGCTACAGGGGTCACTTCACTGTCGTCAAAGCAATACCACTGGCCATCCACCGAATTCTTACAATAAGCTGGAAAACCAACAGAAATTTCGTTAACACGGCTGCACCAATTCAAATGCAGCAGTTCTGAAGTTCTATAGCATGTACCTTTGTGTTTTTGAAATCAGAAATCACAAAAACTAGGACAATGCCTGTTTACAGTTTGAGAGTTTAGAATTGGTGTGACACGTTTTCCATCTTAAAA
This sequence comes from Odontamblyopus lacepedii, assembly GCA_034769755.1. Classification (NCBI taxonomy): domain Eukaryota; kingdom Metazoa; phylum Chordata; class Actinopteri; order Gobiiformes; family Gobiidae; genus Odontamblyopus; species Odontamblyopus lacepedii. Next base: position 35,298,885 of record CM068351.1, on the reverse strand, counting down.
GTAGTTCTGCCCTATATGTTGGATTTTCTGTTACATTGTGCACCAACAGCTGCCCTGAATTTTCCCACTGCAACATTTTAAGTGCCTTTAAATTTGAAGCTACAGACTATCTCAATAAAGTGCACTTGACTTTCTTAACCTGTGCCGTATTATGTTATTTTATTGTTATTTATATATATGGTGTAACAGTGTATTTAACTGCTGCCTTCTTACTGCCTCCCACTTCCTATTCTAAACATGGTTACCCGTATAGTGTCCTCCGTGCATGTTCCCGTGGTGGTTGCACACAGCGTACAGGTCGTACAGGTAGTCGTCAGGGTTTCTCCCCAGGCCGTAAGGTCGTCTCCATGGTGACCAGTGTGAGGGTAAACTCCAGCTGCTCTGACTCCTCTTCACCACATGGGGCGCCATGTCCATGCCGATCAGAGGAAACCGTACCATGTTTTGCATCTTCACCCTCCTGTCTCCCTCCTAAAACAGAAAATATTCTGTTAAATATGTTACATTTGCCTAAACAGGCATGTTTAAAAGTAACTTTAGTTTAGATGCAAAAACACAACTCTTAAAAAATATATGAACTCCTGGTAAATGTGACATATGTATGTACATATATTCAACATAAAACAGATGGACATTGTGCTCTGCGATCACAAAACTGCTTCTTTCTGTCCCAAGTGTCGCACAGAGACTGGTAAAGTGGCATTTCAATATTCTGCGCCTTCAACATGGAATAATTTATAAAACGTCTTGAAATTACAAGAAGTGACTTCAATAGTTCAGTTTAAATCTAGGTTAAAAGGTTTGGAAATTAAGTCTATGATTTGTAATTTGCTTTTAAGAATCCATTTTGTGATGTGTTGAAATGTCTGTGTGTAATGTAACTGTGCTGCTGACTTGGCCTGGACTCCCTTGAAAAAGAGATTAGTGTCTCAATGGGACTTTCCTGGTTAAATAAAGGTTCAATTTCCGGTAAAAAAAAAGAAAAAAAAGAAAAAAGAATGCAGTAAAAATATTTACATGTTATTTTTAAGTTTCAATAAATTAAATCTACTTAGAATGATAACAAATAAAAAGGTTGCTTGGTGATTGGTCCCTGATTCCTGTTAACCTGGTGTCATTTTGCCTCTAACTGGAGATGAGAGCTTCGCTTGTGGCTTTCTGTGGTCAGTGCAGCACATTGATGCAATGTCCCAGACAAAAATAAACTAAGATAATATGATAAATATCAGTTTAAAGGTCAAATTTACTAGAGGTATGAAAGTCTATTAATGGCACAAAATACTGTAAATATTTAAGTTTTTATAGACCATGTTCTTAAAGTTAATGAAGAAAATTGCGTAAAAAATGTAGATGAATAGTTCCAAGAGTGTGCAGGCCGTACCTGTCTGAACCTCTTGAGGTGCAGGATGAGCACATCGGGCAGGGTCCACAGACTCAGTTTGATGCGTCCCTGCTGCAGCTGTTTGCAGTGAGGGCAGCGCCAGGCGTCATCCGGGGCCAGCTGAAACACAGGCCACAGCTCCACTCGTCACTAAACCTCACATGGGAAACTTTCCTCTGTCCACACTCACTCAGCGTTGTGCCAGGCCAACGCAACCACACTGTATATAGTGGGTTTTTCTCAGAATTTATGTGGTTTCCAAACACAGCATCAGGAGAAAAATATACTGAAGACACACACATGAAGACTGCAAATCTAAACTACAGCAGAGCAATAATAAAGTCAACCAGAGAGAAAAGTAAAATACACATGAATATTTATTTTCTATCTGATCTAACCTGCCTCGTTTATGATTTCATTTCATGTCGTATGTATCTATGTATATACATATATGCATAAAAATGTGTTTTGACAGAATTATTATTTACATGGTTTTAGCAGTGGCAAAATTACTGCCACAAAAGTAAATATGTTTAAATTGTTCTAATATGTTACTGTGCAAATACCTGCTCCTCTTTGGTGTAGAGCTGGAAGCACTGTGCGAGGGTGCAGGCCTGAGGCTGGTGGTGCTGCTCACGGTGCAGGTACACACTCTCTGCATCAGGGATGTACTCGTCCTCTGTGTGTCCAAACAAACTGTGGGAACATCAACACAAACCTCCATTCAGCTCTGGGTCATGTGACCATCACAGGACCTGCCTGAACCACGCTCTGTGTCTGTACAAGTGTATGATTATTTCTGCATGACGAGAAAACTGATTAGGAAATCGGATGCGTGCCACTGTAGAAAATACATGAAATTAGAAACCACAGAATGTGGATGTAACCATTTATGGTTAACAGAGAAACACAAGAGTGTGTCTTGTGGCGTTTTAAAATCTGCACAGCTGTTTACAAATGTTTAAGAGTCAATTAAGTGTGTTTACTTCACCGGTTTTACAAACCATGTGTCAGGGCCACAAGCATTGCCTTCATTTGGTTTTTCCAATTTAATTATTAAATCATTTAAAATCAAGTTATTAAATGTTGAAGGTTTTAGAACCAACCTCCCTTGACCCTGATCACTTGATCAAATCATCATTCACTTTGTTCTTATGTAAAAAATAGGTAATAGTTCCAAATAGGTTTTTTATCTGCCCAATGATCCTATGAACCCTTTTTTTTGTAAACAGCCGTTCTATACAGTGACATAAGACTTGAATATAGCATCATGATAAACTCACTACTCCTTGGTTTCTTTGTCCCACTCTACGACAATCTTCACATGTGGGGGTCCCCCCTGTCCACAGGACTTATAGGCTCTGCAAAAAGATGAGACCAACATTCATTTATTAAGAAGTTTTGCCAAATTTGAGCATTTCTTATTGTTTTGGAAAGTAAAAGTTTTAAGAGTGTTGTAACTTGTTTTGGGAAACATGAGCTGCTGGAGTGAAGCATGTTAAACTGGCATTTCTCAAACAGACTCAGTCACGTCTGGACACGTTTCTTTACAAATGCAAGGAACTAAAGCAGAGGCTGGTTTAAAGGGAAGATTAAAGACAACACTGATGTCATGTAGACCTTTCTTGTAATGACGCAACAGGTTTTTACTTAGATTTTACCTTATGAACTCTCACCTGTTTACATGGAGTAAATGGATTGTTACTACAATGCAACAGTTACTGTAAAATGCCACACTCTTCCATTTTCACTTACAACAACTGATACAATCTTACATCTTAATATCTTATTTCTGCTTCTGGGATCAAATGTTTTGCAAGAGCTGCAGACTGACTGACAGAAAATCATGTCATTCAAATGGCTGCTCCCCCCTCCTTTAAGAGGCTTCTTCCAGTTAAGATCAGAGCAGAGGACTAAAACATCTCGCACATCTGTAAATTCTGATCTGACCATTCCCTTTAAACACACTGTGATGGGACAGTCGGTTTTCTGACACACAGCAGCAAAAAAGTGGAGCACGCTTCCAGCTGAACTTGAAACTAACTCCCCCAGTTTCTCTCATGGGCTAAACGTGTGGCTTCTGAGCAGATGTGTGTTAGGCTCTTCAAACATTTCAACATTCTGACTGGTCGTACAGATGCATTGTGTAGATGTAACTGTATCATGTTTGACTTATGACATTTGTCTTGATGATGTTGATGAATTGTATTTTATAACAATAATACTGATGAATTTGGTAAATGTACATTTTAGAGGATACTGAGGTCAATGAAACTGAGTATGTTTAGAAGATAATGAATTTGAAATATTATATTTATGGAATTTTGATTTTGTTTTATGTGTTTAATGATGAATTGTATAGCGGTTATTTTAAGGAGCCACTGTTAATGATGAAATGCTGTTGTTAGAGTTGGTCTAATGTAAATAGTTTCTTTAATGTATTTTATACCTGCCCAAGGACTGCAGATGAAAAGTAGCCTGTAGCTAAATCTGGCACAGAACATCTTTGCTCTCTGAGATTAATATTTTCTGTGCACTGTCCTTGTTTTAAATAAATAAATAAATACAATTCAAAGTGGATTCGAGAATAATTACACAACACAAGTACGGTACTTAAACTTGGTACCAATGTGGACTATATTTAAAAACATAAATAACATCACTATTGTCGTTTGGAGAAATTTGCACAGTGAAGAACACGAGTATATTGTCTATAAAAGATTTATTTTAAAAAGCTATTATAATCTTTCGATTAAGGGTCAAGTGCACATCTGTGGTTCATTTTACAGTCCATTCAGAATACAACATTTACAAACTGGTTTTATTTTATTTCTGAAGGATTCCCAGAATATTGTTTGAACAGTGAATATTATGATAAAGACAAATATGACAAAACAACATTCATACATCTTTTTAGCCTGATTGTTTCACAATATATTCCCTGATGTCTGTATACTAGGGACACAAGATTCAGTTTAAAAGGGCAAGATGATTTTTTACATAATTCCTAATATATACATTTTAGACTGCCAAATTTTCCAATATTGTAGTTTTTTTTATTATTTTATGTTATATTTTGCTGCCATTCTAGTACTGCTTTGTATAAGAGACTTGCCTATCCACAGTTGGGTGACACAGCGGCCTCTCGTCTTGAGGAAGGAGGTAGGTGATTCCGACGACGCCAACCACCCTGAGACTGAACGGTCCCACCTGCGCACCAAACAGCGTGACCTGAAATTCTAATTCTGACACAAGATATTTTTAGGTTTCCGTAAATTAAGTGATCCGCCTCCTACCTGAATATAAACCCCGGGCCTCAGAAGATGTCGCATTTTCTCCAAGATCTCCTTCTGCAGCGTGTCCCAGGTCACAGTGCGCTCCAAGTACAGCACAAATGGCAAACCGAATCTGAGTCGTTACAGTCAGGATTACATAAGGAATATATAGATACATTTTCAATATACGCTACCAGTCAAAAGTTTGAACACAACTTCTCATTCAAAGATTTTTTTTTTGCTCACTACTTTCTAGATTGTAGATATAAGCAGAAGACACCAAATATATAAAGCAAGAAGTTAAATAACTGTAATAGTTTTCTTATTTCACATCAAATCCTCAGAGTAGCCACCCTTTGCTTTGTTAAAAACTGCTTAGAAGGAGTTAAGGCCGGCACACATTATAACAGAATTTGACCAATTTTGGCTGCGATTTCTTCTGCTCAAGTTCGGGGAGGCGTGAACGTCTTGGTGTGCAATTTTCAGAAACAGAGATGCAAGATACAAACTCAGGATATAGCAACAATGAAGATTATTATTCACATCCCGTTAAGTGGTAAATTTAAAGTGCAGCATTTTATTCAGTTTATCCATAGAAATTGTCCTTTGCAAATAAAAACATCCAGTCCACAAAACAGCGCTATTAATCCAGTTTGAAGCATTTTTTGAAAGTAAAAAGGTGAAAGTAGATTCTGGTGTGTGCATGTTTACTTCCACACAGCTCACGAATCTGGGTGAAGTTGCAGATTAGCGATAGTGACTCTACTTCCTGCGCACTTTATCACCAATCTTTTACATTTTAAAACTCATGTATTTGAAATATTGCATCACATTTTGCAAATAATAACACAGTTTTGACTTTGACTGTAGACAAGAAACAGCTGACGCGATCGCGCTCACAACTTTATAGCCTGTTTTACGCAGACAGATCCCGCTGCAGTCTTTGCGATCGGAGAATTCAAGTCTCATAAGTTTCTCCTCATGTCTGCGGTGTGCAGCCTGTTTCCTAAGCATGTAGTAGTAGTTTAAAAATGGCTTAAGACCGTAAAATCCTGTAGTGTGTAGCAGCCTTTTTTTTTTTTTTCCAACATAATTCCATATATCTTGCTTCATGTATCGTAAACGTGAACAGAAAAAGATAACATAACTTATATATAGTGTGTTTTATTTTTGAGAAATTAAAATGCACAGTGTTATTTTTCTAATTAGAAAATAGATAAAATAGATTGAGGCAAAACAAAAATAAGATCCATGCAGACAAGGAGATACCGTACATTTAACTATTGAAATGTACCCAAAAATTCAAGCTTAAACATTTTAGAGGCACCTAAATGTTCTGGGGCTTTACCTCTTTCCTTGGTGTCCAGTGCAGGCTCTGTTACACACCAACAGGATCATTTTCTCTGGCCCGAGGTTTTTGTTTGGAGATGCCGTTAGAGGAGTCATAGCCCCCTGCAAGAACGATGGAGCCCTGCTCATCTCTGTCCCGTACTTAAAGTTATTATGATTCAAGTTTGCCAGAAGACTCCCTAAAAAAACACAAAGAGGAATATGTATTTTTTTCCAATCCAAGTAATGTACTGTATTGTGTTTTAAATATATTCCACTGGTTTGTTACCTCTTTTGTGACGGATGTTTTCCAGCTTGAAGGTCTCCGGTGTTTCAAAAGCAAAGATGGAATCACTTTCTTGGATGATGTTAAGATCGTGCTCGTCATCACAAAATGAGCGGTGGAAGCCGTCATAGTACATCTCGGTCAAAACGAACTGGAAAAGCAAAATATACACTCAGGAATTCCATTTTCAGGTTTAGATAAATAGGCGGCACGGTGGCTGAGTGGCAACACTCAGGCCTCACAGCAAGAAGGTTGCGGGTTCGATCCCCGGGTCACCCGGGCCTTTCTGTGTGGAGTTTGCATGTTCTCCCCGTGTCTGGATGGGTTTCCTCCGGGTACTCCGGTTTCCCCCATCAACCCAAAACATGCCCGCACCCCTATGAACTAACATCAAGGACCATGTTGTCCACCCTCCTGTGGGCTCACCACCTGCAGAGGGGTTCATAGGGGGGGTCAGGTGCTATGAGTATTGGGCAGCAAGATGCCCCCGCGACCCAGCCGGATTAAGCGGGAGAAGATGGATGGATGGATGGATGGATAAATATATAGTTGTGCTCATAAGTTTACAGACCCTGACGGAATTTGACTGATTTCTTGGCCATCTTTCAGAGAATATGAATGAAAACACAAAAACTTTTCTTTCACTTGGGTGAAGCCGTTTATAATCAAACAACTGTGTTTCCTCTTTTTAAATCATAATGAAACAGAAATTACACAAATGACCCAATGAGAGTTTGGAGTCTTTTGTGATAGCTGTGGATGTGTTATTTTCTCTGATGGTAAATCTGCTCATTCTTCTTGGCAAAAGGCTCCAGTTCCTGTAAATTCTTGGGCTCTTGTCTGAACTGCAGCTTGAATCTGCCCAGAGGCTCAGTGATACTGAGGTCAGAAGAGACGGACACTCCAGAACCTTCACTTTATTCTGCTGGAGCCAGTGACAGCTCCACTTGCCTTTGTGTTTTGGATCATCATCATGTTGGAATATCCAAGTACGTCCCATGTGCAGCTTCTGGACCAAGTAATGATAAATGGGTATGTAAACTTATGAGCACAACTGTGTGAATGAGAAATTACAATTGTTGAAGCAATGCTCACAATACATTTGCTGAATACTATTGCTTAAAGGTGCACTATGTAACTTTTTGGCTTGAGGTTCCACTGCCTGATTGTCTGAGGTGATGCCACCAGGCCCAAGTTGCAGCTCATGTCTTTGAAGAGGCAGCCCCACTCATAGTAAGAATGCATGTTTTAAAGGAATGCCGGGCAATAGAAATGCATGTAATTGTGAGACAGATGTTTACTGTGGACCATTCAGGGCAAGGCTCCGTGAATAATCAGCATGTAAGAAAAGTTACATAGTGTATCTTTCACCTACAGTTTGAAATAAGGCCTAGAGCCGGCCCTCCTGAGTGTGCGACAGAGACTACAGTAATGAGAGACTGGAATAGCACCTGGTCCATGGGGATCTTGGTCTCACGTGACACAGCCTCTCGGAGCCGGTACACTGTACTGTTGAGGGGCACGGCCACTCCGATCCTCATGCAGTGAGAGTACTTGCCCTGGTACACCACAGTGACATACAGGGGGCTAAGAGAGAGGGCAGAGACAGAGACATCTTTAGAACCAGATGAACATTCAAAAGTAATAAGATATTTTAAAGTAACTTAAGCTGTGAAGCAACTGCCGGTGTCCTATGACAAAGGAAATCACAAATAGTAAATGTTGTAGTACTCCTTACATACTTCCAGCTTTCATAAAATAATAGATATTGCATCAAAGTAAAAACAAGTCCTGGGATAGACTGAAACAAGACTGCATTCACACACATCCCAAACTCAGGCATAGACAAGGTATATCTGTTTGTTTTTGTTTTCTTTAGATCCCATTTAGCTACTAAAAAACAGTCCCAATTCTTAACAGGGTCTACGTCTCCATCGGGCTAAAAAAATGAATGAAAATGAAAAGAAGAAACTATAACATGGCTAAAAGCTTTGAAAAGTCAATTTTGCATAACAGTTCTGTTTTCAATTTTAATGTAACCATTTTTGCCATTTCTTTTATGTATTTATTCTGCTCTTCATTACTTTGGAGATGCAACACAATTGTTTACCAATGCAGAAAAACATAATTATTGTCCTAGTGAGTAGAGTATAGCCTTTGAAATAAGAATAATATAGAGAAATCAATCTTCTTGTGTTTTTATGTTTGAACTGGCATCATTAACAACGGAAGTTCATTATTCAATGCCTCTTAACATCAGTAATGGTAAAAAGCATTACCACTGAATATGTTCCAACCTGTGGAGAAACACTTAAAACTCTTAAACGCCCACAGCAGCTGCACAGCTGAGCACTCACCGCGTGTGGGGCAGCGGGATGGGCAGGGAAATGCACAGGAATGGGTCAAAGGTGTTGCTCTGTTTTTGACAATGGGGGCAAGTGAGAGACGACCTGATGGAAAAATGCAAAACAAAAAGAATTCAAAACTGGTTTTGTTAATGACAGAGCACACATCACCAGACGGGTGTCATCTTACTTGTACTGAGCCTGAAACAACTCTTGCACAAACGACCCAGCAGAAAGGGGAGGAGACGGTCCCTCTACACTCTGGTCGTCCTCTTCGATTGGAGGCTGTTGAGAGAAGCAAGAGTTTGAAAAATGCACTCATAAAAACAACCAGACCATCAAGCTTTAAAGACATTATGCAAATCAGTCATCAGTCACTGCTCTGTTACTGTAGTAGGGAAGGAAAACTTAAAGGTGCATTGTGTAACTTCTGGTGAAGGGTCTGTCAAATGCTTTTCTCCATGGAGATGTTGTTTTGTCTGAACTTTTTCAGAGAAATATTTCAAACCTTTCTATCATCATGGAGACCAAATCAGGCCAAGTTACAGGTCAGATCTCCCGCTCACAGTCAGAATTCCTGTTTTTCTAGATATTTTTGAGCAATAAAACCATGTGTAATTGAATAAATGTACAGTAGAGCTGTTTAATGTCATATTGTGGAAGCAGAGAAATGACATTTCCATAGAAACAAGAAGGTGACAGACCCTAAACAGAAAAGTTAAATAGTTCACCTTTAAGGGAAAAAGCTGGTTACCTTTATTGCTGGCCGGCTGTTTGGGTTTACAGTGTTTAGGTCTTCGTGCACTCGGTCCAGCAGCCACAAAAGAAACTCCTGAGCATCATGTTGTGCGTTACCTTTGAACTGAGTGGCGTTTTTTGACACTACACTCTGCAAAACGAACAGGGACACAGATTATGTGATATGTGTTGTAATATATGGAAAATGTGAAGTCATGTCTAAAGAAATAATGTATAATATAAGGCTGATTGCTCCATCTAACTTTGATTATCATTTCTTTCATTTCTGATTTTGAGCTTAAATTTCTACTGCAAGTGTTGGGATCAGAAGATAAATTAGGTTGACACTGACAATATTGTGTTTATTTTACAAACTTTTTACAACACATCTTTTCATACAATCAGATTTTATTTATTTATTTATTTGATAGGGGCAGTGCACATTAATGAGCATCTGTAAGTACAACGTAATTATGACAGGTGGCAAAAATGCAAAAATGGCAAAAATGCTAATTCCCATCTGTGGTCCCTAGGCAGGTGACACAGAAAACAGTTACAAAGAAACGTAGTACAGCAAAAGTCCAGATTAAAAGTTATTGTGATCATTCTATTTGACTTTTATTTTAAGATTAATTTTTGATTGCATTTTTGGTACTGTGTCCGGGTGAATAAAGTTTGCCTGATGGTTTAATTTGCTATATTTTTAGCATTAGTGACATAGTACTGACTCACTGATATGAGTGAATTGAACTTATTTGTGTCAAAATAGCACAAATATAACCACAAACCTTACAACAGAAGCTCAAATATGAAGTGGCGGTAAGTAAGTTTTTACACATTATCAAGCAATGCCTATGTGTATATATATAAAGTCCCCAGAGTAGTAGAAGCCCTGTGTAAGCCCTTCTTTGTATCTGCAAAATCAAATGACAGAGGCTTGAATAATTAATGGCCCACTTACCTTGAAATCCCTGCTATGCTGCGGAGTATACTCAAAGGTCCACAACGCCCTCACCAGCCCGGACAGCTGCTCGGTCACCTCCCCTTTGGCCAGTGGTCCTTTCCTCTGCAGATGAACCCCGTTGGTCTTCGGTTTCTCCTCATTTTGCTCCTCTTCTTTATAGTGCTCCAAAACTAGGTACTCTGCAAACAGATCTGTATTGCTCAAGCACTGTAGTATTGCATTCATAAAGCAGGTATTCCCGTGGTTCTTGAGCCCTGAAACTCCCGGGATCTTGTCTCCAGAAAAGAACAGATCCCCGTCCTCCATGGGGACATCCTTATTCCCAGATTTAAACGTGGAAAAGCCCCCATCATCCTTGTCGTCCTCTGTTTGTACTTCTGATCCAAAATGGGACAAAGCTGTAAGCGTCCGGAGAAACCTACTCATAAAATTACCCACAGATCTGACCGAGCCTCGCCTGAACAGCTTCTTACTAAAGCTGGTTTTCTTGTCCTTGGTTGCTGCTTTGCAAGACATGTTTTTGACTTTTGCAGGCGACAGATGACACTTCAGGGGTCCACTTCTCGTCTCTGCATCTTGTCAAAAACCACAACACGCCCCTTGCAAAAGTTGTTGTTGTTGCCCCATCTTCTTACATTTTAGATTGAAAGCCTTAAAGGTGATCGTGACATTTCAATACGAGGGACTTGTGCGTGCTTGTCAGATAATAATCCACCCATATTACTATGCAAGTCTGCAACCTTGTCAAAGATCACCAAATGAGGTCTTGATGGCAAAATTAGCACCACGCAAAGGGAGTACCGGGGTGTTTTCGTCAAAACCGCAACTTTCTCTGGAGTTAGCCTGGTTTGTGGTTTCCCTGCCCGCAGGAATGAATCAACATGGGCTGGTTTTGCTCCGAGGGAAGACAGACAGGCAGCGGGATAAGCTAATTTCACGCTAACGCTAGCTACAATAACAACCCGATCCGCGGCACAAACGCAGACAGTCCGGTATCCGCGACAAGCCCAGCGCCGATCCACGACCAAAGTCCGCCATCGTGTTTGTCTCACTGCCTTAGATCTGTGAAATTAAACTTAAATCCTTGTGACCCCCGCGTGTCGGTTCCTGCATTTTTGGAGGCACATTTCAGGGCTAAAGCTAAAAAAAAAAAACAGCAGCATCGGTGCACTTTCTTTTTCTTTTCATGATTTGTGTTGCCAGCGGTCACGCTCTGCGCAGGCGCATTACTGACGCCTGCTGGACGGTGGCGGATCAGCACCCTGCTTTAAAAGGGTATGTAATATATGCCACTCGTTTATCTTCATGGAAATGTTAATGCTTTGCCTGATATGTTCCACAATATGTAATTAAATATGTCTTCTTTTATTAATGAACATACAATTTGTACTTTTTATTTTATATATATAGTATTTATATTGCAATTGTCTTTGTAAATTTGTACATATACTTATTCACTTTATATTATTATTTTTAAATTTTTATTATTATTTCTATTTTTATTATTATTGGTTATCTTGATTGCATGCACACTTTTTTTCCTTTTTTGCACTAAACTGTCCTGAAGCTACTGTGACTGCTGAATTTCTCCACTGCGAGATCAGTAAAGTCCTATCTTATCTTATCTTATCTTATTTGTACAAAATCACACAAATTGGCGTAAATATGATGGATTTAGCACAGTGCTGATTTCCATCCGTACTCCCAGACCTGAAACATAACAATCATTAGACAGTATATTACAGTCACGACATAAAACAAATGATTATATATATACAATAGTGATACATGACACAATAGATTTATAATAAAATTCATCTGCTGATGGGCTTGACCTAAAGTGCAGCTTGAAAGGTGCTTCTCACAGTCTGCATAATAAAGTGCATTTTACGCCAAAAATATTCATTTTGTCTTATTAATGCATTAACTTCTTAGGTTCCTTTCTAAGACAATGTAGCCAAGTGTATTTTTACCTTGTTGACATGTTTCGGCTGCTAGCTGCGAGCCATCTTCAGAACTGTCACCGGTGTTGGTGGTGACGTGTCGTATATCAGCTGTTGTTACTTCCTGTAGGCGTGGTCAGCCTGATGGGACCTGCAGGTCGCCCAGACTGACCACGCCTCCTGTCGCCCGGTGGTCTCTGGAGGAGGGTGTCCCAGGTGTGTGAAAGGAGGAACGCGCCGTCGTCACGGTTGATGCTGTCAGTGCCTCGTTTCCTGATCTCAATGGCTTCCCTGATCCAGCGTTTGAACTTGTTGTTCTCCGATCCAATGACCCGGCTCGGGTCATTGGATCGGAGAACAACAAGTTCTCCGATCCAAAGCAATGACCCGATCCAATGACCCGGCTCGGGTCATTGGATCGGAGAACAACAAGTTCAAACGCTGGATCAGGGAAGCCATTGAGATCAGGAAACGAGGCACTGACAGCATCAACCGTGACGACGGCGCGTTCCTCCTTTCACACACCTGGGACACCCTCCTCCAGAGACCACCGGGCGACAGGAGGCGTGGTCAGTCTGGGCGACCTGCAGGTCCCATCAGGCTGACCACGCCTACAGGAAGTAACAACAGCTGATATACGACACGTCACCACCAACACCGGTGACAGTTCTGAAGATGGCTCGCAGCTAGCAGCCGAAACATGTCAACAAGGTAAAAATACACTTGGCTACATTGTCTTAGAAAGGAACCTAAGAAGTTAAAGTGCATTTTATTAAAGTGCCTATTCTATTTACATTGTGCATGTAAGTGTGTATGTGTGCGTTTCTTCTATGTTATGGCTGTTGTGTGTTTGGATTATCACAGTTACTTTTCAGCCATATTTTAAGATTTGTTTTAAATGATGTAACTGTTGGACTGGTTCAATGTCACTATTCCATCTTTGCACTGTTTCTCCAAGATATATTTTGTAGTACTATATTTCTATATTTTATTTCTTCTTGTACATAAAGATTTGTATAATTCTGCCTTATTTGAAACCACTCTTTTGTTGCGTATTGTTGCTCTCTGTTGTATTAATATATTGTGATGTGTGAGCTACTGTGTCCAACTAATTTCCCTTGTGGATGAATAAAGTTTGTCTAAGTCGAAGTCTCTATCTATCATGTGTTCATTCAGATGTTATTGGATTGAAAACTTGCATTCTCACTGTGCATGGCCTTGCCTATCCACAAATCTGATCTGTAATTTGCTCTTGTCTCCATAGAGATAAGTTAAATATCTTATTGTGCAACATTCCAGGTAAAGCACGGAAACAAACGTGGCAGACCGTCCTCCAGAAAAGTTAGGACTACAGTACATAGTGCAGCTTCAAAACATACAAAAGGATTGAGATGATCAACTACTACTGTTTATTCCAGTTAATTGATCAAAACATTGTGACCATATTACAAAAGTGTAATCTAACCTAAGTATGTCATTTTGGTATCATTATGGGAACTCTTTAAAATATATCTAGCCTACTGTACACTGCCATTTTCCTGTACTGCCTGGGGGAGGCATAGCAACCCCACAAAATCACAAAATCAAAACACACGTCCAATTATAAGGAGTATTTGTTGTGGTGGAGATACAGAATGAATAAATTAAAAATGGTCCAATTCCAATTTTTCTACTTCACTTCTTTTATATTTTTCTTTTGAGTCATGTCCTCCATATGATAACACGTCTGAGGTTCACTCATGAAGACACAGTAAAACATATTGAGACGGTGATAACCTCAGAGTTCCCAGCTCTTTTCTGCCCTGTGTCATGTATGTAGCTGAGAGGATGTGATTCTGAGTGACGGCTGATAAGTGGGGCTGGGAGCACTGTGTTCCCTCTGATGAAGAGGACTGGACTCTGTACACTGGCCATGCTGATGGCCACTTCAGCCTATAAATATGTTGGAGACGGCTTCAAATTTGTCTGCTCCAGGCTAACGGACTGCATGACAAAATCCTCACTGCAAAGTTGAGGCAATATATGCTTGGAAAGGTAAGGATTATGATGGTATTACGTCACATGTTGTTGCCATTTTTTGATGATTAGAAATATCCTGTTTTAGTCTTTTATAATATTACAATAGAAGTTCTCAAAAACAATGTTACAAATTGCTTCACATAATCCCATGAATAAACAATAGTCAGTTAAATTAAAATCAAACGTAAAGGTCCAATATGGAAATAAATTCTTGTGAGTTGTTGTTACCTCCTCAAAAACAGACCTGGGGTTGTGTTTTGTTTCATTCACACATGTTTGTGTAGCTCTTTATTATTAGTCTGTCTACATTTCCAAAGCTCAAAATGCTCCGTTCCACCTTGTGATGTCATGATCATGTTCAGTCGAGATCTGAAATCATCCAGATTATTCTAGCGAACATGTATGGAGTTTTAAAACACAGTGGAGCACTTCCTGTATTACCACATGACATCACAAGGTGGAACAGAGTGTTTTCAGTCGGAGTGAACATCTCTAAAGTGTAAATACGCAGGGTTTGTGTGTTTAACATGTGTGAACAAAACAAAAGAAAGTGCCAGGTATGTTTTTGATGAAGAAACACTGATATAGAAGCGCGTGCAATGACAATGATGCAATAAAAAGCATAAAATAACTTAGGGATTTTAATTTGAGTTGAAATTATCTTAATTTCACTTTGAATGAGTCAAAAAAAGAGTATTCAATGTTCAATGTTTTGTTGACAGTTGCCACATTATCAGTACAGCATTGTTTTACCAGGCCTTATTATGCATGTGGCAAGTTTATAGTTCGGCGTGTGTGTCGTGTCCATCACTTGAATGTGTTTGATATGGGAGATAAAAGTGGGTTTTTTTGCACGGCGCGGCT
This sequence comes from Odontamblyopus lacepedii, assembly GCA_034769755.1. NCBI lineage: Eukaryota > Metazoa > Chordata > Actinopteri > Gobiiformes > Gobiidae > Odontamblyopus > Odontamblyopus lacepedii. Next base: position 35,283,741 of record CM068351.1, on the reverse strand, counting down.
AAATGCTTCTCTTGTTATTCTCTACAGACGCTCAGAGCAGCCGGAGCCAGATGGGGAAGTTCTCTAATGATGTGTCCATGGAAACAAGGCGAAGGGTCACATGTGTCTCCTCACTGCAGGAAGAGCCGTATGCCATCGTTCTGTCGCTCCAGATTTTAGGAACAGTGCCACAACTCATCATATCTCACAGTACAGTAGCGGTTATTGGTGAAACCGCCGTCTTCTGAGGTGACAGCTTTGGGTTTTTTTTTCTTTGTTTGGCTGGTAATCCATGAAATATTGAAACACAGACCGTACACCCAATACTGAAAAGGCTGAGATTGCTCGGAGGATTTAATATTCCATTTTGTTTGGTTAGGGATGTGGGTGTGGGTGTAGTACACAAACAGCTGGGTACTGATGGTTACCACTGTACCACTGTATCCTGCACTTCCGTTACGTGAGTTACAGAATATTTCTCAGTGTAACTTTTTAGACAAATATATACAGACAATAAAAAGTAGGGCTTTGTGTTTTTATTGCACTGAAAGCACAGAAAATCATGCTTCCTTACAGTGAGCGGGCTTGCATCTCCACAAACCTGACTTTTTTCTGAGAGGCATGGAAGTGTAGCTCCTCTGGCTATACGACTGTGGTATAAAACTTATACATCTCCATGGAGAATGTTCCAAAATACGGTTTTAACTTTAGATTTCCGTGGAATCATGATCTCTAGAAACATGCGTGTTATTGCACTGACTCAACAGGACTAAAGAATACAGAACTGTTGGATGTGGCTTACTGAAAAAAATACAATTGTACTTAAGCATAAAACATATGCACCCGATATTTTTTTCAAAGTTTAGACCTTTGTTGCACAAAAAATGATTTTCTAGCATAGTTAAACTGACTTGACTTAAGCAGATTCATCTTAAAAGATCAATTTTAAATTTTTTTTACTTAATAAGATGATTTTTTACTTGTTTTTTGTTTTCTTTTTTGTTTTTTGTTACTTGTTCAAGATATTCCATCCTGATTTATCTTATCTAGAAATTACAACTTATTCTAAGCACTTTTTATATTAAATCAAACCAGGTTAAGCCTCTTTAACTTCCTTCTCAAACCAATAAGGTGAAAAATCTTGCCATAAATACTTGAAACTAGTGTTTTCTGCTTAGAACAAGATTCATATTTCGTCTTGTTTTAAGAAAACTTGGTAAGTGAAAATTTCTTACTGCTCTGGCAGAGAATTTCACTTAAAATAGAGCATTTTTTACCTCAAAATAGGTATTTTTTTCTTATTTTTGCTAGGCCTTTTTTGCTGCGTGCATTTTCTTGGCGGTCTGTAAAGCTCTGATGGAGGTTCTTCTAGTATAAAGTGACACAGAGCCTCATAAAGAGGAGCGCGCACGGCGGAGGCTGCTGCTGTTGTGTCGACGTGTGAAATCATTTCTGAGCTTACGCGCACCTCTTCTCGACAGCCGTATAATTAATGTCCCTGAGCCTATTTAAAGCCTGTGCACTGGCCTTTCTTCCACACGTGTCTTATTGTGCAAACGAGTGAGAAAACTGCTGCTCATCACTGCGGGTTTAGTCGTTTACAATTAGAGGGGCAAGAGGCTGGTATTATTCTACAGGTTTTGGCAAGAGTCCTACACGTGCTCCCGGAGTTAAGGGTACATTCAGGCCCCTGCAATTAAATGCTGAGACTTTTGACTTTTACCAACACCAGATGGCACTCTAATTCTTTACTTTTTGTACAAAAGTCTCCCGTCTCCTACAGCACATCCTTTATGTTACTCTAGACGCGCGAACTGCCCTGGAGCGTCTCTTTACGTCTGGACTCTGCGTAAAGATTGACAAATTGAAGCGTGACGAAATGAAGCGCCATCACTGCCATCACATTCATTTGTAAAATAAATGTGCATTTGTAAAAAGTGTGCTTTAACCCAGAAGCCCAAGTCACTGAACATAAGTAATACCATAGACGTGATCAGGGTTAGACACCACAACATGTCCTGAAAGAAACAGATTTTAAAATAACTGTACTTTCATCATTAGACTAAACTGGCTTTTGGTTTTGACATATCTAAACATAACATTGTAAATAATAATACACTCTGTTCTAATCCACTAACTGTCGTGTTATAATAAACAACCCTGTGAGCGTTATGTCACATTTTAAGTTTCAACAGGTGAGCTGTGCCTCTGCTATAAAAAGCCAAACATCTGCGGGGGAAACCCAGAAACGTCCTGTTTGAGATGCTGCGCTCTTCATCAGCGGAGAAGAAGAGCGTTAATGACAAAGTGATTGACAGCTCTGCTCTACTGCGATGCACAGGATTTTTCTCGGCGACATCCCTCAGCAACAGCTCAGAGATGTGTTCAGGGACACTGCGTAAATCATAAGTTACTTTCAGACCGCCACTTCCCGGTAAATTAAATAAAGTCAGTTCTTAACAAACGGATACGTTCCGTTCCGCATATTGTGATGCATTATAATTAGTCATTATTTATTTTGTTATCAGTTCGAAAAGTAACCGAGCCTATAACGTATAACGCACGTATCAAAGAAGCATTGCATTACACTACAGTGCACTATATTTCTTTGTGACGTGTTTCTTTTACATTCTACACCACTCATTTCCTTGAGCACCTTCTAATCTGAAAAGTGTTGCGTTTCCCCACCCATTACTGGCACCCTAAAGTGCGCATGCACTTCCTATGTCCATATTTGGCGGAGCATCGGTGGCGGTGGCGCGCGTGAGCTGGGGGGAAAGGCATTTGGAAAGGGTCTAAAATGCTCTTAAGTCCTCCGTGCATCATAAGAAAATCACAGGAAGCTTGTTTTGGTCCAAGTTTGCGACGAGGACGCGCGTGCTGAGAGCCACGGCTGCTGTGACCACTGCTTCTGATCCGCTCCAACTCTGACCAGACGCACCAGCGACCACCGTGCACTGGCCAACTGTAGAGACACAGGTGAGGGGCTCTGCAGACACCAGGCTGCACCTCACACCTTCCCGCGCGAGTATATTCAGCCATAGCCTATTTCTGATTCTCGCGTTGGGAAACAGACACCTGTTGATTTGGATACGTGCGTAAAAGTTGCTTTGGTAGAATTAGAATGTAACTAGATTTCAATACATGGTCTTTTTTAATTACAGAGGAGTTTTATTGTGTAATAGTTATGTTTTAATCTTTTATTGTTTCTGTTGATGTGTCATCTTTTTTCTTGCAAAATACTTTTGGTTGGTTTGTTTGATGTAAACATTGCTGGATTTTGCCATTTTGGTCATATTGATTCTCAGGATGTTTCTAGTATTGAATCCCCAAAGAACCATTACATTGTTGTTGTTATTTTCTGATAAACAAAATAATATATAAAGCATTGTTATCCTATTCCTGCATATGGAAGAAATAAAATGTTCAGTTTGTTTCAAGTTGCACCTGTGAAGTGCGTTGAGGCTGTCTGCGGGTGCTTTGCAGAGCCAGTGTTCTCCGCTGTTTCCTTTTACACAAATGAGCTTTCTCCCTAAGTGAAAACAATTATGACTCTGAAATGAAAAGCTGTATTTATTATGAAAGCGCTTTGCCTCAGTCTTCTTTCTGTTCAGTTGCCTTCTGTCAGAGACCAGTTCACCCATTTTGCTCCACTAAGTGGTAACAGCTCGAGTTAATTTGATGCTTTTGCTTTTTTATATGTAGCAATAATTACCCCCAAGTCTTGTTCTAAGCTCTGACCTGCAGTTATCCACAGTGGTTATGTTAATGTTGGACAAAAAGGACTTTAAAGTTGTAGGCATTAATTGCAGAGCCTTGTATCAATGTAAAGTCAGGAGGAGGTGTAATTGTCTGCATCAGTTTTCAATGGCTGCAATTTCCAGTGGCAGGATCACAATGGTTGCAAAGTGGGCGATAAAAAGTCACTTCACAGGGTTATTCTGTATTATTGTTTTGCATTGTATGACTCTGTTTCGGACACAGGCATTGCATATTTTATTGCTGCTGCTAAAATAGACTTAAACTCAAACTTTATGGAGCCACAAAGTAAATTATCTGGACACAGTAGCTCACAATTTATTCTAAAAACAGAGAGCAACAATATAAATGGTAATAATACATTTTGAAATAAGTCTGGTGTTAAATAAGGCATAATTATATAAATGTGTATAGATACTAGTACAATTAAAATACCTACTTAAAGGTGCATTGAGTAACTTTTCTGGTGGAGGATCTGTCAAATGTGTTTCTTCGTGGAGATGTTATTTCTTTGTCTGGAATGTTTCACAGTGTGGCATTAAACCTTTCTATCTTCATGGAGATCAAACCAGGCCAAGTTACAGGTCAGATCTGTGGAGAGGCGACCCCGCTCACAGTCAGGACGCCTGTTTTTCCAAGTATTTTTGAGCAGTAAAACCACCTGTAATTGAATAACTGTAAGGTAGTAATGTCATACTGTGGAACATTCCAAGCAGAGCAATCACATTCACATGGAAACAAAAAGGTGACGGTACCACAATCAAAAAGTTACACAGTGCACCTTTACGTTTCAGAGCCATTTCATAATAAATGAACCATAATTTACGTATATTTTGCCTGTAAAATGTCTAATTTCCTGCCAGATGTCGTGTTCAGTTTTCAGCGAGTGCTCAGTCTTCAGAAATTTTTTGTTTAGGATTAATTTGTGTCGAAGAGGACACAACTTTGAGATCTACTGGAAGAGCAGTCAGGGCCGGCCCCCCCATTAGGCAACATAGGCAAAGGCTAAGGGCGCCGCCGCTCCACTAGGGGGCGCCGAGCGCAAAAATCGGCGATGGGGGATAAAATCCTCCACTGTCTAAAACATCGTCACTATGAACTGTTTGATTTCTTGTGAGTATCTGTACTCTGGCAGTATTTTTTATTTTTTTTGCAATCCAAGGGGCGCCACCTGAAATCTTGCCTAGGGTGTCAAAATGGTTAGGGCCAGGCCTGAGAGCAGTTGGCACAATTTGGTCAGGTCCACCCACAAAAAATCATCCATATTATCCCTTAATGAGTCCCTGTGTATTTTTCTGAAGCTCTGTTCTGTATCTTCTGCATCACTTATTCACCTGACTACACCCCACCCACTTTTGTCGCTCTAAACATGCCCCTAAACAACGCTTTCTTCTGGTGGCACTTCTGGTTAAACAGGGATCTCTACATTTCACTGGTGAATTTGGTACGAACATTGCAAAAAAGGATTTTCTAGCATAGTTAAACTGACTTGAATTAAGCAGATTCATCTTAAAAGATCAATTTTAAGATTTTTTTACTTAATAAGATGAGATTTTTTGACTAGTTTCAAGATATTCCATCCTGATTTATCTTATCTAGATATTACAACTTATTCTAAGCACTTTTTATATTAACTCAGTCCAGGTTAAGCCTCTTTAACTTCCTTCTCAAACCAATAAGGTGAAAAATCTTGCCATAAATACTTGAAACTAGTGTTTTCTGCTTAGAAGAAGATTCGTATTTTGTCTTGTTTTAAGAAAACTTGGTAAGTGAAAATTTCTTACTGCACTGGCAGAAAATTTCGCTTAAAATAGGGCATTTTTACCTCAAAATTTGTATTTTTTTCTTATTTTCTGATAGGCCTTTTTTCAGTGAAGAATATTCTGTGAGGGGCTTTAAAACGGCTTTATAGTCTGCATTGAACTTATTTCCTAAGATTGGCAGCCTCATGAAAAATAATACAAAAGAATAATACGGAAAAGAAAGAGAAAGAATTGAATGAGGTGAATAGGCCCACAATTGTTGAGTAAGACTGTAGTCATCCATGCCCCATAATAGAAAATGTATGCACATAAATGTATCTATAATTATCTGCTTTGATTGACGGCGGTGGTTGAAGTACAGCATGCGACTTATCCGTCTCCATGGAAACAAGGAGGTGACGCCACTATAGGCCAAGTCACAGGTCAGCTCTGTGGAGAGGCAACCGCACTCACTGTCGTTCCCACTGACATCTCCGTGGACGTAAACAGGCCTCCAGAAAAGTTACGTGGCATTCCTTTAAGCTCACTTATTCAACAGGGAAATATGTCCTCTTCTATACTGGTTTAAAAATCAGATTCTCCATCAGTGGGAGCGTATGACAGCTGGACTTTCTTTAGGGGCCAAATGCATGCTGGGAAATGGATTATGTGTTATCTCCAGAAAGCACACCGAGTTCACACACAGCAACCTCCACAGCAGCCCACTGGAAACGCTGGCTAAAGATCTGAAATGGAAGTGGCTCTTTGATTTATTGGTTTTCGCTGAAGTCTGGTCATGAAACATTGATGAAAGGCCAACAGATCGTGTAATAAGCCACTAGTTGTACCTTAACAAGCAACTGCTGTTTAGGTTACGGAAATTAGAGCCGTTTTTACAGGTCTCTTTGTTCACAGAATAATCAGGAAACCCAATGACAGTAAAACAGGGATGATTTTATTGTCAGATATCACAGAGACTCGCATTTTATGAGCACGATTTTCACTAAATATTAGGGCTGCTACTTTTTAAAGATTAAACAATGAGGAACACTCCACACAAGTGCCTTAAAACGGTCTTACACACTGCTCTCAGTTGTTTAATCCTCTTATACCATGGTCCGACCAACTGAAAACTGTTCACTTCTAAATCTGACAGCCCTTTGGTGGATGGATGTTCAAAGTATTATTTGGTGTTTTTTGGTCGAAGCTCGTCCCTCCTAACAGGAGTTCATTTGCTTACAGAAACCGGAACTATCTGTGCGATTATTCACAGCTGTTATTTAGCATGAGAATTCTCACTGGCCGTGGTGTAAACTGTGTTAATGATTATCTGGAATGACAGAACAAAATTATAGCCTAATGTTAAGGTAAATTTAGTTAAAATAAATGTATAATTTGTGGTGACAGTGCTTAGTTTCTCTAGTGCTCAACCAGAACCCAGGAATCAAAATTTAAGGTAAAAATGAAAATAAAAAATCTTCACCAGTTTATGATAACAGTTTTTTGTTGGTATCTGTACCTTAACTTTTTTCCTGCGACCTGTAATGCTACTCAGACCTTCCTAACATAATTAATTGTGCAGCAGTGTTTCCCATTAGTCTAATTTTTGCCCCCGTTGTGCAAAAAGAAGCTGAACACAAATTGGGGATAGAAATGCTCCTTTCTGCTTCCTGTATTGTCATAATACTGAAGGACCTCTTTTGTAATCAGTGCTTTTTTGATCAATGGGGGCAATAACTGACATTTTTACTGCATAAATCGTCTTGTATAACTGATTCAAACATGTTTACACCACCATAGTCTTAGCATAAACCTGTGGGAAAGTGTATATTATTATTGTATATCTATAAATATAATGTATCTCTCTTAGTCTGACACAAGGCATTAGACTCAGCGGGACAAAGGGACGTTTGAGCTCTGACACAAGTGTAAAACCATTGACCAATAAATATTGACAGGCCACTTTATCTGTGTGATCCAAATCAATCAATCATTTCCAACATGACATTCAGTACAGTACGTTTACAGTTTACATTTTCACAGGAAGCGCATATGAATGGAATGACATGTGGCATAATAGATAATATAGCTAAAAATGTAATAAATAAACATGGCCCCCCCAACATATACATAAGCACGCAAGAAAGGTAAAACTTTTAAACAAATATGTATATAACCTGATTTGCACGTTGCACATTTTCTTGTTGCATCAGAAATGTTCAGATAAGTTTTGCTGTGACATTTTAAAACCAGTACAATGAGTGTCTGTTCTTACCCGAGACATATTATATAAAGCTTTTCACCCTGTTATAATGTGTTTCTGCAGCATGTTTTACTCAAAAAAGGATTTTCTAGCATAGGTAAGCTGACTTTGAATTAAGCAGATTCATCTTAAAAGACCAATTTTAAGATTTTTTTTACTTAATAAGATGAGATTTTTTTTACTTGTTTCAAGATATTCCATCCTGATTTATCTTATTTAGATATAACAACTTATTCTAAGCACTTTTTATATTAACTCAAGCCAGGTTAAGCCTCTTTAACTTCCTTCTCAAACCAATAAGGTGAAAAATCTTGCCATAAACACTTGAAACTCGTGTTTTCTGCTTAGAACAAGATTCATATTTCATCTTGTTTTAAGAAAACTTGGTAAGTGAAAATTTCTTACTGCACTGGCAGATAATTTCACTTAAAATAGGGCATTTTTACCTCAAAATCAGTGTTTTTTTCTTATTTTTTGATAGGCCTTTTTTGCGGTGTTCAAATGATTCGTGCATGTTCAGGTCGTCCTGCGTTGTCCTGCTTTTTAGCTGCCCCCGTATCTCTGCTCACTGCTCTGTACTTACTTGCAATTACTCAGAAAATCAGACTGTAGTTTTTAATCTGAAGTCAATGGACCTTTTTCTCTCAGGGGCGACAGGAGCTCAGTGGGTGATTGTCCACAGATCTGGAGGTTGGCGGCTCGAATAACCCACTCTAGACGTAAACATCACCATTGGTTCAGAGGTCGGATCCACTGACCCACAGGTTGAAGGTGTGAATCCAGCTCCCACAGCTGTCACTGTGTCCTTGGGCAAGACACTTAACCCACCTCACCCCCTGTGTCTGTGTACACTGGTGTACGAGTGTATGGGTGAGCGGCTGCGTAATGTAAAGCGCTTCGAGTGCCTTGAAAACGGAAAATTTACCTTTACCATTCTACTAAGTCATTTTAGATCAATAATCATGTTTACAAAGTAGAAAATGTAAAATAATCTCTGTTGTAGTTACACTGTAAAGCTTAATGTGCCTCCTCTCAGAATTCTCGTTATTTGGTGTAATCTACAGATACCTAATTGGGGTCGTAACCACAGCTCCTTGGAAGCATCACGCTCAAACAGACACTTTGACAACAAAAGCCTAATGACTTGGGAAGGATGTTATTGAGCGCCTCAGAAAGACTAATCTGAGGATAATGGTGCTGTTTGTTTGAAGGCTGCTAATGTGGAGCCGCTGCTTCTGCTTATTGACCCCCACAATATTATGCTCATTTGCCTTTCTGACAACTCCAAGCATTTAAGTGGGCAAGATTTACGTAACGGATACAGGAATTGTATGGGACGAGAAGGGGCTCTCATATTATTGAATATATTTTTGAGAAGCAGTGACTAAATCCAAACTAAACAGCCATTTAATGAGCTGATGTTTGAAATCTCACATTCTCTATATGTTGCTGTATGTTGATGTCTCTGCAGAAGTCTAACAATATCCACATATCAGACTTTATTTTTTATTTTATTCATGTATTTTATTTTATTACCCTGACACTTTCCTTCCACACAACCCATCCAAAAAAAGGAACGTCTGAAATTGAGTATTGCATAAGTTTTGATTTGATGTCGTCATTGTGTGTCCAGGGATAAAATCTATTTATACATCCGTGGTTCTGTGATTTCTTTTTGAGATTTAATTTTATTTCCTGGGGGTCTGACAAATGTGCCTTTTGATTCTTACCGACTTGAGGGACTGTTATGTTAAAAATGGATTAAATCGGTGCTTCTTGTGTCATGTATTATAACCCAAGTGAAGCCATTGCACAATGCTTGCCGTGATTACACTGTTTCTCTATGGCTCTCCGGTAATGATAATCTCTTCTTGTCCAATTTCATTTACCTGTATTTACCAGCCCTATCGTGTCTTTGGTTACCATAGAGACACTCCATCCCTAACAGCAAGGCCCCTCTTTCCTCTTCTTTGCCTCGCGAGTCTCTGTGGAGACCGCCGCACCGGTAAAGCGGCGTGTTTTTCTGGCGCGCCGTCGACACAATGCAGCCCCAGCGTGACTGGCTCTGTCCACGTCTCCCTGGCTTCCATCGTACAAGCACTTTTTTGTCACTTATTTCTGACGTGTGTGACAGTGAAAATCCAATTGGGAAAGATGCGCTGGTGTAATTGAAATGGGGCCACCGGGGAGACAGCCTGGCAACTACTCGCTACCACTCAAGATTGCTTTTAGCACAATATGGGCAGGTGTCGTTCGAAGGTGGCATCGCTAACAGCTAGGTCGAGTCAGGATAACAAATTCTGAAGTGAGACACAGTGTATGACATGAGTAAATGTAGACAATAAACAATAGTATTTAAACAAATTCATGCCACTGACACAGGAACCACAGAGGTGCATTGAGTAACGTTTCTGCTGGAGGCTCCGTCAGTTGCTTTTCTTTCTGGAGACGTTATTACTTTGTCTGGAATGTTTCACAGTGTGGCATTAAACCTTTCTGTATTCATGAAACCAGGTCAGACCAAGTTACAGGTCAGATCTGTGGAGAGGCGGCGCCACGCCCAGTCGCAATGCCTGTTTTCCGAAGTATTTTTTGGAGCTACAAAAACCACCTGTAATTGAATAAAGTAAAGCTGTTTAATGCCGTACGGTGAAACACTTCAGACAAAGCAATAACACGAGAAAAGCTTTTGTTCTAAATGTACAACATGGTTAATAAAAAAAAACACAAACTGCAATAAACACACTGCAGAATAAAACACTTAAGTACTTAGTTTGTATCTGTTATGTATTCAACCCTCTGCACCTCAAATCAGATCTTGGAACAGAAAAATAACAAAGCGTTCTCCACTAGCGCAAAGAAAGCACCACGATAAATACTAAGATATTGTTCCAGCATTCATGTATTTAATGGGAAATCGATATAGTAATTATCAAGGCAGGCCTACTAATGTCATTATATTCCATGTTTGTACAAAAGTCAGGTTCAGAGCGCAAAAACAGCCGTAGATGTGCCACATCAGAGGCCCTGGAGTTTGTGCCGTCACATATGAAGGACGAATACTCCAGTACACAGTGTTCACAGGCATGTGTAATGCAATGGTACATATGTGGTGGACTGGAACTCATTCATCATACAGGAAACAGAAATAGAAATAAGTAATAAGGGTCACAAATGATAAAGGAAGGTGCATTTTCATCTGTATCTACATCTGTGTTTGTCGACATATTGCTTTAAGCCTTTTAAGCTAAATGTGTATAGAAACGGCATAACTTTAAAGGTGTAGTGTTGTTTCATCATCTAAAACACGCCCGGATTTGTGCTTTGTTTCATTCACACATATTTAACACACAAATGCATGCATATTTAGGCTATTTAGTTCTTTTTGCAAGCAGAAAAAAAAACTGTTCCACCTGGTGATGTCATGTGGTAATACAGGAAGTGCTCTGTTTTTAAACTCCATGCAACTTCATTAGGATCATTTGGACAATTTTAGCCCGGGAATTGTCCATTTCTATGGAACAAAAGGTAAAATGTAGCTTGAAAACACCCACTGCGTGACATCACATGCTGGAACGGAGCATATTGAGCTTTGGCATGTAGACAGACTAATAATAAAGGATTACTCAAATGTGTGAATGAGACAAAACACAACTCCGGGTATGTTTTTGTGGCAGTGATGACATTATAACGATGCTTAAACCTCACAAGAGTCAAATCCAGACTCAAAACTCACCTGTTCAGACTGTCCTACCTCTTATAACCACTCACACATCTTTTATCAAGCAGTTTTTTGTCATGTTTTATTGTATTTATATGTTTTTTTTAATCTAATTTTACCCTGTTCAGTGTCCTTGGGTGTTTTGAAAGGCCCTAATAAATAAAATGCATTATTATTATTATTATAAGAGTCAATTTTGTGTAATATTGGACGTTTACTCAATAATTTAATGCCTGTTTCTAAACTCAACCCTTAATTAATTAGTTAGACCCATTCTTCTTTTTTTCATTATGACTTAAGTCTTTATGTATTCTTTATTATGGCTAATTAAAATAAATGAAGTGGCACTGCTAAATGCTCCTCTTGCGAATACCAGCCTCTGTTTCTGTTACTGGGGTGAACGTCTATGATCATAATTAATTCTAAAATGGGTTTATATTACTGTGGCTATAAAGATATGACTTTATATCTTGACTTTATGACTTGCACCATGTTACTGTGTACATGTGTGCATTCACTTCTAAATATCTTAACAAGAAGTGACTCACGCAGCTCTGTGGATATGGCAGCCGCACAAGCTCTTTGGAGTGAAGTAGCCAAAGCTTAACGTTAAAATAACTCTTATTCTGAGCCCCGTATCGACTCGTGTTGGGCCTGAAGGATCTTTTTCCGCTAGTCAAACCCTCCTTTCTGAAAATGCTACGAGACAAAGTTGTTGATTGACAGTGAGGTTTTCCTGTTCCACAGTTAGACAGGCTTTTCAAACAGCTAAAGTCTCTATGAAAAAAACTGTTGTACTGACTTTCCGCAACAAAAGCCTGAATAGTCCCTGTCATTAAGTGTTGATAATGAAAGACAATTAGCGCTTTGTGCTGGTGCAAAGAGATTCTCAGCTTATGTTACTATCTTAACCAGACAATGTTTTACAGCACAATAGATGTGGAAAATATGTTCTTCTGCTTGTGTAAGATAGTATTTTGGCTGTTCTGCCTATTCTGAAAAAGACGCACTAGAAGTTCATGTAATAAAATACGAATTTGAATGAAAATATAGTTTTTAAGGAAAGTGTATCCTGGGTTGGCACAATTGGCAGTAATGTTTGCCCACTAACCTGAAGATTGGTGGTTGGTGGCTAAGCAGGGCTGGGCCTGGTTAGTACTTGGATGGGAGACCACTGGGAATTCCAGGTGCCACAGTGGGGCGCCAGTGGCAAAAACTGCCGTAGTGTCCTTAGGCAAGGCACATCACCCACATTGCCTAGTATGAAAGTGGTGTGTGCGTGAATGGTGGTGGTGGTCGGAGGGGCCGATGGCGCAGATTGGCAGCCTCACTTACGTCAGTCTGCCCCAGGGCAGCTGTGGCTACAATAGTAGTTTACCACCACCGGGTCTGGAGTGAATGAATAATGCTCTGTAAAGCGTCTTTGAGTGTCCTGAAAAGCGCTGTATAAAACTGATGCATTATTATTATTATTATTATTATTGAATCCCCTGCTAGATTTTCCTATTTTTGTGGTGTTAATGGTCAATCACTGCCTGAATATACAGTACATTATGTCTAATGCTGTATAAGACTAATGCAGGTGGTGTTGATGTTGATGTTATTTAAAAAAAAAAAAAAAAATTTAAAAAAGGAAAAAAAAAGAACAAAAGTGTAGTGTCAACATTTCAGCAAATTGAGATGTAATTTAGATGAACTTTAGTAGGGGAAAAAATGCAGTTTTCTGTCAAGTAAGGCACAAATATACAGTTTTGTAGCAGGGCTGTAGTTATATACAAGAAGTGGTGAGGTAAGGAGAATTAAGGATGATTATATAAGACATTTTTTTATGATGCAGTGAGGAGCAGCACCTCTCACAACGAGCAAAATTTAATACCTTCCTTAATAATTTCCTCAAACAATGATTGTCTGATGTCTTTCCAATAATAACATAGTTTTAGTTACACTTAAGTTAAACAGAAACCCTTAATGGAGCTCAAAAGTGATCGCCCACCTCCCTGTTCAGGTGCTAAATTTCATTTTTCTCATAAAAAAATTATAAGTTTGAAAGCTTGCTTGGGGATAATAAGCTGCATTGTGAAAAAAATAACTTCCTTTAACTTTTTCCAGCAATTTTCTATAAATAGACAAAAGTGTGATATGAAACAACATACTACAATTAACAAACCTGATGTGATGTGCAGTTTCATCAGTACGATACACACAGATTTTACATAGTTTTTAGGAAATATAACATTTGCGAAACAATAAAAGGTAATATGGTGATCTAAATATGTTTTGTGTTAAAAAAAAAGTTCAAATTAATTAGCTTGGGGCTAATCAGCGACGTGGTAATTAAAGACTTCAAGACCTATAACTTTATTTGAAAACTGTTACTGAAATTTTATAAACAACCACAGAATGTTGTTTTAAATCTGCTTTTTCGACTTATTATTATGGACATTCGTTAGCTGGTTAGCCTAAGCGATGCCTTTTGAGTTTTTAATGTTCTGAATCGAAAAGTCTATGGGAAAAATTAATGGAAAATGTACTTCTGGGTCCTCGGAGAGCAGTCGCTGTTGAGTCCCATTTGTCCCATCACGGCCTTTATTATTGTAAATGGTCGGATGAGGACCAGAAATACAGGCACTGATGGCACTTACAGCCCTGGGACAGTAGGTCATCGATCCACATCTGTTATCTGCTCTTTACTCTATTAGACCCAAGTGCACATACTTCGTCCCTGTCACACACGACAGGTTGAACGCGGGATAAAAAGTGAGTCACATCCGCCACTTCAGATGAAAAGAAAAACTGCTTCCTCTCACCGTCCAAACTGTGTGCAGGTGAATGTTAATTGTCCCTTTTGAGATTGTGACTGGGATTGAATGGTGCTCTGTCCGTCTAACAAAAAAAAAAAATCACACCGAACGCTTCTAGTCGGACGCCTTTGCATTTGAGGGCCAGATGCTTGAAACGCGTTGGTGAATTTGGAGAAAGTTAAACATTTTTGAACACTGGCGTCTGCAGTCTGTGGTACTTGAAATAGAAATAGAAAATGTTTACTGGCCTAGACGCACATCTCCCATAGACTTTGCATGTAAACGCAATACCCCTGATACTGCAGTCTGAGCGCAGCATAAGACAGTTTAAGGACATCCTGGCTATTCTGAAATAATGTAACCCCAATGCTATAGTTTCTGCAGTTCTGTTCCACAGCTTCCTCTTAACTGGAAAGGAGCCAGTTCAATAAAAGACTGAGCAATTTTGCAAATCATACGTTTTGTCCTTGTATTGATTGATCACAATCAAAATGTAAACAGAAAACAAATTCGTATGGCTTTAACTGTGGTAAAAAAGGGTCAATTTTCCTTACCTGCTACCCTGTATTTTGATTGATTTTCTCTCAAATCAAATCAAAATAGCTTTCAACCTTATTTTCTAAAACAAACTCCAAAACGGCATGTAATAGCAGCTATTTAACAGAGACAATACCCAAGCAGCTATTAGAAAAGACTAAATCGTAATCTTGATTAAAATGCAGTGTATTACTCAATCCCACCTGTCACTTATTTTCATTCTGTCCAGTTTAAAGTGCTTTGAATAATAATTGTACATTGTTCTCAAAGTCACATACAAACTACATGTTCCTACAACGACTTATCGCGCGCTGTTTTCTAAGCATTTGAGTGGACGCTTTATGGCATTTTAAACCATTGCTTTCATGGAGTTTCTCCTGCTCTGTGATTGCAGCCTTTTTCTCCCTGTTTCGAATGTCACAGCTGAAACAGGGGACCGGAGAAAGCCCCTTTTCATGTCTGCTGGAGGATCGTGACTTGTTCTCACGCGGCTGTCAATCAAAAAAGTGCACTGCATAACGTAAAAGTGGCAAGTGGCAAGAGCAGCCATTATATGAAGCTCAAATGATCGACTTCTTTCTTTAGCTTTCTGCCGTGATATAATGTTTCTTCATCAAAAACATGCCCGCAGAGGTTTTAGATGTGATCCATGCATGTTTGAGCATTCTCTCCTGAGCCCCATTCGAACCCTAACTCTTTATGCTTAGCGCTATGATCCTGTCCAATCCTTCACCTACATCCCCCACGCTCCTGCACAGCAATGTTAAATATTACAATAAATATGCAAAAGTGTTGTACAAAACCATGCACTGCTATTCACAAACCTGACGTGCAATCATTTCATTAGCGGGATGCATGCTGATTGTGTTGTGATAGTGCTCTGACGGGGGAGTGAGCAAAGGGAGGGGAGACTCAGAGAAGCGTATTGCATGGTTTTCAGCAAATATAACAGTTTCAAGACTATAAACGGTAACATGGGGATCTAAATATGTTGTGTTCAATCAATACCCCATAGTAAAATACCCCCTCTTTAATGTCACTGGTATATTTATGTGTTTTTTTTTGTTGTTTTTAGTATCTGGGTATTTTTTAACAGCCCTTTTTTCTATATCAGCAGCCTGTACCATAGGGGAGAGACACTCAACAAACTGATTTCATGTCGCGCCCTGAATTGAATCTGTGTGTGGGGGTTA
Organism: Odontamblyopus lacepedii; assembly: GCA_034769755.1. Taxonomy (NCBI): domain Eukaryota; kingdom Metazoa; phylum Chordata; class Actinopteri; order Gobiiformes; family Gobiidae; genus Odontamblyopus; species Odontamblyopus lacepedii. The sequence goes on along the minus strand of CM068351.1, from coordinate 35,267,746 downwards.
ATAAAATAAACATACCCTGTTAGCAGCAGATGGGATGCTTTTTACTGTCCTACTAAAGCTATTTTGCAGCCCCATGTGATGACTCAAGCACTACTGGCACATTACTAATGCCCCAGTTGTTTGATGAAGCCCCTTTTTGTTCAAAAGCCAGTTTATTTTAGTCAAATTGTGATTTAACATGATTGACTTAACAATAGCTTCATGACCATGTGTTATTCTCATAATGGGAAATCATGAGTGTTCACCTTTGTTTAATACGCAAAAGAAGCGTTAGCCCCACTTTGGAAAAAAGCAAAACAGAAAGATCATTTATAAACTTGACTATATGAGTCCATTCACTGAGAACATGAAGAAAAACAGCTATTGTCAACATGCACCAAGTTATAGTCTCTCTTTGTTTTAAAATGTTATTTCAAAATGACAATATTTTGAATAAAAGTGAAGTAATAAATATCACAATATTCATCTAAAACGACTTAATAAAAGAAACAAATACATTGATTTTTACGTGTGAAAACTGCAGTGCCCAATGGGAGCTGTAAAGTCATCACCACAAACATCTCAGAGGGAGAAGCCGCAGATTACGCTAAAAAGAAAACTATACAAAGCCAAATCCTACCCTTGTCACCCATTAAGAAAATAAAATTTGAGAATGAACCACAGAGTTAAAAACTGTTCAAACATACACGAATGCAACTTTGGGTGAGTCAGTGCTGAGCGGAAGCAACTATAACATGGTTAAAAGTCTGATTTTGCATCATAGTGTTGCTTTAACCATATGGCCAGAGGATACGATTGAATAAATATGAGGCTGGGCCCCTGGTCACTTTGGGCAGAACAAAATCACGCCCCCTGATATAGAACATACAACATTAAATATCCAATATCAATTTCTTTAGAGTAGTTTTAGTATAATGAAATATCTTGGTACTTTTTTTTTTTTTTAAATCTGTCTAAAGTTCATGTTTGCAGCCGACCATCTTCTACATCCTTTTTACTCCGCATGGTTTGCCTGCTTCGTGTAACGGTCTCTCGAAAAATGTTGCTGCCAATGTGCATCTCGTTCCTGTGAGGATTGCTCCCCTACTTCAATATTGAACTGTGTGTATTTATAGACATCCAACCTTCTGTTCAGATTACAGGGATTAACTCCTAATAAAAGGTAGACCTGCTGCACATGTGGGGAAGCGAAAAACAGGAATTACACGTCCATTTGTGTCTAGTTTTGTTTATTTATATTTAACCTTTAAAGATCAGCCGATAATTCAAAAAGTCCTGTGTTGTTAGTGAATTGAAAGGAAAATGGGAAACATCAGAAACAACAAACAAAAAAAAAACATTACGCTCATCAAAAACGTCGAATTGCGTTTTGCTTCATTCACACACGTTTAACACACAAATCCTACATATTTAGGCAAAGTTATTCATGTCACGTGGTAATACAGGAAGTGCTCCACTGTGTTTTTAAACTCCGTACACTTTCACTAGAATCATTAGGATAATTTTAGACACAGAATTAGTAAGTAAAAGGTAGTTTTTTAACTTAAAAACGACTGCTTCGTGACATCACAAGGTGGAACGGAGCATTTTGAGCTTTGGAGCAATAGACAGACGAATAAACCAAGATGACTCGAACATGTGTGAATGAAACAAAACACAGTGGTATGTTTTTGAGGCTTAAAGCTCACAAGAGTCTGTTTTTTTTTTTTTTGTAATACAGGAGCTTTAAGTGCGTGAGTTGCTAGTTTCATTAAATGGTTTAACTTTGGTGCTTGGACCCAGCAGACCTCAGCAACTGCACTGAAGAGGGGCATAATAAATTCGATCTGCTTTTATTATTTTAGGTTGATGGAGGCAACTGAGTACATGTGGGGAGAGCCATTTGGTAAACAGCTGAAAGAACAGAGGATTGGAAGGAAGAGAAGGATCGTTTGTCTGAACTACCTGCGATGTGATTGGCTGAGAGGTAAACGTAGCTGTAATTGGCTGATTACAGGTGGATAAAGTGGGAAATACAGGAATTCACGCAACATAAAGCCTATGTACCTTTTTATACCATCACCCATACATATACTGGTAACACCTTTCAATATAATAACGACACTTTTGTAATTTGCCTTAATAAAACATGAGCAAATGCTTAATTCATAATGAACAAATACTTTAATAAGAATAATTTAGGCTTAGTAACTACTAATTAATACCCTAACGCCTAAGTCTAACCCCTTAATTAAGTAGTTACTAAGCCAGAATCATTCTTAAAGGTCCTATATTAGGCATTTACTGTTTTGTTTCATTTACACATGTTTGAGTGACTCTGCATTGTGTTTGTCTACGACTCTGAAGCTCAAAATGCTCTGTTCCACCTTGTGATGTCACGGAGCGGTCGTTTTCAAAGTAACAGCTGCTTTTTACCTTTTGTTCAGTACAGATTAGCATTGTAGTGAAGGTGTGCGGGCTTTAAAAACACAGTGGAGCACTTCCTGTCTTACCACATGACTTCACAAGGTTTTTTCTGTCTCCAGGTCTGTTTTTGATAAGGATACAGCATAAAAACATAACATAAATCAGAAAATAGCATAATATGGGCCCTTTAATAAACAATCTGTTCATTACAAATACTCATTAAGATGTAGTTATTATAAAGTACAATTGTATCACATAAAAATAAACATTAAAAAAATCAACATATATACTGAATAATAAAACATCACATTTGAAACTCAACAAGTACGAGAAAAACAAACGGTAAAGTATTGCGACTATCCAGACAGCAAAATCACTACCAGTCTTCACACAGGGATCAAACCGAGCCCTGGCAGATTTAATTCTGCCTTTAAATCATCGTCCATAAAACCCCCGTCTCATCTCAGACTCGGAGATGTCCCCCCAAAGGCTGCAGCGGCTCACACTATTTATCGCCTCATTTTCCCTAATACTTTAAAGAGCCTGTACACTGTGGAGTGGTCACTTATAGAGAAGAGCTTTAGAAAAAACACCTACTGTCTGTCTGGGTTAATTGCTATAGCAGCACTGTGCCTTTGCGGTCTGACAGATAGGTCCTTTGCAAAACAGCTTTATTAGTCCTTATGCAGCTTTCTGAAGGAATTTTGTTGTGATGGCAACATATTAGAAATTTAATAGACTTCATGTTGTGATAACATTGTTGACAGTGGACAGAAATTAGGTTTCTCCAAACACTGATTTATGAATAGATCCTTTTTTCTGGGCTCATCTCAAACATATTAACAAGAACTAGGTCCTGGGTCCTTATCAGGTCTTAATCAGAAATGAACCAATTTTAAAGGTACATTTGTTGCGTATTTTTAAAGCTGAGAAGAATAAAACTGGAGAGAAGTTGGCTTAAATCAAAGAGTCTGGATTTATGAAAGCAATTGTGCCACAATTACGGAGAAAATGAAAAGGAAACCTTCTGCCCCTCATGCAAAGCCCGTCTCTCCCTAATCTGATGCCTGGTAAAACAAAAACAGGCTCTTATACAGTCAACAAACATCATAACATCAACATGAGAACATACTACTTTATATTTAAACTACCTCCAAACAGAGACTAGACGGGTTCAGCTGAGGCATCGAGCAGATTTACCCCCAAGGATCTCACTGTTCTAAATGATGAGAATAAGCAAAGCAGCAGATTGTTGTTTTAAAAACAGTGGATAAAGACAGAGCAGAGCATCCTGTCCTGAGATACTCCAGGAACAGCAGATTACACCATCACATGTAGCAGGAACACAGAAACGCTTTAGCAGTTGTTAGTTTACAGTATCTAAACCCATAAAATACATTCTTTAGCTTAAATAGATCCCAACGGAAAACAAAGTAAAAGTTTTCCACCACACACTGTAACTTTTCTTTTGTCCGTCACCTTGACTCTAAGGAGGTGTCATTGCCATGCGTGGACTGTTCTCCAGACTTTGCATTATTCATTCAGTCTACACCTGTTGCGGGTAAACTATGTACTTCTGTTTACTAAAAGCAGACTTTTTAAACAAAACTGACTTTTAATGTGTTGACATTTATAGTTCTTTCCTTTTCTCATTTACTAACCCAAAGTTGTATTTGGAGTGATTTGTTTATGTTAAATCTTTCATCACTTTTCAAGGCACCATATCGCTGATCAAGACCTGTTTTCTTCATTCTCCTTTTTTATTAAAAAAAATCTGAGATACATGTAGAATTTGGCAGTGTCGTATAGTCATTTAGGTAACAGTTTAAAAGAAAGTGCAGGTATCCATGTCAGGTGCCGACAGGCGCATGGCTCTTTGTTGTAATGATGTTTTCTGTGACGTCGGCTTCCATTGGCCACCGCGGTTTTCTAACACAGAGGTCAGCAGTTTTGGTTCCTTTAGATTAGATCGTTTAGATTAATATTGCAAATAAAAATATGCAAGTTATAACAATGATTCACTGGTGTCACAGATTATAACTGTGTAGCAAGCACAACATGCCCTTAAATGATCGTTTTAAAGACATTGTACTTCTCTGAGTAGTTTTCAGGCACAGAAGTGCAGGTGACAAAAGCTTCACAGTCATAGTAAATGATAGTTGTCCTGCTTTGTTGTCTTTCCGCAGAAAATACATTATCTAGTGTTTGTCCTTCCCTTTACATTAACCTCAAATTACAAATCAGATGTTATATCCAGACAGCTGCTCCTATTAATACCCCTGTGATGTAACCTGTGTAATATTGTTCTACATGGATTTTTATATTGTTCTACATGGGCTTTGTGTCTGTGTTCTGTGTCCTGCCCCAATTACATATTTTATACCACTCGTAGAATAAAGCTCTTTGACTCCAGTGGCAAAAACATGAAGTCTGAGGATAAATAGAGAGTCAGACAGAAATAGCACACACCTTTTGCACTGGAGGAAGACTGTAATTATGTTAAGAGTCAGGGGGGATCATTATGTGGCTGATTATTCTAAAAGAGTCCCTCAAATTTAATGTATTCCCCACCTTCATAAATATGGCCCCACAGCTACCATCAGACAGCCCAGCTCACCTTCGTCTAGACTAATACAAAAAGCCATTCATTTGCTCATTATCGAACAAGATATGCAAGAAACAATGGGAGAAAGAGAGAGGTACTGCTAACTGTGGTTTAGTTTTACCACTACTGAAGGTGTGTTTGTCTTTCATTTTCAGGCATAAAAAAGTACCATGGGATGTTTGGTTTGGGGTTTGTTTGTTTTTTATTTCTCTTTGTTGATGCGATTGTTTTAAGAAAAATCTGCTTTTGTCTTTTCAGCGTAAATGTTTAAGGGCGCTTTCACACTTGCACACACACCAGATCAAAGCGGGGACTAAACCTGGGTCTAAACCAGGACTAGAGCAGGACCAAACCAAGTCTACATCAGGACTAAACTGGGATCAAACTAGGAACAAACCAGGCATTTTCTTACTTAGCTGTGATTTTCATGTATTTTGTATTTTGTTCTTTCTTGGAACCAATGTTTATTCTGGGGATTTCTTGTTGATGACGTTTTTGGCTGTCAAACTAAATCACATTTTGATGGCAGCCAAGATCATTTTTGGAGAAATATTTATTCAAATGTCATACCCTGTTTCTGAAAAGCCTCTGCTGAACCTGATAGAAAATGTTCGCAGTTTGCTACTGTTCACAGTTGGCAAATATCCTAATGTAGTTATGTTATTTTAAATGCTATACTATGGGACAATTCCAGGCAAAGTATCCTCCCCCATGAGTTACGCAGTGCACCCTTAGAGGTCCTATATTACGCCAAATCGACCCTTGTGAGCTTTAAATGATGTTATAATGATGTGACCTCATCAAAAACATACCAGGAGCTTTGTTTCATTCCAGGGCTGAAATTATCCAGTGATCCTAGTGAAGGTGTATGAGTGTTTTCCATTTGAGAGAAGAACTCAGCCTAAATATGTAGGTTTTGTGTGTTGAATGAAACAAATCACAACTCCTGTTAGTGATGAGGAGACAACATTATAACATCAGAAAATAGTGTGATATGGGCACTTTAACCACAGGCGATGATTTCCCTGTTTTCTTAGCTGTTTGCTTGTTATTAACATTATTAGTTAGTTTGATACTGATATAAGATGTCCTCCTTCAGGCCCTAATTTTACTGACCACATTACAGTGCATGTGTCCACACAATTTTAACTGTGGCTGTTTCCCAGGGCAACAGCATGACGACACTGCTGGACCTGAAGAGCAGTGTGCTGCGGCAGGTGCAGAGGAGCCAGTCCCTGAGGAGCCGACGGGACCCGCCCCCTCCCGCCCCCAGCAGCCCCCTCACGCACTACCCTGAGCCCCTGTCACGCAGGTAAGCCCCGCCTCCTTTCACCAGACAGGTAGACACCCACAGAGGCAGAAATGAAGAAGTTATTACATCTGGTTTTCATCACGCTCGCAGTAATCCTTTATAACTGTGGTCCTTTATAACACAAAATGGATTCTTGTGAGCTTTAAGCTTTTTTTCTTTTTTGGCATAGACAGTTATAGGCGTCAGAGAGTGTGCAAGGTCCTTTGGCACCTGAGGCAGAAAGGCCCCAGGGAATGTGCAATACTCACCTTTACACTTTTAGGCCCCAGGGAATGTGCAATACTCACCTTTACACTTTTAGGCCCCAGGGAATGTGCAATACTCACCTTTACACTTTTAGGCCCCAGGGAATGTGCAATACTCACCTTTACACTTTTAGGCCCCAGGGAATGTGCAATACTCACCTTTACACTTTTAGGCCCCAGGGAATGTGCAATACTCACCTTTACACTTTTAGGCCCCAGGGAATGTGCAAAATATGCTAATTATGGGAATGGTGCAATATTATCAAATGTTGAATGGTTGTTTTTCTCATGAACTGCATTAATTGATGTGTCCACTGTGTGTGTGCTGTATGTTATATGTCTCTATATGTGGCATGAGAGACAATAAAGGCTAATCTAATCTAATCTAAGACGTGTTATAATTCTGTAACCTCATTAAAAACATACCTGGAGTTGTTTGAGTAACCTTTTATTATTAATCTGTCTATATCTCCAAAGCTCAAAATGCTCTGTGCCAACTGTAACAGCTACTTTTTGTTCAGGAGAGATTGGCAATTCTGGGGCGGTATATGGAGTTGAAAAACACGGTGGAGCACTTCCTGTATTACCATAAGGCAGAACAAAGAGTTTTCTTCATGTGCAAATGAAACAAACCACAGCTCCAGATATGTTATTAATGAAGAACATTATAACATAGATCAGAAAATAATGCAACATGGGCCCTTTAAATGTATTTCCATTGAAAGTATTTTGATGTTCAGCTTATAGGTTATAATTCATTGCTGTCCACTATATATTGCATGTATTGTGTGGTAGTAGAAGTGCTCTATATGTATATACATTCAGATATCAGGAGGAAACTGAATAATTAGTACACAGCGCTCTCGTGCAGTCTGCAAAGAGATAGTAAGTGCCTTAATGAAGTCTCTATAGAAGTGCCATCACTCACTGGACTGAGTTAAAAGATGATGACTGCAGAGAAGAGCCTGAGCAAAGTGCAGTGTGCCTGAAAACACTTCTTAAGTCGAATATACTCGATTTGTTGTGTTCGGCGAGGTCACTCCAACCACACTGCTGCAAACTCTGACTCAGTCGAACGCTACTTTTAAATGCTACGTTCTTGTAGTAATAGTGTCAAAAAAGCAAAGAGCGCTCTGTCAAAAATGACCTAAAATCCTGACAGTGTTACAGGACCATAGAAAGTATATATAAATGTAAATGACATAGCTACCCCCATGGCCACGGTTTTCCAAATAGGCTCAATTAACTCCAACTGACTTTACATTGAAACCCCTCTCTGTAACTGCTGCTGTGAGCCTTAAATAGTTTGCATTAAACTGCTCTGCATGATCCTGTTTTTTTTATTTTTTTTATTATTATACTCTTATACTCTTTTTTTTTTTTAAATTATACTCTTTTGTACGTTCCTGTTCCAGATGTGGAACTCGGCTGGAGTCAACGCTGTGGGTGCATTAAATAATAATTCTTATCCATCATCACTGGGGTCACTTTTGGCTGAACTGCTGTATATCTATCAGAGCACAACGCACAGCCAAACGCAAAGTTTACACAGCAGCACAATCTGAGCACCAACAACACAACGTAACACACCGCTCACAACTGCCCAACAACGTCAGCAAAACTACAATAAGAGGCTGTGGTCCAAACATGAACACATCAGCGGCGCTCCTACAGCACACGGCAGAACAGCGGAGCGGCCCCGTCACACCCACCAGCTCATTTACGCACTATTTAACTATTAATACTATAATAATAATAATAATATTGATAATAATAATAATAATACTGTAACACTATTTACCTGTGAGGCTCTGTCCTCAGATTTGCCCAAAACAAAAACAGGCATCTTACCGTCTCCAGAGGACTGAAGCGGAGTGCATCCTCTATCTGCTGTCCTGTTGGGTCTGCATTATTGTCCAATATGACGAGATGAAATTGGTCCAAGTCCTGGTCCAGTCAGGTCCACAAGGTGCTGGAGCCGAGTGCATGAGCAGGTTGTAAAACTAGTCTTATCCCACTTCCCACTTAAATCTGAAAGTTATATCAGTCTATATTAGCACTGGGGCACCAGGCAGACTTAAGCCCTCTGCACGCTACACCCAGTGGGGGCCACGGGTCCAGGCGGTGGGTCTGTCCGCTGCTTTCAGTTTCTCCTCCACCTACTCCCATTTGTGCCTTCGGTTCAAACAATCATTTCTGACTCTTTCAAGGTGTAATATCACCTTCATTCATGATTAAGTCACTTTGACACATAATTGTCTGTATTTGAACATTTTTAGTACATACAAAAATAAATACATCATTTGTTAAAGTAAAATCTGATGCTTTTTGTGAGCCTACATTGTATCACATTTTGTGGCAATAGCCTATATACATGTGTAACCAATACACTGCATATTGAGACCTGGTAAATCAATAGAACTTAGACTATACACATGAAATGGCAGCTTCAGCCATTTGTAACCATGAACATTTTGGCGGCTGCAGCAGCCATTTAGGCTTTGGCTGAGCCGGCTAGCCAGCCAGTAAGTCCATCAACCAGCCATTATTCTCAAAACAAACGGCTTCGGGGTCTAGTGACGCCACACACCCTTTATCTGCTTCTTTATACAGTCCATGTACAGAACCAGAAGCAATTATTTATGTACTTTACCCTGTTCTGTTAAATTGCATTATATCGAAAATGTTCAAACCAAATCATTACCATGCTGCCAGAAGCACAGAGGAGTGCCTGTTGTAAGCTGCCTTGTTAGGTGAGTATTCAGATTAATTTGAGTTTCTTCTCGCCAAAGCCGTTCTCTGTTCTCTGCTCCTGTGAGGTAGCAACAAATGAGGTAGTGTAGGTTAAATCAGCCCTTGACTTTTTTCTATCTGTGTCTTGTTTTGAAGCCAAAAGTAATAGTATGAACCTGGGGGTTTCTATAGCAACCTAAACTCGGCTGCTGATGCAAACATATACTCGCAATGACGACGCCGGCTATTTTTAACATGCAGGATAACCTCAGATGGGATCAGTTACAGAGTTGAGATGATTGTGTTATGAGTCACCTCTTGACTCTACCTTCAGTTTGCTGTTTAGATAAGGGTATTGATCAGCTGTCTGTCCACATATGTGTACAGAACTGGCAGCTTCATCAATATGAGATTCAGTGGTTCATCTTTTACATATGACTTTTAATTAGGTCACAGTATTAAATTTGACTGTTACAGTTTTGAGAAGAAACATCAGGATTTTATGCTTTACATTCACATACCATGACAGCGTAGATGAAATATAGATGTATGAATAGTTAAACTCACTATAATTTCACCATATAGCTCACGTTTTTGATCACGTTTCCTCTGTGTGACGAGCTTGGTGAACGTTATTTTCTGAATAAAACATTAATGTAACATAAAGCCATTTCTAATCCCTACAGAACAAAACTTGAAAACTACCGCTCGATGACATCACAAGGTGGAACAGAGCATTTTGAAAATTGGGGATGTAAACAGCCTAAAAATAAAGGATTACAACCACATGCACACTACAAAAAAGGATTTTCTAGCATAGTTAAACTGACTTGAATTAAGCAGATTCATCTTAAAAGATCAATTTTAAGGTGTTTTTACTTAATAAGATGAGTTTTTTTTTATTTGTTTCATCTTGATTTATCTTATTTAGATATTACAACTTATTCTAAGCACTTTTTATATTAACTCAAGCCAGGTTAAGCCTCTTTAACTTCCTTCTCAAACCAATAAGGTGAAAAATCTTGCCATAAATACTTGAAACTAGTGTTTTCTGCTTAGAACAAGATTCGTATTTCATCTTGTTTTAAGAAAACTTGGTAAGTGAAAATTTCTTATTGCACTGGCAGAAAATTTCACTTAAAATACGGCATTTTTACCTCAAAATTGGTATTTTTTTCTTATTTTTGATAGGTCTTTTTTGCTGCGTATAAGCATGTTTATTGATGGATCTTGAACATTTTAATCACCACAAGGACCATTTACTTTCAGTTACCTGTATTTGGATGTTGTTGTTGTGCCCTTGGGCAAGACACATTGCCCACAGAGCTACAAGAAAATAATAAATAAAATAAATTGGTTATAATTTTAGCCTATCTCTGTTCATATTGTTATCAATGAGTTTAACACGGTGGAGCACTTCCTGTATTACCATAAGAGATCACATGGTAGAACAAAGAGTTTTCTTCATGTGCAAATGAAACAAACCACAGCTCCAGATATGTTTTTAATGAAGAACATTGTAACATAGATCAGAAAATAGTGCAACCTGGGCCCTTTAAATGTATTTCCATTGAAAGTATTTTGATGTTGAGCTTATATGTTATAATTCATTGCTGTCCACTATATATTGCATGTATTGTGTGGTAGTTGAAGTGCTCTATATGTATATACATTCAGATATCAGGAGGAAACTGAATAATTAGTACACAGCGCTCTAGTGCAGTCTCCAAAGAGATAGTAAGTGCCTTAATGAAGTCTCTATAGAAGTGCCATCACTCACTGGACTGAGTTAAAAGATGATGACTGCAGAGAAGAGCCTGAGCAAAGTGCAGTGTGCCTGAAAACACTTCTTAAGTCGAATATACTTGATTTGTTGTGTTCAGCGAGGTCACTCCAACCACACTGCTGCAAACTGTGACTCAGTCGAACGCTACTTTTAAATGCTACGTTCTTGTAGTAATAGTGTCAAAAAAGCAAAGAGCGCTCTGTCAAAAATGACCTAAAATCCCGACAGTGTTACAGAAGCATAGAAAGTGTGATTATAGCTTTAACCTATCTCCGTTGTTGTTATCTCTGAGTTTCTGACGTGTTTGATTATCACCACCTTCACACCGTTTCCACTTCCTGTACTCCCCGGTGCTTCCTGCTGGGCTGTAGCTGTGGTTGTGACACGCGCTGTGCCCTTACCATTATACGCTGCCGGCATCCCAGTCTTCAGCCATCACTGGGGAGGGACAGCAGGCAAACAAAGTATTTTTTTCACTCACACTTATTTGAGTGACCCTTTATTATTAGCCTGTCTACATCTCCAAAGCTCAGAATGCTCTGTTCCACGCTGCGAGTTCATAAATCAGTAGTTTTCAATTCCAGGTCCGAAATGATCCAAACGATTCCAGTGAAGGTTCATGGAGTGAAGCTCTTCTTGAATTACCACATCACGAGTTGGAACGGAGCGTTTTCAGTTTGATAAAAGAACTAAACAAGTGTGAATGAAACAAAAAACAAAACTCCAGGTATAGTTTTGATGAGAAAACAACAGATTTTTTTTAAAAAATAGCGTAAATGGGCCCTTTTAAATCCTGACTCTTCTCACAATAATCATAACACTAAAGTTTAATGAGCTTCTTACAGTCAAGACCACCCGCTAATTTGAATGATTTTAATAAAATGTGTGTAATATCTGAGTTGTCATCTCCAAGAGTAGGCAGTGTAGTCAAGTGTGCTTCGGTATTGCACTGGGACCCTCCTCAGTCTCATTAATGAACGGGACTCCTGTGTGTCGTTTATGTCATGGCTTTTAATTAAGAGCAAAATAACTCTCTCTCATTTGCATACAATGATTAGAAACACACTGCTGATGCAAATTCAAATGCGTTCTTTTGTGTTTTCACGTCAAATTTATGGAAATGAGCCCAGGCAAACTTTGCTATAAATAATCATCAGTGTCGTCTAGATACATTAAACTAGATAAATTAAAAGAACGGGGCTAAAAACATGAGATCTGATCATTACTGGGAATATTTTAAGGCATTAAAAGACTCTTGCTTCAGATACCCTATTGGACAATGTATTTTTATATATTTCCTTGGTAGATATAGTACTTGAAATGTCCTTAATGCCACTTTTGTTAACATTCCTTCATTTAATCCAGTGTTATCTGTCTGAGGGTGTATTAATCATCAACTTTAAATAAAACAAAATTATGACACTATTTTCTGATCTATGTTATAATATTGTTTCTTCATCCAAAACTTACCTGGAGTTGGGACATTATATTTTTATACTTTTCGAGCCTTTGTAGATATAGTGCTCGAAATGTCCTTAATATCACTTTTGTTAACAGAAAAAAACAGATTTTTAAAAAGATTTTTTCATTTAATCCAGCGTTTTCTATCTGGGTGTATTAATCAACATTAAATAAAAAATAATAATTACACTATTTCCTGATCTATATCGTTTCATCGTCAAAAACATGGCTGGAGTTTTGCTTCACTCACACATGTTTAACACACAAACTCATATTTAGGTTCTTCTCTCAAACAGAAAACACTCCTGTTCCACCTTGTGATGTCATATGGTAATACAGGAAGTGCTCCACTGTGTTTTTAACCCCCACACACCTTCAGTAGAATCATTTGGATCATTTCAGCCCTGGAATTGCTCATCTATACTGAACAAAAGGAAAAAGGAGCTGTTAATCTGAAAAGAGATTTAGAGCTATAGACAGGCTAATAATAAAGAGTTATTCAAACATGTGTGAATGAAAGAAAACACAACTATTAGTACGTTTTTGATGAGCTAACAACATTCAACAATATGACTTAAAGCTCAGAAGAGTTAATGTTGCGTAATATAGGATCTTTAAACATGACAGAAGGTATTAAGCACATATTTTCATAGTAGTTTTAGTGTACATTTTAATATATTCTGAATTACAGGATGAAAGACTCACTCCTCTTCATTGCCACATGACATCCGTGAAATGCTGGCCCTTGACCTCACTAACATAAATGTCATTACTGTTCCCTGAGACCTCTGGGTTCTTATAATAATTACTGCCCAGAGACGATATAATGAGATCTGACCATTCCTCTTCTGCCGCTCACTGCACATCCTGGTTTAGGTGCAGTACTGCTCATTACCGAGCAACAAAAGTAGTTCTGTATGTCCTTATATCTCCATTTAAATGATATATCTCCAATTTGAGATATTGTATAGTGTAAAATTTGAATAATATTTAATTTAGGTAGGATTTTGTTTGAATTATAGTAGGCTATTCTTGCAAACTACATGAAAAAAAAAAAGATATAAACCTATAACAAGCTGAACATGTGCAACATTTATGCTAATTGCTGGTTACCTTTGATCACTGGACAAATATTTGCTATTACAAAATTAACCACAGTTGATCAATCTTTTATTAATGAGTTTTTAAATGATATAAATAAATGTATGAGCGAAGACATGGTTACTTAATCTTCCTAGCCATGTATTTAACACACAAAATGTCTGTTACCGCCAGACGTTTGGCTGTTAACTCTGTCAATTAAAAACAGTAAGTCAATAATTGTGGTCTGGAAATGATCAGATTTTGATTTAATTTAAATTTCTATTAATTACTGAGCTCTAACCTTGTAGTATGCAGTGTTTGTAATCGTTTTTGACGCGAGGCTTCCCCATCACCTCCACTCTCCATCAATTAGTTCTGTTTAAACACTTAGCAAATGAGTTCATGGCGTTTTGCGTGTATTTATTGTGCCGTACAAGGAAATGAAAATATAATTGCTGCATTTAAACGAATTTCAGCAAATAACTTTCAGGTAAAAAATAGACTTGTTTCCTAGCAACATCAAATCAGATTGTTATTACGACAACACGAGCGCGCTGAAAGCCGGAAAATACAAAGGTACAGACATAATCAGTTTGGAGATGCTGGATCATTGCGAGGTGGAGTCGTAATGGGTCGGACTTTATTTCTGCTCATGAACACACTGTTCCCCAAAGCCCCAAACAAAAGCAGCAGACTGTCTGTACAAATCCGCAAGCTGTTTGAGTGACACATCGTGAGAAAACACAAGATGAGTGGAAATGTGGCAGGAAGACATGGAGAGACGTGAAGTTTGTACAATCAAATGGGAGCTTAGTGGTCTAATTCGTACTCGTGACTCATGCATGGGAGACAAAAAGCCATCCAAGTTACGTCAGAGGAGCTGGCTGTTTCCACTAACTATGTCCACTGATTAAACGAGGGAACAACCGTTTAAACATGAATCCAGCTTTGCTCTTGGAAATATAATGAACCTTAGGGCTGCACAATATGTCAAAATTGAATCAAAAAATTCACAGAAATCACATAAGTTACAATATTTTTGGTTAGAATGACTTAATAAAGACCCTGAAGTTTACACCTTTAAAAACTGTTCTTGTATTAGTTTAGCATTTCAGATTTCAGTCTCCTCTCAGATATTAATGCTCATAGACTATGCGCAGTGAACTAATTCCTGATTATACATTATATTATGCATATCTAATTGCAATCACAAAATCCACCACAAGGTTCTGGAAGTAAATTTCACATCCATTTTGACCATAGATTTAATGTACTAAGTGGTAACTAATGACAAGACAAAACTTTTAATTGTATTTAAAATCTATTTCTGAAACTTTATAATAAACTGCTGTAAGATATCAAACATTTGCCAAAAGTTTAAAGTCTTTTTTCATCCGAGAACAGCTGGGTTACATTAGACTTTAGTTACCACATAACTGCCTTTGCCGTGTCCTTAAACTTTTTAAAAATTTTGAATTTTTGATGCAAATTTTGTAAGTAAGCCCAGTTGTTTATATTATTCGATTTTTTTTTTAAAGTATGTGTGAAAAATGAATGCAAAATGTACTTACTTACAATATCTCTGTGATTGTAGGTGATTTCTTCCCACTTAATGACCCTTCTAATGGACACGGATGGGCCAGAATCATCTCATATTTGCAGGAAATGTCAATAATCTGTGAAATATGGCAACACTGGACTGCTGAAAATCCTCTCCCCAGAAAACATTTAATTAAAATCTTTATGTTTCTGACTTGCTTCCAAATCCATTTCTGTTCAGCCCTAAATGCAACAGTTTAATTTAATGGTTTAATTCGCATCCACACAATACAAGTCTATTCTATGAGACACCCATGCCCTTCTAAAACAATTAACAATGAAACACCTGCTGTGCTACGTCAGTACCGTAATTTGTTTATACAGGAATGACATTTCAGTAGAGAAAGGAAATAAACACAAACAAACTTTAAAGGCCCCATATTACTTATTACTTATTATTTTCCTCATCGAAACATATCTGGAGTTGTGTTTTGTTTGACTGACGCATGTTTAACACACAAATCCTGCATATTTAGGCTGTTTCCACCTTGTGACGTAGGCAGGTGCTCCACTGTGTTTTTAAATTCCATGCACTTTCACTAGAATCAATCCATTTCTACTAAACTAAAGATAAAAGCTTGCTGTACACTTGAAAACTACCGCTTCATGGCATCTCGGGGTGGAACAGAGCATTTTGGGGTTTGGAAATGTAAATAGACTAATAATAAAGGGTTATTCAAACATGTGTGAGTGCAACAACAAACAAACTATGCAATGTTCACTGTAGAACTTAAAAAATGCCTGTGGAATAGTCAGACCTGCCAACACTGAACTATTTATGTCCAACACGGCACCTTCTTGTTTCTGCTTCTGTGTAATGTGTAAATGTAGATCGTAGGGATGCGCATTGCCATTAATCTGGCGATACGATACATATCACAATATCCCTGTTACGATTCAATATATCACCATAAATCCCAATACTAAAACACACAGGACGATATATTGGGATTTATTAATAATTACGTATAATATTATGGTTGAGGTCAACTTCATGAGTCCAAAATTGGATGAAATACATTTAGTTTCATTTTTAAATGATCAGAACAGTAAATGAAACTTATGATATTTTATGAAGAACATGACTTTAAAAAATCGATTTGTTTGCATTTTGAATCGATGCAAGACTCACGCAGTGAAGTATCGCGATATATCACTGAATCGATTTTTTTCTTACACCCCTAGTAGATCGTGAACTTTAACCAATGTAATTCCTTCTCCACAGGAAAACTTATTGTTGTTTGTAGTTGTTTAAATTGAGCCTTTTATGAGACAAATGTTCCTGTAAATAATGTTGACTGAGATGTGCTTCTGTGAGTTTTTGGGAGAGTGAGTCTATGAACTGCTGCTTTTACTAAAATTGTTTGAGTGTAATTGCATTGTATTTTATTCAAGTAAATCAGGGACTGCAGATGGAAACGAGCTATTTAGCTCTAATCTGGTGCGGAACATCTCTGTTTTTATGAGCTTAACGTCTCTGTACATTGTCTCTTCAAATAAAGGCTAAACTAAACTAACAAAACACAACTCCAGGTTTCTTTTTGAGGAGGCACACAGCAAAAAAGGCCTATCAAAAAGTGAGAAAAAATACCAAATTTGAGGTAAAAATGCCCTATTTTAAGTGAAATTCTCTGCCAGTTTTCTTAAAACAAGACAAAATACGAATCTTGTTCTAAGCAGAAAACACTAGTTTTGGTTTGGTTTGGTTTTGGTTTGGTCAAGTTTATTTCGAACATCAAAAATATATAAAAACATACATGTACGTGTACATGTGTACAATAGATATCAGAACAATTGTTCGAAAAGGAGTGGGTAGAAGTGCAACCTTATGTACACCCACCCCATTTCACTTTGCATAGTGTAAATATAACAATTTACAACGTGGTCATATCAGTCCTTCACAAATTTAAAGAAAATCAAAATCACAATTTAAGGAAAACACAACACTATTTCCAAAATGAAAGAAAACAAAAATCAAATCCCCTCCTCAGCCTTATACACTGTAAAAACAGTGTGCTTATAAGCCCTCCTGAATTGGTAAACTGTGGTATAGCTTTTAAGGTCATCTTTTAAATTATTCCATAGTTTTACTCCACAGATAGACAAACAAAAACTTCTCCTGGTGGTTCTTGCAACTTGGATTTTGAAATTCATTAGACCTCTTAATTTATAACCCTCCTCCTGCTGTTAGAAAAATCTTTGGACACAGGTGGGTAAAAGATTATTTTTAGCCTTGAACATCATTATTGCAGTATGATAATCTATTAGATCCTTTAATTTAAGTACACTGGATTTGATGAAGAGTGGGTTTGTATGATCTCTATACCTGGCATTATGGATTATTCGTATTGCTCGTTTTTGAAGAGTGACAAATGGATTTATTGCACTGCTGTAATTATTACCCCAGATCTCAATACCATAAAGTAAGTGCGGCTGCACTAGAGCACAATATAGAGTGTGAAGTGATTTGTTATCAAGGATATGTTTGACTTTATTTATTATTGAAATGCTCTTAGAAGTTTTTGATTGAGCAAGATTAATATGAGACTTCCAGTTCAGTTTATCATCTATTAATACCCCAAGAAACTTGATTTCATTCACTTTTTCTATTACAATGTTATTTATTATAACTTTAGGTTCTATGCTGGTTTTGTGGTTATGGAAGAGCATATATTTAGTTTTACTTAAGTTAAGAGATAATTTGTTATAATCAAACCATAGTTTTAAATTGTGCATTTCAGTTGTTATTGTGGCTTGTAATTTTTCTGCATTCGTTTCCGAATAGAAGATATTTGTATCGTCCGCAAACAGTACCAGTTTTAGTTTAGTTGATGCTTTGGGCAAATCGTTTATATACAAATTAAACAATTTTCAAGTATCAAGTATTTATGGCAAGATTTTTCACCTTATTGGTTTGAGAAGGAAGTTAAAGAGGCTTAACCTGGCTTGAGTTAATATAAAAAGTGCTTAGAATAAGTTGTAATATCTAGATAAGATTTAAGGTAAATCAGGATAGAATATCCTGAAACAAGTAAAAAAAATCTCATCTTATTAAGTAAAAAAATCTTAAAATTGATCTCTAAGATGAATCTGCTTAAGTCAAGTCAGTTTAACTATACTAGAAAATCATTTTTTGCAGTGCAACATTTTAACATGGCTAAAAGTCCATTTTGCCACTATCAGTCAATATAGGACCTTTAAAACTGGGTGTATCCAAGTCCAAAGACTGCAACAGCTGCTCTGTCTATTGACTTGATACATAAGTCTCATTGACCTATTGTGGGCAGTGCTAACAAGCATAGCAACCGTATCCGTGCAAGACACAGATCCGGCTTTCTTTTATTTGGCAAACCCTTTCTGATCAAAGTCAAAAAATAAAAAAAATAAAAAAAAATTGGCAAACACATTTCTGAAATAATATCTGAGAAACCAAACTGAATTTCTGAAATCATTTTGTTTGTGAGGAGATGTACGCTGTGGTGTATTAGCTTTACAATCCGTGGCCAGCATTAGTCCTGGTCTGTACCATAGGGGTCTACCTCCCACCCTCCTGCAGTGTCTAGAGTGCATATTATTGCTATACCTGTCCCACCACTGTATACCGTCGCTAATAAAGGGGGGGTCTCCGTGGACTCTGGCCCCTTTTGCATAATGTGATGGGAGCTATGGCGCATGCAGGGGGCCGGTGGAGGGAGGGAGGGAGACAGACAGCTCGGCAGACCCCCGAGGTTTAGCTATGGGCCTGACCGCTCATTTGCATACAGTCCGACAGAGATGCCCCACAGAGAGAGAAAGAGAGAGAGGTGGCGAAGGGGGCGTCTGTAAAAAAAACGAGGATCGGGGCTGTGTTACGTGATGATTCTATTTGAGCTTTTCATCTTGGTGCACTTAACTCAGTTGGAGCATGTGATTTGTATCTCAGAAGTTTTTCGTAAGATGTTATGGAAATGATGTAAGTTGTGACGCCAAAAATCAAAAACAACTGATGATACTGTTGCTGTTTACCGTCTGGGTGAGGCCAGTTTATTTTTTGTGGTTAGAGGCAAGAAACACTCAGAAAGAAAACACTTTTGAGCTCGGTCATAAGAATAAAAGATGGTTTTGTTGTTGCTTTCCACAAACTATGCACCATCTCTTGTAAAGGGTCCACAATCTGCTTGTCTCCATTATTATTATTTATTGCTTTGCCTGTTTGTTCCTCATTGTGGCATTAAATGTATCTATCCTAAGAAGGTCCAGGTTCGATCCCCGGGTCGCCTGGGCCTTTCTGTGTGGAGTTTGCATGTTCTCCCCGTGTCTGGATGAGTTTCCTCCAGGCTCCGGTTTCCCCCATCAACCCAAAACATGCGACATAAGTCTCCAGGGAGAATAGCTCATCACTAATTGTAAGTCAATTAATTCAAACACTGTCCAATACACTATTAAATACTAAATATTAATAAATTCCACAAACTAAAATCAATTAAATACTGTCCCACTTCAGCTGTAGGTTTTTAACTGTATGTTTTAAATTGCACTTAACTTGTTTATGTTGTTGTAAGGCGACCTTGGGCGTCCAGAAAGGCGCCTAATAAATAAAAATGTATTATTATTTATTATTATCTCGGATTTATTCATTTACAGGTGTTTATGTTGCCAAAAAATACCTTGAAAAACATGGTTTCTTACTGTGTATGACACTTTGACCAGGAATCATCTCATGTAAAGTAAAGTTTTTAAAGTGCTTCATAAATAAAGTCGGTATGGTACTGCAAGAGGGTCGACTCTCCACAGACATGACCTGTAACTTAGCTTGATGTTGGCACTGGCTTGTGTCGAATGGAGATAAATATGGAGTTAGGTTTAACCCCGTGCTGTGCCATCCGATACCAGATAAAGTAATAACAGAAGCAAAGAGATTTTCCAGCATAAAAGTCACATAGTGCGTAAAATCTTTTCAACTGTTTAAGACCTTTGTGATTGGAAGCTTAACATTTGACACTAACATACATTTCATATATTTGTACTGACAGGGAACACCTTAGGCACTCCTCTGAAATAGATGTATTTAATCAGCTGGTTAAAATCTTATTATTTTTTAAAGCTCTGTGTGGCCTGGCAAGGTTTTAAAAAGCAAATCGATCTCTTTTATCTTATTATCACGCACGTTAGCGTCGATAGAAAAGGGCATGTGGTGTATTTGATGGAGAGGGGTGAGGAGGGGGGGTTTCCCGAGGTATCCATCCAGTTAGTCCCTCTGCTGTCTCCATGACAACTGGAGTCAACGGGAGGCCGGGGATTCACGCACCTGAGACGAGAGAGAAAAGCCATCGCGCTGAATACACCTGCTAATCAGAACACCGCCATGCACAGTAAATTAGACCGTGTTTATGTTGCTAATAGAGAGTTGAGCCTGTCATCTTCACCGGCAGATGGTTCCCTGACACGTCTGCAAACATACAGTGTTGTCAGACCATCCTCATATAGTTCATATTTTCTCCGCGTGATACTTGCTTCTTTATGTGCTATTTCTGGACCTGTTTTATCTGCTTTGCTCTTCTTTTCTGGCAGGGTTTCAGAGGAGAGCGCTGAATTCTTTGAACACGTCAATGGCATCATGCAGAAACAGGAGAACATGCTGCGCTCTGCCCAGGCCGAGGTAACCCACCAGACCAAGTTCCACTCTCTGCCCGTCTGTTCCCCGCTCTCGCAGCTATGGCGAGGGTGAAGGCGGCCATGTTTGCCTGTGTGACGTGTTTTGACAGAAGGGTCAGGTTGCGCGGGTCGGGTTCTGCAGGCGGCGGGCTCAGCTGTGACAAGCTGCTGTCCGCGGTTAACTTGGGCTCTCCCTGCTGCCAGTGCTGTCTGCAGTGTACCAGACTGCAGAATCCATTTAGATCAGAGCTGATGGTGATGCAAATAACAAGTAATAACCATGAAGTCATTTTGTACTATGCGTTTACAGTGACATGTATGAGAGTCACTGCAAAAATGTATATTAAAAGTGCACAAAATATTACTTGACCTGACTACAGGACACAATGTTTATTTAAAGGTCTCTCTTGTGAGCTTTAAAACATGTTATAATGTTTCCTCATCAAAAACTTACCTGGAGTTGTGTTTTGTTTCATTCACACATGTTTTACTGACACTGAATGAAACAAAACACAACTCCAGGTATGTTTGTGATGAGGAAACATTATAATATAGATAATAATAATAATAAATATTAATAAGTAACCTTTAATATTTTTAACATTTACTTTTATTCATGATGACAGAGTAGAAAAGGTTTCAGAGATAGCAGAGGTAATCATCTGGACCCTGGTTTTGAAATCAAGATGTTTCAGAAACCATTTTCAGTTTGACGGTCCTGGTCTGAGACGCTGGCATTTTTACTGCACTGTGAGAAGTCCTGCCCCCGAAGGAGTTTTATATTAAAACAGTCCTGCATATTCTCATTATGGGTCATTTTGACTCTATTGTAATTTGGCTCACTCACCTTCACCGCTGATTAGCATTTGATTGGCATGATTTCGTCCGAGGCCGAGGGTATTTCTGCAGACAGCTGCCGAGATTTCAACAGTGTCCAGACAATTACCTCTTAAACCTTTTCTTGGACCACTCATGGACGAATGAGGGATTACCCCGGCTCATTAAATTACAGTCGAATTTTTGTCTTTATTTGAGTAAAATGTCATGTAGATTTAACTATGATTTAAGCGTGACATTCACATACAGTACACAAACACACAGTTAAATCTTCTTTTGTTAGAATATATTTCAGAATTCATACCTGAAGTCCTCATCTTTTTAGGTTAAAGTAATTAGGTCATAATTCTATTGTACTAACCCTCCAATTTAGTGATACAATTATCGTCAGTGACAGATATAAGACATTGCGGCCACAGCAACCTATTGATTCTTTGCAGTGGCATCATGCTGGGGGTGTTCTATACGTATCTCTATTGACAGAATGTTCAACAGTTACCATGGAGACACAATGCACACATTAGCAAACGGGTTTTAAAATGGTCTGAAAACCCAATAAAATTGCTAAATAGATTTAAATTGCACATTTTCAGGATCAATACAGGTGTTCGTGGTCCTGCTTAGGTGTTTGATTTTCAGCAAAAAGTTGAGAGAAACTGTCTGTAAAACTATTGGCAGCTTGTGTCTGTAATTTGCTGTGTGAGAGACTTTTTTAACAGGACAAATCAGCTCATCTGTTCTTGTTAGATTGTGTTAAAAGAAAGTCTAACGGGGCAGTGCTTCCAGTTAGCATCACACCCCCAGGGAATGTTGATGATATCAGCTGCAAAGTATCAGCAGCATTTCCTTTAGCGAGAATATTGTATCCTTCAGCCATCCCTCACCCACTGTCACCGCAGATGGCACCAGGCAGGGCATCTGGCCTAAAAACCTGGTCTGATTCTGAGCATAAAAGGAGAAGGTAATTTCCTGTGTGGTGTGAGCAGGACAATTATTCTGAACCCTTTTTGTGACTTGGAAGTGTTTCTGTGGTTTGAGTGCCACTCGTGCTAAATGCCACAGGATAAGTCTGGAGTAGTTTCTTTGTGCAGGTTTCACTTATTGATTGTCGCCTTCAATACATTGTGTAAGCCCAGTTTCTCACCTCGCCTGACCTTTACAGCTTAAGAGTAGGTGTTTTTTATTAATTTTGTTGTGATTTTTGTCCAGAGTCAGAGAGGTCCGTGCACAGTGCCTCCACCTCAGGAACAAGTGGATCAGGCCTTCATCCCCGAGCGCATCAGCCGAACAGAGGTGATTTTCTAACACTAGGGATGTGCATTCGATTCAATCTTCTTTCATTTTTCGATTAATCATTAACGTTTCATATAAAAATTATCATCACTAGTATCACTATTACTATTCTGCAGAAATAAACTCAACTTTACAACATATAAACCATCACCACTGTAGAGCCACGTCAGTGTGAGATCAGAATGTGTTTAATGCAGCTTTGGCACATTTGTTTACGTCTTACAGAAACGAAACTTAAAACCGCACGGCTCATTTGCGTAAGCGAAAAAAAAAAGCTCTTTCCTTGTGCTGATGTGGTTCAGCTTTGGTTGGACTAAAGAACACAACTCAGTGGAATATGAGTGTTCTCCCTGTGACAGAGTATGTGATGAGGCTGTGAGTCTGTTCTGTGCGTATGTCGCGTTGGAGATGCTGCGTAAACATGCGAAACCGGGAAACTCAAAAAACCCGATCATACCCGGGACACTGATGTGCAGGTAAACGCACTCTGGGGGATATAGTGATCTCCAAGGAGCCAGAGCCGAGACGTGGGACTGTGAGGCTCCAGAGTTTGTGCTCAGACGCAGCCTCGACTCCGCACAGACACCGACATTCGGTTTGTCGATTAAAATGAACGTGATCGACGAAATCCTTAACGATCAATTATCAATTAATCGACTAATCGTGCCCATCCCTACCTAACATAATTTATACAATAGACAAATTCCACTTAGACTTCACCTCATTTGTCTTTCATGTAAATTCATCTTACAATTTTCACATCGCTGTTGAGACTATCTGTGTCTGTCCAGTCGAAAGAGGGAAAAAATGGAGATGAAAAATAATTGTTCAAAGACATATTGGTTGGAGTCAGGCCCTTCACGATAAGTACTTTATTAATCAGTATATCAAAGCTGAAACTGTATATTTTGAGTCTCAATATTCATTCTGTGCACATTTTAATTTATTAGTGTTATTTTTGTTGTAATATGATCTGAAGATGAAGATCTGAGGGTTGAATAAGTAACTTCTACGGCTAATTACTGGCTAATTCTGCTGTTTTTTTGTTGCAGCTCAGACCTTTTAATGATACGGTCTATTTAAAAACTGTCCTTTATTGCAATATTTCTTTGAAGTAATATATCACACTTCGAAATTTGTTACCGTGACAGGCCAAGTTAGAGTAAAACCATTCATTAAGTTTAATGCGTAAAAAGCTGTTTCTTTAAATTATGTCATTAAAATCAAATTACCAGCTCAAATTATCAGCCGTTATCACAAAGTGTCATACAGTGACTCAAATGGCTCTTTATTTCAAGTTTGTAACAGCTCCTATGTTATTTAATGAGATGAAGAAGACCGTGTTTATTGGTTGGATTTTTGTCACAATGTTCTGTTTTTGTGATATATTTTCGGGGGGAAAAATATGTGATAAAAAAAAAAGCTTTAAACGTCGTATATTATGAAAGCGGACTCACTCTGATGAGCCTTTTGCTGTGTTATAATGTTGATACCTCTTCAAAAACATACCTGGATGCCGTTTTGTTTCATTCACACATGTTTGAGTAACCTTTTATTATTTGTCTGTCTACGCCTCCAAAGCTTAAAATGCCCTGTTCCACCTTGTGATGTCATGAAGTAGTAGTTTTCATGCCACTTTTTACTATTGTTCAGCAGAGATGGTCAATTCCGGGGGCAGAAATGATCTAGATGATTTTAGTGAAGGTGTATGAAGTTTAAAAACACAGTAGATCATTTCCTGCATTGCCACATGACATCAAAAGGTGGAACAGAGTATTTTCTGTTTGAGAAATATGCCAGAATATGCAAGGTTTGTATGTTAAACATGTTTGAATGAAAAAAAAAACACAACTCCAGGTATGTTTTGCTGAGGAAACAACGTTATAACAGCCCAGAAAATATGAGACAATATGAGTTCTTTACTGTCAACACTAATGCCCAGTGTTATTAATGTAAAGCAAGTCATTTTCTTCCCTCCATGTTTTAACGAAAGGCGTCTTGTTTCAGCTGGACCTACTTTACGAGGAGGCGGTGTACACAGTGGTGAACCGAGTGGGCGTGGCACCTCCTGAGCATATAAAAAGTGACGAGGAGCTGTTCGCGTATCTGCTGAAGGTACAGTCTGCTCCAGTGGCTCTGCTCACTGTGTGTTATTAGACTGTTGTGTGCTTTCCTGACACTGTGAGGATTAAACACTGGAGTCACACTTGCAGTATTAATATTAAGCTGCGTTACATCTGTTCACCGCAGCCTCCATCCGTTTGGAAACACCACGGAAACCTCCTGAGCCTATTTCTGCCCATACACATGTTTTGCACTGGGTTTGTACATTTACATGAACGTATAATTCTTACATTGGCTTTATTTTTAGGTGTTTGATATGGGTGAAGAAGAGCACGAAATCATTCTACAGAAAGTCCAAGAATCTAAGGTCAGATTCATAGTAAACTGCACTACACTCTAATCCATATCATTATCAGGGCTCTCCAAACTGTAGCTGGGATTTCTGGATTATACGTATTGTGCTGAATAACTCAAATCTGATTAATTACCATATGTAAATGTGCATTAATAAATGTATAATGGTTTATTTTTTATAACCGTACCCCATCTAACTCTTAACTATACTTAATTTCTTGCATCCGCTCTCTGGCATATTTATTTTGCAAAGGTTGCTCACCCGAGGAAAAAGGTTGCTGCTCTTTATGAAATAAAATGTGAACTCCTCAAACTGCATGGTTGAGAAACCTAAAAACCTAAGAAAAACCTAAGAAAAACCTAAGAAAAACCTAAGAAAAACCTCAGAAAAACCTCAGAAAAACCTAAGAGAGAACCGGAACTACATAGACGTGTGGTAACAATAATTCACTAATATTGGACACACTTAAAGTTCGTCAAAGCATTTTAATTAAAACAAAATGGGATTGTGGTTTTACAGTTATACAATTTGATAATGTCATAATCCCAGATGGGGGCAAGAATCAGTTTTATCTGTTGATAACATTTCACTTGCAAAATGTATTAATGTATGAACCTGTTCATTTATAATATAGAGTACTGTAAAGGGCCCATGTTACACTATTTTCTGACCTGTTCTATAATTATTATGTTATTTCCTCATCAAAAACATACCTGGAGTTGTGTTTTGTTTCATTCACACATGTTTAACACACAAATCCTGCATTTTTACTCCGAGTTCTTCTTTGTTCCATCTTGTGATGTCATGTGGTAATACCGAAAGTGCTCCATTGTTTTTTTAAACTCTGTGCACCTTTTACTATAATCATTTGGATGACGTCAGCTCTGGAGTTTCTAATCTTTACTGAACAAATTGTAAAAGGTAGCTGAAAACTACCACTATATGACATCACGAGGTTGAACGGAGCTTTGGAGATGTGGACAGACTCATAATAAAGGACGACTGAACATGTGTGAATGAAACAAAACATAACTGCAGGTATGTTTTTGACGAGGCAGCAACATTATTACACGTCTAAACGCTCACAAGAGTCAGTTTAGTGTAGTGTAGGACCTTCAAAACAATCCACATTTTTGCAGTCTGAATTCTAGCCCCTCATTTGTAAAGAAAATATATTAAATTATATCGCCCTATAGAATGTTGTGTGTCATTTGAAACCCAACAATTTTACACAGTGGTTATGTAATATGTTGTGCCATGGTATAATATAATTTGGCATAACAGTGAAAGATTTGCTGAAGACTGTCTGTCTGGTGGTATTTTACACCCAAATCTTCACAAAAAGCCACTTAAGGAGCACAGGTTTGGCAGGATAAACAAGTTTATTTTTGCTTTAGTTTCCCACTGTGTTATTAACTGTTGTTTTGAGATGTATTTTTGTATGGGGAGGTAAAAGGTTATTTTGCAGACTGGGCACATAGACGTATTGTGTATTAAATGTTCTTGTGAGGGGCTTGGCACAGCTGGGGTCTAAGTGCGGCTGTGTCAGTTTGTCCCGTGTCTGCTGCAGTAATAAAGTCAAAGAGAAACCTGCAGAGCTGCAATCGCCAAAATCATTTCTCCAAATTCTGACCTGCACACACACACACACACACACACTCAAGTCCAAAGCTGAACCAAAATGTTATTTATTACAGTCCCTGACAAAAGTCTTGTCGCTTATCCATTTGGTAGAAACAAAAGTTTATAACCTGACATTAAATGAATCGATTGGTTTTAGAAATGTCTCATATGAAAGCAAAAACCCTCCCAAATTATGCTCAATATACTAAAATAAATTTGCTTCACTGAAGAAAGATTGATCATTTAATGAACACAGAAAGGTCCGATTTTCACAAAAGTCTTGTCTCCTTGTCATATGATGCACCCAATCCTAGATTACAGCCTCACCTGTGATCAGTTACTGATCGATCAGTTAGTGGGTGTGTATAAAAAGAACCCCAGCACACCAGACCTTCACATCAACTGCAACTTGACCTCTGACAACATGCCTAAGATCCACCCTGAGACCAAAGCGTTAATTATCAAGAGGCTGAAGACCAGGTGGACAAAATGGATAAGCGACAAGACTTTTGTCAGGGACTGGACTTACAAGCCACATTTCTCTGCATGCTTTGTTTATTTATTGGAAGTAGGTAGATTCTTTTGTAGAAATTATACATAAATGGATATTATGTACTGCTTTAAATGTATGATTTAGCAGGAAGTACAACAGCAGTAAGTTAAACGGGAGAAAATATAGTAGCAGTTGTGAGTGGACACTACACTTTGTGGCTGTAGTAGCAGTAGTGGTAGTGGTAGTGGTAGTGGTAGTAGTAGTAGTGGTAAAAGCAGATGAAACAATATTTTTGTACCAGTTACTGTTAAACTGTCTTACCTACAGCTAAAATGAAATCCCAAGCCTCAGTCGTGTTTTGCCACCTCAAGTTAAATAAACCCATTAAACCTGTTTGCAATAATTCCTCAATCTCTATTCGCTAACAGATGTTATTTTTTTTCATATTATTACAGCGCGCCAGCTTTTCTTTGCGAGTATCCGTGCTGAAAGCAAAGAATCTCATGGCCAAGGACTCCAATGGTGAGGGTTTTAAAGTGCTCAATAAATCTATCCAATACGTAAAAGTAAAATGCTGCCACTTGAAAGAGAACAAATACAGCACTTATTACAAATCTTATTACAAATCTTTCAGTTGGTAAAAAAAAAAACCTTTCACATATTCAAATAACAGCCCGAGTGTGTTTTTCCAGGTTACAGTGACCCCTATTGCATGCTGGGAATTCTTGAGGGTCAAAGCCCACATGACACGGAGGAGAAGAAAGAGCGAAAGTTCAGCTTCAGAAAAAGGAAGGAGAAACTGGAGAAGCGTTTAAGCACAAAGGAGGCATTACCAGCACGGTGCATTCAAGTGACCGAAGTAAAACCGGAAACTCTCAACCCTGTGTGGGACGAGCACTTTGTTTTGTAAGTATAACTGAAAGTCTTAAATATTCATTGGTTTTAGCTTCCTGTTATAGGAGTCATTTTGAGTTTTAAATGCACCATACCTGATTTTTACTGAATAAAAAACAAAAAAAAATATGGTTTGCAGTGGTCCAGATTTTCCTCACTTGCCTTATGCCTTCAGATTATTATAATTATTCACCATGATGAGTTTATAAGCAACAACAATCAGCATGCTAACTATATATTTCCTGATTATCAGACAATAAAACACTAAATTAGATGCAGCCGGAACTTGTCTCAGTATAGATGCAGCCGGCACCTATACTGAGACAAGACGAATTGCTCAAATACATGAAAAATGTCAGGTACAGGCCCTTTAAATAGTATCTAATCATTCTGAAACCCATGGATAAATGTAAAATGTAATGGGAGCCTCCGTAAACAATTAATTTTCTGTTTCAAATTGTTAAATGGGCTTAAGTCTTTCTAAATAAACCTCAAAATAGTTCTGTTAACTTTGTCTCCGCCCCTGTCATTTCAAATAATGCAGCTGTCAGTGTGTTTTTAAATCGTAAGTGAAAATTATCTTATTTTTCTGTTTTTAGTGAAATTGATGACGTCCACAATGATCTCCTACATCTGGACATATGGTACGATGACTGTGCTAAACGCCAACCACCAAATGCCTTCAGTACCCGTTTAAAACATTCCTGTTTTTTGGCTTCATTATTGTTTGGATAATTATTTTTTAGAAACTAGGTTTGCTTCTCCACAAATGTGACTTCTAACTTGGCTTGGTGGTGCAATCTGCTTGTCATAAAACACTGTGGAACATGTTATACAAAGCAATAGCATCACTGTGAAGATAAGCAAATGGCAGGAGCTTTAAAGGTGCACTATGTAACTTTTGTGAAGGAGCAAAAGTTACATAGTGCACCTTTAAAGCTCCTATATTACACAGTATGGACTTTAGTGAGCTTTTAGCCATGCTAGAATGTTTTTACCTCATTAAAACATATCTGGAGTGTTTTGTGTCATTCAGACATGTTTGTGTTTCCTTTTATTATGAGTCTGTCTGCATCTCAAACGCTTGAAATCCTCAGTTTCACCTTGTGATGTCACAAAGGAGCAGTTTTCCAGTTAACGGTTACTTTTTACCTTTAGTTCATTGCAGGGCTGAAGTGATCCCAATGATATTAGTGAAGTTGTATGTTTAAAAACACAGTGGAGCACTTCCTGTATTACCACATGACATAGATTCAAATCCAAGATGTATTGTCATTGTCACGAGTAACAACGGAATTACATTTAGAGCGTTTACTCACATGAGAAGTGCAGGTATTAGTGCAATTTAAATAGTGCAAATGCTAGAATGTAAATCATCACCAGGTTTGAGAGGTTTGTTTGAGAGAAGAACTCGGCCTTAATATGCAGGATTTATGTGTGAAACAAAACAGAACTCCAGGTCTTTTTGTGATGAGGAACTATTGTAACCTCGATCAGAAAATAGCATAATATGGACTCTTTAAATTAATGTATTTTTAGTCCGATAAAACGTGTGATAGCAATATTGTGGGACCCATCTGATAGCAAAACTCTTTATTGGCTTTATTCTAATAGTCTTTTGTGTTCAGGGATCATGACGACGATGTGTCTGTAGCTGAAGCGTGTAAAAAGCTGAATGAAATCAGTGGTCTCCGGGGAATGGGCAGGTATGTATGTCTAATCAATTTTAATTACAATCCCGATAAAAATTTCATGAAATGTTCTTAAATGTCCAAAGAGTTTATTAAATTGACCTCTTGTCTTTCTTGGAGTTTCTCATTAGTGATTTATTGCCTTAGTCTGTCTGAGAGGGAGAGCGGAGTGACTCATGCGCCTGAAAATGAAGCCGAATAAAAAAACACTGTCCACTTGTTTGTGGAGTTCACCTGACTGAGAGACGGTCTTATAGGAGTCTATTAGCAATAAAGTCATGTACACACAGGACAGCAGCTGAGCCAGGGCAAAGGACGGTCACTGAAAACAAAGATGAACAACAATAGGAATGGGCCTTCAGTACTAGTGGTCAAAATAAGACCGATATTACTTAGAGAGGCATTAATATCGAGTGACCAGTTGTTCCTATTTCACCCACTTTTGAGCTTTGTGTCCCAGGAGATGTATCCAAAACTACTGACACTTTGCAGCTGATGTCGTCAACATTTTCTAGTTAGTATGAAGCTGACTGAAAGCACTACTCTCTCTGTTGGAAACCCTGTTACTCATGTTAGACATAATCTGAGATTTAATTTAAGACAATCTGGCCAGAAATGTCGCGTAAAACGTCTCTCACACGTAAAATCGTAAAATCACAAGCGAGTTGGCGTCACTCTCTCCTTTTTTTGTTGAAAATCAAACACCTACAGGACCATGAACACTCGTATTCATCACAAACTCCTGAGAATTAGTTGTGTAAATTCATCGTGTAGGCTGTTTTTCCTTGAGTTTTTAGACTTTCAACTTTTTTGCCTGTATTTGGCTAATGAGATTGTTTCACCATGGCAACTGCTGAACATTCCGCCATAGAGATGCATGTAGAACACTCCCAGCATGCTCTCGCTGAATGACCTGAATTGATCTGTCCCTATTTTATCCAACATATGTTTCAGTTATCCAGATTTAAGATCAATTTTATACCTGTCAACATTAAGGAGTTGAATATATTGTCATTTGTTTAGCTAAAATACAGAGAGATGTGAAACCAAGTGCATATCAATGTAGCATGCTAGCTAGCGCGCTGTCTCAAAGCTAATAGTCATTTGTATTAAAATCGGGGGGAAAAAATTAATTATTTGAACATGTAGAGTACTTCAGTTTGTGGCGTTGTTATAATATTTATTATGCCTCAAAATTAGCATTAGCATTAGCATTAGCATTGGGACAAAACAACCCGTAGCTCCCTGTTCACTGCCATATCTCTAAATATTATTACTGTTGTAGCATTAGTAGCTTTACACAATAATCACCATAATATTCATGAAATAGGCTATTCCAAGTAATTATTGTTATTTCTTATATTCACTAGCTAACTGATCATTATAATTTTATAGTATTATTGTTTTTGCAGTTAGAGCACTTGAGTTGCCTGCAGATTTTGAATAGCCTACTATTTACCACCTGTGGCTGTGACTAAGAGATGGAATATTGTCTAATTAAGCAAGTAATACGAAGGAAGATGCTACATATATCATTTGAGTTGCTTTTGTGACAGGTATTTTAAGCAGATAGCAAAATCAGTGCGCGCCAACGGCTCTGCTTCTTCAGGATCTGAGGAGAATGCAGATGACTTTCTCGGCTGCATCAACATCCCTTTGAATGTGAGTGAAAAATATATTCTGAGAAGTGCCAACTGCAATGGGGATTTGAAAACATGTCTGAATAAGCTGTCTGCACCAAATAAAATATTTTTTTTTTACATTTGCTATGTTGAGCAGGAGATGCCAGTGTCCGGATATGACACCTGGTTCAAACTGGAGCCGCGTTCGAGTGCGTCCAAAGTTCAGGGAGAGTGTCATCTGATCTTAAAGCTCTTCACCAGTCAGGTCAGAGCAACACCATTATTGTCACTGCATCTGTTTGCTTCACGGAATGTGACAAATATGATGGATCTTTCTTCTATAGAGAGACACCACTCTGTCCAAGAAGGACACCAATGTCTCCATTCACAGGAAGCTACTGAGTCAGATTGTGGAGTATGAACACGCTCACATCAAGGTCTGTTACTTCAGACTCTATTCAAACTTTTTTACAATATTATACCAAACCTTGGGTACCATGCAGCAATTAATTGTTTAAGTGATTAAAACAATCTTGTTTAGCGTGAACCATACAACTGGACCGGGCAGGTGAGTCCTCCAGCCTGGACAGTCCTGACTCACCACGCAGTGCAAACGGACCTGTCCCCGGTGCAACAGGCCATTATGTGAGTGCTGATCTCCACAGCATCGACCTGATAGTGTGGTTATGGTTTACGTGAAGCTGTGTGTGTGTGTGTGTGTGTCTATGTGTGAGCAGCCGCTGGCAGTGCTACAGTGCCCATCACCGCACTCAGAGGGTGTGCTACTCCCTGCTGCTGCGCCTCCTGAGGAGCATCGATGCAGAGTGGGACGCCCCCACTGTGCGCGGAGACCTGGTAGGTCCTACACATTTGGACATGCACTTTACCCCCATCATCAGGAAGCACCTGTCATTAGCCCTCCCTGACATTCATGATGGTTTTTGGTTTATCCAAAAATGTGCTGAGCCAGGTGCTCTCTGTCCAGGAGAGGCAGCTGTCAGACAGCTTCAGGCTGTACACTGAGCACTGTCTGTGTCTGATGAAGAACATGAGGCAGGTGTTCCCCTGCTCCAGTGTCGCCGCCATCACACGCTACGAGCTCATGCTCAGGTAAAGTCCTCATCTTCACTGCTTCAGCCTCACTGCTCCCACTGCTCACAGGGAAAAGACAGAGAACCCTCTCATCTCATCACCATGGCTCAGCGATTAAAGGCAAACTATGGAGCTTTTAATCAAAAGTCCAATTAATCCACTCTCCAAAGAAATGCATGAATCCACACATATGACTCAGTTAAATACCCTACTACACTTTTATTTGGAGCTCACACTTGGTGTTGTGGTTGTATACTGTTAGAATGAAGGTGTTATTTGTACATCTCAAGCTGAGTTTGAGAGTGGGCACACACGGACATGCACCTCTCACCTCCTACCACTTTAATATTTTCAACAGGTTATGTAAAGCCAGACATGAGGCTGCCTCAAAGTACTTTCACTGTATGGACATTTTGTAGGCCTGGCAAAGTATATGATACTTTCTATTCAGGCCAGCTGCAGTGACCCCTACACTTTTCACTGTCTCTAAACACTCTGAAACCAAGCACCATAAAACTCACATTACTCCTTCAACAATAATCTTCTAAACAGATCAGCCTGAACACCATGAGTTTCAATCGTGACTTTTCCAATATTAAAGAAATTGACTTTTGGAAATAGACCTAGTGTTGTTTTGTCACTGTAAAAGATGCCACATGTCTGCCAACGCACTCCAAAGATCATAAAAGATTTGTCACAGAAAATAAGATTACAAACTGGATATCATGAAGTGTGTGGGAAGCTGTGGAAGTTAAGTTAAGTAGCCTATTTCTAATAAATGTCACCAAGCAAAATGAGCTAATTATCAAAGTTCATGCGGTTCAGACTAATTTATATGATGGTGGTTTTTCTCCCTTGTGAGTCTACTTTGCTATTTCTCCTTTCACTCTGAAGAACGCCTATGTAATAATTAGTATAATGAAGGTACCTTCGTTTGTATATGCATGTTAATATTCCTTTTGTAATTGTGGATACCAGGGGGATTGGTTATATGCAGAACATGCGGGCCTTTAAGACTGTGTGCCCTCTTCGAAATGAGCTCCATCTGGACATCACTACAGCCATTAAGGTAACCTCAAGTTTGATACTCTAGCTTTTTATTATTCAATTCAAATATATTCAATATGCATAAGCAGAAGATGGATGGAAATTCAGTTCAATTCAAAAAAGTTTATTGTCAAATTTCCATATAAACATATGAAAAACTGTCATTATGTTCTCACTCTCAATTTTCTATATTAAATAATAATTTACAAAAAGGAAAAGTACAAAGCTTTTTCTTTAGGGAGAGCCTGGTGGTTATAGAGGGGAGAGAGTTCAGCCTCCTAACAGCCTGGTGGATGAAGCTGTTAGTGGTGCGGGAACGGAGGCTCCTGTATCTCCTCCCGATGGGCAGGAGGCTGAACAGATTGGGTGCGTGGTGACTTGCATCACTCACAATTGAGATCGCTTTGCGGGTGAGGCGTGTTGTGTATATGTCTTGCAGGGAGGGTTGCAGAGCTCATGGTCACTGAAGCTTCCGCCCCACAAAGATGCAGCTGAAAAGGATGCTTTGAATGGATCCTCTGTAGATTGTGGCCATGACGGCTGGTGAGGCACTTGCCTGCTTGAGTTTACACAGGAAGTAGAGGCGCTGCTGGGCTTTCTTTTTCTTTTTTTCTTTTTTATTATAAGAAAAAATGTACATTAATGGTGCTTTATGTAACTTTTCTGATGAGAGATCTGCCATCTTATTGTCTTCATGAAGATGTTATTGCTTAGTTTGTAAAGATTCACAGTATGTGATTTTTTTGTGTCGTATCGGCTCGGCACAGTTAGAATCACTCTGAAGTCGGTACAGAAAACCATAACGGCTCCCAGGTCCAACCCGCAGTCGAAAAGCAAACAAAGCGTGTGGTGCTGTGCTGGGCAGTGCTAAACAGTGGAAGACCTAATATTAACATAATCAGTCAGGCCCATAATGGGTGCTTTCACAGCTCTGGGCCTGACCTGGCTGTCCCTGTTGTTTTCTTTGTTTTGATTTAGTTCTGAGGATGAAGTTGTAGATGGGAGACAGATGAGGTCTGAGCCCTCCACTTCTGATCAAGGATGGATTGTTTTTCTTAATAATAGCCTCTTTAACTCCCCTCTCAAACCAATACTTTTTTCTGGCTAAGATCTGTACCTCATTATCCTCAAAGGAGTGGCCAGTGGCTTCTAGGTGGAGATGAACGGCAGACTGAGGTCCACTATTGCTCTCATCTGTGTCGGTATATCCTCTTGTGAAGTGCTTGTTTTGTTTCTCCATGTAGCGCTCACTGTAACCTTCACTGCACTGAATGGAATAGACCACATTGCTTAGTTTGTGGCTTGGTGTTTTGTCCTTTGGGTGGACACGTTTCTCTCTTAAAGTGTTTGTAGGTTTGAAATAGAGTGGGATTTCGAAATACTTCACAGTCCTTGGTTGTGATAAGTAGCAACAGTAAACCATGATAGAAGTCAGTAAAAATGAAAGAAATAGCAGGGCCCAGAAGTTGTGGTGGAGATTGTATTGCTGCAGTAGTGTTTGTCCACTGATCCTGAGGCCGGCGGTGCAATTCCAGCTCCCACCGATGAATGCCGTTAATTTGTTCTTGGGCAAGACACAACTCACCTCGCCCCAGTGTCTACATTCACTGGTGTATGAGTATGTGGGTAAATGGGAGAGTGTTTCCCTGATGTTAAGCCTTGAAGATGGAAAAGCGCTATATAAAATGTCTATTACTATGAAGATTTATCTATTTTACAACCATAAATGCGTAACCTTAATAATGTCAGTGTCAGTTGATTTGGGCATGAATAACAGGGATAGTGTATATAGACTAGACTGGACCTTAGAAGGATACAAGATATAATAATAATAATATCTAAACTGACACACATTTTAAAAACCCTTGGGTGATGTAAACAAACAGTATTTCCCAACATTTTAATTCTTCTTTAGTTCATTAAAGAGCCATTAGATAGTCCTCACAGCACTATAATTACAATTTAATACACCCACTATGTTTCTTTAGTGCTCTTAAGTGCCTGTACTCCTCTGCCTACTTACCTGGCACGACTGGAGTTAAGATCAACAGGAAAAGAGCAAAAACTGGACTAGTCTGAGCATGGACCTCTTCTAATCTATGTCATTATTCTATCTGCAGAAAGGAACAGCTGAATGGTACGAGAGCCTAATCATGAAATGCAAACCAGAGGATGGGGTGAGTATATTCAAATATATCACCTTACACAGCTCGCCATTTTAAAGTATATTTTACACTGCCAATGTTTGCATGCACACTGTAGACTGTATAAAAAGATGGACTAAGGGAGTGTCACCCGTAGCATTCGGCTCCATTCAAATGAAACTCACGATGCTAATGGTTACAGGAGCGAGTTTTCATTGATTTTCCACAATAAGCCAAACATGTTCAAGCATTGCACCATTATGAAAAACTAAATGAGTGCACTGATGGGTCAAGAGGGTGATCCATTGCTCCATTATAATGCTCCTCTTGTTGCTTTTGTAGCTAAATGAAAACACCAGGATCGTGTAGAGCGGGTTAATACGAACATTTTAAGACCAAAATGACAAGTCTCACAGCAGTTACAGAGAGAGGAGTGACAATTTTGAATAGAAAGTCAATTGGAAACGGAGTCGACGGAAACACAAAATATTATCATTATCATTATCTGACTTGTAAAAACAGAACAGAAATGAAGTCACTTTAAAACTCATTGTAGTTGAATTAAAATCTACTAATTAGCTGACATAATTATCTAGTGTTTTTGCTAATTAGATTTTCATGGACATGTAAAAACAACAATTATCAGTTATAATTCTATTTTTTTATATAATTCTGATAATAAAAATGTACAAACTGTATTTGGACAGACACTGGAGGAGCAGTTGAAGAAGCTGATCCAAGTTGTAGATGCAGTTTGTGTAGATGTACAAAGAGCACAGAATATCTACAACAAACTTTTTTACAGGTAAAAAGTAACAGCAATAAAACG
Organism: Odontamblyopus lacepedii; assembly: GCA_034769755.1. NCBI lineage: Eukaryota > Metazoa > Chordata > Actinopteri > Gobiiformes > Gobiidae > Odontamblyopus > Odontamblyopus lacepedii. The sequence goes on along the minus strand of CM068351.1, from coordinate 35,230,898 downwards.
TTTCTAAGAAAATTATTCTTTTTCTAATCCTCTAATGTTTTTATTGTGTCCCTTCAGCGCGGTCAGAGTGGATTTCTTCAGCATTACATACAGGCATCTGGAGAAACTTGTAAGTTTTTATTATTTTACTCCTTCAAAAGTCTGATAAAAACTGTGAAAAACTATTGCTAACAAAAAATATATATCAGGATAAATGGTCTGTGAAGTTTTATGAAATATTAATTATTTGTTTCTAGTTTTTAATTGGATAGATTATTATTTTTATATATGTTATAATGTTCCAGAATCCTCTAAAATATTTTTACTTGTCATTTTTCAGTGTTTGTAAAGAAATCTTGGTAGTACTTTTCTAGCACAGCATCATAACTGGGATAGCAAGGGATTTATTGCTTAAATTATTCATCATAAAATCATAAAATACTAAACATTGACACTTTAAGTCATGTTATAATATTTTTACGTCCTCAAAAACATACCTGCAGTTGTGTTTTGGTTCATTCACACATGTTTGAGTCATCCTTTATTTATTTATTTATTTATTTATTTGTTTGTTTGTTTATTTGTTTGTTTGATAGGGACAATGCACATTAATGAACATCAGTATAGAACAGATGTAAATATGCCGAATTTTATCCGTAGTCCCTAGGCAGGCAAATACATAAAAAATACAACATGCAAAACAAGCAGCACGAACAAAAGTCTATCAGCTGATCAGTGTAGGGCTCCTTTATGTGCAAAGGAAGACTGTTCCAGATGTTAGTGGCCCTCACAGAGAGAGTCTTCTGTGGAGGACCTCACAGTCTCCTCTGGATGAGGCCCTGGTTTTCGGACCACTTGGTATTATTGTTATTACTCTGTTTATATCTCGAAAGGTCAAAATGCTCTGTTCCACCTTGAGATTTCATGAAGCGATAGTTTTCAAGTTAGCAGCTACCTTTTTCTTGTAGTTCAGTAGAGATGGGCAATTCCAAGGCTGAAACGGATGTATGGATTTTAAAAACACAGTGGAGCACTTCCTGTTTTTTTCGGGTTGAGAGCCTAGAATATCTCAGCCTAAATATGCAGGGTTTGTATGTTAAACATGTGTGAAAGGAACAAAACACAACACCAGGGATGTTTCTGATGTGGAAACATTATAATATGAATCAGAAAATAGCGTAAAATAGGCTGTTTAAGTAGAATATTACATGCGGCTTGTTTCCATGAGTAATCACCATGTAATTACCTCAATAACACGACAGTTACCATAACATTTCCATCCCACAGTGATGTTGTCTTTTGCAGGTAGCGGATGATGTGAATGTGGCCATGGAGCGTGTGTGTGGGACTCTGGAGCAGGAGACCTCCAGACTTACCCAGACCATGGGAGAGACCATATTTGAACTCTTCACGTCCTTAAAGATCCTCAAAGGCTTTCGCGAGTTCTTGCCTCTCAAGTGGGTCCCTCTGTCTGCACCTTTAATCAGTGCAGTTTCAAAAGTCATCTGCAGTCGCTGTTATTTGTGCGAAATGTCAGACAGGATATGAGGATATTGAAGATAAAGTTTGGAGTTTGATTGAAAAAAAGTCTTGTGCTCTTCTTCAACAGGGACGCAAAGATGTTGGCCCTGACTGGATTTCACAACTGGTTTAAATCGTCCATTCACAAGTGGCTGCAGATAGTTCACGACAGGTCATGTGACAGGATCTGCAAGGCTGTGGACATAGACAAGGTGAGACACAATTATATACAGTACACTAATGCACCCATGTATTATTATGTTTTAGGACTGCTTTTCAGTAACATCAAAGCTTTACGTGCGCTGATGGAAATGATAATCCATAATGTATGACTGAGAAATATGCATACACAATAACTATTATCCATGAGTATGATGAAAAATGAGGAGCTTTGTCGTAGTGATTTGCTATTTTAAACCAAATATTATAACTTTTGAATGACGCAAAAGTCTTCAATCCATCATCCATCCATTTTCTTCCACTTATCCGGGGCCAGGCAGCAGGGGGGGGGCGCAGTCTAAGCAGGGACTCCCAGACTTCCCTCACCCCAAACACTTCTTCCAGCTCCTCCCACGGGACCCCAAGTCTAGAGACGTAGTCCCTCCAGCATGTCCTGGGTCTTTCCTGGGGCCTCCTCCCCGTCCTCAGATGGCTGCAAATTATAGGAAGTTAGTTGAAACTTATAAAAAAAAAACACACAACTGTGACAGAATTTTGGGGCACTTATTTACTTCTAGAGCTAATGTGAGTATTGCATATGCTTCCATCATAATTACCATATAGTATTGCACATTGAATTTGTTAGAGAAATTCCATTATGGTGCTGTGTTTAGGGCACTTACTACCACCTTGGTCCACGTTGTCTTGGCCATCAGAGGTATAATACTCCCTACAATGGAAGCATAGCCAGACTAGACTGCACTAGACTAGACTGAACTACGCTATCACAGTGTCTTGAGGGTTTATGCTTCTGGGTGTTGGGTCTGACCAGATAAAGATATGTAGACTCCTGAGTACTATTTAGATTGACCTTGACTAATTCAGCTTCGCGTTTGCAGAGGGTAGAAGACCTAGACTTGGACTTAAACAAACTTTATTGATCCACAATCTGTCCATTTGGACAGAGTAGTAGTTCACACATCACAATATAATATAATAACAAATAGAAAAAAGGGAGAGAAAGAAAGGAGTTTCTATTGATTTCCCTTAATAAAACTACAAAAAAGTTTAAGTCAAACAGGTCCCAGTGTCATTATGAAAAAAGCAGAATGAGTGCATCAGTGGGTCAAGAGGGTGATTCATTATTCCATTATATTCCTCCTCTTGTTGCAGCTGGAGCCCATGGGACAGGCTAAGCACAGCTCGTCGGCTGTGGAGGTGTCTCTCTGCTTCTCTCAGGTCAGAGAGATGTGGCAGCAGCTGTCCTGGCCTGACTCCGCCGGGGCCTTCATCTTCATCACCAGACTGACGGACGTGAGTAACCTCCTCACATCATCATCGCTGCACCACAGATTAAGTATCCTCACCTCTGGGACTGACCAAACGCCCTGTGATTCCTGCTTTTATCCAGCTATGAGATAATATGTCAATACAATACTAGCAACTGGGAGCTAAAGGGGTCCTTAGGGGCTCAAGCAAAGGCTACGGTAAAGATCACATAATGGAGTGAAAGGGTTAAAGAGCCTGTACTGGATTTTTTCACATGTATTTGAGCACAGTTTCCCAGTATATAGTTATATAAGCAGCTATTGAAGTAAGAATATGTTCACTGGCTGCTGTCTGCAAGCTGAAAGCATTTTCTTGTTTGATGTGTGTTCGAATGTTAGCCGTTTTTAGCTTTACACTCACGGCAAAACATCAGCTCTTATCACAGAGTTGTGAAAAGTGCCTATAGATTTCTCGTATATATTACAGTGGCTTGAAAAATACAGATGATGATGCTACACTCACATAGTAGAGATATTATTAACCTAGAACAGTGGTCCCCAATCTTTTGCTTGACAGTTTTACTGGGACCGGGAGGTACGTACATTGTTTATATTGCGAATATAATAATAAACGTGAATCCACTGTGTACTCGTATGCAACTTTATTAGCAGCTTCCTCGTAACATTGTGCCATTCGGGGGTCCCCATCTCCGAATTGTTGAGTAATACAGATATACATTTTCAATATGCAGAAGCCTATGCAGAGTTGTGTATTACAATGTAAGCAAATGAGTGAATAAATGTCAGTGACTTGTCAAGGACGAGGGTTTTCAAGACAATAACTGGGACAGAACAGTCACATAATGGGTAAATAATGAGCTGTGACCTGAGGTAGTTCTCATGACTGAGGGACGTACAGTGATCTCCAGTTAGTCTGTGTTTGTCGCCCCAACTCCCGTTGTACCCGGGGCACTCGCACTGGGACTTTCTGGCCGTGTCGTGCTCAGCTGCGGTTGCGTCGAGTTCTGTGTTCGCACCTGTCGGGCTGTGGACAGGGCGTCGTCGCTGTTTGCGGGTCCCCTGGTGGAGTTGTGGTTTTGGCGGAGAGGGTGGGTCCAGGGGGTGTCTATTGCGCGGCGGATGTGGGTTCTGCTGCGGTGCCGCTCGTGCGGAGGCATCAGTGCAGATGTGCCGCGCTTTGGCCCACCTCCTCCAATCGGGACTTCTCAGTTTCGTGCAAATTGTTTTCCTTCCTGTTTACAACCAGATCGTGTAGTTTTTCTAACGTTACAGCCTTTTTCAGGGGTGTGAGGGGTTAATCGGGACGCGCACCCCCTGTATTTTGCACAACGAACATAACGTGTATAACATCAAAATAAAAGATTTTTCAAAATAAAAGATTGTTCAGACTCAGATAATAAATACAACGGAAATGTTTGAATGTGGTGTGTTAATGATTGATGATTGTTAGAGAGGGAGTTGCCTGCCACATTTCCATCAGCCAGACCCAGGGCAACTGTGGCTACATTTGGTTGAGAGCTCAGAGTTTTTCAGAGTTTCAAACACTGTCAAGATGACTACCATGGAAACCTTTTGTTACTATGCTTTTGTTTTTTTTCTTCTTTTTCTAATATAATGTACTATGTTGATGTTGGCCATGTCTCTCTTGTGAAGGAGATTCTGAATCCCAATGGGACTTCCCGGTTAAATAAAAGTGTAAATACAAAAATAATAATAGATACTAACTCACCACCAGCAGGAGGAATGATTGAGAATTGTCTTTCTGTATATTTGAACTTTGAGACTTATCAAGTTTGTATGGAGTAAATGAATTAAAGCTATTAATATTACTGTGAACAATGAACCTAAACTGTGTTATTGTTACTATAAGTTGTTTAAGTCATTTCACTCACACTAGCATCGAAAAAAATGAAACACCACAATCATACTGTTGTATATAGCTATATTTTTTTCTTATTTACAGAATTTCTGCAGCGAGGCCGTGTGTTACTCCGAGATGATGACCCGTAAGATTGAAAGGAGCCAGCTGGGCCGGGACCACAAAAGCTTCACGGTGCAGGTAACGCCTTTAGCCAACGCGGCGCCGGGAGGAGGGGGGCGAGCACGATGACGCCGGAACATAAATGTCAGCGAGTGTCCTCCCAGGCAACACAGAGACCACAGCAGGCGATGGGCGAGAGATGATAGGTGCAAACAAACACAAACAAAACAGAAACAGGGCTTGTTAGCACACAGTGGGAGGAGAAGTGCTGCTCGGCGCTGAAGAAGGAAATAAGGAGATAAAAGGCGTTAAAGATGTCAGGAGTGGCTGTTTATGCTACTTTATGCTAATCATTTATGTTACTCATTGGGAATAAAGGAGAATAAAGCAAGATGTCTGATCTACCCGTAGGTTTGTTAAAAAAAATAATAATTTAAAGGAGCATTGTGGAACTGATGGATGGTCTGCCATATGTTTGAGACTGTGGAGCTCTTCTTATTTTGTGTTTTTTTTTTCCTTTTTTTTTTTTACAGGTGTTGTTAATAATTAAAAAGAAACAATAACTTTAAAACATGCATTTTAACTGTGAGCAGGCTCGCCTCTCAACAGATGTGATGCATTGTATGTTTGCAGACCCTCCACCACAAAAGTTACATAGTGCACCTTTACATGCTTAGACATGTTTTACTTCTATTCTAAAACCCTGATTGGTAAGATGGAGCCAAATACCGTATTTTCCGGACTATAAGCCGCTACTTTTTTCCCAGGCTTTGAACCATGCGGCTTTTACAAAGGAGCGGCTATATTTGGGATTTTTCTTCCACCGCTAGGGGCGCTCTAACCGGAATTACAAAAACAAAATAGACGGAAAATTAATGCAAAGAAGAATACGCTACTTTTTATTTAGCAGATATAACACGCACGACAAATTACGAACTGGTAATTATTTTCAAATCCTCACCCCTTCATCATGAAAAGCACGAAGGAGTTTGTATGATGCAAGTTTTAAGTTGAAGGCATCGATCTTGCTCCAGGAAGGAAACCGCTGTAGAGCCCTGCACCCGCGGGACCCAACACAGAACAGTGCGGCGCGGGACACATTCGCGGGAAAGCTTATTGCGGGAGCAGTACTGAAGAATGCGGGAGCGGAGTGGATGCGGCTTATATACCGGTGCGCTCTATAGTCCAGAAAATACGGTAAATAAAATCCAAAAATAAACGTTTGTGTCAGATAGAATCTCGATAGCCAAACAGATGGTTGCGTTTGGTAAGGTCAGTTCCTTTCACATCTGTTATGCTCAATAAATGAATAAACATACTTAAAATACAGTTGCACCTCCATTTCAGGCTCATAGTCAGCTGCATGTTACAAATCCTGACCTCTGCTCTTATCAGACCCTTATCCTGAATGAAAGGGAAGTACAGTAACATAACATGGATTCTTTATGTTTCTTCGTTTATTTGAGGAATACAATTTGAGTGAATCCATATTGTTTTTTCCTGCCTGATGTCACTTATTCCAAGATAAATTATTTGTCAATGCAGTGAGAAAATGGCATTTAAATTACACACATAATTTTTTTTATCAGTTTAGTTTTGCTCTACTAGGAAACATCACAAAAGAAAGCTGCACTAAGAGGCTGTTATACTCATATGTGCATAAGGCAGGATACATACATGTAGCCCTGTCAGAATCACACATTTTGATGTGTGTTATGCATGATAAGTATAGGTAAACCTGTGTTATGCATGATAAGTATAGGTAAACCTGTGTTATGCATGATAAGTATAGGTAAACCTGTGTTATGCATGATAAGTATAGGTAAACCTGTGTTATGCATGATAAGTATAGGTAAACCTGTGTTATGCATGATAAGTATAGGTAAACCTGTGTTATGCATGATAAGTATAGGTAAACCTGTGTTATGCATGATAAGTATAGTAAATATACACGATAAACAATAATACTGAAACTAAGTTATGCCACTGACACAATAATAAAGAGAAGAACCACAAAAACTATTCTAAAGGTACAATATTGTTAAAATTATGAGCTGCAATAAATAAACAGTTAATAAATAAACACTTAAGTACACTCAACAAAAATATAAACGCAACACTTTTGTTTTTGCTCCCATTTGTCATGAGATGGACTCAAAGATCTAAAATTCATTCCAGATACACAATATTACCATTTCTCTCAAACATTGTTCACAAATCTGTCTAAATGTGTGATAGTGAGCACTTTTGCTTTGCTGAGATAATCCATCCCACCTCACAGGTGTGCCACATCAACATGCTCATCAGACACCATGATTAGTGCATAGGTGTACCTTAGACTGCCCACAATAAAAGGCCACTCTGAAATGTGCAGTTTTGTCTCACAGCAAAATGCCACAGATGGCGCAAGCATTGAGGGAGAGTGCAATTGGCATTCTGACAGCAGGAATGTCAACCAGATCTGTTGCTCGGGCATTGAATGTTCATTTCTCCACCATAAGCCGTCTCCAAAGGCGTTTCAGAGAATATGGCAGTACATCCAACCGGCCTCACAACCGCAGACCACGTGTAACCACACCAGCCCAGGACCTCCACATCCAGCAGGTTCACCTCCAAGATCATCTGAGACCAGCTACTCAGACAGCTGCTGAAACAATTGGTTTGCATAACCAAAGAATTTCTGCACAAACTGTCAGAAACCGTCTCAGGGAAGCTCAACTGCATGCTCGTCGTCCTCATCGGGGTCTTAACCTGACTCCAGATCGTCGCCGTAACAGACTTGAGTGGGCAAATGCCCACATTCTATGGCGTCTGGCACGTTGTAGTGGTGTTCTCTTCACGGATGAATCTCGGTTTACATTGTTCAGGGCAGATGGCAGACAGCGTGTGTGGCGTCGTGTGGGTGAGCGCTTTGCTGATGTCAATGTTGTGGATCGAGTGGCCCATGGTGGTGGTGGGGTTATGGTATGGGCAGGCATCTGTTATGGACGAAGAACACAGGTGCATTTTATTGATGGCATTTTGAATGCACAGAGATACCGTGATGAGATCCTGAGGCCCATTGTTGTGCCATACATCCATGAACATCACCTCATGTTTCAGCAAGATAATGCACGGCCCCATGTTGCAAGGATCTGTACACAATTCTTGAAAGCTGAAAATGTCCCAGTTCTTGTATGGCCAGCATACTCACCGGACATGTCACCCATTGAGCATGTTTGGGATGTGCTTGACCGGCGTATACGACAGCACATACCAGTTCCCACTAATATCCAGCAACTTCGCACAGCCATTGAAGAGGAGTGGACCAACATTCCACAGGCCACAATTGACAATCTGATAAACTCTATGCGAAGAAGATGTGTTGCACTGCATGAGGCAAATGGTGGTCACACCAGATACTGACTGGTTCTGAGTCCCCAGACTCCCAATAAAGCAACAACTGCACATTTCAGAGCCTTTTATTGTGGACAGTCTAAGGTACACCTATGCACTAATCATGGTGTCTGATGAGCATCTTGATGTGGCACACCTGTGAGGTGGGATGGATTATCTCAGCAAAGCAAAAGTGCTCACTATCACACATTTAGACAGATTTGTGAACAATGTTTGAGAGAAATGGTAATATTGTGTATCTGGAATGAATTTTAGATCTTTGAGTCCATCTCATGACAAATGGGAGCAAAAACAAAAGTGTTGCATTTATATTTTTGTTGAGTGTAGTTAGTTTGCATCTGTAATGAGTCATAGAAGTTACTCATTCTACCTTTTACAGCTTATATCTTACTGTATAGCCAAAAAATAATCAAATTCTCCCAGTGTTGCAAAGAAAAGGTACAAATAATAACTACTGACCCCCCAAAAATATTGCTCCAGCTGTCACATATTGAATGCTAAGCCCATATAGTAATTTTCAGTCATGACTGGCCTACACACGTAACTCTGTGCATCCATTCCTGCATCTATAGCCCTGCTGCTTTTCCTCTGCCACCTCTCCACCTTCTCCTCTGTTTCTGCTCTTGCTCCCGGCTTTTTTGCTCAGCTCTGCATCGCCCTGAACAGCATGGAGCACGTGAGGGTGTTTCTGGGGCACCTGCCGCGGGACCTGGACTGGAGCGGGGTGGAGAGGGCCATGGAGGAGAGCTGCGGGGCGGAGGGGAAGGAGCAGGTCTATAAGGCTCTGAACGGACAGCTCTACAACATGGACCTGGACCTGCAGAGGGAGGCCAAAAGACTCATCTCTGTGCTCACTGACAAGGTGCGCGTTAATGTTCCCTGGGGGTGTGATGCTAACTGTAAGCACTGCTCGCTCTGAAGCTCTGAAGCGCAAATTAGGCCTTAATCTGAGCTTTTACTTAATTGTTTAATTGTTTATTAATAGGATCCCCATTCGCTGTGCGTAGAAGCCAGCTACTCTTCCTGGGGTCCCTTTTATAAAGCATACATTAAAACAACAATTACATTTATGACAAATAACAGACATCATACATGGAGCTTTCAACATATTCCTCATTCTCAGTGCAAAAATACCATTTACATTACAGCCACAACAAGTTACAGTTACAAATAATTAAAACAGTACTTCAAGTATACAGAATTTCATTACCCTAAAATTCTAAAAGCTTTATGTCATTTCATTATATTTCAATCATTGAAAGTTAAAACATCGATTCATTTGGAGATAATTTATTCCTAAAAAACATTTTAATTTAATTTTAAAAACTGTCTTTACGCAATCTGACCAGAAAACGCTTGACTTAGACGGAACTATCACAATTGAGCTGATTTGTTAAACAAGTCTCTCATGTATAAAATCACAAGTGGGTCAGTGAGCCAACAGTCACTCTAGGCTACAATATAAAAAAGCTGATCATTGGAATTACCATATCTAAATAAAAATGTAAATATTAATTGCACGGCGCCAACTGGAGGTCACCAAAATACTGATACTGAAACTAGTTTTGAAACATGGGTACTGTAAGGGAACCCAGGTTTTCCCCTGCGTGTTCGTTAGTTTCTGCTAGACAAAAATACACTTGAGACAGAAATAAAGTCCAGATAATTTACTTATTCAGATATTAGAAAGCCATACTTGTACAAGGAGTCTGTGCCGACATTCCCATGCAGAGACTGAATATTTACGCCTAAACAATTATTTTTATACGCAAACTATTGTGGGAGGAGACCAGGGTTTAGACTTAGCGTCTCTTTGTTGGTGCACAGGCCTCTCGGCACGTCACACAGTCCAGTCAGACTCCATCCGGGTGTTATGTGGCAACAAGTCATGACATCGTCCCTATCAGTAGTTCTTGTCCTATTTAGTTAGTTTGTTATTAGATAGTTTGGAATATCAAACATTTGTCTTGACATACAGTGAGTCTATGAGTCTCACAGCTGTGATCAGACCCCTTATCTTCACATGACCTCGGTACAGTAATGAAATATAGCAGCAGTTATACAGAATAGCTAAGCCTAGTTATTTATCCTAACAGTACTGTACTTGAATTAGCAGCAAAACTGGACAAATCAAATAATTACTTCAGAGGTCAGAGGTTTTTTTTAATAGTTTTAAATGATCTTGATTTCAGTATAAGGCCATATTGTAATATTATTGAACGCTTTTTGTTTAATTATTATTATTGTTGTGTTATTGCAATAGGTATTGAGTATCAAGCCTTTTCTTAAATATCAGAATAGAGTTGAATTTCATTACTATTTGACTTTCTTGGTTTAAAGTGCAATCCTATGGCCCTTAAATATGGCCCTTATGCTTACTGGCTTATTTGGTTTCACATGTTCACATTTTCAATATATATCATATCATATTTTCTGAGTACACAGCTAAACAGTGACTAATTTAGAGTGACTGAACTCTTTCTTTCCAGATGCTGCCTGAGCTGCGCAGGTACATCCAGCACATAAGCCTGTCTCCAGACTCCATCAACAATGACGAGGTGAGACCCCGAGGCCACTCATGGGTTTATCTGTTAAAGTCGTTCTTCCGATCAATACGTGCCATCAGAGTTTTGACGTGTGGTAATGATTTTTCCAGGCCGTGTCTCCTCTTATGAAGTATCTACAGGACACTATGAACATCCTGACTGACAACCTGGTTAAGGAGAATCTGACAAGGTAATGTAATCTAGTCTAGATTTATTTGTGATATGTCAACAAAATGTAAACAAAAATGTTCTAGTTTAAAGGGCACATTTTACACTGGTTTCTGAGCATACCTGGGGTTGTGTTTTGTTGAATGATTTGAATAATTTCAGCCCTGGAATTGCACATTTCTACTGAACTAAAGGTAAAAAGTGGCTGTTAACATGAAAAAAGACCAATTCATGAAATCACAGGGTGGAACAGAGCATTTTGAGCGTTGTAATAAAAGATTTCTCAAACATGGTGAATGAAACAAAACAGAAGTATGTTTTTGAAGAGGTAACAACATTCTGACATGGCTTAAAGCTCACAAGAATCAATTGTGTGTAATATATAACACTGGGAACTTATTAGATACAGTATTCCTTTTTCCTTTTTTTTCTTAAGGTACGTAAAAAGCTGTGGTGGATTTCACATTTTTACACAAATCCACCCACTCCACTCCATCATTATTTCAGCAACTTTTTATGTTATTTTGCCACCTTCGTGCTTCCTGGTCTTGCAGTGGAGCTCAACAGTGACCACCCACACCCCGCTTCCGGAAGTAAACTAAATGTGTTATTTATTTTTCCCATAGACTTTCCAAAAACGCTTGAACGCTCGCTCGGTGACTAATCAGCACAAGTAATAAGCACAAGACCTATAATTTTATTTAGAATTTGTTTCTGAAACTTAATCAACCGCAAAGTTATTAAAGCATTTCATTGAATATTGTGTTTTAAATGTGAAATGAAGCTCACAGTGCTAGTGGTTATAAGAGCGAGTTTGGAGCCGGTTCCATATTAGGAATAGGAGTTTATGTATTTAAGGACAAAATAGTGAAATAAAAAACACTAGGATCATACAGAACAGGTGAAAACAAACATTTTAAGACCAAAATCATGAGGCTCACTGCAGCAGTTACAGACAGAGGGGTGACAATTTTCCAAAGTAAATTCAATTAGACACAGAGTTAATAGAGCCTGGAGCGCTCCCATGAACACTTCCTATTTTTAATGCGGCTGCTAGTGGGTTAGTTATGTCCATTTATACATATACAGTCTATACAGTCTATATAGCTTCATGTTTATATTGCATAATGGTGAGAAAGTGAGCCTTTATTTAATTTATCATCACATATGCTTTTTTTTCACAGGTTATTAAAATATCTTTATCTATATCTTTGAGATTTGTTTGTACTTGGCGCATAGGTGCTAATGAATAACTTCCTTCACACATTTTGTCCTCATGATGAAAATGTGTATAAATAAACAGCCTCATGGGAACTTTTTACGTCTTTGTACGACTGCGAAGTAAAGAGCGATTTCAAATTGAACATAACAATTTCCTGTGTAGAATGGTGCGTAGATTATCTGAGATCTATTCTGAGATCTCATTCTTGTTCATTTAAAGGTGCATTGTGTAACTTTCTGGGAGGATGGTCCACCACTATAGAGATGTAGTTGCTTTGCCTGGAATTTTTCACAGTATGGACAGGTCTGATTTGTGGAGAGGTGGGCTCGCTTACAGGAGAACGCAGATTTTTCAATGTAGTTTTATTGTTTTAAAAAAATATATATATAAATAAAGCAATCTCCCTAGCATATCTCCATGGACACAACCAGGTGCTGGACTTGTACCAGAAAGGTTACATAGTGCAGCTTTAACCCTGAGTTTGGTCTTGCAGGGTGCTTCAGGGCATGTGGGAGCTGCTGCTGAGAATGATCCTGGATGCGGTGACTGAAAACAGAGGCGTCCAAATCGAGTTTTACAACCGCTTTCAATACACTGTTGAGGTTTGTCGTGAAATCTTTGAAATTGTACTTTTCTTTTACTCCTACTTGAGTAAAGTACTTGGGAATTGAAGTAAAAATCCTCTTATTTGAGCCTCTTCCCTCGTGATTAGAACAATTGTGTTTCTTCTACTGCTCCTTCTGATATGATTTGGTTTGTCTCATTTTTGTGTATATTCTTTGAAAATACCAGATTTTGTGCATTTATTAATATCTTGTCCTTCCAATTATATTAACTTTAAATTATAAATCAGATGTCCAGACAGTTACTTTAAGTTACTCTTACTTACTTACTTACTTTTTACTCTTGAATCATTTCTGAATAATAATATTTTATAATATTAAGTAACGTTACTTGAGTGCAATTTTTGACTTCTTTACCCACCTCTGGACATATCCTATTAACGTATGTTTTTTTTTCATGGCTGTGAAGTGGTGGAGTTTAGATTTGAATGAATGCATGTCACGCCATCATCACCACTGTTGCCATCACCTTTAATATATTTATGAAGCACTTTGTGAATAACGATGTACTATAAGAGTCTTCTGTCTATGCTAATGCTATAGACCAGCTGGACAAGATGGTGGCAGATTTTCAGGAAAAAGTCAAGCCATGCTAAAAGTGTGGGCCGAGTGTGAAGGCGACCTTGAGACAGGCTTGAGTTCCTGCTGTTTGTGTGAAAATGTATTGATCCTTTTTCTTTTTATCTTTTACTTTACCCTTGAATGATTAGACACTGCTGCAGTTCTTTCATGACAATGGAGAAGGTCTCACTGTGGACGATATGAAGAGCGGAGATTTCAAGGTACAGCTGCTATACAAGCTGGCGATTTAACTGTGTCATATGCAGATCGTGTGTAACATTATAATGTTTAAATATGAGGGCTGCTTATGTGTGTGGTGAGAAATATATTGACTGTACATCACCGTAGCAGCTGTTAGAGCTTAGATTAAGTAAACAACAAGTGGGTTTTTGGTTCTTAAATTTGTTTTGTGAGATTTAAAGCTTTTAAAACCCTCTCTTTCTTTTAGACTTAGACAAACTGTATTGATCCACAAGGGAAGGGTCTTTGGACACAGTAGCTCACACATCACAATATATAATGGTAATAATACATTCAAAATATGTAGCAAAAATAGCAAGAGAGTGGTGTCAAATAAGGCATGATTATATATATATATATATATATATGTATATGTACAAGTAAAAATATAGAAATATAGTAATACAAATATATCTCAGCTATTCACAAGAAGTAGTTTTGGTCTTATCCCTTTTCACATTAATATTTAAGAAGCATAAATAGAAAAAAAAAAGTATTATTAATAAATTATTAATAGGAGTTATTAATAATAGAATGATTACCAATTCTATTATTAATACATTATTAATAGGAGTTATTAATAATAGAATGATTACCAATTCCTTTCTCTGTGGAGTTTGGATGTTTTTTTGTGCCTGGTGGGTTTTTTAAAATTTCATTTGGTTTTCTCATATCAACTCCAAACCTAAAAAACACAATTTATTTCTTACTATGAACCTAGACCTCGATCTGGAAAAGGGCCCCTGGCACTGCACTGAGGTCGACGGTATTATTCGGGTATTATTTGATTTTAGAATATTAGTTGCCCCTGCCAAAATAAAGATTCCAAACATCTGAAAAACTATGAAAAGAGAATCACTTTTACCTAAGTGTTTAAATGTAGTTCATTTGCTGAGAGGTACAGTAGCTGTTGTGAACAGATAATGCTGAACACTGTGTGAAACCTTATCAGGCTGTAGAAATGTAATATTGTAGGACTGGTTATATTTATTAACAGTACTGGTCAATGGAGGAAACTTATCACAATGAAAATCACTGTAAAAGAATAGACTTCAAATTTGATTTTCAATTCCCAGTCTATTTTTCAGATTAGAAATGTATCTTAAAGTACCTTAAATAAGGCAGGTGCTCATACTGTTATGTCTTATACTGGCCCATATAATAAGTGTATTTGTGGTTGTTGTTTTAGGCTCTGGAGGAGGAGCTGAAGCTGAACAAGTGCTCGTCTTTTGAGCTGATCGAACAGTACTATCTGGAGAAGATTTCTCATCAGGTGAGTTTGGATCCACAGGCAAATATTGACCTGGACACATCTGGTGTCTTCTATTGTCTAAGCTGCTTTTGGACAGTTCAGTGCTATGACAGATTTATTTAATAAGTCTGCCACAGGAATGTGTCCTGACCAACTGTTTTGTATTCAGCTATTAAAAGACAAAACAAACTTCAGATTACATTGTACATAGGATAAAGTTTAGTGAACAAAGGGGAGTCACAGCTGATTTCATGTTGATATCCTAATATTTGATGTTGCTCAAATAAATGAACTGAACTGAAAATTGAACTAGTAGAAACTGTATGAAGAAAAAACATATAACCTTAAAAAGAGAAAAACATTGATTTAACACAGCTTGTGCGTGCTGTGACTCATAGATGAGACAAGGATAAACTAAGTAATAATATATATAATATTTCTGTGCAAACAGCAGATGCATTAGAGCATCAAAGATAACATGACGACATAAGGCTAGTCAGGTCACTTATTAAATGCTTCCATTTCATCTAAATTAGTTAAAAGCAACCAATTAGGTTAGACAGAACGCTACGCTTACTTGAGTACAATTTCTGACAACTTTACCCACCTCAGGAAATATTCTATTTTAACTTGTAGGTTTTTCTTTATTGCTCTGAAGTGACACAGTTTAGAACTGAATGAATCCATGTCACGCCATCATCACTAAGGCTCGCCTCAGGTCACTTATTAAATGCGTCCATTGTATTTAATCTAAATTAGCTAAAAGCAACTGATTAGGGCTAATTAGTTGTACGATTCAATAGCCTATACCTACCAAGGGATATGTGAAATACTGTATTGTTGCAGTTTTTAACCAGGTTTAGTCTATTTCAGAAAACACTCAAACACACTCGGTTTGGACGCATCAGTGTCAAGTGCTACTACGATGCTTCGGAGCAGAGACTGACAGTGGAGATCCTTCATGCTGCTGATATTCTTGCACTAGACGCCAATGGTAAAAACCCATCTGTAATTTTAACATATCTGCAGAGTTATTTTTTCACATTTAAATTTCTAAATATTTAGTTTATTATACATTTATGTTTTAGGTTTGAGTGATCCGTTTGTCATCGTGGAGCTCTGCCCTCACCATCTCTTCCCTTTGGCTAAGAGTCAGCGCACACAAGTCAAACTCAAAACACTGCATCCTGTTTTTGATGAGCTGTTTTACTTGTAAGTGTAGCTCAGGGGTCGGCAACCCTAAACACTCAAAGAGCCATTTGGAGCGTCTCCCACAGAAAAAAACACTGCATATGATTTTTTTTTTACCTGTCTGCTCTGTATAAAAGACTATAGTGTGTTGCATTTATGAAATCAATGAAAATACAACACAAATAATCCACTGAGTCGTGTCCTTTAGTCCGACAGCAGCTGAAGCATCAGCACCAAGCTGTGTTTTCAGTGCAGTTTATGCAAATTAGCCATGCGGTTTAAGTTTTGTTTCTCTAAAACGGAAACAAATGTGCGCAAAGCTGCATTAAACACATTATTACTAAATGTCTATTTGAGTCCTGCTTGTAGGAAATAGAAATCCAAGATTAAAGTATCCACCCCCAGCGAACCGACATGTGCCCGTCATCATTTTATCTCCTGTACTGGAGCGTGAATGAATCTGCCCACGAAGCGCTAAACGTTCTGTTCTTCAGAAACTTTTTTTGTAGCAACCACCTCCTGCAAATTCTGTTCTTGTTTGGTTTTAGACCTGGTTTAGACCTGTTTAGTCCTGGTTTAGTCCTAATTTAGACCTGGTTTTAGTCCTGGTTTAATGCTCATTTAGTCCTGGTTTTAGGATCTGGTTTAGACCTGCTTTAGACTTGGCTTAGTCCTGGTTTAGACTTGGTTTAGACCTGGTTTAGACCTGGTTTTAGACCTAATTTAGACCTGGTTTTAGTCCTGGTTTAATGCTCATTTAGTCCTGGTTTTAGGATCTGGTTTAGACCTGGTTTAGACCTGCTTTAGACCTGGCTTAGTCCTGGTTTTAGTCCTGGTGTTAGTTCTGGTTTAGAGGAGTACAGGAGGACACGTCCACCGCAGTGTCTGCACCGTACGGGAGGAGATGCGGTGAGCTCTAAAGACATTTTATTTGAATGTTACGAGATTACCATTATCTACACATTTAGAATAAAAATACAATGTAATTAAATACTCATTATTTATTTTCCAAAGTCACAGGAGCCACAGCAGAAGGAGGACAGGGTTGCCGACCCCTGGTTTAGCTGTTTACTCTTTCCTGTCCGACCTGGGTTGTTTTTACTTTTTAAAAAAACACCCTAATCAATATTTAACCTATTGAAACTACATAATCAAATAACAGGACATTAGATCTTTACTTCTAGAGTAGTGGAGTAGATTTAGAATAGTCTTCATCTACAAGATAATATAAGGCCACATAATAACATTAAAGGGCCAGTATAAAGCTATTTTCTGATCTATATAGATATATATTATAATGCTATATACATATAATGAGTTGTGTTTTGTTTCATTCACACATATAACACACAACCCTGCATTTCAACCCTGGAAACCAAAGTCAATTTTCCGCAATATAGGACCTTTAAAGAAACTATTACTTTTTGTGTTGAAAATGCCAGTGTCTATAAAAACGTGCGGTATCAAAATCAGTATTGGGCCTTTTCCTTATTATTAAAATAGAGCTTGAAATTTCTGTAACATGGCACCTCTCATTAAATCTGTCTGTATTTCCAGCCACGTCAGTCCGGAGCAGTACCGACACAGATTTGCCTGTTTAACCTTCACTGTGATGGATTATGACTGGTTATCCACTAATGACTTCGCTGGCGAGGCTGTGGCTCCTCTGAGCGACTTCTGCTGGCCGGGCCGACCCAACGCCTCAGCGCAGGGCAAGAATGTGCAGCCCTTCATCCTGCATCTGTCCCGCAGTAAACCCAGCGGTACATGAAACTAATGTTAACTGCATGGTGGACCACAAGGAGCAGGCGATGCCCTTCAAATGTTGTTGGTTTGCTAGTTGTAGTTTTGCATGAAAAAAAGAAAAAGTTGAAAATTAAGCCACATGAAGTCAAGAGGAACATGAAAACCTGGAAATGCCCAGAAAAAAGCATTGTTAATAAATAAAATACAAGTAAATAAGTATAATAAAGTAACAGTATTGACGTGTACTTCATCGCTCCTAAATCACTGGTCCTCTAACTGCTAAGATAGCATGTATTTAGTATGTTACCAAAATTTTAGATTTTAGTATGGTTTTAGCCTCCAGAAATTAGTGTTGCTTTAAACAAAAGATTAATAAATACAATTTTTATATGTGCCTTTAACCCCTGAAGACCTAAGGGCAATTTTAGTACATTTCTCTTTGCCTGGATTTTTTTCTTAATTTTGCTTTTAAAACTGCCCCTTCTACCCTATAATGAAGTGTTCTACCTCCTTTTGTTCAGTCCAACCTGTTATTTCACAATCTGCTGCTGCAGTTGTGTCATGAGGCTGTGATAAAAGCTACAGGACCAGAAATAGAGATGAAAAAGAAAACAGAAAATAAAATTCACACTCTTTTATACAAAACACACAGCAAACATGTATAAACAATTTTTTGGACATTAAAAATACTTAATTTAGGGCCTTAGCTAGAAAAATGCAAAATATCAAGTCTGTAAGTAAATTAAAAATATCATTATTGCCCTAAAAACAAAAAAAAGTGTAATCTCTCCATTACTTTTCTGGTCCAGTCCTGGAAACAGCTCCTGTCAGGTCCAGGGCCAGAGCCACAGCACTTCTGCATTTCCAGGGCGTTTATTACATTTGTATTTGTTCATTTTGACTGAAATAAACCTTTCAAATAAAAATAGAAAGGGATGCGCAATTACACACACCAAGATGCGTAATTTTCCATGTATGTGAGAATTAACTCCACTTAGAGCGACTTTTTCCCTCGAGCGACTTTTTCACTCGTTATAAACACACACAGTCAGAGGAGTCGACCATCTTGACTCACTTCAATCTTTGGCAAAGTTTGGCTCGATCAAAATGGATTGAAGCGCATGAGTTTGGGGAAAACAAAGTTCCTATTGGACACTCGTTTTGCGCAGCGTGAGTGTGACGTAGGATAAAGCCGCAGAAATGTACGGAAACCTCTATGTCTGCACTTTCAGAGGGGAAAAAAGTAAGTTTCTGTCTTTTACGGTTTGAAAGTTATGCGCAGTTATATAAAACATATTCCTCGTCATCGTATACGATAACGTAGGT
This sequence comes from Odontamblyopus lacepedii, assembly GCA_034769755.1. NCBI lineage: Eukaryota > Metazoa > Chordata > Actinopteri > Gobiiformes > Gobiidae > Odontamblyopus > Odontamblyopus lacepedii. The sequence continues at coordinate 35,211,698 of CM068351.1, read as the reverse complement.
CTTCGAGGGTTAAAACACTGAGTAAATGTAATAATTCTCTGTCCATCTCACACTAGACTCAACGTTACATATCACCTTGAGCTATAGCTGCTGTTTCCTCTCATTTTCAATATTGTCTCAGAGTACCACAGGGCATAGATCTCAGTCCTATATTCTTCTCCCTGTAATACAGCATGGACAGCCTTTCAATTGTGCTTTATTTGTGTCAGGCGCTGTGACGGGTCTCATCTGTTTGCTCTCCCCTCCAGAGAAGCCAATCATGAGGATGCTGGATGCGCGCATTGGAGATAGAGAAGCCCAGGAGTTTGTCCGCAGGCTGAAGGAGATCGAGAAATCAATGGAGAACGAAGAGTGAGGATCTGACATATTGTTTCCAGACCCGTCTCAACACATGTGCTTTTGTACTGGTATCCTGTTTACAGTATTTCACACTTTTTCAATGTTGTTTGTTCAGTATCTTTACCAAAACTAAAAAGAAAACACAGAGCTTTTTCCTATTACATCCTGCCACTGTGCAAATCGTCAAACTACTATATTTTACAGGTTTATAAATTAAGCTAATTGTTATCTGTCTATATTTTTTGTATTGTTATCTTTGTTGTATAATCTTTGATATGATAGAACTATTTTGTGAAAGTAGCGTACATATAGTATTCATTTAGACTTGATACCTCAGATTAGTTGCAGGATACAAACGTTTATGTGGAGTTAATGCATGAAAAGTCTCTCATGAAGCTCATAAATTTCACCTGGAAATCCCAAACACAACACAGAAGTCTGGAGGGAGGCAGAGCGTGAGAAAGTCGGTGTTTTTTAATATCAGTCAGACAGAGGAGCGCCGCCCCTTCCCCAGAGGACGAGGACATGTTCAGGTTCATTCAGTTTCTCAGATTGCTCTTCACTTGGTTCAACAGGTCGATCGGTAAAGGCCAAAACTGTGTGAGCAATTCTCTTAACTCCATTCCTCTCTTTGTTACCAGTTGTTGAGTTGAGGCTTCAAAAAAAAAAACAACGGATTTTTACATAAATCACACACTGAGAAAACACAAAATGATACTGGAAAAAATATTTGGTTTCAACACATAATGTTAATATAATCAATTAACACATAATATAGCTCCAGTGGATTGTTTATAGTTTAATTATTATGCCTTAAAACATTCAGTGTTACAATTATTCTGAGACATAATAGCACAATTTTATGATGAGCCACAATTGCAGTGAAACAGTGAAATCCTTAATTCATTTTCATTCAAATTGCTTAATAAATTACTATCCCTCTCGTATGTGACCAGCTTCATAAAATCCAAATGATAATGTGACATAAACAGACCGATAGAAAACCATTTTCTTAGCTTTAGATTTTTAAGTGTTTTCCTTCTCTTTTGCTTGAACTTGAAATGATGGATATGCTCAGACATGAGTCCCAACACTTCTGTCATTATGACTTGCAGGTACTGAAATCTAGTCAGTCTGTCACAATATATCAGTCAGTTATTTGACCTTTTTCCATCAGTTATCATCTCTTCACATTCTGAAGTAGTCAAACAACGTAAAGCCTTAAACTTCAGGTAAAGGAACACTTTATTGTGCCCGTAGGGAAGTTTGTCCTCTGCATTTGATCCCTCAATGGCACTGAGGGACCCCGACAGCAGCAGCATGAGCACCACAAGGACCCATCTTCGTGATCTTGTTGCTACGTGTGGTCAGGACTATCATAACTGGAGGGTTTTTCCTTGAGGTGCATGTTTTGTGTTGATGGAAGAAGCTGCGATGCCTGTCAGAAACCCACTCAGGCACAGAAATTTGCCAAGGCCACACAGACCAGCCGCCCTATTCACTCTCATTCTGCTCAAACACACAGTTTAACTTTGCTTCAGTTTCTTTCATTATGACATGTCTCTGGCAGCCTTTTCTTTCTCAGTGTACTTTACAGGGAGATGTAGCTTAAGTCTCTGAGCTAATTAAAACCTGGCATGCATAAAGGACAGTATTCTGCTCGGTGGGATTCCTATGCCCGGCCATCAAAACCTTTATTTGGAGGAACATTTTTGATACGACTAATGAGCTTGTGCCGCAGTAAGAAAAGTTTTCAAACGGCCTCTAATATTTTCTAATGGCCTTTAAATACAAAAGAGGAGTCTAATGAGGCTGAGATGGAGACTTAAGGGAAAAGTGGGTCCTCTGTCTGACTGCCACACCAACAGTATCTTCCCTGGGACAACCATTCAAAAACAAAGCATATTAACGTCAAGAACGGCCTTAATTCTTAGTCAGTTAGTGTCAGAACAGCCTTGGAGAGTAAAAGCACACTTTAGATCATTCTAGCTCCACACTTTAGATAATTCTAGCTCCACACTTTAGATAATTCTAGCTTCACACTTTAGATAATTCTAGCTTCACCTGTTGTACCAAGTGAAATCGTCGTCAAAAATATTGTACTGATAACTTTGTTGTATATCAGAACATACTTTGATGTAGTAAAATATTGTCCAAAAGATAATTTATAAACAAGGATGAACTTTTAAATAGAGCAATATCACCATCTCAAACACGGAAAACTTTGTGTTTTATTAAAAAATATAACTGAACCGTGCACACTGCGCGCACAAGGCTCTGTTCTTCGTAGTATTATTAGTAGTAATATCGCCGTCTCTGAGCTTTAGCCGCTATCTACTCTGCAATAATACTCAAACTGTTTTTCATTTTTATAAATCTGAAAAAGTTGCAGGCCACATCACTATGACTCAAGTGTCTTGTCGTGATTAAAAGTTGAACCACTTTGAGAAACTTTAAAAAGTGTTAATAACAACGCAATCCTATAACTGCAGCACAAACGTCCAGGTTATTGTGGACTTCTATATTCAGTTTTATATTCAGTATTTTTATTGATTGTCTGGTCATGTTTTACAGGATTTTAAGAGTGCACTGTGCAACTTCTCTGCTCGTCTCCGTGGTGATGTTATTTCTTAGCCTGTAATGTCCCACAGTATGCCATTAAAATATCAGTCTAGCTTTTATTTCTTTAAGGGGTGTTTTTATTGCTCAAAAACGCCTTGATAAACATTTGTGCTGTAAGCAGCGTCACATCACTGACCTGTAATGTGGCCTCGTAGTGTCTCCTGCTTTTCCCAGTGGAGACAGATATGTTTAATTCCATAGTGTGGGACATTCTTCTAGGCCAGCACAATGTGTTTGATTCAGAAATCCTTTGCTGAGCTACTTGGAAGGAGGTGGAGAGCTAATGGGAGCTCCCAAAGCTACAGGCTGGTCTAGGCAAAGCAATAGGCGTCTCCATGGTGACAAGAAAGGGGCGGACCTTCCACCAGAAAAGTTACACAGAGCAACTTTAACCTTGATACAGACTTAAATCCCAGTATTTCATGCATAACCGTGATTATGCAGTATTTAAAACTGGCTCATTTAATTGTGTATAAAAGACAATGGCTGAGCTTAGCTTCTACTCTGCTGTTTCAAATGTAGCTTCAGGTTTTCCTGTTGTAGATGTCAACTTTCGTTTCTACTGAATAAAATCATTTATATGAATATTGCAAGATATGTCTATACAAAAAGCATTTATAAGAGAGGATTTACCACCTGCTGCCGACTTGGCACACTCTTTGTAGAGAACAGCACAATAGTAACAGATGTGTGAAGACGACAACACTGTAGCAAGTGCAGACATTTATACTTAGCACCAAATTGTCACCGACAGCGTTTTGATCGTGATGTATTTTACAGTAGCTGCTTGTGCCGTGCTTTGTCATTATTACTGTGTGAAGTTGTGAGGATGAAGCACTGAAAACACATATCTATGCCTGAGGATCGTGCTGCAAATGGGGTCACTTCAGGTTTGTCCTTACAGACTCACTTAGACAATTTAAGACTTTGTGGGACTTTTGAATTAGTTTGCAATTGTGGGGAAAAAAAATGTTTAATTTAGTGGTTTCAATTCAACATTGTGAAATGCACAATGAGCAGTGGCTTTACACCGTTATTAAATTCATCTGTAAAAAAAATACAAAATATTTTGGCTTTAATAATCACTGACTCCTGTCTGATCATTGGATTCTGCACAGTCCTGGCACATGTCTCTCAGACTATCCAGAAGTAATATGAGAGCAAATGTGTGCAAACCTAAGCAAAATTAATTTATCTTTTGAATTGACCTTGAACTCCACATAATGAATTGAACTCCACGTAATAAATTTCTTTTACATATGCAAGCAAAAAATACAGACTGGTCCTGATTTAATTTGATTGCAAAAGGAAAACAATATGTATTTATAGCCTATTATTGGTGTAAGTTAAGTGAAGTTATGGTAAAGTATTGTTTTATTATACTGCATTGTAACATGGAAAACCATGATAAAAGTAAACAGACTGTGAATTACAATGCATTCACACACACAATAGACTTTATAGTGTTTGATATCATGTCCAAATTTTAAGGCTAACAACGAGCTTTGAGAGGTGAAAATAATTATTTGTTATTGTACCAGTGAAATATTGTCCTTTAGGCTCACTGTACCACCTGTGTTAATGTTTATTACATGGATTATCTTTGAGAGCTGTCTATGACCTTGAATAAAGATTTATTCAAATTTGCATTGGCTCTTCACGTGCTTTTCACTATAATTTGATTTTATTTGGTTTTTTTTAGACCTACAGCCCTAGGCCCAATATGTGCGCCAGCCTAGTTTGATTACCAACTTCAACCTTCAGCTTAGTAGAGGAATAACAGACCCTTACATTAATCAGCATAAGATTCAGACCGGTTCTGCTCAAGAGCTCCTAATAATTGGCATTTTTTATAAGGAGACAAACATCTGCTGTGCTGCTTCTCCTCTTTTATAGACACTGTAAAAACTGCCAGCAGCAAAACAACAACAACAAAAAAGAAAACTCATTTGTATTCATTTGCTTTTAAGTTGTATATCCTGAAAAACATTGTCTCTGAGAGTTTGCTGCCTTTTTTCTCTCCAGTCCGGTGATGCCTTTTGTTAGTTTTTTTTGTTTTTTTGTCTCTCTTGGAAATCGATGGGTTTAATACTGTGGAACATTCCAGGCAAAGCAACAGGCTATATAAAGAATGGTGATGATGGAGAGGGAGAGGTACAGAGATCTGGAGGTGGCTCAGGTGCGGCGTGGCTCACGGCGCAGAGATAGTGCCCCCTAGTCCCCGCTGAGAGAACTGCATCTGCATCTACCCACGGGTAACGCCGCCCTGCTTTATTCGGGCTGGCAGCGGCTACACGTTGTGATCGCGCACGTAAAAAAAAAAAAGAATAAAAAACAAAAGTAAAACGGGTAGATGGAGGTGGCGTCGAGATTGAGCGGGTGCAGTATCATTTCTGCCACTAGATGTCCTTGGAGAGTAACAAATCCACTTTGAAGATTCATGGATCAGTCCCTCCATGGCTGATTCTGCAAATTTTGTGCCACAGGGAATGGCAAAAATAAGTAAAAACCTCTGTTAAATCGTTTGACTGATAAGCTAAAGAAATAAAAGTGTAGGGAAAGAGTTTGATTTTGATTTAATTTTACACTGAGGCTGAGGAGATGAAAGTGCTGATAGTCATAAATATATTTGCACATTCACTTTGTGCACGAAAAACATTAACAGGTGTGGCCCTCAACCAGCTAATCCACATTCATTTTGGCGCCTTGAGTAAAATAATTAGGGTATTTCACTATCATTAGACCTACTCGAACAGCTATTATATTGTAACTGTGGTAAGGAGAAGAAAATGAGAAAATAAATGACCTGATCTGAACTTCTCAAACTAAACGAGAACATTGCACGAAGCAGAACTGCATCAGACCTCTGTGATTTGAAGTTTGTTTTGTGCTATTCTCAGCCTGTGCCACATGGGAGGAAAGTGTCTGTGTTTATTTGGTGAAACGCAGAAATTTCTAGGAAACATATATTCTTGGACTCCAGTTGGGATTAATTAACATAAACACTCAACCTATAAAAGTTACTGCCTGTGTGCGCCGGGTAGGTCCCATTATCCCAATGTTTACAGAGATGGAGGCAGTTTCTCGTTCAGTTTCATTTATCATTATCAAAAATGTCTGATTTAGTAGCCGTTTATTTAGGCTTTATTATATCTCCATAGCTACCTTGTTTTTGTTATTCCTTGTATTTGGTTGCATAGTTAAACTGACTTGAATTAAGCAGATTCAGATTAAGCAGATTTAAGCAGATTCATCCTAAAAGACCAATTTTAAGATTTTTATTACTTAATAAAATGAGATTTTTTGACTTGTTTCAAGATATTCCATCCTGAGTTATCTTATCTAGATATTACAACTTATTCTAAACACTTTTTATACTAAATCAAGCCAGGTTAAGCCTCTTTAACTTCCTTCTCAAACCAATAAACTGAAAAATCTTGCCATAAACACTTGAAACTAGTGTTTTCTGCTTAGAACAAGATTCGTATTTCATCTTGTTTTAAGAAAACTTGGTAAGTGAAAATTTCTTACTGCACTGGAAGATAATTTCACTTAAAATAGGGCATTTTTACCTCAAAATTTGTAATTTTTTTCCTTATTTTTGATAGGCCTTTTTTGCAGTGTAATCAAAAACATACCTGGAGTTATGTTTTGTTTCACTAATGCATGTTTAAGTAATCTTTTATTATCAGTCTGTCTACATCTCCAAACCTCAAAATGCTCTGTTCCACCTTGTGATGTCATGTAGTGGCAGTTTTCAGCTACATTTTACCTTTTGTTCAGTAGAGAATTGGCAGAATTGGAGTTCAGAGCTCAAATATGGGTTTTAATCAAGTGTGAATGAAACAAAACACAACTCTGGGTGTGTTTTTGATGAGGAAACAACATTATAACACCGAAAATAGCGTAAAATGGGCCCTTTAGTCCCTTTATGCTGTGTGTTTGCTGCACTTCTCGGCTCCCTGCAGGAATCGCTGCAGGAATGCTGGCAGAGTGGTTAGCTGCTGTTGATGTCTCAGTCCTGGCTCACGCTCACACGTTTAACATGACTGTGATCCTGTACTGCCTTATCTCTCCTCAGACAAGTCTAATCCCCGACAACAAAATGGTACCCCCCACACGTCCACCACACAAAGAAAGAGGGAGGGAGAAAGAGAAGTGAGGAGGAGAGACAGGGCAAGAGAGGAAAGCAGAGAGAGCTGGGATGGGAGGAAGGGGCAAAGAGGAAGGGAGATAGTGAGGAGAGAGATTGATGGGGGCAGGAGAGAGAGGCAGAGGATCCCAGATAGAGAGGGGAAGGGAGTAGGAGGCAGTGAGGGGGGTGAGAGGGGAGAAAGGGGGAGCGAGATGTGCCCTCTACTTTCATCTCAGTCAGATTTCAGATTACGCACCTGCACAGCGCCTGACACAGCACCTGATTCACTCACGTCTGAGAAGGACCAGGGGGGCTGCGTGTGCTCACTTGTTTTGAGAGCTACTGTGTTACTACATTTGCTTGAACTTTATATTTTAAAAGTGTTGGATACAGTTATTCTCCAGTGCGAAGGAGAAGCGACAAATACTTCACCAGAACCAAATCTCGAGAACCCCCACGAGGATGTTTTAGGCTACCTTACTGATCCGCCATCATTTTAGCAGTTCAAGTGTTGTTGTGCCCTTGGAAAACACATTTTATCCACCGTTTGTCTGAATATAGAATAGAATAGAATGTCTTTTATTGTCACTCTACATATGTACACACTATACACATGCACAACGAGATTAAAAGCAACTCCCCCTCCAATACAGACATATACACATATACAGACATATATACAGACATATACTTGGGAATGGGAACTGGGAATTGGGAATGTTGTGAGTGAGCCACTGGTGTAGATTGGCACTGTCACATTTCTTTTTTGTTTTTCAATTTTGATGTTTAATAAATAAAACAAAAATCTGAAAAAAAAGAAAGAAAGAAAAGAAACAAAGAAAAGACGCCACCCTGCTCTCTCCACGGACTGGCAGTCGCATTTCAATAGTCAGAATTAGCAGAACAGAATTAGCTTAGCGTTATTGAAAAGTTGTTGTTTTTTTAATAAACTATCAGTCTACAGCTTAGGCTCTGGCTTTGGTGAGTGTGAAAGTGAGGAAATGTTAATTATTCAAAATACCTTCTGGTGATGTTTGGGCAGAAAATGACACATTGGTTCAAATATGCCTGTGATGTTTAACTGATGATTCTCCAAGTAATAAATATGAGCTACTGCCAAAGGGGTTTCCATGGTTTGTGTTCACACAAGTGTTCACACAGACTTCAGACACCTGTTGAGCGCAGGTGCATGCTCCGTAATGAGGTCCATGTGAGGCCTGCAGCCAGCTCTGGGGCCTGGGCGAGGAGGGGCCCACACAGGGGGCCCTTTGTGGCTCTGGGGGGGCTCAGACAGAGCGAGAGCAGATAAAATTGGACAGCTCGCTCCCAGGAATGCAAATGGGACTCGTTTTGGTTTGGAGCCAGTGATTCCATCCAGGCTTTTAACAGGTCCCATCAAATAAAGTCAGGCCTTCATCATCGGAGCGCTGCGTCAGCCGAGGGCCCCGCTCCACCTCGGCTCCTCACACTATTTGACTTTATAATTACTCCACCGAGCCAAAAGTTCAGCTGCCACATTTATGTAAACCATTCAACCACAAGGCCCATTGCCATTCTAAGAGGGGAGCCGCTCTGTCTACAAGGTGATATTTGACTTGAAAACTTCAGAAGAATGTATAATATATTAAGTGTTGGGAAGTAACTGAATACATGTACCGAGAATAATAATAATTTTGAGTTCCTGTATTCTGGTACAGTTACTTTTCTAAAATCAAAGGGATACTGTACATGTCACACAATGTAGGCTTCAAACTGCACAGAATCAGTGAGAAAAATAGAAACCATTGCTCTTATAACATGTGATGGGTGATTTTTTCTTCTCTTAGTGATAGGAAATGCAGAAACAAATATGAAGTTGTTGTTAATCCTAAATTGCACCTTCTAATTTTAATGCAACTTGATGTAAATGTCTTAATAATACATTACTCTGATCAGAATACATTACAAAATACATTTTATTCCAGGTATTCAGTACACTGTAACTAAAGTATTCTTCCAATCGCTGAATATACTGTATTACAAACATTACATATACAAGTCTGTACATTTTGTGGTCACACCTGTCAATACTGAGCTGCTTCTGTATAGTTTAAAAGCAAAGAATCATCCACAAGCTTAGATTTTGTGCCATCTGCTCATCCTTTCAAGGTATTTGAATAAATGCAGGATCCTTTTTAAAGCCACACTCTGGAACTTGGGACCAACGCAGTAACATCCCCATGGAAACAATTAGGTGGCTGATCTCCCGCAAGAAAAGTTCCATCGCCTTTAAGATATATAGGCAACAAAACCTGCCTGTTGAGGGTTTTTTTTTTGCTGTGGATCGCAGCTGCCAGTAACATCATGAATAAGTTTTAAGAGAAACTTCCCATAGTGACCTGTCCTATTATATCATTCACGGTAATTCGCCACAGCGCTCTTTCAGCCTGCGCTTTCCCCTCACATCTCTGAGAAGGGACTGCGCTTTCTATGAATTACATCTATGCCATGTTAAAGCCCAGATTACGTTTTACTGGTCTGAATTCATGTGAGTTTCTTGTCACATGAACAGCAGCTGATCCTGTACAGTCTGTGAGGTCAACGGTCAATGGTCCCGTGTCTTATACAGCGCTTTTCCATCTGCAAGGCACTAAAAAAAACAAAAAAAAACACTCACCCGCTCGCAGGCTGACACTGGGGGCGAGGAGGGTTAAGTGTCTTGCCCGAGGACGCAACGGCAGCGTTCATCTGCGGGCGCTGACTGAGCCGCTGTTGCCGTGGTAGCGCACAGTGTCTGAATAGTCACATGTCCAGTGTTTAGCAGAAAGAAGCGCACCGTTTAAGTAGATTACATTAATAATCGCAATTTGCTGCAATATTCATCAGTCCTCGGCCTCACATATCTGGGAATAATGGAAAAGTGGCAGCTACGGCAACCACTAACCACAAATCCTCACACTTAAAGATGCACCGTGTAACTTTTCCGATGGTATGCTCCACAGTATGTCATTAAACACGCCTATTTCCGTGGTAACAGGCAATTAACGCCACCAGGTCAAAGTACAGGTCAGATCTATGGGGATGTGACCCTGCTTACAGTAAGAACGCATGTTTTTTTTGTTTTTTTGGTATGTTAAAGCACCTGCAGTTGTAAAGATAGATACGTTTAAAGCCATACTGTGGAACATTCAAGGCAAAGCAATATCATCACCGTGGCGACAAGCAGGCGGTGGACCCTCCAACAAAAAGTTACGTAGTGCGCCTTTAAAATTATGTAAAAAAACAACAAAACTTATACAAAAAATAAAGCGATTGCATTCAGGATGTGGTAGTACACATATGTCCTCGTTTATCAGTTAATAGGGCAATATTTAAAGGTGCACTGTGTAACTTTTTGGTCGGGGTTGCGTCACCTGCTTGTTTCTATGAATATGCCACTGCTCGGCCTGGAATGTTCCACTGTATGACATTAAACTGCTCTACTGTTCATGCAATTACAGGAGGTTTTATAGCTCAAAAACACCTAAAAAGAAAAAAAAAAGAAAAAAAATGGCATTCTGATTGTGAGCGGGATTGCCTCTCCACAGATCTGGCTTGTAACTCAGTCTTGTTTGGTCCCCATGGAGATAGAAATGTTTAATATCATACTGTGAAACATTCCAGCACATAATGGGGGAAAAGCGTTTGAAGGATCGGTTAGATGCTAATGACGTCCAACTGTCCGAGGAGCAGCAGAAACTTTTTTTTTTTTTTTCCATTGTCGGAGTAGCGGCGCTTTACTATTTTTCAAACGTTCTGTTTTTCCGACATGGATAATATGAATGTGATGGCCTATTATACTTTGTGCTCCCATGTATCATAAGATGCCTGTGCAAAGAACTTGATCACAAAGGATGTCAGACAGTGGGAAAATGTCCCAACTGATAGTCATGGGAAACAGTCATGCGTTTGTAAAAAAAGAGCATAAGCCGGCCTTCGGGAAAATATCTAATCTAAAACAGGGCTACATACTGTACATGCTATACAAGGATGTTTAAGTATGTGACATGTAGTGAAAGTTCAGTACAAACAACAGTGTGACATTCATACAGGACACTTTTATCTGAAACATGTGCAGATTTCAGATGACACGTTCATTAACAAGTTTTTAAAAGCTGAGACTGGAACAAAGGTGCTTAGTTTTAGTTATTTTTGACGTGTCAGGACAGCGATACTAAAAAGTGTTGGAAAGCCGGCACATCTAAATAGAGACATGTCGTAATGAAGGGACGACGGAAAGTCCTAAGGCAATAAATCCGAAGATGTTCAGGTGATGTTTGCATTGGAGCTTTTTATCGAAATCCCAAATGTTAATTACTGGATAGAAAGAAAGCAAAATTATAAATTGCCGGGAGAAATTGCTGGTGCTTTCAACGTATTTTGTTGTTGGCCGCTGCAAATGTGACAACAAATTGTGCACATCCTCCGCTAATCCTGCACAAATAAGCAAACACATTCAATACGTTCCCTGGTATTAGAAAGATTAAGATGACTGTAAAAGCATCAGTGATTCTGTATGACCATGACTCAAGCTAATAAGGGCTGCGTGGATAAGCATTTAAGATAGAGAAGAAAACAGTAATAACAGTAGTTAATATAAAATAAAAGTGTATCTCTGCTCTGTAATTAATAAACAATAGTCTTGTGACGTCGTGATGGTGTCGTGTAATTTCTTTCTTAATATTTTCCCTTCATACTAATTATATCGAGCAAAAAGAGAAAGTGGTCGGACGAATATGTGCAATATGGATTCACATGTGCACCAATAAAATATATATACCTATGTTTGGAATTTGAAAAAAACATTGTATTTTTCCAATTAAGAAGGGTTGGGTGAATGTGCAGATGAAACTAGTGGGGTTCAGTGCCTCCAATAAGGTTAAGAACCACTGCTCTAGACCAGTGTTTCTCAAACTGTGACTCAGGTACGGCTGCTACATGACCCTAATGTTTAAAGGGCCCATATACACTATTTTCTGATCTATGTTATAATGTTGTTTCCTCCTTAAAACATACCTAAAGTTGTGTTTGTTTCATTTACACATGTGTACCACTCTGCTTTACGATTTATAACAAATGCCCCTTTTCGCACACATCATTGCTGTCTGTGCTCCTTAGTAAACCGATCTCCCTTGGAAAACCGAAGAAAAATCCATTGGTATTTGTTTGTCTATAAGTGTCTATTAGGTCTGTGTCCATCCTACCTTTGTCATTTGTCACAATGTTCTGCAACCAGCTTATTATGCTCAATATTCCCAAAATTAAATCCAAATATGGGGAACTATCCTTTCAGTGTGCTCCGGCAAAAGACTGGAATGACCTTCAAAAATAACTAAAACTAAGCACCTTTGTTCCAATCTCAGCTTTTCAAAACTTGTTAATGAACGTGTCATCTGAAATCTGCACATGTTTCAGATAAAAGTGTCCTATAGGAATGTCACACTGTTGTTTGTATGATTTTATTATTAATCTTGTCTGTAACTGCACTGTTGTACATATCGTATGCAGTAACACAGTGCTGCTCTATCTGCCCTTGTGCCAGGTCGTTATTGTAAATAAGAACATGGTCTTAATAGCTTACCTGGGTAAATAAAGGTTAAATAAAAATAAATAAAATAAACACACAGATCCTGCAGTTCTTCTCTCAGACTGAACCTTGTGGTGTCACGTGGTAATACAGGAAGTGCTTCATTGTGTTTTTAAACTCCATACACTTTTAATACAATCATTTGGATCATTTCAGCCTTGGAATTGCCCATCTCTATCTCTACTGAACAAAAGGTAAAGAGAAGCCTTTAACTTGCTACTTGCTAACTACAGTTTTATGGCTTCATAAAGTGGAACAAAGCATTTTAAGCTTTGGAGATGTAGACAGACTAAATAATAATAATAATAATACATTTTATTTCTAACGCACTTTACATTTGACACCAAATTTCAAAGTGCTACAGTGCAAAAAGACTTTAAAAACAGAAGACAAGTAAAAATCCATTTAAAAGCAATAAAACAATAGCAGGTATTTAGCTGTAGGCCAGGGTAAAAAGGTCTTTAGTCCTCTTTTAAAAGCATCCACCGTCTGTGGAGCCCTGAGGTGGTCTGCGAGGGCGTTCCACAGACGGGGAGCAGCCACCCACCCTGTCGCCCACGGTGTTGAACCGTGTCCTGGGCATGACCAGACGGTGCAGTTGGCCTGATTGAGTCTTAGTGGAGGTGTGTGGTGTGAACAGTTTACTAATAATGACTAATGACAGGTTCACTTAAGCAGTGTGAACGAAACAAAACACAACACTTGGTATGTTTTTGATGATGAAACACTATTATCATCATCATCATCATGAGGTGTCTTGTCTGGAACAGGCATTGACGGCCATGGCTCTCCATCTGTCTCTTTCATTCGAGGCATTCATGAATTGGTTGTTGTTTAGTGCCTTTGCAGTTGCCCAGTTGTTTAACCTGTCTACATAGGTTTCTCGCTGTCGACCTCTACTTCTTCTCCCCTCGATCTTTCCTGTCATGCTGAGATGTTCCAATCCACCTTTTCTGTAGACATGGCCCATGAATTTCATCTGTCTTTTTCTTATCGTTTTAATTAAAGATTTTTCTTTCTTTGCCATTTCCAGCACCTCTTGATTAGATTTCTTTTCTGTCCATGATATCTTTAATAATCTCCTTAAAAACCATATTTCGGTTGCCTCCAGTTTCTTCCTTAACTTGTTGGTGATTGTCCAGTCCATAATAGTGTTGGAAGCTATGACAATACATCCAACACTATTATAACATATATTTAATCTCACAATATAAAAAGTTTAATGATGAGAAAGTCTGACAACACCCTCAGGTATAGCCAGACCCACAACTTGTTTTTTTGTGTGTGTTTTTTCACTTCCACACACCCGAACTGTGTCCTCTTTAATTGCACCCAGTGGACAGTGAGGTCACGGCATGCGCTCCACTATCGCTGGCCTCTGTGACATTCAAGCTGACATTTTGACCACAGCTATTTACTCCACACTTTATTTGTCCTCTCTGCCCTTTTTGAGAAAATATCCTCGACAAACCCCTTCAAAGCCGCAGCCCGTCGTACCACCCAAAGCCAGACTAATTCAATTTATAAGGCGATCCCGTCCCTTACCGCAAAGGTCATATATGCTTTACTTTTTATGCTCAGACTCATTATTGCTGGACTAATCTTGAGTTCATTCCCCGTTGGAGTGAACAGAAAGAGCAAGTCAAGGGTCAAGTGGTCAGTTGCAAAGCCAAAGTTTTCACAAGAGCCTCTTTGAAGTCTGTGAAAAGCATTAAGCACTGTATCCATGGCCACTGTTCCTACAGGCAGGAGAATGTGACCGGAGATGGTAATCTTTGGTTCACTGGGAGGTCAGCAGGCTTTTCACACTTGTGCACGAAAACCGGAGAAGAAAGGCTGTGGTCGTATGATCTGTGCAGAACATTAAGGAAGTGCGTGTTTCCTCTTCCTCTCTCTGTCAGTAGCTCGAGACAGGCCTGCGCGGGGGACTTTCACTTTGAATTACAGACTATAGAAAAGGGAAAAAGTGCACGACGTAACATTTCCGTTGGGCGGTTTGTTACCTGCTTGTCTCCATGGAAACTGCACTGCTTGAATGTTCGACTGTACAATGAGCAAAAGGAAAGACGGCAGCTTTAAATACGGTTTTTATGTTGCTGCTGTGAATTTCCTTTGTGATCAATAAAGTATCTATCAATCTATCTATCTATCTATTGATCTATCTATCAATCTATCTATCTATCTATTGATCTATCTATCTATCTATCTATCTATTTATTGATCTATCTATCTATCTATCTATCTATCTATCTGTTGATCTGTCTATCTATCTATCTATTGATCTATCTATCTATTTATTGATCTATCTATCAATCTATCTATCTATCTATTGATCTATCTATCTATCTATCTATCTATTTATTGATCTATCTATCTATCTATCTATCTGTTGATCTGTCTATCTATCTATCTATTGATCTATCTATCTATTTATTGATCTGTCTATCTATCTATTTATTGATCTGTCTATCTATCTATCTATCTATCTATCTATTGATCTATCAATCTATCTATCTATCTATCTATCTATCTATTGATCTATCTATCTATCTGTTGATCTGTCTATCTATCTATCTATTGATCTATCTATCTATCTGTTGATCTGTCTATCTATCTATCTATCTATCTATCTATCTATCTATCTATCTATTGATCTATCTATCTATTTATTGATCTATCTATCTATCTATCTATCTATCTATCTATCTATCTATCTATTGATCTATCTATCTATCTATCTATCTATCTGTTGATCTGTCTATCTATTGATCTATCTATCTATCTATCTATCTATTGATCTATCTATCTATCTATCTATTGATCTGTCTATCTGTCTATCTATCTGTCTGTTGATCTGTCTATCTATCTATCTATCTATCTATCTATTGATCTATCTATCTATTGATCTATCTATCTATCTATCTATCTATCTATCTATTGATCTATCTATCTATCTATCGATTGATCTATCTATCTATTTATCTATTGATCTATCTATCTATCTATCTATTGATCTGTCTATCTGTCTATCTATCTATCTGTTGATCTGTCTATCTATCTATCTATCTATCTATCTATCTATTGATCTATCTATCTATTGATCTATCTATCTATCTATCTATCTATCTATCTATCTATTGATCTATCATCTATCTATCGATTGATCTATCTATCTATCTATTTATTGATCTGTCTATCTATCTATCTATCTATTGATCTATCAATCTATCTATCTATCTATCTATCTATTGATCTATCTATCTATCTGTTGATCTGTCTATCTATCTATCTATCTATCTATCTATCTATCTATCTATTGAGCTATCTATCTATCTGTTGATCTGTCTATCTATCTATCTATCTATCTATCTATCTATCTATTGATCTGTCTATCTATTGATCTATCTATCTATCTATCTATCTATCTATCTATCTATCTATCTATCTATCTATCTATCTATCTATCTATTGATCTATCTATCTATCTATCTGTTGATCTGTCTATCTATTGATCTATCTATCTATCTATCTATCTATCTATCTATCTATCTATCTATCTATCTATCTATCTATCTGTTGATCTATCTATTTATCTATCTATCTATCTATCTATCTATCTATCTATCTATCTATCTATCTATCTATCTGTTGATCTATCTATCCTATCTATCTATCTATCTATCTATCTGTAACATTAAATTAATCTCTCTTGCAATGATTCCATTTAAAGGTGTTTTATAGGCTCTAAAAGAACTTGAAAAACATGAATTCTTACTTAGTCATGTTGCCTCTCCACAGACCTGACCTGTATCTTGGCCTAGTGGTGCCATCTGCTTGTCTTCATGGAGATGCTACAGATACCACCACTGTCACATTTGGCAGAAATACAAATTAATGACCTGGGACAATCTTATTAAATTTAAAAAATATCTGTGTAATGTACAAGACTAAACCCGGCCTAACCCTTCACTCAATGACTTTGTTCATTTCAGATCTAATGGGGGCAGTGACCAGAGGAGCAGTGAGGGAAGAGCATTATTCCTCATAGAAAAACTGGATTTGGTCAGTTCTGTTTTCCTGAAGCCATCAGAACATCTCCCCCATTCTCGGCTTTTCAAAAGAACGCTAAAAAGTGGCTTTTAGAAACGCGAATGTGTGAACACTAAAACTTTTATTGTATTTTTGCAATCTTATTGTACGTCTGTGTAATTTTTGATGTGTAACTTTTCCTTTAGGACGCCTTTTTGACATCTGGCAAAGGGGCCAATGCAAATGAGCTCTTATCAGCGAACTCGGGCACATTTACATTGTTTTGATATTGATTAATGTGCATTGTCTCTTTTTAAATTAATAAATAAATAATAAGTATGATTAATGCCATACTGTGAAACATTCCAGGCAAAGCAAAACATCTAAATGGAGATAAGCCATCTGTGGCCAAGGTTCTACCAGAATATAACAAGTGCACGTTATTCGTCTTGTAGGATATACTGTACATAGTGTATTTAAAGGGCCCGGATTATGCTATTTTCTGATCTATATTATAATGATGTTTCCTCATCAAAAGGTGGAAGGTGGAACAGAGCAGAGCTTTGGAGATGCAGACAGACTAAGATTACATGTGAGAATGAAACAAAACACAACTCCAGGTATGTTTTTGAGGAGGTAACAACATTATAACGTGTCTTAAAGCTCACAGGAATCATTGTTGTGTGATATAGGACCTTTATAATAATGAAATCTCAACTAGTATGTATCAAAGTATTCAAAAGATCTGAGTGGAGCCTTGTTTGGAGCGGCTGAGCATTTGACGGTCCCTTAAAAGCTGAAATCCCCAGTCTCCAGCTGTCTGCATGTGTCCGGACTGGCCTCTCACATGAAGGCTGTGGGAACGATCTGTGACCACTGTCCCCGAGGAGAACCAAGGCGAGAAGCACAAATCTAAAGAAAGCCTCGTTTTGTGGAGACTCCAAGGCCGTGGGCACGACATCACTCTCCCATGCCCCCAGAACAGACCCATAACACTGGCGTTGTTCATCCAGAAACGGCAATACACTGAAGTACTCTGTAAGTACTTCACAGGAGGCGGGGGGTGGTCGTAAAGAGGTGGTGGTACTTTCATGTGGTGTTTGCTCAGGACAGAATCAGCTGTTAAAATGTTATCCTGATGTTGTCCCAATACACTGGGTCATAACAACTGTCCCAGCTGTTCCTATGTGCGGGCCCCTGTGGGGGGCACGTGAGCTCCACTTTGACTTTGAACTCACTCGTCTTCACCAGGCAATACAAGCTAAACCGAAGCACATGACAGCCATGAGGGTTATACTGTAAGTCTAAAGGTCGACCGTATAACTTTTCTGGTGGAGGTTCTGTCATCTTGTTTTGTCTTTAGATGTTAATTTAATTCTTTCTCTGGAATGTCCCATCATACATTAAACGTATCTGTTTCAACTGAGACAAGCGACACCTTCAGGCCAAGTTGCAGGTTAGATTGGTGGAGAGGTGAATCCATTTATACTGAGAATGCATGATCTATTTAAGGTATTTTCTGTCAGTAACACACTTGGAATTGAATCAGTGTTAAATATGTGTTTATTGCCATACTGTGAATTCCAAGGATTCAATAACGTCTCTATGAAAACATGGAGATGGCAGACATCTTTAATAACAATGTCAGATTAAGTTGTATCATGACGAAGTTTGTTCTTGAGTACTTCTTTTGACTATGTAAAACGGGTGTCATCAAACTCTGGCCCACCACACCCTTTGACCGGCCCCCGGCCCCTCTGCCCTCCACCACTTGAACTGGCCCCATGAGGCAGTCCTCAAAAGTCGTTTTTAAATTACTTTTTGGCAAATAATAACATGTCTGCATCTTATATTTTGTAGATTTTTTCAATCCACACAACTGAACTTAAACAGCGCCTTTTGGCCATGAGCCGGGACTGCAATATTTGTATATTTGCATATTTGTATGTAGGTCTGTAAATAGATGTTGATGCTGTGCATGTCTAAGTAATGAGAGTTTTATATTTGACCTGCACATTTTAATCTGAATGCTGTATGAGTGTGTTTTATAGTGAGTGACATATGTGAGCGGGGCTGTTGTAGGGTTTTGTCGTGTTTTCTGAAGTGGGGATGTGGCCTTGGTCCAGCAGGGACTAAGGATGGAAATTAGCGTTGGCTACAATCCTGCATATTTACAAGTACATGTTTGTTTCTTACATTATCTTGTCTTTTAATATGCATTGTCCCTTTAATAAATAAATACAAATACAAATAAAAAAATTATATTTAAATGAAGTATTTAAGTAATTATATGACATATTTACATTTGTTGCCAAATTTGCCACTGACAAGCTCGAGATCACACAGTAACAGTGAACACACACGCACAGAGTCCTGTAGTGCAGTTAAGGACAGCAAAATGTCTAGTGTTAAAGTACAAAACGTTGGCAAAGAGCGCTGAGAACGCTCTTCGCTCTTCAAAGAACAGTAGACGGCCGATTGTCTTTTTGTTCAGTGAAAGAATCGCACAGTTTGTCTGATATGTAAAGAAAGTGTGGAGCTTTTCAAAGAATATACAGTAAGTCAATCGTCAGTACAAAACCCGCCTAACCGACCTCGGCCCCGAGCGATAATCTGGCTCCAGAGAAAAAAATGTGGTGACCCCTGATGTAAAGTGACCCATACTGACCCCAAGTACTAAACCTACCACTGGAAAATAAAGAAAAACTAAAGGTGTTAAACTGTTGCGTATTCTCTGAGCTTTCACTTTCATGTTCAATTTACATTTACGCCTTAAGAAAAAATAATGTCGTTTTGATGACTTTAGTCAAGCTATGGAAGGACGTTTTCCTTGAGAGAAACGCCAGTGTTAATTAAAATAGTGAACATTCCTAAGCTTGATATTGTGTGTATAAATAAATAATTGACACATCATAACAAAACCTTGGAAAATCAGAAAAAGCATTACACGTTTTTCTACTTATCCTGGCTGTTTAAGTGGCAAAACAAAGATATTTCTCCAAGTGAGGATCCAGCCCCATGTTCGGTCTTTTTGTGGGATTATAAACCTGATGGATGCCCCTGTTGAGTTTCACAGACCACCATTATGGCTGCCAAATCCCTCGTCCTCGGGTGTGTAAAGTCTTTGGGCACTGTGGACCGGTCCAGTGGTGTTTTTGTATCATACGGACATCATGCGGTGAGCTTTTCAAAAGGACCTGGCATCGTGTATAACAGCGCAACAGCAGCCTGGTAAAGGATTCAGGAGTTAATACTGCGCAAGCCCAGCACAGGCAAAACAAAAGTGAGATCTCAATTACTGACAAAAATGTAAATATTTGTATTAACTTACACTATAAAGTATCATAAAGTATTAAAGTAAATACTATGGATTAAATGCATTGGCAGAAGGCGTAACCCATAATGCAAAATGCTTCAGATTAATGCTAATAAATTAACAAATCGTTAATTTCATAACACCAATTTTGTTTAACTTTCTTTTTCTATACTAACTAAAGATGCACCGATTCAGCTTTTTCTGTTCCGATACTGATTTCGATATATAGTTTTAAGTATCTGCCCAAAACTGATCCAAATGTGTTTTGTAACTATTATTTATCTCTCTCTAACTTTGTATAAATAAAAAATCAAACATTACAAGACTATTTACAACCAGTAAATAGTTTTATAGGATCGGTGCGTTCCTAATACTATTATTTCTGTCATATTTTCTACAAAACACAAAATCATTGGGTGGAATAGAAATCACACAATTTCATTCATTTAACTAAATAATATTTTCATAATAATATTTATAGGCTAAAAATGTGACAGCAGTTTACTTATGTATTGTCCCAACATGAATTATATATAAAAAACAACAGTATTCTGATAATCTGGATTCAGACATGAATGTAGAAGGTAGAGTGCAAAAGTTAGCACACCGAGGATTAACTAAAACTGTTTACACATCACCATCTGCCCCAAATCCGTCCAGCAAATTGTTTGTTTTGATCTGCAAATCCTGCCCACAAAATCTAAATTACAAGTTTCAGCCCGAGCACTTTTCTCCCCTGAAGCTAACGGGAGGGGACAGTCTGTACGCCGATCAATCATCTCTCCTCTGCATAACGAATGAATCCTCGCCTGCCCAGACCGCAGAACCCTAAGGAAGGCTCTCCTCTCCGCAGACGTTGTTAAACCTGGCCCGGTGACGAGAGTGTAGAAATGGGCACATGTGTAAGGACTATCCCCCTCTGCTTCTAATCAGTGTTTTGTTGCTTGTTTGGTCAGGAACATCTGCTCAGGACAGGGCCCCAGCGGGTGAAACGCAATCCAGATGCCTGCCTCTCGGAAAGCCCGCAAATGTCCCAGGACCTCTCCCTCCACATCTTTGTGCTCCTCACCAGCGCTGGATGAACTACTCTGTTTTGTTACTTAAGTAAAAGTACAGATACAGAGGCAAAAAGTTACTCAAGTCAAAGTAAATCACATCACATGAAAAAAATCATCTTAAAAGTGTATTGCATAACTTTTCAAGATTCAAGATTCAAAGCTTTATGTACAGTAAAGAAACACGTTTCCCTGTACAATGAAATTCTTACTTTGCTGCCCACACCGGATGCCTAGAGTACACACAATTTTAAATAGATAAATAAGATAAGAGATAAAAAGATAAGAGTATGTAGAGAATTTAAAAAAAAAAGTATATACCGTATTTTCTGGACTATAGAGTGCACCTGCATATAAGCCGCATCCACTCTATTTAAAACTTTTTTTTTTTTTTAAGATATACAAGCCACAACCGGGCTATAAGCCGCTGATATCCATGTTGAAAAATTTGATATTTACTGCATATACAGAACGATTTTGTACTGTAAATGTACATTTATGTAGCTGAACAGATTCTTTCTGAACAGTGCCTTTTAACACGGCAGCAACTGTGCTGATTAAAACAGGTCAAAAACAGAGAAGAACCGGTAACTGACCTTCATTTCTCCTGTGCAGTGAAACCACAAGTCACTTTAATCATCTTCATTGAAACCATTGACCCGAGCTTACAGCAGCAGCACGGTAGAGGTCTGAGCGGGACAGAATTTTCAGTCCTGCTCCCGCATTCTTCAGTACCGCTCCCTCCCGCTCCCACAATAAGATTTCAGAATATGTCCCGCGCCGCACTGTTCTGTGTTGGGTGCCGCGGGTGCAGGGCTCTACAGCGGTTTCCTTCCTGGAGCTTGAACGATGCTTTCAACTTAAAACTTGCATCATACAAACTCCTTGTCTCCTTTGTCGTGTGTGTTATATCTGCTAAATAAAAAGTAGCGTATTCTTCTTTGCATTAATTTTCCGTCTATCTTGTTTTTGTAATTCCGGTTAGAGCGCCCCTAGTGGTGGAAGAAAAATTCACAGATTAGCCGCTCCTTTGTAAAAGCCGCATGGTTCAAAGCCTGGGAAAAAAGTAGCAGCTTATAGTCCGGAAAATTCGGTGTATATGTAAAAAATAGAAACAATACTTTACAGAATAAATAAATGTAAACAAACAGAAATTGTGCAACAGTCAAACAGCTTCTGATAAAGGGTTCGTCAAACGCTTTTCTCCAGGGAGATGGTGTTGCCTCGTCTGGTATGTTCCAGTATCACATTAAACAGCTCTACTTTACATTCAATTACAGCTGGTTTTATAGCTCAGAAATGGCCTCTCCGCAGATCTGACCTGTAACTTGGTCTAGTTTGGTCTCCATGGAAAAAGAAAGGTTTAATACCAAAGTGTGAAACATTCCAGGCAAAGCAATAACATCCACATGGAGAAAAGCATTTGACAGGCCCTCATCCAGAAAAGTTACACAGTGCACCTTTAAGTAGAGCACTTTACTACTTTTACATTCCACTGCTGCTGAACTCACTTCCAATTAAACAGTGCGTCACGTCTCTGATATCTCGGAGTGGTCAAACTTCATTAGCTGATAGAGTAATACAATACAAAGAGATCAACCGCTGGGAGAAAATTCCAGTTGGGTGTAGTTTTTCAGCTAGAGTGGGTTGATGACAAGCATGTGTGGCTTAGCAACAAAATAACACACACCACAAACAATTAAAACATAACCAAAACTGCCAAAACGTGTTTGTGAGAAACTGTTTTCTTGTATTGTGGTGCCATGCATAAAAACTACAATAACCCAATACATGTACTGAAAACACATATTCAGAGTATTAATTTTGAGTAACTGTATTCTGGTACAAAATGGTTTTTATTTAGTGGCATACAGAATACATTTACTTTTCTAAAATCAAAGGAATACATGGAAATACTTGAGCACAAAATTTGTAAGAAAAACACAAAACGCTCACTGCTCTTGTTGTGAGTGCCTGTGGATGGACTCTTTTCCTCTCTTTGTGAAGCTGAAGCTCTGTAGTTTTGTCCTCTGCTGTTCTCTGACTGTCTCATTTTATTTGCGAACAAGCTCTACACAGAGGAAAGTCAGGTTTCAAATCCCCTCTACATTTTTGGGAGTAAATATAAGAATAGGTGTAGCATGTGTCCCTGGGGATGAGACATCAGACTGAGCATCTGTTGGGTCCTGACAATTCCCATGTCAAAGCTGAAGCATTTTTCATTGAACCTGAGATTTAGCCACAATTCACATAAAATTCCGATTAAATTAGTTGGAAAATGTTTGTTATTTTTTATTTGTGGGTTTTTTTTTGGTACAAACTGGTCCAGATTCTTCTCAGAATGGTTGATTTAACTCAAGTGGATTACAGGTTTTTATGGTTGTTTTACATGTCCATGAAATTGTTCCCTTTTATCAGAAGCTGGAAAAACTGAAATATATTTTTAAAAAGTACAAAGGCCCGTAACAGCCCCCTCTGAACATGAATAGGTTTTAATCCTATGTTGCATTTTGACACTATAAATGAAATGCAACTTGATGTAAGTATTCTGTGTTCTGATTGGACCATGTATCAGAATATATTACAAAATACATTTTAACGCAGGTATTTAGTATTCTGCAAGTAAATACATTTTCAAAATATTCTTCCCATAGAGAAAAATAGAAGGTGACCCCAGTGGCCCCATGTACTGAACCCACGACTGGAAAAGAGAGGACAACTAACGGTGTTAACTGTTGTGCACTCTTTGAGCTTTCACTTTCGTACTGAATTTACATCCACAACTTAAGAAAAAATTATCTTGTTTTCATTACTTTAGTCAAGCTATAATAGGAGTCTTTTTTTCTTGAGAGAAATACCACTATATTGTGTGTACATTATTAGAAAAGCTGCTTTTCATGCCATTTATAAACACAATGGTCTCTATAGTTACCTTAAAAACCAGGCTGCAGTGATCTTTGTTGATTGCATGAATGTTTTGATATGATGTTTTACCTTTAACACGGCTTTGTCTAGTAAGGTAGGGCTTGTTAACTAGAAGTTCACTATCAAGGACCACGCCAACAATACATGTGCGAAGCGAAAAGCGTTTATTACATTGAGACGAGGCAGGTCGGCTGGGTTGAGACTCAGGGTGGGGGTACAGTCTCAATCTTCACATGGCCCAGCAGGAACAGGACTCCCCCTCGTAGGCGTCTTATGTCTGGAAGAGAACAGATATGGGATGGGAGAGTGGGGTCGAGTTATTCGGAACGAACTGGGTCACCGGGTTAGCCTGCTACAAATAGGCTTCTGGGAAATTGAGGCGTGGCAGAAGTGAGCTGTGATTCGCTGGAGAGGAGTCGAGGGCGGTTGAGGCGTGGTCCTGCTCCTTAACCTAAGTTAATCATGTTAACTACATTTAATACCACTCTATTTTTTGATTTATGTTATAATGTTGTTGTTGTTCTTCATCACAAACATACCTGGAGTTGTGTTTTGTTTCCTTCACACACGTTTCTGCATATTTAGATTGTGTTCTCGCAGACTGAAAACCCTCTAATCCCCCTTGTGATGTCATGTGGTAATACAGGAGGTGCTCCACGATTTTAAAACTCCATACACCTTCACTAAATTCATTTGGAACTGCCAATTTCTGCTGAACTAAAGATAAAAAGTTAGCTGTTGAGAATTGACACTTGAAAACTGCCGCTTTGTGACATTACAAGGTGGAACAGAGCATTTTGAGCTTTGGAAATGTAGACAGATTAATAATAAAGTATGACTCAAACATGTGTGAATGAAACAAAACACAGCTCCAGGTGTGTTTTTGATGAGGTAAAACATGACTTAAAGCTCACAAGAGTCAGTTTTGCGTAATGTAGGACCTTTACCATTGCTGAAGAATGACCCCAAACAATAAAAGATACCATAACTTAAAACAACTTGTTGAAAGTTTGAACACTACTTTACATGTAATGAGTCTATATCTAGGCTGGCTTGCTATTTATGATAATAGGACTGTCTAAAGCTATTACGTGTGCGCTTTTAGAAGTTGAGCAGATCCTACATTTGACTAAAAGCTTCCAAAACACTGTGGATATCATCAGCGTGCAGGATCAGATCAAGTGCACTCAGTCGCCCCCGCACCCTCCCGCCCCTTCCCTCTTTTTACTCTCAAATCCTGGAAACCTCCTCGGACGCTTACACAACAGACAAATCCCGCAGTCCGGCCCAGAATGCACTGCTCGCTTTGAAGTGGGAGTGAGATGTGCGCGGCATCTCCGAGGGAAGGATCCCCAGGGCACCGCCCGCTGAGTGTTCCTGTGTTTTCATCTACCTTCACCCCATCCGATTTCTCAAAAGAACAATAGTTTATTTCAAAATGGGTCAGGTCGATGTCTCAGCAAGTATGTGTGCATTAAAATGTATGTATGTGTGCAGTAAAAGTGTAAAAGTAGCATTTCGACAGCTGGTGAGGCAGGGCTTTTTTCCCATAGCAACAGTTGCCCTGACAGTAAGGGCAGACTGACAGAAACACGGTCGCCAATTGGTGCCAGGAACCTCTCCAATAACCATCAATCTGTCCTTCACACCCCACATTCTTAAATAGGCGAGACAAATGAAGTGTCATGCTCAAGGACACAACAGAATTCACTAGTCTGAGATAGCATTCAACCCATAGATCGTATATATGAGTGAACTAAGATAATCCGTTAGCCGCCGTATGCCAAACAGGAAGTGCTCCAGGAGGCTCTTCCGGCTCCTTCTCTCCCTTTTTCCCATTGACTCACATTGTGATCTTCTCGTCCCTCTGTCTGTACCTGCTGCTCTGAGCCTCGTCATTCTGCTCTAAAATGTATGAACCCGAGACACAGGATCCTGAATTTTTCATTTCACTGTTTTGTTCCTATATCAAGATATGAACATAAATAACGGACCAATCAGACGCCTTCATTCCCTGAGGTCGCTGCTGCCGAGCGTTAACAACAGGTTTGATTGACAGCTAGCGCGTTTCGCTGCTAAGTAAGTTCCCTTCTCGCTTTCCGGCCCCGATTGACTATTTTTGAAAAAAAATTACTATATCTCAAATTATTACAATAGCTAATGTTACTAGAATCTTAACTAGCATAAGTTAAGTGAATTTCGTTAAATTGCACAACATAAATCAATGACTTAAACTTACTATTTAAAGTTTGATGATAAAAGCTAAAAGTTTCCTTATTATTCTCAAGAATCACCGAAATACAGCGGTTCATGCAGAATGGTGCAGAGTATCACATCCACAGTCCGTAGATATGATGCATCGCAGCTTTGCCATGAGGAGGGCGGCACATTTAATGACCTCAGTCATGATTGGCTCTTGTGTTGCTATGATACTCGTGGTTGGATTTCCAAATACGAAGCCTGGCTCCAAATTTGCTCCTGTAACCGTGGCATCAGGAGCCTCATTTGAGCGACGCTGACGCTGTGGAGACGTCACACTCACTTAGTCCACTTCTATATACGGACTATGATTCAACCACCAACCTTTTGTTCTTGTCCTTAAAGGTGCACTCTGTAGCATTCATGGTGTGTCCGCCACTTGCCACGAGACAAGCAAATCACAACACCAGACCTAGTTGCAGTTCAGATCTGTGGAGAGGCATCCCCACTCATGGTAACACTGTTTCCTTTTCAATGTATTTTTCAGCTATAACATTTCACCTGTAACTGAATAAATGCCCAAGGAGAAAAGCAAATCACAACACCAGACCTAGTTGCAGTTCAGATCTGTGGAGAGGCGACCCCACTTATAGCAAGAAGACATATTTTAAGATACTTTTAAGGTATACGAATACTAATCTAACCTGTAATTCAATAAATGCAAAATGGTACCTTATTGTAACATTCCAGGCAAAGCAGTAACATCTGTATGGAAAAAAGCCCAATTTTAGACCTGCTTTGAAACTTGGAAAAGCCAAATATTTGATGAAACTTTGCCATTTACTATCACTATCATCACCATCTAATTTACGCAATTGTAAGTGGAAAAACACTCATGGTTTTCAACACTTCTCAAGACCACAACATTTCCCTTTAAGCAGATTATTGGTCATGCTCAATCTTGTCTGTTTTGTCTTGTTAACTCATTCATCTTTATTTCATTGGGGGCATGATAAAACACAACACTAGTGCAATTCAGCTTCCCCGCAGTTCACATAAATCACATGTTTGTGGAAATTCAGAGGAGTGTGAGTTCTAGAAATTATCTACGAGGCGCCAAGGCATAAATCACTTCTGTTTGTCTCACAGGGTTATAATTATAAAGCTTTGAATAGATGTAACAGGCTGTTCCGATGAGAATGTCCCAGAGGCTCTCACATATAATTGTGCACCTTTGCCATGTGTATGTTTTAATAACTGGGGTGGATAGTGCAGAGACTGTCAACAGTTGCATAAAACAGATTGATCCACTAGGGAAATTACTTGGACAGTAGTTCATAAATTAGAACATATGCTATGCTATAATAATGAGGATAAGAAGTAAGTTTTAAGTAGCAAAAACAGGAAATAACATGTAAAGTATATAGTATAAAGTGTATAAGGTATGTATACAGATGTTTGCAGCTGATCATTAACATTCCCTGGGGGTGTGATGCTAACTGGAGGCCCTGCTCTGTTACTTTAATTTGAGTTTTGTTTTACACAATCTGATCAGGAGGAGTTGACTTAGCAGGAACTACAACAAGAGGAGATGATTTGTGCTATCAAACAAATCTTTCATGCATTCATACAAGCGCTTTGTGTTGCATTAAGCGCTTTGTGTTGCATTTTTGTATGAAAACGCTCTATAAATGAAGTTTGATTGATTGATTGATTGAGTTAATATGATTAACTGAGGTTCAGGAGCTGGACCACGCCTTAACCTCCGCTCCAGCCAACCACAGCTTATCTCAAACACGCCTTCAATTACCCAGAAGCCCTATTTGTACGGCCTATCCCAACAACACCGTCCTTGACAGCGCTCTCGCCCGTCCTTCAGTCTGAAGGCAGCATCTTCAAGGAGGGAAGGTTCTGATTCAGCTGGGTGACCATTTTGGACTGGAGACTGTGCCCCCACCCTGAGTCTCGCCCCAGCCATCACATCTGGGGAACTATTCTTTCAGTGTGCTGCAGCAAAAGACTGGAATGACCTTCAAAAAGCACTAAAACTAAGCACCTTTGTTCCAATCTCAACTTTTAAAAACTTGTTAATGAACGTGTCATCTGAAATCTGCACATGTTTCAGATAAAAGTGTCCTATAGGAATGTCACACTGTTGTTTTTATGATTTTATTATTAATCTTGTCTGTAACTGCACTGTTGTACATATCGTATGCAGTAACACAGAGCTGCTCTATCTGCCCTTGTGTCTCTCCCCCCGCCAGGTCGTTATTGTAAATAAGACCATGTTCTTAATAGCTTACCTGGTTAAATAAAGGTTAAATAAAATAAAAAATAAAATCTATCCAGCGTCAATAAATATCTTAGTGTATTTCACTGTTGTGGCCTGGTCCTTGTTTGGGAAATAAAATTACAGTCACAAGCTAGTTAACATTAGCCAGCAGTTTTTCAGTCACGCTCACCATTTTTGTTGAAAATCAAACACCTAAACAGGACTAATCTAATTTTTTTTTTGTCTGTGTTCGCTAATGTGTGCATTGTGTCACCATGGTAACCGCTGAACATCCCATCAGATATCAAATGTAGAACACCCCCAGTGTAAAAAGTCTGAACCCTCCCTCAGTTAACCTTTTTTGGACACTCAGTACATACATGTTCCACATATTATTTTTCCGTTTTGGGTTATTCCAAGCCTGTGTTCCAGCTCAGTAAATTAGTGTTTCCAAACTACAAACTCCTCTCTTCTGTTTTAACTTTCCTTCACCTTTGTAGCCCCTAAAATAATGAGTCTGTTGGAATCGTTTCAGTTTCCACGTCCATATCTGCGGCTTATCTCACAGCCAAAGCCTTTGTACTGGCTCTGTATCTGATGCCTCCTCTGCCCGGTCCGGTCCAGCCATAATCACTTTATCTTTCTCTTTGAGCCCATTAGATGAAAGTCACTAAAGGCTTTTCTATCTAATAAACAAATAACTGTGTCCATAGGTTTCTACAGCGCCCAGTGGAAATACAGCAGCAGACCTGGCACACAAAGCAGCCTTGTGTAGCTAAGAATGCCCAGGGTAGTCCTCGCATGCTTCCTGGACTTATCTGATTGAAAGGGGCCCGTGCTTTTATTCATCGCTCATTTTTTCTCATACAATCTCCAGCTTGTTCCAGATTAACTATAGACTATGTGGTTTCTGTGCAGGCAATCTGTCTTAGTATTTGGAAACATAACTATATCTGAGTTTGATAAAGAGATACAAGGCAAAGAGGAAGTGGTGGTTTTAACATTGCATTAGGCTGTCTATTGCATAACAGTTGTGGTATAGCAATTTGATCCCTTTTTTGGTGCTTTTTTGTTTGAAGATATTTGTTTCTTTATGTATTCCCGGTTTCCTCCATCAACACAAAGGTGCATTATGTAACTTTTCTGGTCAAATGGAGATTTTACTGCTTTCAGATCTGTGAAGAGGCAACCCCACTCACAGTGATGCTTGTTTTTCTTCTTTTGAGCTATAAAACCACCTGTATTTTAATAAATGTAAGGGAGATGTGTTTAATGTCATACTGTGGAATAGTCCAGGCAGAGCAGTGACATATCCATGGAAACAAAAGCAAGTAATGCCCTTTAAAATGGTCAAAGTACGCAAATCTTGCAGCTACTCCATGCTACTATATATCTGAAAAATGTTCCTTAGAGTTGCTTTGATTATTCATTGATTCTGTTGATAGATAAGAGTGCCCAGGGTGGTCCCAACATGCTTCTGGACTTATCTGATTGAAAGGGGCCCACACTTTTATTCATCGCTCATTTTTTCCTCATACAATCTCCATCTTGTTCCAAATGAACTTTGGACTATGCGGTTTTCGTGCAGTCGGTCTTAGCACTGAGAGACGTTACCATATTTGAGTTTCTTTGCGCACTCCTCGTGTGTTTTCGTGTGTGAGGAAATGTGGTTGATGTAAGAAAAACTGTGTAATGACACCCCTGTGGCTCCCAAGGTCCTGCATGCGTTGCCTATAAACACGCCTCTATGTGACCTCCCTGTTTTCCTGTACAAAATACATAGAACTGTGAAAACAATGTAAAAGGGCGTGGAAATGGCAGTTAACGCGGTGCTTTAGGCATTTTCAGATACTTTATTAATGGTGCACGGTGTAACTTTTCGATTGGGCGTCCGTCACTATCTTGCTTCCATGAATATGTCATTGCTCTGTTTCAAATGTTCCACAATATGACATTAAACAGATCCACTTTGCATTTATTCAATTATAGGTGGTTCAAAAAGTTTAATTCTGAAGCATTCGGACTGTGCCTCTTCACAGATCTGACCCGTAACTTGGCCTGGTTTGGTCTCTGTGATGATAGAAAGGTTTCACTAGCTAACACATGTAGTGAAAAGCGTTTATTGTACTGAGACGAGGCAGGTCGGCCAGGTTGAGACTCAGGGTGGGGGTTCAGTCTCAATCTTCACATGGCCCAGTGGGACGGGACCCCCTTCGTAGGCGTCTTTGGTCTGGAAGTGAACAGATATGGGATGGGAGGGTGGGGTCGAGTTATTCAGGACAAACTGGGTCGCCGGGTTAGACTGCTACAAATGGGCTTCTGGGAAACTGAGGCGTGGCAGAAGTGAGCTGTGATCCGCTGGAGCTGTGAGTCGAGGGCGGTTGAGGCCTGGTCCTGCTCTCGTACTATGTCATACTGTGCAACATGGCAGACAAAGCAATAACATCTCCACAGAGAAAAGCAGGCTGCAGACCCTACACCAGAAAAGTTACACAGTGCACCTTTAACAGTCTGTGGTAACTGGGGTTTCACTGTAATCGTAATGCAAACGTTCTGACTTGTGTGTGACTAATGGAGAGTTCAATATCTGCAGATGTTTCTTTGCTTGTTCCATTGTATATGGCAATAAACTACTAACAGTAAAATGCTTTTGTTTTTGAGCAATAAAACACCTCTAACAGAATAAATGGAACATACATAAGTTTAATGCCATACTGTGGTACATTCCCAGCAAAGCAATAACATCTTGATGGAAACTACTGTAGCAGGTGGCATACCCTCCATATAGAAACTTATACAATGCACTTTAAAGGAATAAATAATATGATTGACATTTGAAGATGCCACTTATTAAACAAGATCAATTAAAAAAAATTAAAAAAAAGATTAGTTTCAAAAGGATATGCACCAAAACTATTATTTGACAAAAAGCTTTCGGTTTGACTTCATGGTCTGTTGATCTTAGCGGCAGTGTTTTTGCATGAATCCACATTTTTATCCATTTTCATTAAACTTTGCTGTAACATTTCTTAACTTGAGTTCAGCTCTGTGCGGGAGTTTTGTTTGAGTCAATCCGTCTCCGCTGTGGTGAAGTCTCCCCTCCCATAAAACAAGCCTGCTAGACAAGGGAGGCCACCTCAGCTCTACCTCTGCACACAAGTATCCCACAATGCAACGCACTAAAAACACCAATAAACAGGGCTGGCTGGCAGGAAAGCTGAATCGTGACTGCCCCGGGAGAGAGGAGAACTTGGGGATAGATGTAGATTTGTAAGCCGATTTCCTCTGTGTAATTGTATGGTTGTCGATACAGGCCTTTTATACGGGGAGCGGAGTAAACCTGCTGGGGATATTTATATAGTTAGTTGGCTGATAAGACAGAATGCAGGAACAATGGGAAGTTGGAGGGCTCTGCAAAGGGGAATGGGGCCCAGAGCAGGGGCGACTCAAAGCCACAGTTTGGAGGAGGCAGAGAGAGAGAGGGGGTGGGGGTGGGTGTGTATGGTGCAAAGGAAAAGAAAGATTATGGCAAGATAAAGAAATGCACCCGAGTAAATTTTACAGGTTTTACAAAAGCCTATTGCATTATACGTTGTTATTATGATCGTTATTTTCTGATAAATGAGCTTAGACCTTCTTTTTTTTTTATTTGAAGGGCTCATATTACGCTATTTTCTGATCTATGTTATAATGTTTCCTTATGAAAAACATACCTGGAGTTTTGTTTTGTTTCATTTACACGTGTTTAACACATAAACCCTGCATATTTAGGCTGAGTTCTTCTATCAAACAGAAAACACATCTCTATTACACCTTGATTTCATGTAGTAATACAGGTTCCACTATGTTTCTAAACTCCATACACCTTCACTCGAGTCATTTGGATGATTTTGACCATCTCTATTGAAATAAAGGTAAAAAGTAAAGCTGTTAACTTGAAAACTACCACTTCATGACATCACAAGGAGGAACATTTTGAACTTTGGAGATACAGACAACACCACAAGTCCATTTTGTGTAACATAGAACATATTTAGTGTGTCTCCCATTTCAAAATAATAGAATAAGTAACCACACAATGTCATCTGCTGAAAGGTTTTAATTTTAGATTGAGTAACAGTGTTCAGATCCATCCCTAATTTTATGAAATCAACAAATGTTACGCAATGAAAACATTCAGGGTTGTTTGAACTTTGTTTCACAAGAGGAATGACCAAGTTAGGGTGTGCAAGAGTCATTTCATATTTTGCTTCCCTTACAACAACACTATAAAACTTTCTTTACATACGCAGAAATCAGGTCAGTTGTGGTAGATCCTGTGGCCTAAATGTGCGAGCAGTTGACAGATCTCTTTGCAATAATGCACACGCTGTAGCTGACCCATTGAGAAACCATAATTTGATCTATTGCAGTTTATTCACATTTGCAAGCCGACATACATTGCTGTGAGACATGTGGTCCTTATGTGCCTGGTTAGATCTCCTACTGGCTGCCATTTGGTTCACCACAACGGCAAAGAAAGATAAATCTTGTGGAAAATGTGGTTTTGTGCGACGGGGCGGCACAGCTAACACGCATGCATTTAGCCACAACAAAAAGATATGGCGTTTTTAGATTAGGCTACATGTGTGCCTCGACGTACTGGAACTGAACTACAAATGAAGGGATTAAAGGGAATATGCTGTAGTGTTTAGTCAGACAAAGTGGTGTCAGCATGGGGCAAGTACAGCACACTGAATTCGCTCACATAAAGAAAAAAATAATAAAAAAAACAGACTGATAACTGTCACAGGACAATGAGGTTAGAGAGCATTTACCCCAAAATTAAAACGTAATATGGGATGCAGTTTGCTTTGGGATGTATGCATTTATTTTTACTATATTCAATCAATTAAAAGATGCAATACTACATTCATACTCTGGCAGGGTAACATTAAAGCAGGGTTAAAGAAATGTGCATTTAAAACAGGTTAAAATCAGCCACGGGACCTTAACTCGTGCTTGAATATGACACACTAAATATTTGATGTTTGTTTTATCAAAAAAAGTGCTGTAAAAAGTACTGCTTAAGGTAATATGAGCCAATTCACCTGGGAGCAAGCAAGTCATGACAACATGGGCACATTAATTTAGCAATCTTGTTTGTAGTCTTGCAGCAATCTTTGACAACTTTTTTCCTAAAATAGCTGAATTTTAAGCCCAGGCTATAATATTAAGTCTGCAGTGTATATTCTTGTGCACTGAACATAGCCTCTCTCGGACAGACAGCAGACCTGGTTATCAGCAGAGTTATCAGATGACACAGGCAGGAGAGCTTTGTGGGAGGTGGAGGAGACAAACTGCAGAGGCTCAGCACCATTAAGAGACTGAACTCACAAGATGTCTCCACACGCATCTTCCTCTTCTTTAGTCACAAAGTAAAACTCAAATACTAAACAAATGGGTGATGTTCACGTATTAATTGTGCTTTGTGACTTTTTTCTCACTCCAGAAGGTACAATAAAATGTGCATTAGTAATTTATTAGATACACTTTAAGGAGTTTATTAAACCACAGGATTGCACCACAGTTTTATATTAATTGTTGTATTTTAGCTGCAAAGGTGCCTAACATTTTATCTTTTAAGTTTTTGTGTTTATTTTAAAGATACAGTTGACTCTTTTACTTCTTGATTAAACAGAACAGAAAAAAGTGATTGCAATATATGAGAGAAACAATGTTTATACAAAATGAACAGGCAAACAGTTTTTTTTGTGGCCAAGGTGTATCCCAGGGGTCGGACCTGGTCCCAAACCTCTATGTTGTCAAAACACAAACCCAAAAAGAGCAGAATGCTGGAAGAGCAGCATTGTTTTCTTTGCTTCACTTGAACTCAATGGGACATTTTGACACGGGCTTGCCCTGGTCGCTGTCTCAGATTCCAAGTGTAACTAAATCACTCCAAAAGGTCATGAGCGTCCATCAGAACAAAGATATATGTCGTCTTTATTGGCCATAAAAATCATTAGCATTTCCTCCCTGCTGTCTTCTGTCCCCTTGTGCAAACACCCACAGCACATTTCCATTGGACACAGTCACATGTCCCGGTCGCACAAACCTCAGGCTTTAGGGCCATGATGTCTTTGTTCTGATTCCCCATATGTCCTCTGCATTTATCTATCTGTATCTGAGCATGGCCTCATATGCACCGTACATGGTCCTCCTTTATTTTTCACACATTAAAAGACTATGGTTTCAAAACAACAGCTCCCTTAGATGCAGCATGTTTTACTTTTGCTTTCTTAAAAAACTTTCTTAAAATGTGTTTAGAATAAATGTGATTCTAGGCTTCAGATACTCAGAAAGTATTAGAGATGAACATTTCAGGTAGAAGATATGTACTTTACTTTGGATAAAACTGTTCTCCAGTGCATCCACCTCTGGTGGGAGTGTATAAAATATAGATGGGTTTGCTGCATTAGCAATATTCTCTTTAATTTCACGTTTTTGCCCTGAGCTGAATTTCAAATCAGGTTCTGCATTGCATTAAGCTGCTGCTGGAGCAGCTCTTACACTAGAGACTTCTTATCATGTGTGAAGTTCTCTCCTAAAATTTGAGGCCTGTTCAATGCTGCGAGGCATCACGTCAGTGCTGCACGGGGCCCTTTAGCTGACAAAGTGAAAGAACATTTTAACATGATAAGCCTGACTCTTAACTGTGAATGTGATTAAAGATGATGGATCTCATTTAAAAGTTATGAGCATGTTCTGTTGGCACTGTGCCTCTTCTGTAATGAGCCTATGACCTGCCTCTGTGTAATGTATGCAGTAAGATGGTGAATGAGCTGAAAAACATCAGCTGACTGGAGGCTGCAGCTAAGCTGGCTCTGATCCAGGGACATTTTTGTTCAACCAAGACTATACAAGTTGAGGTGGAGCTACACTCTAGTAGGCATACTATTGTACTATTTCTCTTTTTTAAGTATTTCAAAACTTTTCTGCAAAGTCTCGTCTAAATAAAGCTGATACACAATGCTATTGAGCTTGTACATTATAAGATTGACTACATCCATTGGCTGTGCTGCAGACCACAGGGTGTAGGCAGAGAGCCAGTCAGTCAGAGTGAGGCCTGGAGAAACCACTTTGAAATGAACGCTTTAGAGGACGGCCAAAACCACGACATCAAACACAGGCAGGGAGAGAGAGGAGACACCCAATCCAAACAGTTGTTAGCATTGTTGTGTGTGTGTAAAAAAGTCCTCGAGTAAAACTCTTCGACAGACAACAATTTCCACTTTACAATTTACTGAGAATGTCTTTGAGGGAAGTTTTGAAAGATTGGAAAAAATAAAGAACAAAAAACAACATCAACAACAAAGAAAGGCCTGGCTCACATCTTTGAATCTTTGTTGTTGCTAGTGTAGATTGTGTTTCTTTACAGTATTTTGTGACTCAGAGAAAGCCGCTGATTGGCACACAAAAGACACAGAGGACAGAAGATCTACACACAATGACTAATTCAACCAAAGAAAACTGTACTTTGTAGTTTAAACATAATCTTTGAGAAGATGCAGCGATGTGCAAAAGTTATACACAGATTGGTGGTTTAGATGCCTCAGTGTTATAAAGGGAAGTATGTAGAGGCTAATAGGATTACTAATAATAGCAGTAGTATAGTTTCACGTACATTTAAGCGCCTATGCCTGGCTATTTTCTCTACATGATATGTTACTTCCTCATCAGAAACATATCTAGAATTGTGTTTTGTTTCCTTCACACATGTTTAACATATAAACCTGCTTAACCACTACCACTACATGACATCATAAGGTGGAGTATTATGAGCTTTGGAGATGTAGACTAATGAAATAAAACACAACTCCAGGCATGTTTTGATGAGGTAACAACATTCTAACATAACTAAAAGCTCACATTAGTCAATTTAGCCTAATACAGGACCTTTAAAACCTTTGAATGCTTTTAATACAAGTATGCAACCAACTAACATTTTTTCCTCTCACAATTCACAGATTTTGACATTTATCTGCTGAAAACAAAAAGGTATTCCGACAATGTTTCCACTGTTGTGATAAATCCAGTGCATCGGTCCATCCGCCAAAAGCTCTTCCAACGCTGTTTCTCTTCATGATCCATTTTCAGCTGACATTTTCCACCCAGTGTCTGTCCGTCAGGTTTGTTTTGTGTAAATAGAGAGTGAGCAGTGAACAGTGGCTGCTATGGAGACCCGAAACTCGATCACACTCTGAGACATAAACAGGAGCTGGCAGCTTCACCTGCACAGAGGCAATTATCGGCACCAGCCAGGACAACAGGGAGTCTGCTTCAAACCGTCTTTATGCACTGCAGAAGAAGAAACAAGAGATTATTACGCTGAACATGTGCTTAGAAGACGGTATTTATCAACAACTGAATGTAAATTAGAACCAGAATTATGCAGTCAATACAAGTTTTAGGCAAGACGAACAAGGGGAGTTGGATTTTTTGTGAGCACATAAGCAAATTACATAAGCATATTACAAGTACATTTGAAGGTGCTGTACATAAAGCTGTACATAATTTGTAAACCATCTATTTAAAGGGCCCATATTGCATTTTCTTATCTGCCATAATGTTGCTTCCTCCTCAAAAACATTTTGTTTTGTTTTGTTTTCATTCACACATGTTTAACACACAAATCCTGCACATTTAGGCTCTTCTCTCAAATGGAACAAACACTCTGTTCCACTTTGTGATATCACGTGGTAATACCAGAAATGCTGCACACTTTGCACACTAATTTGGATCATTGCAGCACTAGAGCCCGGCTTTACTAAACTAAAGTTAAAACTACCACTTCATGACATCACAAGGTAGAAAGGAGCATTTTGAGTTTTGGAGATGTAGAAAAACCAATAATAAAACATGTGTGAATGAAACAAAACACAACTCCAGGCATGTTTTTGAGCAGGTTACAGCGTTATAACATGGCTTAAACCTCACAATAATCCATTTTGTGTAATCTAGGACTTTAAAAAGAAAAGAATCAATCCAAACCTACTGCAGCCAACAATGTGTCACTGAGTACTTATCCGGTCTTTAAAGGACAATATTGTTTTAATAACTGCAGAAATGTCCGGATTCTTGTGTGTTCTCCAGTTTCTGAGGTCAGTGCCCGCTGCCGGACTGGTGCCAGAGGCCAGAGCATTATGAAACACACAAACTCACAGCTGTGTGTGTTTAGCCCCCCACAGCTCTCTATCCTCCCAAAACAGCCCTAATCCCTCAGATCTGCCCCGGGCCTCCCCGTACTGCCCAGTGCCACCGCTGCCTCTGCCTCAGCCGTCATCAGAGAGGCTTATGGAACAGAGCAGCACTACAGGGACCCCACTGAGCCACAACACCAACATAACTGTTTATTTGAGCTGCTCATTGGTGAAATAGCTTTTTTTAG
Organism: Odontamblyopus lacepedii; assembly: GCA_034769755.1. Classification (NCBI taxonomy): domain Eukaryota; kingdom Metazoa; phylum Chordata; class Actinopteri; order Gobiiformes; family Gobiidae; genus Odontamblyopus; species Odontamblyopus lacepedii. The sequence continues at coordinate 35,173,771 of CM068351.1, read as the reverse complement.
CTGATCGATTAAAGATAAGCTGTGTAAGTTTACTGGTTGGTTGCCAAAACATACTTGGTTTGGTATCTCCATGGTGACTGTAAGGTTTTAAGGCCACTCTGTGAAACATTCTAGGGAAAACAACATATCCATGGATAAAAGGAGGTTTCAGACCCTCCACTTACCTCTGCTCCACTGGTAGAGGACCCGCTAGTTACTTGTCACCATGGAGACGTTAATGCTTTACCTCCAATATCCCAAAGTATGGCATTAAACTTTTCACTCTCAAGAGAAACAAGCAGGAGATGCCACCACGGCAGTTTACAGGTGAGATCTGTGAAGAGGCGACCCAACTCACAGCCTGAATGCATGTGTTTAAGGTACTTCTGAGCAAATGTGTCTTATATACATTTAATAACATATTGTAGACTGTTACTGACAAAGCATCTCCATGGTAACAGGCCCCCATCCTGAAAAGTTACGCAGTGCGCCTTTAAAAAAAAATTGTTTACGGATGCTTTGAGTTATATCTTGTAGTACACTGCAAAAAAGGCCTATCAAAAAATATGAAAAAATACCAATTTTGAGGTAAAAATGCCCTATTTTAAGTGAAATTATCTGCCAGTGCAGTAAGAAATTTTCACTTACCAAATTTTCTTAAAACAAGACAAAATACGAATCTTGTTCTAAGCAGAAAACACGAGTTTCAAGTATTTATGGCAAGATTTTTCACCTTATTGGTTTGAGAAGGAAGTTAAAGAGGCTTAACCTGGCTTGAGTTAATATAAAAAGTGCTTAGAATAAGTTTTAATATCTAGATAAAATAAATCAGGATGAAATATCTTGAAACAAGTAAAAAAAATCTCATCTTATTAAGTAAAAAAATCTTAAAATTGATCTTTTAAGATGAATCTGCTTAATTCAGGTCAGTTTAACTATGCTAGAAAATCCTTTTTTGTAGTTTACATTCTGTTTAAATCTTTATGCTTTTATAATGTTTTTTAGGAATTGCAAGTATTCTCAATTATTTCCTACTGTAAAGCTTACTGAATTACTTTTGTGAAATCAAATGTGCTCTGTAAATAAAGGTGCCTTCTCTCTGGCATCTCATTTGTATGACTAATCTATAATAAGAACGAAACTTTGACAAAGGAAGCAAGAAATTTGTATTATTCCCTTGGTGATTTTAGTTCTCAGTTCAAAGAAAAGTAGTCAAAAGAGAAAACAGGAAGACAGTGAACTTTGATGTTGACCGTACATGTTTATATGTACTTTTAACAGTACCTCTCATTGCTTAATATGAGAAACTCCACTGGTATGAAACATGGAAACAAAGCAGAAATATAACTGGCTTCACAAAGGGTTTAGCCTCTGTAAATTCTTAACTAGATTAGGTTCAAGAGGATTTGCATTTCCTCCTCAGAGTATGGGGCTGCTGTAAGAGAAGACAGCTGAGTAAGAGCTGGTTTTGATTTGATATAGTCTGTATATATGACTTTTAATCTGTTGAGAAAAGAACAAATGTCAAGACACAGCATCTTGTTCCCAGTGAAACATGATTTGAAAGAACTTGAAAACATATTCTAGAGGTCTACTGAGCAAGTTCAACCTAACATTAAATAATAATAATAATGATAATAATGCATCAGTTTTATATAGCACTTTTCTGGACACTCAAAGACACTTTTACAGAGCATTATTCATTCACTCCAGACCCAGTGGTGGTAAGCTACTATTGTAGCTACAGCTGCCCTGGGGCAGACTGACGGAAGCAAGGCTGCCAATCTGCGCCATCGGCCCCTCCGACCACCACCAACACTCACGCACACACCACTTTCATACTAGGCAATGTGGGTGATGTGCCTTGCCTAAGGACACAACAGCAGTTTTTGCAACTGGCGCCCCACTGTGGCACCTGGAATTCCTTGTGGTCTCCCATCCAAGTACTAACCAGGCCCGGCCCTGCTTAGCTTCTGAGATCTGACGGGTTCAGGCTTTGACGAGCCGGTATGGCCACAATAAAATAAAAGTCACAAACAACCAGCCATACAGTGAAAAATGTAAAAGTTGAATAACACTTTGACCAAAGTAGAGGGTAAATACATGAAGCAGTTCCTGTGCACTGCCCGACTCTAAGATGATGCAGAGAAACTTTATGCCGTGAAAAGAAAGAAGGTGATTGGCTAAATTTAGCTATTTTGCTTAGTGTGACCTTGGTTCACACAGGATTTCTCATCTTATCTATGTGGCATTTTGAAAACCGAAGGGAACATCATGTTTTAACCACCTAGGCCATTCTGTGCTTTCATTGTTACAAAGTACATGAATAACATATCCTCATCTAAAACAGACCTGGAGTGTGTTTGGTTTCGTTAACACATGTTTAACACACAAACACTGCACAGTTCTGTGTTTTTCCCTCAAACAGAAAACACTCTTTCACCTTGCGATGTCATGTGACAATACAGGAGGCAACGCTGGAATTTCCGATCTCCACTGAACTAAAGGTAAAGTAGCTGTTAACTTGAATGCAGTCACTACATGATATCAAAACACAACTCCAGGTATGTTTTTTGGGGAGGTAACAGCAAATATAACATAGATTAAAGCTCACAAGAGTCAGTTTAGTGTAAAATATAGGACCTGTAACAGAGTCCTTATTGGGAGTCTCATTTTGCGCAGAAAGGCACTGATGAATTCCCCCCGAGAGACAAGGAAAATGTAAGGAACGTGCCATAAAACTACTGTTTAAGTGTACAGCTGAGGTGGATGTTATGGAAAAGGATACGTTACAGGGTTGATGCGAGGTCAGAGCGTTCTGTTTCCCCAGGACAGGCCCAGCGCTTTGGGACATAGGGCGGAAGACTGCATGTTTTTAGTATGCACCACCTCCATTACAACACTGCATCCCCCTCTGGACACACCCGCTCCGAAAACATTCACTGTCTTCCTCATTTAGCAGGAGATTCTTATATGCTTTGTAGATTTAGTGCGTTGTGTTTTCGGCTCTCTGGGTCTTATAGCCGCTGACGACGCTATAATCAAACCTGGCCCAAGTAGAATCCTATATGCCAAGCTCTATAAATATCACAGAGCATGATTTTTACTTACTCCATCTTGAACTAAAGTAGACGGTTGCACTGGAATGAATTGTAGAGAATTTTCAGGACAGGTTCGGGCTAAAAAGTTTGATTTTATTAGCATAAAAATATTAAATAGAAATTAAATCTGCGTGGTAAGATTTATCTTAAACATGTCCCTGACTGGGATTTTCATAACTTGTACTAATGAGACGTTATGAGACGAGCTTGGTTTAATCCTAAAATTATCTTTATCTTCATTATCATAAGTCTCCATAAGCCATTTTTTAATTAAATGCAACTTTGAAAACTTAGCAAAACTACAAGGCAATGTAAGTTTAATTGTAAAGCACAATTTGAACTCAAAGTAATTCAAAAGAAAGACTTAAAAACACAATGCAAACACATCAAAACATAAATAATCATGGTAAAACTACTCGCTAGACTGCAAAACTCTTCAGGACTAACATTGTACCTTGAAGGACACCAAAGAAATCTGACTTTCCTCTGGATTTGCTATTTAAACACGTTATTGTTCTCAAATAGGAGACTTGTTGGCTGAATATAATGGAATAACGCTGTTTCTTTTGTTCTTCGCCAAGCCTCTGTACGTCATCTTCAGTGTTGTTCGTACAAAGAAGGCGATTCACAACACCGACCGAAAGCGTTTCACAAAAGCGCGGTTATAATCACACCGCTGCCTCAAATAAAAACAAGGTGACACTGTGTACTATCAGTTGTCCCGCGGGCTGGTGGCGACGCAGGCTCCCGTTTCCACAGGGGACGGCGGTTTCCAGGAAGTGCTCTGACAGAATGACAGAGCAGATCACAAACAACATCACGCTGAAGCCATCACTGTCCGTGTGGATTATTAACTGACTGTCACAATGTTTTATGTCTACGGCCTGTGGGATATTTATAGACCACAGATGGGGAAGTTTAAAAAGCATTTAAAGCGGCATAGTTCTTGGAAAATAACGGACAAAAAGATAACAGAATTTTTGTGTTTCCCCTTTCTGTTAAATTCAGTGTATTATTTTAGGCACAGTGGGTTAATGAATGACCTGATGACTGGTTGGCTTATTAGGCAATGGGAAGTGTTGGTAATTTTGACAAACTTTTAAAAACATTTTTATTTTTCAGCTTTACCTGTGTACCACGTAACATTGCAGGTGCTTGTCTCCAGGTAGATATTATTGTTTTATCTAGAATGTTCCACATTAAACTTATTATGAAGAGGTGAAGTGTTGCCATGCATGCTTTTATTTTTCTAAAAGAATATGGAGATAAGTTTAAAGCCATTCTGTGGATTATGCCAGATAAACACTACAAAAAAGGATTTTCTAGCATAGTTAAACTGACTCGAATTAAGCAGATTCATCTTAAAAGACCAATTTTAAGATTTTTTTTACTTAATAAGATGATATTTTTTTTACTTGTTTCAAGATATTCCATCCTGATTTATCTTATTTAGATATAACAACTTATTCTAAGCACTTTTTATATTAACTCAAGCCAGGTTAAGCCTCTTTAACTTCCTTCTCAAACCAATAAGGTGAAAAATCTTGTCATAAATACTTGAAACTAGTGTTTTCTGCTTAGAACAAGATTCATATTTCGTCTTGTTTTAAGAAAACTTGGCAAGTGAAAATTTCTTACTGCACTGGCAGATAATTTCACTTAAAATAGGGCATTTTTACCTCAAACTGGGTGTTTTTGTCTTATTTTTTGATAGGCCTTTTTTGCTGTTATATAAAAGTGATATAAAGTGAGCCTTAATGGGGCTCATTCATTCATGAGTTTTCATTACAAAGCACAACAACGCCTGCCACCATCGGTCAGTACAAAAGGATTTCTGGCTCAATTAGTACTTCTAATTTTCTACCAAAACAACCTATTTTCCCTTGAAACAACATACAGGGCTCTTTCACAGTGAGTCTCGTGGCTGCGCTTCCTGTTTGCAGTATGTAAATGAGCAGGCCTCTCAGTGACTGGAGGCAGGGGCTGGACACAGTAATCCCCACCACAGATCTAAAGAGCTTAATGTCCACCTCTGAGCCCCAGCACATGCGCCTGCAGGAGCCTTTGCTAATAGGCTAGACTGGGCGCTTGAGTTGTTTCTGTCACGTTCACTGTTCGCTCTTCAGTATCGTTACCCCGTCATTACCTGCTGAAAAGGCTGAGGGGTTAGAATTTGAATATACAAAAATATACAAATAAAAACTGCAAGAAAAAAAAAAAAAGATCAGTTCATGTGTTTCTGCTGATCGAACCGCAGGACAAATCTGCATCATAATCACTAAATCTGAAGTTTTATGTCAAAGTTCCTTAAAATTACACTGTATATTTTTAAACAGGTACTTATAAAACTAATACTAATAATGAATTCTTTTATTTACCGGTGCAGTTCACAACTTTTCTGGCTGAGGTTACACTACTGCACTGTTAGCACTTTGCCTGGGTTAGGGTTTCCAGTAATGCTCCACAGTTTGGCATTAATCTGACCAACTATTTATTCAGTTACAGGCGTTTTTATTCCTCAAAAAACAAAGAAAAACATGCATTTTTACTTGAGGTTGGGCTCGCCTCTCCACAGAGCTTCTCCGTGGAGGTAGAAAAGCATAATGGAGACAAGAAGTTACACAATGCGCCTTTAAGTAGATTTTTTTTGACACTTTTACTTGAGTATTTCTTTGCTCTGGTATCTGTACTGATCGAGTACTTCTTCCACCACTCCAATATCCACATTATGGTGAAGTTATTATGTGATTAAACAATTATTAATATCCCTCCAGCGCAGACAGGGGGGTTTAATCATCATCATTAAACTAGAATTACATCCATGAGGCCATCTGGTGCTGTTAGAACTGGGCCATACAGACTTCCATTTGTAAATAACCCATAGGATGTCGTCACGCCGTCTTTTAAGTCCACTGGGAACGACAAGTACACGCAGTACAGTGCAGTGCCGGGGGCGTCCGAGAACAGGTCCAGATTTGACAGCCTGATTGAGGATAAAGTGCGATTTAGTCCTAAGACCCGCAACCCCTTTGGCCCCAAACAATAAACACTCACTTTCTCTGCAGCTTTGAAATACACGAGAAGTAATGAAATACGCTGGTGTCTCTGCGCCAGTTTAAACACTGAACTTACATATTACAAACCAAATTTACAGTTGACCGCATCAGGCTTCGTTCTCTCTCTTTTTCTCAGCTATTTGCGCGTCGAATTAAAAGGAAAGGGGTTTAAGTCGGATGCCCCGCCTGACACTTGAATGAGACTTGAAGACAAAACTTCTCTGGCAATTTTTCATCATGAACTTAAATAGTTTAAAGGTTCGATATAACGCAATAGTGACTCTTGTGAGCTTTAAGTCAGATTATAATTATTATTTATAGTATTTATAGTATTATTTATAGTACTGTACAAACTGTAGCCTCTGTATTCAGTCTTAAGATAGTAATTTATTGTGCATAGAATTTTATAATCCTTATCTTTATACATCTTTATAGAGTTTGTCTATTTTTAAGTAATTCTGTGCTTCTATTGCTGCTACTGTTTTCTTGCTGTTCTCTCAACTGTGCGTTGCAACACTGAAATTTCCCCACTGTGGGACAAATAAATGATATCTTATCTTATCTTATAATGCTCTTCCCTCATCATGGAGTTATGTTTTGTTTCATTCACATATGTTTCAATAACCCTTTATTATTAGTCTGTCTGCATCTCCAAAGCTCAAAATGCTCTGTTCCACCTTGTGATGTCATGAAGTGGTATTTGTCAAGTTAACAGATGCATTTTACCTTCAGTTCAGTAGAGATCGGCAATTCCAGGGCTGAAATCGTCTAAATGATTCTAGTGAAGGCGTGTGGAGGTTAAAAACACAGTGGAGCACTTCCTGTATTACCACATGACATCACCAGGTGGAACAGAGTGTTTTCGGTTTGAGAGAAGAAGTCTAAGATTGAATATGCAGGATTTGTGTGTTAAACATGTTTGAATGAAGCAAAACAAAACTCCAGGAATGCTTTGGATGAAGAAACAACAGAAAATTGCGTAAAATGGGCCGCTCCCTTTGATCACTTCCTGCCTTCTTTTACTTTTATACCAAATGTTTTTCGGGAAGTTACATTACAAAACAGGATTGTGTCATCAGATGTAGATTGTGTCATCAGATGTAGATTGTGTCATCAGATGTAGATAGATAAACACACAGCATCCGGAGTAGAGACAGACTTCCTCTCTGCCTGTTAATGCTTACAAAAGGCTGAACTGTAAATTAATACATAGAGGCCAAGTTCAGGTTAGTTACATATTTATACTTTGGTTTTTCGCCAAGTAACCGAGATAAAACTATGTAATATAGCAGTGGGGAAAATGGTACTATGCATTTTTTTTGTTGGAGTCTGTTATTTGTCTGTGTCTATGGATTTGTCATTGTATGTACCACAATATGACGTTAAACAGCTCTGCCTCACATTTATTCAACAGGTGGTTTTATAGCTCAAAAATACAGAAAAACAGGCGTTTTGACTGTGAGCGAAGTTGCCGCTCCACAGATTTGACCTGTATCTCGGTCTGGTTTGGTCTCCATGAAGGTAGAACGGTTTAATGCCACACTGCGAAACATTCCAGATGAAGGAATAGCATTTCTGTGGAGAAAAGTGTTTGACGGACCCTGCACCAGAACAGTCACAATGCACCTTTATTACATTTGTTATATATACTCAAATTTAACACCCACAAGGCTTTTTAGGGGCCTTCAATTTACATAGCAAAAAAAGGCTTTTCTAGCATAGTTAAACTGACTTGAATTAAGCAGATTCATCTTAAAAGACCAATTTTAAGATTTTTTTACTTAATAAGATGAGTTTTTTTTTTACTTGTTTCAAGATATTCCATCCTGATTTATCTTATTTAGATATTACAACTTATTCTAAGCACTTTTTATATTAACTCAGTCCAGGTTAAGCCTCTTTCACTTCCTTCTCAAACCAATAAGGTGAAAAATCTTGCCATAAATACTTGAAACTAGTGTTTTCTGCTTAGAACAAGTTTTGAATTTTGTCTTGTTTTAAGAAAACTTGGAAAGTGAAAATTTCTTACTGCACTGGCAGATAATTTCACTTAAAATAGGGCATTTTTACCTCAAAATTGGTATTTTTTTCTTATTTTTTGATAGGCCTTTTTTGCAGTATACGAGTCACAAAAGATCGGAAAATTTCTTCACATTTTTAAATAGTTGAATTATTATTGGAAACATACGTATTTTAGACATTTTACTTACGCCTTTCTCTCACATCATAGCAAAATTTTTTTAAAAGCTTCCCCAAAATGTTTCCTCTTTTATCACGGCTCTTTTAAAACAAACTGGTTAAAAATAGCAACTTCCAGGTTTTTAACGTAACTCTTTGTTGTTTTGTCTCACCTTCAGTTAGGCCCCAGATGCTAAACAGGAAACTAATGATAGAAGTGTACTGGGCTAATGAAGCCCTTTTGTTGTCCTTCTGCATGTGTCAAGATTAACTCCTCAACAAAGGAACACGGCCTGTATGTATTTACTGAGAGATTTGCAAGACAATAAAGAGTTTATCAGTGAGAAGAGCTGATGGGCGGTGCTCAGGAAATCAGCTCTAACATCACAGCGTTTTCTGAAGACAACAGCCTGTGTATTCAAAGTCTAAAACAAGAGAGTCCCAGATTATAAAATGTAATAAGAATCTGATCATCTGTCATCTCTTTGGCACGTTGCTCTATTGAACAAAACACAAAGTTATATTCTGTCGTGTGGTTTAAAGTTTAGCACATAGGGGAAGTACAGGAGGTGGAGGCGTTTGTGAAAATTCAAATTCGGTAATGAAAAGTGACCCTAAAATTTGCATTGGTTCAAACAGTGCATCTCTTTGTGTGTTCTGTATTTTGGGCGCACGTGTTTCTTTGCCTAAACAAGATAGAAAGAAAGATTTTATTTAGAAAGAAAGACAGATTTTATTCATAAAGATTCTTTTGTGCCCTGTGCCGTCAGGGAGCTGGACCGGTCCTGGTGTCGTCCAGCCTGTGCTCTGTGCCTATTCCCTGCTGTTATGTCTACAAAGAACGTTTCTGAACGCTATTTTAAATCATTGAAATGTATTTACCGAAATGTGTTTAATCTGTGTGCTTGAGATGTACGTCTGAGCAAGCCAAAGACACATTTCTGCCAACGCTTTTTTGTGTGACAGGCAATAAAGTTTTTTTTCTGTTCTAAAGATTTCATTTTTGCACAGAAAGTGTCAGTGGTTGTTTCTGAAGGGGACTGAACAGCATAGCCTACAACTTTTAATTTAGTACAGTTTTAGCCTTTCCTTCAGGTACACCATTACAGGTCTGGTAAACTTTAATAGCGGCAAAAGTTTAGCTAGTTTCTGCAAGTTTATGTTTTGACTAAGCCTTTAGGTGTGGCAATCAGCTGTCACAGATAAGTTAGACCACAACAGAGAAATTCAGAGTTTGCACAACAAAGAAACGCCAAAGACCCAACAACTGAGTAACTAAAATGCACAGTGACATTTTAGTAAAAAGAAAAGGACATTTTTAATTGCCCACTTCAGACCATAAGCAGTCAGGTGCAGAGATGTTGGAAATGAGTCTATTAATACTTTCTGACATCACGCAGGGGTGTTGTTCAACCATTAGAGAATTATAGTAGTTACCATGGAGACACAATGGCAAACACTGACAGAAATGCTTTAAGATTGTCTGAAAATGTAAGAACAAATACAAAATGGATTCAAACAACACATTTTCAGGAGCTTGTGAGCAATACAACCTTTCATGGGCTGTAATTTTAGACTTAGACAGACTTTATTGAAATGACAGTACTTGGTAGCTCACACATCACATTATATTACAATAACGCACAAAAAAAGAGAAAAAAAAGGTAATAAACTTCTAAATAAGTAGCAAGAAAACTAAGAGAGACTGGCACCAATAAGACATAAATTATATAAATGTATGTACAGGAAGTCAAAACGAATTTTACATTATGAGAGACTTGTTTAACAGCATAAATCAGCTCACCTATTGTAGTTCCAACCAAGTCAGTTTTTATGGTCAGATTGTGTTAAAATAAAACTGAGACGTGAGTAACAAAGTGTAACGTGGGCTTCAGACAGAGCAGTGCCCACAGTTAGCCTCCCAACCCTCGGAAATCAGCTCCAAATCAGCTCCAAAGTATCAATAGATCATTTTTATGCAAGGTTCTGTTAGGGTTTTTTTTTTTTTTAACCTTTATTTAACCAGGAAAGTCCCATTGAGATCACTAATCTCTTTTTCAAGGACAAATTTTAAGATTTTTTTTACTTAAAATGAGATTTTTTTTACTTGTTTCAAGATATTCCATCCTGATTTATCTTATCTAGATATTACAACTTATTCTAAGCACTTTTTATATTAACTCAAGCCAGGTTAAGCCTCTTTAACTTCCTTCTCAAACCAATAAGGTGAAAAATCTTGCCATAAATACTTGAAACTAGTGTTTTCTGCTTAGAACAAGATTCATATTTCGTCTTGTTTTAAGAAAACTTGGTAAGTGAAAATTTCTTACTGCACTGGCAGATAATTTCACTTAAAATAGGGCATTTTTACCTCAAAATATTTTATTTTTTTTATTTTTGATAGGACTTTTTTTGCAGTGTGGAGGCCTTTTGCCAAGAAGAATGGGCAGATTTACCCTCAGAGAAAAGAACACATCCACAACTATTATAAAGGACTCCAGGCTGTCATTGGGTCATGTGTGTAGTTTCTGTTCTCATTATGATTTAAAAAGAGGAAACACAGTTGTTTGAAAGTAAATGGCTTCACCCAAGCACTAACCATGAGTCAAAGAGAAGTTTTTGTGTTATCATCATATTCTCTGAAAGATGGACAAGAAATCAGTCAAATTCTGTCAGGGTCTGTAAACTTATGAGCACAACTGTAGATACGGAGGGAGCAGACCCATAATCCCTCTGTAAATGAACATGCACCAGTTAGAAACCCAGTTCGGTTAGAAGACAAGAACGCTGTGTGTCATGTATTCCTCAGAAAACACACGAAATTCAATAGTAAAGTTGTGCGTAAGTGTGCGTAAGTGTGTGCGCGCTCCCCTCCGGTCCCCCCGCCGTGTCCCACCTCCTCTGCGCCGGGCCAATGAGCGCGCAGTACGGGCCGCGGAACCGGAGCGCAGCCGGAGCGCAGCGGCACGGAGACGGTGGGGGAGGGTCACGTGTGTACACAGCGCAGGGCAGAGCAGCAGCGGTAGTAAAGTGTGCATCAGACGGACTGCCCCTTTCCAGAACAAGCCTCGTCTGAAAAGTTGATTGGGGAGGACTGTACGGGGCTAAAATGCAGTAAAACGACCCTTTTGGCCGCTTTTAGGCTTTACGAGGGCGGAGAGAGTGCGAGCGCGTATTTTTGGACGTGTTTGTCAGATGAAACGATTGAGAAACGCCAATGGAAACGCTACATCCAAACCAAATGCCTCCGTAGGTCTGTCACAGAGCCAGAGCTATACGTTTCTGGTAAGTTTATTCCAAATCTGCTCTGTTTCTCGCTATTCTCTCCCTTCAGATGCGCCTTGTAAATGGTTTAGAGGAGTAGTAGTCTTGTTGGAGTAAGCTCGTGTGAGCCGCTTTGGTTTTGGCAACAATAGCCGTGGAAATGGTCGTATAATGGTAGAACCGTGACAGCTATCCACGCTTTGATCTGCTCAGTCAAGTGTGATGGAAAGACACAAGGTCTACAAAAAAGAAAAAGAAAAAGGGGACCACGATATGGGTTCATTATGTCTGTGTGCTCAGCTGCAGTCTCATTCAAAAAACAGCAGGATTGTCACTGGAAAAAATAACCATGTTTCTCACAGTTTCAGGGTGAAGTTGTATCAGCAGTAAATATGAGCTATACGGAGAAAGGTCATGAGATGAATTGTGCACTGCCTGCATTAAAATCCTATAGGAGCCACCCCTGTTGTGCAAATGCATAGTTTTGCTGACTTAACATTCTCTTCACAGCTACACACGCACTCTTCATCACAGTGAACTTGGAATATGAGTGTATGTGCATTCATAATTCAACAATCTTGTCACGTAGGCATTGTTATTGTGAAGTCAGTGGTCTACACTAGGTCTGCTACAATATAAACATGTGAAATGTGATATATAGGTGAAGAAAGTATAGAAGATAAACAGTAATATTGAAACTAATTAATGCATCTGGTGCGATAGCCTAAAAACATGATCTGCAATGAATAAAAAGCAGAATGAAACACATTAGCAGTTAGTTTGTGTCTATAATAAGTCATAGAAGTTATTTATTCAACTCTCCACAGCTTAAAACTTATCTTAGTATAGAAAAATACCCAAAAGTGCAAAGAAAAAATCCCCACGTTAAATACTGACCCCTAAAAACGATTGTTCAAGTCAATATAGTGATTATCATGACAGGTCTATAGGACGATGAATAAGCAGTTCTTGGTCGTGTCTTTTTAAAATCTATCTTTAAAATTACATCTCACAATGACATTAATTGCATATTTCGGCACACTTAACCCACTGGTATTGAAACCACATTTTGACAAGAGCATGTGATAAATGGTTTCACACATTCAGCAAATGTGTACAGATGTTTGACTAGTAAATGTCATTGGAAATTGTTTCTTGGTAGTGAAATTTTGAAGCACGGTGTATTACTAAACTAAATATAGAAGATAAACCATAATATTGGCACCAGAATTACACCAGAATTATCCCCAAAAACTATTCTAAATGTACAATATAGTTAGAAAATGACCTGCAATAAATAAATAACAGAATACAACACTTAAGTAGTTAGTTTTACCTATAATGAGCCATAGAAGTTCATAGTTAATCATCCTGCAGCTCAAATCTGATCATAGTACAGAAAAATAACCAAACCTTTCCAAAGAAGAAGTAGCCATGATAAATATTGACCACCAAATATTATTGCTCTATCATAAATGTATTTATCGTGACAGGCCCACATATGTGTGCAGATTTTTTTGGCAATAATGTCACTGGAAATCATCTCTTGGTTCTGAAAGTTGTTGCAAGGTTGAAGTGAAGCTTGAGGCTCTGCTCTTATCATTGCCGGGCCCATGTGAGTGGTGTGGACATGGGCGTGTGTGGTTTGGCTTAATGGATGTAAGCTGGCTTTGTGCTGGCCACAAAATGAACTCTGACTATTGGGTCTGGCTCTGACAGTTCAGCGCGGAGGCGGAGACAGAGAGCGGACAGATCCGACCTAAACGTGACCAGGTAATGAGGAAAAACTGTAAACATGACACTGTCTGTCCTCTACATTGTAAGTGCATTAAGAGCTTTGTGCAGTGGATACTATAGGGACACTCGACGGGTATATATAGAAACGGGCAGATAAATACACAGCCAAGTTCGAATAGCGAAAGTCTATATGAAAATTATCAGAACAATTTAAGGCAAGTCAGGTTTATTTGTATAGAACAGTTTGTACACAGTAATACAAAGTGCTTTACAGAATAAGAAAGACAAATCACAATACAAACAAATCAAAACAGAAATAATCATCATAAAACATTAAAAGAGAAGAGTGCAGAGTAAAAACCTTTCAGTCAGACGCACAGATAAACAGAAACTGTTTTGAAATAATCCACAGACCTGTAACTTGACTCTTGTCTCTCGGTGACTCTTTATCACCTTGGAGATCGATTAGTTAAATGCCATACTGCGGAACATTCGAGGCAAAGCAGTAAAATCTCCCTGGAGACCAAAGTGGCACGCCCTCCATCAGAAAAGTTAAATAGTTGCACCTTTTTCTTTTAATGAATTCGGTTTCTAGGGCAGCAGTATTTTGGGTTTGAGTTAATGTGTTTCAAGTAATTAATGGCTGTTATTCTAATCCACGCTGAAAGGTGAATCATTTTAATTTGTTGAACGTCCTGTATTAGTATGCACCAGAAATCACAGCACTTATGAATGCTGCTTTCCAGGAATAATCGACTGCCAAGAAAATCTCCGGAGGTCCCACACAACAATTTTACAGCTTGTTTTAAAAAGTAGGTTAGTCACGTTTGCTCTTGGATCTCGCTATAGATTTCCACACAATACCAATATTTTTAGTAATACTGACATTTTAAAAAGCTTCGGATTTAAACCAACTGCCAACTTGATAGTTTTATTCCGTAAAAGTTTGTGGGAAATTGAATGTTTGATGGTAAAGAAAATGAAAGGTTCGGTAAAAGCGCTTTGATTTTGACACCTGCGAGTGTGAGACGGTGAATGGGAGTCGGACCTTTGGGGATTTCCCGTGGAACCTGCTGGAAGTTTTATCAAAGGAAAAGCCGGAGTTAAAATGCTTTGCTTCAAAATTGAACTGGTAAAACTGGTTGTGGTGGACCTGTTCCTGTTAATGACTGACTTTACTCTGTCATGGTGATGCAAGAACTTTGAAAAAAACTACGAATGCTGACGATAATTCTTGTAATTATGAACATTGCATTGACGCTGTGGTGACATAGGGATTCTCTATCGGTTTAGTTTCAGCTTTGACTGTGGGCTGTGGTAAAAGTGGCCAAATTAAAGACGAACGACACGAGAGCACAAACTTTTGATCAAATTTTAGAACATTTTAAAAGTAAATCAAGAAATAATAATGATTTACTGTGCTGTGATGATCGCTGCCATTGGGAAATCCATGCTAAATGCAAACATAAACTTTTAAATTAGTAAATATTGTTTTCCCCTCCAAGAGAATCCAGTAAAATCAGCAATTTCTGACATTGCTGTATCTAAGCGTTGCAAATACTAACAGTGGCCCAAAGGGTTAATTGCATAATACTAATTACATAGACTTAAATGTGCAGTGTGTACAGTATGGCATTAAAGTTATTTATCTCTTGATTCAGTTAATTTTTTATTGTTCAGAAATACTTTGAAAAGCAGGCATTTGTTCTGTGAGTGGGCTTGCCTCTCCACAGATCTGAACTGTAACTTGGGCTGATGGCGTCACATTTGTTTTCTATGGAGTTGGATGTCAGACCTTCCACCAAAAAAACATAGTGCGCACCTTTTAAACACCCATTTCCTTTTTTTTATTTTTTTATTGCAGTTTGAAATTTGGCAACTTCTGTCGGTTTCCTTCTAAATGAATGAGATCCAGTAACTGAAAGGCCACACGCTTCTGCAGAATCATAACAAGACTGACTCATGCGATGTTGTTTGCATTTCAGCTGTAGTACTTCTGCTTTGGTACGTGAGGGGGGTCTCGGGACATCACTGGGCACATTCTCAGAAAAGGCAGTAAATTCCGGTAAGGATATACGAGGGGTGTGGGCTGCAGCTCTATGTCACTCTACTCCCATCAGCGCATACATCAGCCAGATCTGAGTTCACAACTCTCAGAGACGCCAAGCACATGTGCGTCACTCAAAATACAAGATGGTGTTTTTCTGGCGAGCCCGGAGCATGCTGTAACAGGGCCACCCTCCCTCTGGGAATATTTCACTTAACCACGTTTGACATTGAGTAGTGCACAAAAGTTCACATAGGGCTTAATCACATATACAGAACTGCAGCCCGGGACATGTGCGAGAAGAGTGAGATGTTTGTTTCGCTTTCTGACGGCTCCATCTGTGTATTCTGCGTTAACTACCAAATGTGGGATCGATTTGAAGGCCATGCATTAAGTTTATGGATCTCCCCAGTCTAAACAGTGTTCACTTGTTTAGTCCAAAGTTTGATTGGAAAGTGAAAGCTGCCAAACATGAACTGAATACCCCAAAAATAAGGACAGCAGCACCTCTATGTGTCTATGCTATTATTCCAAAGATCATACATCAGAATTCAGACTGTTTAGGCTAAAACTCAATAGAAAGGTCATGAAGGGAAGTTGGTCTCGCTGCCTGAAACAATGTGAAAGCGAAAGAAGAAAGTCAAATATACTTAAACTTAAAGGTGCAATAGTCATAATAATAATAGTTTTGAGTTTGAGTTAGCGGGAAAAAACCCAAATGGTTTCCCCCAACATCCTCCTCAGACCAAGAGGACAGAGGTCTGGTCCAGGTACTTCTACCCCTGGTGGAGAGCGCTCCTTGAAGAGTTGGAGCGGACAAGGACCAGACTTGCAGATCAGGTCCAAATCAGCAATTCTTTGGACCTCCAGCTTACAGCTTACTCAGGAGAGAATCAACCACGAAAACTTGGGAGACTTGAAAGCTGCAAAAAAAGGTTTTACTCTAGAAGGACAAGCAACTGCAAGACCAGATGAATGCACATAAGAAGATTCGGTACCTGTACAATTCTACAGTACAGGAACATGTGCAGCTGAAGCAAGACCTTGCAAACTCCAAAAAAAGTCGATTTGGAGATGCAAAAACTCAAAGCTCCTCTCCAAAAAAAAGACAAAGATCTGGAAATGCAAATTAATGCAGAGACTCAAACCACTGGTATTGATGTAACCCATAAACCCCCATAAAATGAACTGTCCAGGAAGGTGCAGGAGCTGTTCTCTAAAGTTTTCTCAGCACAAGAGGAACTGCGTCTCCTGAAGTTTGGTTTTGGAAGTCAAAGGGCACAAAGGGCAAGGAGCAGGGGAGGGCGGTCAGGCACTTGACCAGCACTAAAGCGCCTCCAGACATTACCATTTACCCTTTGCATTATGAAAAGGTAAAACATGTTTATTGTTTTAAATGTCAAAACTTAAATTCACAGTCGAGCCACATAACATGCTGCTGTTGCTTGACTTTTATGCAGAAATAGTATATGATTAAAAAATTGCTAGGTGATTGTTTATCTTCTCAACTTACAACTTTCCAAAGTATGATTTAATGACTGTTGGAATCAAATGTAATGTCTGAATTTCTGGCCAAACCACATGGGTCGTCACCTTTCACCCTGCACATCTGACTTCACATAGAAGTTCTCTTTTTATTTAATTTATAGAATAACCTTTTCAGCCACTTGTATACAGACATTCTGTGTTTTTGGATGATGTCAGCATTATTATTGTGTATTATTTTTATAGGATGGTTAACGCACCTTTTCCCTTTTAAATGAACAAATATTTGCATTTTTCCTTTAGTTACTGCACTTTATGCTTGTGTGTGTGTAAAGTGTGTTGCGTTTGATCTTTTTGGCTCAAACAGCACATCTGGCAGGTGATGCGGCACATGGATCATGGATCATGTAGTCATATTTGTTTTTTTCCGGTGACAAAAACTCAAAATAATTATTTTGCATGCAGATACATGCAGTTTAATACCGCAAAGAGACCGCAATGAAATCAATGCAGTTTTGATAGAGTAATATCGCAGTATGGTTACATTTCTCTTGAAGATGTTACTGAATTGCAAATATAGTAATTATTTGATTTGATAGTTAGGCATTGAGAACTTAAATTGTGCCTTGTTGTTGTTGTAGATGTGGATTTTTGCAAGTTATAAGTCATTTTGGGAAGGGTTTTACGATTGCAGATGTTAGACTACTTTGTCATTGAGAGGAAGGTCATATGCAGTTTGATTGGATTATGTTCAGGAAAAGGATCTGGTGTGTTGTTGTTTTGGACTATGATAATCACTGTCCTGAGGTTAGTTGTCACACAGCTGTGTCTGGGTGTAGCAAAACCTGATATAAAAGATGTATGTTGTTTTTCTGGTATTTAGAAATGAACTTGCATATTAGGTAGATTCTCATTTTACATTCTGTTCAGAGGGAAACACAATACTGATCTTATCTTAATAGAAACTTGTCAATTGGCTTCCTGTTCAAAATTGCGGCTCTGCTGTTGGCTCTGCCTCTTCACACCAGCGTTTTGTTTTTTTTAAGTTGGCAATGCAGCATTTTTTATGTGTATGTCTTTATGTTATTTTCAGATAATCTTAAAAAAGTCAATTTTTTTTTTACTCTTGGGCCTCAGATGCAGGACAACACAGGATTGATGCATAACAATGAGGGGAACTGTGGGGAAAATGTTGATTTTGCGCAATGTCTTCTTTGAGTTAGATGTTGTTAGAGAGAGGGCTGCATTAGAAGTCCATTCAAACGAAGTACGCTCTGCATGTCTGTTATTTTCTTGTCTTTTCTAATCACATTGTTAAGGTGTACTTTAGTTCAATGACTGTGAATTACAGCCCATCTCTAACGCCATTACTTGACACTTTGACACGCTAAAATTACCTCACTGTAATGAAACCCATTTTACAAGACGTCCAAAATACTCACTCACCCAAATCACTTACAACAACACAGTGCAAAGGAGGCGGTTTCCTTTTATGCACAAGCTGAAATTGTGTGCGTTGAAAGAAGAGAAGACTTTTTTTTTTCTGTCACCTCTCTTGTTTTTTCTGTAGCTGTGAAAAAAAAAAAAACCCTGAACATTTCGTTATCACAGTCTGCTGGCTTGTACAATGCGCAAAACTCGAGCACAGTGTTTTTAATGAACAACACTGAGGCTGATTATTCTCACAGTGGAGTGACGCAGGGCGGGACTGGCTGTAGCTGTTAAAGACGGACCATAAGAAGTGCGATTAAACTCTGCGTTGTGTAACTACTGATCGCTCTGTAGTTAACTGTCCTATATTACACAAAATGGACTCTTGTGAGCTTTTAGCCACGTTATTTGTCATTTCCTCCTCAAAAACATACCTGCAGTTGCGTTTTGTTTCATTGAGTAACACTCTTATTATTCGTCTGTCTACACCTCAAGCTCAAAATGTTCAACCCTGTGACGTCATGTAGTGGTAGTTTTCAAGTTAATGGCTCCTTTTACCCAGGGTTTGTGTGTTAAATGTGTAAAAGAAACAAACACACATTCCAGGTATGTTTGTGATGAGGAAATAACATTACAACGGATCAAAATATAGTGCAATATGGACCCGTTTAGCAGGATTTTTCTTGTATTTATGTTTTTTTGTTCTTAGTCATGTCAAAGATGGTATGAGACTACTGTGCGATTACTTCCTTTCACCACAGATGTTGTCTCTTGTTGATCCAGTGATTTATTATGGGATGTGAAAGAATACAGCTTTATTATTTGTTGTGCGAATGTGCGTCATTGTCTAGTTTAGGTCTACGTCCTCCTACCACCCGTCCTGTATCACTATAAGGGCTGGACAATACTGTATATCGGTAGGGATGAGACAATAAACAATAATATTGGGCAGACAATAATTATTCATGGGACATTTCATATAATCACGATAAAAATAAACGCCATTCTCTCTCTAGATCATTGTTGTTTTCACGTGTAACAAAGCACAATACTGCAACACTTGTTTAAATATGGAACCCATTCATAATAATAACATTATAATCATTTTGAAATGGTCTGCAACTTTAATAATTATCGTGATATAATAGTTTATCACAATTATTTTGGTCATAACAATTGTGACACCAAATTTCACCGGTGTCCCATGCCAATATATCAGTGCTAATCAGTATTGTGGTGTAGCAGTGTAATCAGAGGCTGTTCGATATAGAAAAATTAACTTCATTTTTTCATTTGAATAGTGAGTTAACATGTAAATAGATTAAGACAAATAACGGTTGTATGTTTACACAATCAACATAAAAAAGTACAACAAATTATATTGCTTTGTCAACTTTCCCCATATTTAATTTCGTGAGTCTTGCTATAGGTTTAAAAACTTTTATATCAATATTGCTATCTGTCTGTTATCTGCTATGACAAGATCTGGTTACTGTATTGGCTTGTTTTTGCGGTACAGTTAGAAAACATATGCTTAGCTAACTTTTATCTTTCGAAAGTAATCTTTACATTGGCCTTTAAAGTGGTCGATGAAAGCTTCAGGAAAACAAAACATGGCCGTTCTTATGGACATTTTTCATTGTTACGAAACATGGGGGATTTTGTTCTTTCTCAAACATCTCCAAAGTTTAATAAAAACCATCACTCTCTGGTTCTCTGGAGGTCTCCTTTTGGGCTGCTGTGTGCTGGATTCCTCTCAGCCAAAACAGTGACGTGGTTATGGGACCCCAGAGCCGAACACTGAAAAGCACCACCACCATCTGTACTTGTGTAATCATCTTGGTAATTGTCTCTGTTATTAATCACTGTCAGATTGTGCATTAGATTGGATAGTGCGAAAGCTTTCGAGGAGTTTTAAAGATGCACTGTGTGACTTTTTGGTTGGGGGTCCATTACCTGCTTATTTCTACGGATATTTAACTGCTCTGCCTGGACTGGTCCACTGTAGGGTATTAAACAGCTGGATTTTTACCAATTACAGGTGCTCAAAAATACTTTTTTTTTGACATTTTGACTATGAGCAGGATCGCCTCTACATAGATCTGACTTATAACTTGGTCTGGTTTGGTCTCCATGAGGATAGTAAGGTGTAATGCCATTCTGAAAAAACACATTCTAGATAAAGCAATAACATCTCCATGAAAAAAACAAACAAAAAAAACATTTGGCGGACCCTCCACCAGAAAAGTTACACAGTGCATCTTTAATTCACAAGTTCAAAGTTGCAGTTCGCACTACGTATGTTTTAAATACTGATTTCTGCATTGCACAAGCTACTAAAATGTAGTGACATCAAATAATCTAAAGGTTAACCGAGGATGTTGAGTAATTTTATTTTATTTTTTTTACAAGGCGCATTTTAAAATCCAAAGTCATGTTTCAATAAATTATCATTTCTGGAGTAATTTCTGAGGTACAGGATGTTATAAAATGTGCTTGTTTGTATGTTTTTGAGAACTTAACCTCTGAATCAATATTAATGTTTAAACAATGGTAGCAGTGTCCTTATTTGACTTTCCAATACTGACTAAGTGTTAACACAGAAACTCAATACTTCGTCCACGAACGTCTCATTCTTCCTTCCTTCCTGATCACATTATAGTTTTGCTGATGAAAAACTTGCCTTGGTGTTTTAAGTTATAAAACGCTGCTTGGCTGCTTTGAAATGGAGCTCAGTAGCCGCAGATGGGAGCCCTGTCGTTGAGTTTCTTTAGGTCTTGATTACTGTAGGAAACTGCCTTTGGGTGTCAATGTGGTAATGAAAGGGTGCTAGATAAGCCTTTATAAAGCAGGCGCTAATGAAAGGGGACTAGATACCCACAATGCCGTTCTGTCTTTTATAATCAGAGACCCCTCCTCGAGTCTTTGTCTGTGGATGATGAGAGGTAGTGTCGGCACTATATTGTACAAAATATAATAACTTTTTACGTTTTTTTTTTAATAGAGAATGTAAAATGAAACCAAAGCTACATCAGGACTAAAACAACCAGGACTTAATCTCATCTGGACTGGACTATTCATGGATCTCAGTTTCCTGTTATATGCAACATTTGGAGGCTACAGCAACAGTCCTAATTTCTCATCATTATGAAACCCATGGATACTAGGTCCAGCAAAAAAAACTACTTTGAAGCTTCTAAACATGACAAAACCAGTGCTTTTTTTTAAATAAAACTTTGGTCAGTCCATTTTGGGTTTCTAATTGGGCAATTATTTTGACAGCCTGCTCCTTAAACCCACAAACACATTAGCAAACAACAAAAGACTAGATAATCTTAGTGGGACCATTAGCTAATTATGTCCTGTCCGTAAAGCTCTGGTTTAGTGAATGAGTCACCGGCTGCTTGTTGTTGTAGGGTGTGTTTACAAAAGGGCCAGACCGCTGTTCCTGTCCTGGACTAGACAGCGTTTTGTTTTGTTTTTTTGTAAAGGAGTAACCCTACACTTTTCTTCCTCTACTATAGCGTCATTGCAGCCAATCAGAACGCAGCGTGGGCGGGGCTAAGGCCAAGGCCGTGTGTGTGTGTGTGTGTGTGTGCGGGGCGTCAGGGCTTACAGCCAAAACAGCCTCTCTGTAGTGAAGGAGAGTTACATAAGGGAATGGAAGAATGTTTCCCCTGCCTCTTTAGGATTGTTGCTCACCTTCTGAAAACTAGTCTAATACGATTTATCTGAACGTGAAGAATATACCAAAAATGTACCTAATATAATCGTGCTTTTTAGTAGCCATAAGTGTTTATATTGGGCTATATTTATGATTTATTTTGTTGTTGTTGTAGTTCTTCACTTTTTAAACTCGTGCATGAATGTGAGTGAATGTATGTCCTACCGCACCTTGTCATTTATTACATATTTATATCGAAACAGTAGCACTTTAAACATACTAAAAGCACTTTATTACTCACTTGCACTTTGTAGATAAGCACCAGAGCACCTGTTGTGTGTACCTGAAATATCTGAATGTTGTGAGGGATTATATTATGTGAGGGTTTATGTGTCTGTCTTGTAAGTGACCTGCCAAGGTACTACGACTGTAAATGAGCTGTACGCAAACTTCGGCACATTTACACTTGTCTTCATGTGTCCATTTATGTGCATTGTCCCTTTTAAATAAATAAATAAAACTAATACAAGAGTAACATGCATTTTAGAACATGCTTGGGGAAGTCGAAACAATAGTTAAATTTAGATCCAGTAAGACGTTATCATAATTTCCTCTGCTAACAAAACATAATGTAATGGAAGTCTTTCCCAGTCCATTTTAATTTTTATAAAAAGTTTGCAGTTCAACATCAACTAAATCAGGATAAAGTATAGGATTAACTTAACTTCTTGTGAGCTTTAAGCCATGTTGGAACGATATTACCTCATCAATATATGCAGGGTTTGTGTGTTAAACATGTGTGAATGAAACAAAACACAATTCCAGATATGTTTGTGATGAGGAAACCTTATAACATAGATCAGAATATAGCATAATTAGGCCCTTAGAATAATTATAATCAACCTTATTCGGTCAGGGTTGAGGTTAGGGTTCAGCCTAAGCTGCCAATCACTCATCATATGTTTTCCTGTTGCTTTCACTGACCCTTTTCTAAACTTTGACCTCACCTTGCTCTCTTCATTCTCATATCCCTCCATAAATCTGTCTATCACCACATTCCCAAGTGTCTGTAACTGGAACAGAGAGGCAGGGCTACGCCGACTGTCTGCCCAGATGAGAGCAGCTCTTATCGGGCAGGTCAGTCATGTGGAAAGCCCTCACCGTGGCCTTCGTACTGGAGGTGCTAATGAAAGAAGACAACTACCCACAATCCTGTTCTCCGAATGTCTTTAATAATCAGCGAGCCTCTCTGTAAGACATGAGAAAAATACCGTTTGAAGGTTACAGTAAAAAGAGGCTGAAAACACAGGACTAAGCACAGACTGTGTGGGTTGAGAAGTAATTAAATACATGTACTGAAAATATGCATAACTTGGTAATAATCAGAGTTCAGCTACTGCAGTCGCTTTCCTAAAATCAAAGAAATCACAATTTAGATTTTGACGGCAAATTTTGAATAATAAAAAGGGCTCTTGTTGAAATTACACGTGCAATTGTCCTTTCTCTAATCAGTGATAAATAAATACTTACAAATAGCGTTAACCACAAAGCTGTTTTGATCCAAGGTCACATTTTTACAGTAGTTCTGTTGGACCATGTAACTCAAAATACATTATGAAGCAGATATTCAATAAATATGTTTCTGGAACATATTCTTCCCAATGCTGAGTGTAGTTGGACCTAAAATCAACTTGAAAACCAGAGGCGCAAGTTTCAACTACGTCATTCAGTACAATCATAACAAAAGTGGGAGATGAGGAGGAGAAAGGACTTGCTCAGGCATCACAACGTGCTCTTGTTCTTTAAAGGGCCTCATTTGCTCGGGACAGTGTGGCTCTGGTCCTGGGGTTGAGGGCTGAGCCAGCAAATGGAGCTGAAATGAATTGTGAGGTGTTCGCATTCAGCCAGTGAGAAGCAGTGAAGTGAAATTAACAGAGTTACCCAGGGATAATGGCCTGGCCGTGTCTGACGTGACTGCCCACTCCGCACTGCACTGAGGGAGGGCTATTTCAGTAAACACCATTACGACACATTATATCACTGATGTTCGGCTCCTTTAGCAGTAACTGGAAAAATCGCCTCGTCTTTGGATGAATTTTAGTACCAAGAAAGAAAATGTACACTTGTGTTTGATTTAAAGTGTATGTGAGTATTAAACAGTCCCTTATGTGTGTTGCAGTTGGCGTGCTGAGGAGCGCGTTTCAGAGCCCGCGATGTGGATGTGCTTGGTTTACAATGAAACAGACTCCAGTGTGGACCAGCAGCTGTGCCAGGACCTCGGCCTCCTCCTCTCCATCCTCTCCCTCTTCTACCTCCTGGTGTGCTTCCCCCTGGGGCTGTGCTACAACGTGCTGCTGGTGGTGGTGAACCTGTCCAATAAGGTCTCCATGACCATGCCGGATGTTTACTTCGTCAACATGGCCATTGCGGGTCTGGTGCTCAACGTGGTCGCTCCAGTGGAGCTGCTGAGCTCCAGCTTCAGTCGCTGGTTTGTCTGGGACTTCAATAACGAGGTGTACATCACTCTACTGATCCTGTTCAACATCTCCTCACTGGTCATCATGTACTCCACCACACTGCTCAGTCTGGACTACTACATAGAGCGGGCGCTGCCTCGGACATACATGTCCAGTGTCTACAACACTAAACACGTGTGTGGATTCATTTGGGGCGGCGCTGTACTCACCAGCTTCTCCTCTCTGCTCTTCTACGTCTGCAACCATGTCTCCACCAAGATGATCGAGTGCTCCAAAATGCAGAACAAGGAGGCAGCGGATGCGATCATGATGTTTATTGGTTATGTGGTCCCAGCCGTGGCAGTGCTTTATGCTTTTGTGCTCATTTTACGAATTCGTAAAGAGTCCACTCCTCTGGACCAGGACTCTGCTCGTCTGGACCCTTCTATCCACAGGCTGCTGCTGGCCTCTGTGTGTGTGCAGTTTGTGCTGTGGACCCCGTACTACATGACTCTCTTAGTGCACACTATAGCAGGAAGCCCAGGCTCCTTCAGTAACAGACACAACTATCCCACCTATCACTTCCTCAGATGTGTGGCCAAGCTGCTGGCCTTCTCCAGCAGTTTTGCCATGCCTCTCATGTACCGACAAATGAATAAAAACTTCTCCAACAAGCTCCAGAGGCTGCTGCGGAGGCTGCACTGCTCCGACCAGTCGTGTCCACATGAACGCTCTGCGGTGCAGCAGGTGGTGACGTGAGCTCACCCACTGGGAGACCCTCTGACCCCAGCAGCACTTATCTTTGCTTCAGAGCCGCAGTCCACTGGACCCCTGCCAGCTGGTGGAGCCCAGCTCTGGGCTGTGTTACAGCGACAGCGACTGTGGAATTTCCTGTCACCTTTAAGAGCTCCATGTGATCAGTGCAGCTCTGAGGACACAAGCTAAACCACTAAGTGCTATTATGTTTGTTACCAACTAAAGCTAAACACAATAGGACTCTAGTTTGAGGGCATTAGGCACAAACCGCAGCTAACCATGAAGGAACATGCTTTTAACCAAGACTCACTATCAGAGTATCAGCTTACTGGTGAAGGCATGTCTAATGTATACCATTTAGGTTTGCATGTTTACTAGTGCATGACCACCAGGCACTATTGCAACTACAGGATTATTATGAATACTTGAAGAATGAAGTTCATAATCACATAAATAAATATAAAAAGTACATTTCATATGCTTGATTTTTAAATAATTAGAGAAAAAAATCCCCTCAAACTAGACACCTGTATCACTTGAATAAACATTTTGGTGTATTCATATTTTGATTATAACCTGTGTTTAAATTAATACATTGACAGTGAGGTTCTATTTTAATGGCCTTTTTTAAATTTGTGAACTATGGTAGCTCGCCATCACTCATGAACATTCAACAATAGTTTCAGTCAGGTTTTCAGCTATAACTGCTATACCTCTTATGCTCTCTGCTGATATTACATGTATTTAAGCTTTTCAGTCGTAGTCATTGCTTTTACAAACTGTGGTGTGGAGTTTACGCTGTGAGAAGAAGAGACATTTTGTACATTCCCCACATTGTAAAAGTGTTTGCGAAGGTTTTTGCTCAGTGGAAATATGTCAACCAGCTCAGACACTGTCAAAGACCTTCACTCAAATATGACAGGATTGCCTTTCAAGTTCTCACCAAAACATAGTAATGCTGCACGCTTGTGTAATGGCTGAATTAGAGACCGCTTCTCCAGATTGTTGTCATTAAAGGGCCCATTTTACACTGATCTATGTTATAATGTTGTTTTCTCATCACAAACATACATGGAGTTGTGTTTTCTTTCATTTAACACACACATCCTGCATATTTAGGTTGATTCTCAAACAGAAAATACAGCTTCATTAGAA
Organism: Odontamblyopus lacepedii; assembly: GCA_034769755.1. Lineage (NCBI taxonomy): Eukaryota > Metazoa > Chordata > Actinopteri > Gobiiformes > Gobiidae > Odontamblyopus > Odontamblyopus lacepedii. The sequence continues at coordinate 35,147,462 of CM068351.1, read as the reverse complement.
TCATTTGGATCATTTCAACCCATCTCTGCTGATATAATAGTAAAAGGTAAACGGTTCATTTGCTTCATGATATCAAAAGGAGGAAAAGAGCATTTTGAGCTGTGGAAATGTACTGTATATAGAGTAATAATGAAGGGTTGCTCAGACACATTAGAATGAAACAAAACACAACTCCAGGTAAGTTTTTGAGGAGGTAACATTATAACATGACTTACAGCGCATAAGAGTCCATTTTGCATAACATAGAGCACTTTTAAGAAGTGTAAATTGAACTGTGCATGTTTCTTGGGATCGGCTGCCTCATTTACATTTATAGCTTTAGCCCAGTTAATTTCGTCTGTATCAATTTAATACATTTTTAACAGTGATCCCTTTATTATTTTTCTTTAAACATCCGTCATATCCTACTGTATTTGCTGCTTCACAAATCAGTGCATTTGAGGCAGTTAATCATTACCTGGAGCCAGCTCAAAGTCCTGGTATTTGTTTAGGATTTGAATGCAAACAGTGGCAGCGGGTCAGATGTTAGATGAGGGAAATGACGCTGTTTGATCATATAAGCTGAAAATCCCACTTCAAATATCTCTCGTATCACTCTATATAGCAACCGGTATGCGGTTATGGTAAAAGTGCATTCATTTCAGTTCAAAATATTGTTAAAAAGTGTTTGTTTCGGGCATTTATTGTAACATTTAATAAATTATTCTTTGCATTTTTAAATCTTGATGATCCTTGTTTAAAAATTCAAAACAGATTCTTCTTACTGAACTAAATGACTGAAATACCCCATGACAATTGGGAATTTATATACACGAAATCATAATGTTCCGGTCCATACAACACAATTTTGAAGGACAATCACTAAACTATGTTAGTGTCTTTATAACTAAGTGGAATATCCCTACGCAGAAACTTCCCTTTTAATTTTCTCAGAGTTGTCCACCTTTTATCGTATATTCTGCGGCCACAGATCTGAAACATTTTTTTGGCTGCACTAATTAAAAGCTTCTCCCACAAATGAACTGCACGATATCTATGACTTACTAATGAAGCCAGATGAAGAAACTTATACCAAAAACATCTCGTGTTACTGTCCGAGAATAGAACGGTCTTTTCCATGGGGCCCCATACATCCATCGCCTCTAAGTGGGTTGATAATGACGATGAAATACTGTAAAACGTCCCAGACTCAAGCTATTATTCGAAAACCTCAAGAATCAGACGCACCTTCAGATGTGATGGCTGGGTGCATGCGTGTAAAATACAAAGTAATGTGTATATATTGTATGTTGGTCCAGCAGAGGCCGGGCTCTTTAAAAAGTACAGTGTTATTTCATGAGAGATATATTTAGATTCTGTAAGTAATCAACTGTCACGTGAGTCAAAGACTGATTAAACAATAAACTAACGTGAAAATCAATGCTGCGTCTTCCTTGTTTTTTGTTACGAATCATGTTTTGCTAAGAATATTGTGCAGGATTTTTAAAGGTGCACAGCGTAAGATTTCTAGAGAAGGGTCCGCTACCTGATGTCTCCATGTTATTACTTTGTCCAGAATGTTCCACAGTATAGATTAAACCTGTCTATCGCAAGGGAGACAAGTAGGTTATAGTACTATTCAGATCTATGGAGAGTCGCCCCTGTTCACAGAAAGAGTCACTGACTTCGAAAAGGCGTATTGAATTTTTGAGCAGTAGGAACTCCCGTACTGAATAAATGCCAGATGAAAATCGTATGGAGCGTTTCAGGCAAAGCAATAGCATCTCCATGGAGACGAGCAGATGGCGGACTGTCCACCTGGAAAGTTTCGCAGTGCACCTTTAAGTGTGATTGACAGCAATGATGGGAAGAATACAGAACACTGAATATCAGAATTGAAATGTATTTTGTATGCCATTTCAATCAGAGTCCTTATATTCTGGATACTCACAATACTTTTACATGGAGTTGCATTATGTTATAGTGTAAAAAAAACATTATACTGTATATTATACAGCCTCAGTTCCAATGAAATGGGGACGCTGTGTAAAACTCCCAGCTTTATTGGAACATGTTGCAGGCATCAAATTGAAATGACTGAATATTTGCCTAAAAACAATCAAGTTTATCAGTTTGAACATTAAATATCACGTCTTTGTAGTTTATTCAGTTCAATATACCGTAGGTTGAAAAGGATTTGCAAATCATTCTGTAATTTCTTTAAGTTTTACACAGCGTCCCGACTTCATTGGACTTCATTAATGTAAAAACATTATAAATGTTTTGTTTTCTTATGCATTAATTTACGATCAATTAGAGAAAAAAACTCAGACATGCACACACAAGAGCTGTGTTTTGTTTATTCTCACTAATAGCGCACATTTCAAAGCCAGAATTGCATGATGAAGTACTGCCATGTATTCTTTTTAATTTAGGAAAGTAACTGTATTCTGAATACCACCAAATTAAATTAAAGTAAAGTATTATCGGTACATGCATTCTTTTACTTCTAAATATTGCTGACAAACAACTGCAAGGCTCATGATTTCTGCAAAACTGGTAATTCTCACATTTTTAAATATACTTTCTGTAGTTGGTATATTTATTTGGTATATAACTAGATTCAAACATAATAATACTCTCAACCTGGACCACCTCACTACTGTATTTCATCAAATCTCAACACAACTTTTATATTTGTATATCACCAATTCAGGGGTAAAAATTAAGGAAATATAGGTAGTTACCAGGCTTATACTTTTAATACCACTATTTCTGCTGGTGTAGGAAAATCAACAGTAAAACTCTGAAAACTATGAAACATATTGTTCTGTGTCTGCGATCGTTCCTTTGCACCGAGAGTAAACCAGAGACACAGGCTATTGTGCGCAGTCTGCTGACGTGCATGTTTATGGATGCCACCATGTTGTGTAGTGGTACATAGGCAGATGGCTTGCGGCGAAGCCCTGTGACCACGCCATTCAGACTGGGAAAAAATAGCAGCATTCCTCACATTCTGGGGATTGTTTAGTCTTCGCTGTGTCCAACAATCTGATATTGTTGCACTTTCCAGGAAAAACAATGCAGTATGGGCCACATCTGATAATAAAGCTATAGGCAGAGATAAACGGCAAGTACATTTTGTACAGAGTGGAGAAAGATGGCAGTGAGATTGAGTTGTAAAGACGTCTAATTTGGAGTTTGGTGAAGCAATGTTTAGGGAATTCTCCATATGAATTATACAGTATGTACGCCCACAAACCAACTAGATACTTGGGGGCTCACTTAAACCCATGTTGATTCAAAAAGGCAAATTAATCTGTCAATCCAGCTGCCATTGAACCTACTTTTGCGCTGTAAAGTATATTGAAACTTTGCAGCTGCCCTGGGGGGGGGTGACGCTACCTGCAGGCACTGCTCTGTCTGAAGCTCTGTTACTCAAATTAGACTTTAGTTTTGTTTTAACACTCACTTACTGTAAATAACTAAGCTAACTGTAAATAACTAAGCTAACTGCACATTACAACAGGTGAACTAGCAGTTACCTGTTGTAATGTGCAGTTATTTTAGTGTAGCAGTAAGGCAATTGCAATAGTTACTCTCAGTGTTTGTTATGATAACCGTTATAGCGAGTAGTGTGACAAGCAAATGTGGTATTTCTATTCGTTTCATAATACAACATAACCTTTTTACTTCAGCCTGCCACATCTGGTTTAGCATTAAAGTAACTGCACAATATAAAATGTGTTTGCAGCAAATTATGAGTCAGAAATAAAAGAAAGCTGGCAGAAAATAATGTTTTTCAGGGGGCTTACATGTAGGCTATTGCACATCTGGACTTGATAATGACATTATAATGAAGTCAGAAGTATAGAGATTAGCCTTACGTGTTAAAATGCTTCACCGCACATTTTTGGGTCTTTTCATGTACTCAATCCCCGAATACTCTAAATGAGATAAGATTAAAATGATAGCGTGTATTTAAATATGCGCTATTTTACTTTACTGGTGGAAGGTTTTGCGGAGATGCAATTGCTTTCTCAGGAATGTTCCACAGTGTGACATTTATATATCTTGCTTTTTTCAATCACAAATGTTGAAAAAAACATGCATCCAGACCGTAAGCAGAGGTGCCTCTCCATAGATCTTACCTGTAATATGGCCTACCTGTTTTACTTCCATGTCTACATAGAGATAACTTTAATTCCATACTGAGACAAACAGATGACAGGCCCTTCACCAGAAAAGTTACACCGCGCACCTTTAACAGCGCAGTCCTCACTCGAGCGTGCCCCATTTACACTAACCATGTTTTTCTTGAGCAGAACTTCACGCCAGACCAAAACTATGAGTCTGGTCTGGTCCCGTGTTCAGTGGACCACCTACAGCACAGCGCACTGGGCCGCTGGCAGGACGCTGGGATTGTGGTTTTCAATATTTGATTTGGCTGTTGCACAAGTTTCACACAAAGGCTAAGACCACCAGTGTTTTTCCTGATGTGGGTCAAGTTAGGCTGTTACATGTAAGGACCAGAACAAGGTAAAACGTGAGCGAGGAAATGAAATAGTGTTTAAGTTACACAGTTTAGGCCAAGAGGACGTGAGTCTCAAACCAACGTGATAATTTAAGGGGAATGAAGCACAGCGGAAAGTGAATTTGGGGGTAAAATATGGACAGGAGGTGCTGAACAAACTGTGATAGTTTAGCTTTTTGAATACATTATAGCTCATTTTGTGGTTGTTTCAGTTAAAAATAGTGACATTTCAAGGTCAGCTATTAAAAAATACTCCAAAAAATTGTTGTTGTTAGAAAGAACTTTTTCTTCAGCTCAACTACATCAATTTGTGGAACAGTGGGTCACTAAACATTAAAGGGCTCATGTTCTGATCTCAGTTATAACGTTGTTTCCTCATCACAGTTACTCTTTTCTCAAACAGAAAACACTCAGTTACACCTTGTGAAGTCATGTGGTAAACAGAAAGTGCTCCACTGTGTTTTTAAACTCCACACACCTTCACTAGAATCATGTGGATAGTTTCAATCCTGGAATTTCCCATCTCTATAGGACTAAAGGTAAAAAAGTAAACATATAAAAAGCTGAAAACTTGAAATCTTGACATCACAAGGTGGAACACAGCACTTAAAGCTTTGGAGATGTACACAGACAAATAATAAAGGGTTACTAAATAAAGGGTCACAGATCCTATGCATAATTTAGAGACCCACTTGTTGCACTTAATGTAAGAAATATTTTACATACGGTATATAGATTATAGTTATTTTCACTTGACCCTCTACACCAGTGTCTCAATGTGCATATGTGCACATACAGCATATTTATGGCCCTCTGCAGTTTGAGCATTTGGTTTAGACAAATCATTGGTTATGGCTACCTTATCCACAGTTTAGTTTAATTTAGGCCTGTTTAGCCCTAATCTAGACCTGATATAGCCTAGTCTGGGTTTAGAGCTGATAGTCTTATAGTACAAATATTATCTTGGGTGGAAAATATTTCTGGTGGGCCCACCACCCGCGAGAGGAGCCATAGGGGTTGGGTGCGGAGAGATCTGGGTGGCGGTCGAAGGCAGGGGCCTCGGCGACCAGATCTCCGGACATGGAGACTAGCTCTGGGGACATGGAATGTCACCTCGCTGGGGGGGAAGGAGCCTGAGCTTGTGCGGGAGGTCGAGCGTTACCGGCTAGATATAGTCGGCCTCACCTCCACGCACAGCTTGACTCTGGAGACCCAACTCCTTGAGAGGGTTGGACTCTCCATTTCTCTGGCGTTGGCCGCGGGGGGCGGCGGCGAGCTGGCGTGGGCTTGCTTATGGCCCACAGCTTAGCGCTGCGTGTTGGAGTTTACCCGGTGAGCGAGAGGTCGGCGTCCCTGGCCGGGTCGAGGACAGGTCTCTCACTGTGGTGTCGGCCTATGGGCGGAACAGCAGTGCAGAGTACCCGGCCTTCTTGGAGTCTCTGGGAGGTGTACTGGACAGTGCACCGACCGGGAGACCTCCGTTGTTCTACTGGGGACTTCAGCGCCCATGTGGGCAGCGACAGTGACACTTGGAGAGGGGTGATTGGGAGGAGCGGCCTCCTGATCTGAACCGGCGGTGTTCTGTTATTGGACTTCTGTGCTAGTCACGGTTGTCCTAACGAACACCATGTTCGAGCACAAGGGTCCATCGGTGCCGCGTGGCACCAGGACTCCTAGGCCGGTCGATGATCGACTTTGTTGTCATGTCATCTGACCTCCGGCCGTGTGTCTTGGACACTTTCGGGTGAAGAGAGGGCAGAGCTGTCAAATGATCACCACCTGGTGGTGAGTTAGGTCCGCTGGCGGAGGAGGAAGCGGAAAGACCTGGCAGGCCCAAAGCGTGTCGTGAGGTCTGCTGGGAGCGTCTGGCGGAACCTTCTGTCAGTGTGGCCTTCAACTCACACCTCCGGGAAACTTCTCCCAGATCCCGGGAGGCTGGGGACATGGAGCCGAGTGGGCTTCGTTCTCGGCCTCCATTGTCGATCTTGACCGTTCGTAGCTGTGGCCGTAAGGTCCTGCGGTGCCTGTCGTGGCGGCAATCCCGAACCGGTGGTGGACACGGAGTAAGGGATGCCGTCCAAGCTGAAGAAGGAGTCCTACCGGGCCTTACTGGCCCGGTGGACTCCTGAGGCAACGGCCCAGTACCGTCGGGCCAAAGCGTGCTGCAGCCGAGGCGGTTGCAGAGGCAAAAACTTCCGGGTCTGGGAGGAGTTCGGGGAGGCCATGGAGGGAGGACTATCGGACGGCCCCAAGGAAATTCTGGCAAACCGTCCGGCGCCTCAGGAGAGAGCGGCCCTTCACCAATACTGTTTTACAGTGCGGGGAGAGCTGCTGACCTCGACTGAAAGGATGTTGTCGAGGCGGTGGAAGGAATACTTTGGGATCTCCTCAATCCCACCGTCCGTCCTCCGAAGAGGAGGCCGAGGCTGGGGACCCAGAGGCGGACTCATCCATCACCCTGGCCGAAAGTCACTGAGGTGGTCGGAAGCTCCTCGGTGGCAAGGCTCCGAGGTGGATGAGATCCGTCCTGAGTACCTTAAGTCTCTGGGTGTTGTGGGGCTGTCTTGGCTGACACGTCTCTACAACATCGCGTGGCGGTCGGGAACAGTACCTCTGGACTGGCAGACCGGGGTGGTGGTCCCTCTGTATAAAAGGGGACCGGAGGGTGTGTTCCAACTACAGGGAATCACACTCCTCAGCCTCCCAGTAAAGTCTATGCCAGGGTGCTGGAGAGGAGAGTTCGGCCGATAGTCGAGACCTCGGATTCAAGAGGAGCAGTGTGGTTTCGGCCTGGTGGTGGAACACTGGACCAGCTCTACACCCTCCATCGGTGCTCGAGGTTCATGGGGTTGCCCAACCAGTCCACATGTGTTTTGTGGACTTGGAGAAACGATTCGACCGTGTCCCTCGTGGTGCCCTGTAATGGTGCTCGAGAAATATGGGGTCCGGGGCCCTTTGCTAGGGCTGTCCGGTCCCTGTATGACGGAGCAGGAGCTATGTTCGCATTGCGGCAGTAAGTCAGACCTGTTCGGTGCATGTTGGACTCCGCCAGGGCTGCCCTTTGTCACGGTTCTGTTCATTGTATTTATGGACAGAATTTCTGAAAGCGCAGCCAGGGGCCGGAGGGGTCAGTTCGGGGACCACAGGATTTCATCGCTGCTTTGCGGATGATGTTGTCCTGTTGGCTCCATCGAACCAGGACCTGGAGCACTGGGGCAGTTTGCAGCTGAGTGTGAAGTGACTGGGATGAGAATCAGCTGTTTCAAATCCGAGGCCATGGTTCTCGACCGGAAAAAGGTGGATTGCCCTCTCCGGGTGGGTGAGGAGTCTCTGCCTCAAGTGGAGGAGTTCAAGTATCTCGGGGTCTTGTTCACGAGTGAGGGGAGGATGGAGCATGAGATTGACAGGAGGATCAGTGCAGCGTCGGCAGTGATGCAGTCGCTGTATCGGACCGTTGTGGTGAAGAGGAGCTGAGCCGAAGAAGCGAAGCTCTCGATTTACAGTCAATCTACGTTCCTACCCTCACCTATGGTCATGAGCTCTGGGTAATGACCGAAAGAAGCGAGATCGCCCGGATACAAGCGGCGAAATGAGTTTCCTCCGCCCATAGTGGCCGGGCGCTCCCTTAGAGATAGGGTGAGGCTCGGTCACACGGGAGGAGCTTGGAGTAAAGTCGCTGCTCCTCCACGTCGGAGGAGCCAGCTGAAGGTGGTTCGGGCATCTGGTCGGATGCCTCCTGGGCGCCTCCCTCGGAGGTGTTCGGGCATGTCCCACGGTAGGAGGCCCGGGAAGACCCAGGACACGCTGGAGGGACTATGTCTCTCGGCTGGCCTGGGAGCATGTAGGTCCATCCGGAGGAGCTGGAGGAAGTGGCTGGGGAGAAGGAAGCTTGGGAGCCCCTGCTTAGACTGCTGCCCCCGCGACCCGGCCCCGGATAAGCGGAAGAAGATGGATGGATGGATGGATGGAAAATATTTAAAATATCTCTTATTAATTCTACACAATGACACATATGAGATTACATTTGTGGACAATATTCCACAGTAATGTTAAATCTTTAATTTATCTTATTTTAACCTTTGACTAAAACTAGTTTTGGTGCCAGTTCCTCTGGTCTTCATGATGAAATGAAAACAACAGTCTGTGGTTAGTGCTTTTGGGTGGTGGAGATTTCACTACTTCACCAGTTCAACCACACCAGCTCCATTAACACCACCAATGCTTTTATATGAGAGTGGAGACTTGTTTTTGAAGAAAGACTAAATTAAAGTATTACAAAAAGAAAAATATGATTAAAATGAGTCAACATAAATACACTGGTCTGTCACATAACAAGAGATGAAAGAGATGAAAGAGGGACACAAAAAAACTGCTAAAGATTTTCATTCAGTAAATTATAGCCTAGTTATGTTCTATAACACATGCATAAATATAATAAATAATGCATCATATATATAATTTATAATGTATATTTTACATTTATCAAACGATGTCTGTGTTATTTTCATAGATCCATGTCTATGCTAGGCTCTACAAAGCATCTCACTGGATCTGCCACACGGTCTATGGCTTTAGCTTTATGCCAAGCTCTATCGTTATGTTAGTGCGCCACCCAGTGTACACCAGTGTAATTGCATCGCAACGCTGAAACCCTTGCACTGCATTTGTTGTCCAGGAGAGTGAACTCAACTGTGAAATGAGCTCAGCCCCGAATACAGGTTATCTCATTTGTAATAAATCCCCCATAGAATTATTTCCTCCATAGAAAAGGTAGTAATTTAAACCTTTTTTAAAAAATTTTATTTAAATGATTAATTAACTATTAAATAATTGCAAATTATTTTTACTCACAAATACAAAATCTGACACGACAATGTCTGCGACCAAGACCAGACTAAATAAGGGATCTGGCTGCAGGTCTGGACCCAGATGACCCAACCCGCAGACCCCCACCACGAGGACCCTCACGAGACTCACCTCCATCCACAGGTTTATAAAAGAAAACAAACAGAGGCCATGCCAAAGGACCAGCAAAACTCCACTGTCTGAGGGCTGCTGTTTTCAGTATTATGTTACAAAAGTTGACACTGTTTTACACTAAGACGAGCCCATCCCCTTTTCCTCATGTTAACCAGTATAGATTTGTGCCTAATCTAAACCAGACACAAGGCCTATGGCAACAGATTCACGGACAAAATGGCAGTTTTTTTGTATTTACGCCATTGTAGGCTACATGATGACAATTAAATTTGCTTGTTTAAACAGCTAATTTCCCTATGCAAGCAGAGCAGAACACAACACAAAGATTCAATTTAGGACACTTTTAGAAATGAAGGCTGGATTAAATGTACTAATCTTTGAAGTGCTAATAAGTGGAAACATTCAAACGAGCTTTTAATAACATTTAACAGCGAGTAAATACTAGTAAGTGTACAATAATGAAGCTGACGAGGGACATGTGTTGTGGTGCATCTCGGTGGAGGTCTGTGGGGTAGGGGCCTCTGGGTGGAAGTCTGCAGCTCGACTCTTTAGGAATAGTTTGCTGAAACACTGAGCCCCCTACTGTACATGTGGCTGCAGGTACCCACTTGCCTCACTGTCTGTGTTCATGGCTATAATCATTATAAAATCAGACTCAGATCTTTCAAAATGACACAAATGAATGATCCAGCTATATCATGTGGGCTATAACATGGCTACACTTTTAACTGTAAGAATGAACTGTGTATGTTTATTGGGTTGTATGTGGTAGACAAGGACTTGTATGTTAATGGATGTAATGTACTGTGTGTATGGAAGATTGGGAAAATTGTATAAATGAAGTGACATGGGCTGCAAGTTTAAATGCACTGTAAATATTGCACTTTGACCCCTCCCCCAGAGGACTACAGATGGAAATTAGCTGTAAAGCTAGAATCTGGTACAAGCATCTCTGCCTTACTGCTTAATGTAACTGTACATTGTCCTTAATAAATAAATAAATGGAAAAAAAGAAATATAAAGGCTATAGGCTACATTTTAAAGAAGTTACACTATCACAGAACACTGTATAGCAATTTTTTCCCAAGACTAAATATAGATCCATTTGTAATTATCATATACACTCAACAAAAATATAAACGCATCACTTTTGTTTTTGCTCCCATTTGTCATGAGATGGACTCAAAGATCTAAAATTCATTCCAGATACACAATATTACCATTTCTCTCAAACATTGTTCACAAATCTGTCTAAATGTGTGATAGTGAGCACTTTTGCTTTGCTGAGATAATCCATCCCACCTCACAGGTGTGCCACATCAAGATGCTCATCAGACACCATGATTAGTGCACAGGTGTACCTTAGACTGCCCACAATAAAAGGCCACTCTGAAATGTGCAGTTTTGTCTCACAGCAAAATGCCACAGATGGCGCAAGCATTGGGGGAGCGTGCAATTGGCATGCTGACAGCAGGAATGTCAACCAGATCTGTTGCTCGGGCATTGAATGTTCATTTCTCCACCATAAGCCATCTCCAAAGGCGTTTCAGAGAATATGGCAGTACATCCAACCGGCCTCACAACCGCAGACCACGTGTAACCACACCAGCCCAGGACCTCCACATCCAGCAGGTTCACCTCCAAGATCGTCTGAGACCAGCTACTCAGACAGCTGCTGAAACAATTGGTTTGCATAACCAAAGAATTTCTGCACAAACTGTCAGAAACCGTCTCAGGGAAGCTCAACTGCATGCTCGTCGTCCTCATCGGGGTCTTAACCTGACTCCAGATCGTCGCCGTAACAGACTTGAGTGGGTAAATGCCCACATTCGATGGCGTCTGGCACGTTGGAGAGGTGTTCTCTTCACGGATGAATCTCGGTTTACATTGTTCAGGGCAGATGGCAGACAGCGTGTGTGGCGTCGTGTGGGTGAGCGTTTTGCTGATGTCAATGTTGTGGATCGAGTGGCCCATGGTGGTGGTGGGGTTATGGTATGGGCAGGCATCTGTTATGGACGAAGAACACAGGTGCATTTTATTGATGGCATTTTGAATGCACAGAGATACCGTGATGAGATCCTGAGGCCCATTGTTGTGCCATACATCCATGAACATCACCTCATGTTTCAGCAAGATAATGCACGGCCCCATGTTGCAAGGATCTGTACACAATTCTTGGAAGCTGAAAATGTCCCAGTTCTTGCATGGCCAGCATACTCACCGGACATGTCACCCATTGAGCATGTTTGGGATATGCTTGACCGGCGTATACGACAGCGCGTACCAGTTCCCACTAATATCCAGCAACTTCGCACAGTCATTGAAGAGGAGTGGACCAACATTCCACAGGCCACAATTGACAATCTGATAAACTCTATGCGAAGAAGATGTGTTGCACTGCATGAGGCAAATGGTGGTCACACCAGATACTGACTGGTTCTGAGTCCCCAGACCCCCAATAAAGCAACAACTGCACATTTCAGAGTGGCCTTTTATTGTGGGCAGTCTAAGGTACACCTGTGCACTAATCATGGTGTCTGATGAGCATCTTGATGTGGCACACCTGTGAGGTGGGATGGATTATCTCAGCAAAGCAAAAGTGCTCACTATCACACATTTAGACAGATTTGTGAACAATGTTTGAGAGAAATGGTAATATTGTGTATCTGGAATGAATTTTAGATCTTTGAGTCCATCTCATGACAAATGGGAGCAAAAACAAAAGTGTTGCGTTTATATTATTGTTGAGTGTATATTATCATATTGCAGGGGCTGTCTGTGCTTCATATAACAATTACAGAATCTTTAGAGGCAGTAGACTAGTCTGCAAACTGATGCTGCTGCTAAAACTTTAACACCAATGTACAAAACCTTATGTAACTGTTCAGGACCAGGACGCAGCCATGATATCAATTTGGTACAGTAGCATGTACGTAGCCCATGGAGATGCTAGGCTATACTGCACCATCTGTACAGTTCTTTACCAGACAATAAATACCTTATATACACCAGGTGGATTTCCTTTAACTTAAACCGTAAATTAAAACATAGTAAATAATATTCACCCACATTAGAGATGCGCATGCAGACAGACCACCCTTTATTCAACCCAGTGGTTCTTATAGGCCTGTTTTTGTCCTGTGAGAAGTATTACTCTGTATTATGTGGATGTGCTTGGGCCCCGGTGCACTGCAGGGTCTGTTCTGTTTCCTCCTTATTGGCTTTGATGATCAAGCCCGCGGTCAAGTCAGGATTTTAGACTTCAGGTTATTGAAAATCCATTATATTGATTTCACTTTAACTACATTTTAATTCAATTACATTCTAGATGTCTCAGTATGGCGTCATATTAATTATTATAATGAAGAAATACAATAATTAGTGAATTTAGTGAATGTCGGCCCATTAGAAAATATGTCAAAAATAATGTACAGTAAGTATAAATGATAAGTGGAAAACTGTTATTATTTGTTTTACTGAAGTTGCAAAAATAAATAAATAAACAATAATAATAAATACAATGTAAAATAAATGAATTTAAGTATAAGTATTTAAGTATATTTAAGTTTAAGTATATTTAAGGTGCACTACTAGTTAAGGTGAGGGTCTCTATGTCATTGCTTTGCTTTTGGCATTAAACATATCTATCACCATAAAGAGGATCAGGCCAAGTTACAAGTCTGATCTGTGGAAAGAATGCTTGTGTTCCCACTTTATTTTGTCTTTTTTATTTTTGTTTTTTCCACTAAAACCATTGTAACAACCTGCACCACCATGTTTCATGGTGCACCGTACAGTCTATGATGTACAGCAGCAGCAGCAGTTAGCTCACTATGTCTCAAACATAGAACTACAATAAAACCCATGGTCTCAAAGCTAATAGTCCCTTTTAAACATTGTAAAATATAAAATAAACATCTATTCAGTTTAGAGCCAATGAAATGGATTGAAACAAAGATTCCCCAGTGATCTGTTTATGCAGAATACTTCAGTTTGTAGCACTGTTCTAATATTTATGATGCCTCAAAATTAGCATTACCATTGAAACAAACATCTCTCTTTCTAAACACAGACATGTCCTTCACTATATTGTGCGTATTCAGTTTATTTGTGTACTTTTAACGTGCTGTCACGACATTCAGGAGCTCTCTATTCACTGCTATCTAGCTATCTTTAAATATATATTCATTTTAGCACGACTTGGCAAAAACACAGTAAATTTGGGAGGAAGTAGTGAGGTTCCCAGACGCTATCAAGAATGGAGCCAATTGATCAGAACATTTTGCTCTATTTGTGATTATTGCTAATTTGACATTACTACATTGTCTACCTATCTTAAAGTGGGCTGTTGATTAGGAGTAATCATCTTATCATGATATATTAGATCTATTAGACAGATAGAGTGTCACTGCAGTACCAGACCTATCCTCACTCCCTCTCTCCTTCCCTCCGTCCCTCCCTCCTTCACCTCCCTCTACTGTCCAGACAGGGGTAGGTCAAACAGCAGCAGGTGGAGTATGGTTTCGGATTTACACACGTTTGAGTACAGCTGAACAGACAAGAGCACAGACAACAGTTATGAGGTAAGATTTATTTTTATTTTTTTTACTATTTTAGATTTCTTAGTTATTTCATATATTTGAATTCCTGCACAATATAAATAAAAGCAGCTGTTAAATAATATGCATTTCTTTGGGTCAAAGTACTACTTTCATGAGGCCATGACCTTTAGAGTTGTACTGTAAACTGGTCAAGCCTCATAAATATAAATGTTTAGTATACTGTGTGTGCAGCTGTAACCGTTGTGTAGTTTAAATGTATTCCTAATTAGTTATTCTATTTTTTTATGTGTGACAAAATGCTCAAATTGCATTGTTCCTCATTTCTAGGAAAAATGGCAGAATACAGAGACTTTCCAAAAAAAGGTTTAAGCACAACTGTCGGATTTATCAAGTATATTACACAATAAGCACTTCTGCTTTCTTGTCTAGGCCAAAATATTTCTCTGTTTTTAGAAGACACTTTTCGATCTACATGATGCATGATACTTATGTTGATAACTATAAATATGGGCTTTTACAGACATATGCATACATTGTGGGACTTGTAAGTTCACACAGGGTATATTTAATGTTAATGACATCCTTTACTGTCAATATGCATAAAGTCAGAGCAGAGAGTAAAGTAAATTTGGATTGGCGGAGGATTTCAGAGGAATTTCAATGCATCTACTTAAACGTGACCATTGAATGTTAATGTGCAGGCAGGCAGTACCAGTGTAAATGGACAGTGGATGTTAAATAACTATAACATGACTGGGCTGCGCTGTTATGTATAACATATTTCTTGTGTTTCTGCTCTTGTCTTACAGCAAGCGTGCTGTTTATTCTACAGGAAATCCAATTGTGTTACTGAAAAAATATGCACCCACACATGGACCAAGGTAGAAGTCAAACCAGGGCACTAAAGGCAGGAATCTCCACTGAGTCTTGACCATGTGATTCTAGGACGTTGAGGACATAATGTTTTTTAACAATGGAAATGTTTCGTTGTTTTTGTTTGGGACCTAAAGGAAGATGAATGACATCATGAGACCATGAACTTTAGGACTGATCTGACGTCAGTCAGTATGACCCCTGTGCATTGATGAATCTGCAACATTTATGCCATGGATGGGAGCTAACAGGGTTTAAGGATGTAAACGTGTTTTCTGACACGGGACAGCCTGAGAACCTCCATTATGGAAGAGCAGGTCCCAGCTCTGCTCTGGATACATGCTAACAGTACACAGTATGTAAATACTACAGAGTACAACATCACAGAGGTGACTGAGGACCCTGACAAATACCAGGCCTACATTATCGGCCTCTTCCTGTCATGTCTCTACACTGTCCTGCTGTTTCCTATTGGATTTATTGGGAACATCTTAATCCTAGTGGTCAATCTGAACCACAGAGAGAAGATGACCATCCCAGACCTGTACTTTGTAAACCTGGCAGTAGCTGATCTTATCTTAGTGGCAGACTCCCTCATCGAGGTTTTCAACCTGAATGAGAAGTATTACGACTATGCTGTGTTGTGCACCTTCATGTCCCTGTTTTTGCAGGTCAACATGTACAGCAGTATCTTCTTCCTCACCTGGATGAGCTTTGACCGTTACGTAGCATTAGCCAGCTCAGTGAACAGCAGCCCTCTGAGGACTATGCAGCACGCCAAAATGAGCTGTGGCCTCATATGGATGGCGTCCATCTTGGCCACACTGCTGCCCTTTACCATAGTGCAGACCCAGCACCGAGGGGAGCTCCACTTCTGCTTTGCTAACGTGTTTGAGATCCAGTGGCTGGAGGTCACTATTGGCTTTTTGGTGCCCTTCTCTATTATTGGCGTGTGCTACTCCCTGATTGGCCGAATCCTAATGAAATCCCAGAAGCACCGTGGACTGTGGCCGAGGCGACAGAAAGCCCTGCGTATGATCGTGGTGGCCGTGCTGGTCTTCTTCATCTGCTGGCTGCCAGAGAATGTATTCATCAGTATCCAGCTGCTGCAGGGTACGGCGGACCCGGCACACAGGACTGATGCCCCCTTGTGGCACGACTACCCTCTCACAGGGCACATCATCAACCTGGCAGCCTTCTCCAACAGCTGCCTCAACCCCATCATCTACAGCTTCCTGGGTGAAACTTTCAGGGACAAGCTGAGGCACTTTGTCAAGCAGAAGGCCGACTGGTCTGTGGTCAACCGAGTCTGCAGAAACAGTTTGAACATACGCCTGTCAGTCCCAAGCGACGTGACCCAGGTGTGACCTACAGCTCCATGAACAAAAACAAAACAATAATGCTCTTAATTATTACCTTTCTGTATCTGCACATTGAACGTCTTATTGTATGTGTTTGTTACTTCAACAAGAAAGATGTTAATGTTAATAAAAGCTTATGAGAAAAAAACATGCACTGCAGATAACATATGCATATGTTGTTTTACCTGTGTTTTGCAACTTGGGAAAGTCCAAATTTGGCCATCACCTTGTCTCCATAGAGATAGATGAGTTGTATGCCATACTTTGGAACATTCCAGACAAAGCAGTGCCATCTTCATGAAATAAGCAGATGGCGGACGCTCTAACAGAAAAATTGTGCACCTTTAAACAAACAGTAGCATGCATTACTGCTGAAAGGGTTCACTCACAGTGGTGAATCAGGAGACATGTGAAGTGTTGTTGGATTTTTGTTATATATTTTGTAGAGTTCAACAGATGGCAGATGTTTTCGATTGGTATTAAAGTGTAGCACGGGTGTCTTATTGCCCCCATAATGTGTCCACTCTTGTTAGGATGATGGTATAGCAAGAGCCAGGTGCTGGTGGTGACCAAGCAAGGTAAACACATCACTTCCTATTAAATGGCCTTTTGTCAGTGTTAATATTTACCAGTGAATGGCAAAGCAAATTGTCAAAAGATTAAGGACACACCAGAGAAGAGGAGACGAATTGGTACCAAAATACTTATCAAAGCATCTATAAATAACCATAAATACACTCAAATCATCTATTTTAAAGTAAGGATGGGCTATTGTTGGTTGCTGTGAATATATTTTACACTGTGAAGTTGAAAACATATTCAAGCAGCACCTTCCCTGCACCTGTGGCCTGTGCACCTACTCAACTGCTTAGGTAAGAGGAGGGCAGAAGGCAACTCACAATAAACAAAGAAATAGGGGTTTGACTTTGACTCTTGCTGACACAAAACCTTTCCTGGAAAAATGTACATAAAACAACATCTTTGTAACCAAAATAATTGCAGTACAATTGAGCAATAAAGGTTTGAATGTGATGTCTAATTTTCAAACAAAGGGGGCAACCAGGTCGAGCACATAAAGTAATTAGGACTGGATATGGCATGTTTGATGAATAATTACAAGGGAGAGTGTTACGTGGATCTAGGTTCAGTGAATAATGGATTAGAAATATAATTGCATTTGTACATTTAAAGCCTTTGTAGGATTGCAGGACAACACTGGTCTAGTGGCACTGAGCAGATGTGCTCCATGGAGAATGTGTCTAGATGAGCATTCAGTGCACTATATACTTAAAATGTAGCCTAATTGTGCAAATATGCAACCTGTTGTAGGGCATAAAACAGCAGGAGGTAGAATATGTTTTCATTCAAGACAACAATACCCAAAGGTGTGCTGCTCAGGCCTAATTAAGGAAAGAATTATCAGACTACAAATAGGCTTTATCTTGGCCACATCCCATATTTATTGTAGCTCATGTACTAAGTGGATGGTGCAGCCCAATCCATGTGTGAGAACAAATGTAAATAGACTCAAAAAAAAAAGTCTCAAAATAATGTTTTCTAATACAGGCCTGAGAGGAATAAAATGCAACTGAAAGCAAATTAAATCAAGGTAGGCGCTGTGCAAATACGAGTTTCTGCAGGAATAAGAAGAAGCCTTCGAAGTCACGTCTGTCACGCAGTAGGCGACACGTTTTCGATTGATACAGTAAGCAAACTGTGCCTAATCTTTCTGTTTACTGTCTCAGCTGGAGCGCCCCCTGCAACTGTGCGTGCGTGCGTGCGTGCACAGGAGCAACAGATCTGGGCGCATGCGCAGTTCATTGTTTTGACTGAAAATGCCGTCGGTTTCGAAAACGGCGGCCAATGCGTCTCCTCAAACCGAGAAACCTACCCACTATACGTAAGTAAAGCAACTACGCGTAACCTAATTCGGGCATCGCACATTATTTGTATTTTTGCATGTGCGTTGTTGTGCAATTGTGTTACTTACATTCCTCAGTTCTAGTGTGTGCGTTGAAACATGGTGCTTTTCCTGGCTTTGTGACTACCTAACGCTGCATAGCAAACGGCAACTCCACGCTCCGACATTTCTTCAAATCTAAGAAACGCAGCCTCCTTCATTTGCTTTTATATCTAGCAGGACGTTATACGAATGAATTACGACTATTTTTGACACTTCGAGTCGTGTTTTGAAATACCTTTTTAATTTTAGATCGACAACTTGGGCTGCTAAATGATTAGCCAGGAACTCGCTAACACAGACTGCTTGTAAATAGCTCGGCCTTATTTTGAGTTCCCTCTTGCTACGCACATTTCCTGACGTACGCGCAGGCGCCGCCACATGCGCTGCGTCAGATTCTTTGCGCGTTTTCGTCTGTGAATCACGAGCCAACGTTGGTGACCTAAAATATTTAGTTGATTGAGACTGGCCGAAGACACGACACTCACCACTAAACTGTTCCACCAAACCTCAAAATCAGCTTATAGCAAGGAGTTTGTGCAGATTGTGTTCATTAATTGATGTTTTCGTCGCTTTTGCAGATATTTGAAGGAGTTTCGGACAGAGCAGTGCCCCTTGTTCCTCCAGCACAAGTGTACGCAGCACAGACCTTTTACGTGCTTTCATTGGCATTTTCTCAACCAGCGAAGACGGCGACCCATCAGACGTAGAGACGGGACATTTAACTACAGCCCTGATGTTTACTGCACTAAATACGACGAGACCACAGGCATCTGCCCCGATGGAGACGAGTAAGTGCCCCTGCTGCGCCCTCTGCTCACGGCGCGCTTCAGCTGCACAGTCTCTTACGCGCGGACGTGGTGGTCATGTTTACATTTTGTGCTTTATGGCTAAAGACACACCTGCTGTTTGCTTTGGTTTGTGCACGTATCAGTTACTTACTTAATCCACTGTTACAGCTAATCCAATGCACTGCACTGAAACCCTTGTAAAGCTATGAATTGATTCTTTGATTTTGATAGTAGCTCATAGTGATTTTATTGATAAAAACAAATGTGTCTAGTAAAAACAATATATCAATATTATCAAATTGAGTTATAATATGAAACTGAGTTATAATATTAAAATGAAAACCAGGTGTGACTCTTTTGTCAAGCTTTTCCAGTTAAAAAGAGTATATAAAAGGAAATTAAATAAATATTTACTATAATTGTATGCACTGTGCTAGATTTTAATAATTTGCTTTATCAAAAATGGTGTGACAATTGTGACAAATTGAATGTGACATCAAAAGTATAAATAATGCAACAATAATGTGCAGATACATCATAATTTTCAAGGAAATTTGAAAAACAAGAACCTGTTATTTGTATTGAATTTTGTAAGGTTGGTTATTTTCACCCTCTTATTTAATTCCTCAAACAGGTTGCGTAATGTCACTTCTGTAATGCGTTTTTAATGTGTTAACACGATGTAGCAAGATAAAGCTGAGCTCACAGCTCAAATGAAAGTGCTGAAGAAACTCAGTCTCAAGTAATTGACTGCAGACCTCACAATAGCTCGTTGCTAATGGTGGTTATTTTTGTAAGACCTTATGTGTTGCTATAGAAACTGTTGCAGCTCTAGAAGAAAATATAAGGGGAGGTGCTGTGTGCAATAAAACAGATATTTTCTAAAGATGCAGTGGTCAAATCAGCCTTGCAATATTTTAATGTACTGACTGTGAATAGCCTTATGTCTTATTGCCCTTTGCCCTTAAAGGCAATGGCACCAAAATCTTAATACAAAAATCTGTGATTATGGTGGTTTTATCAGCCCCAAATTAATTAATTCATTAACATTAACTAATTGTTTTTTGGAGTAATTGTCAACTAATAAAAACTATTATTATTTGGACAGTAGACAGTCAAAACATACCGTGTGTTTAGAGAAGTAATTGTCTGTATTCTCTGTTGAGATGTCCTAAAGCACCATCACTTTAGCTTCAATTGGGACAAATTTTGTAAAAAAAAAAAAAAAAACTCATTCATAGCCCTTTTGCAATCTAATGTTTGAATAATCAAAGAAAATAATTGTTTAATCAATCAATTGGTTAAGTGAGTTGCAATCCTGCTATTGGTCCAGATTCAGTGCTTGACTTTTATGGTAAAACATATTTCATTTTTGTTAATTAAATTCGTTTGTAACTTTAAAAACATTTCTGCCTCTGCAGCTGTCCCTATCTACACCGGACAACTGGTGACACCGAGCGCAAGTACCATCTCCGCTACTACAAGACGGGCACTTGTATCCACGAGACAGACGCTCGGGGCCACTGTGTGAAGAATGGGCTTCACTGTGCTTTCGCTCACGGGCCGCACGACCTGCGGCCTCCAGTCTATGATATCAGGTCATCTGATATGTATAAATCTACATCTAACTGTTCTACCTTTACAAAATGTGCCAAATCATACTAAATCTATGGGAATGGACTAGCCATATCTGAAATTAATAGCATCTAATGACATTTGAATTTACAGAGAGATACAAGCACAAGAAGCTCTTCAAAATGGACAGCTGGGATCAGGTGAAGGTATCCCTGACCTGCAGCCTGGTGTTTTAGCAAGTCAAGCGATGATTGAGAAGACCTTAACTGAAGACCCACGCTGGCAAGGTGTGCATTCATAAACAGTATAAAGATTAATGTGCAATAAATAACATTTCCAAAATTGGACAGCTAGGACCAACTTTTTTGTGCCTTTTCAGATACCAATTTTGTTCTAGCCAATTATAAAACAGACCAGTGTACTAAGCCCCCTAGACTATGCAGACAAGGTTATGCCTGTCCCCATTACCACAACAGTAGAGATCGAAGACGAAATCCTCGAAAGTTCAAATACAGGTAGGAAAAGTCTTTGACTTAAGTGAAAGTTTGTGTAGACAGTACATGCAGAGTGTGACTGGGATCTGTGCAGGTCAACTCCATGTCCAAATGTGAAACATGGGGATGAGTGGGGCGAGCCCTCCAAGTGTGACAGTGGAGACAGCTGTCAGTATTGTCACTCTCGCACAGAACAGCAGTTTCACCCTGAGGTTGGTCACTTTTCTTGCTCTCTAATTATTATTAATTTGTAGTTAATATTAATTGTTAGTAAATGGAGGATATTTAAATAACACTATATTATTATTTATTTTCTTTATACAACAGATCTACAAATCTACCAAATGCAATGATATGAGGCAAACTGGATACTGTCCGAGAGGACCTTTTTGTGCATTCGCACATGTAGAAAGTAAGGCTCTTGATAAAACACATAAAACTGCTTGTTTTTTATGATCTGGGCTTCATGCAGATTAATGATATGTTTTACAGGAATCCCCTCTACAGAGGAGACCATGAGCTCTTTGCTGACAGCGATCCAGTCCAGCTCTCAGTCCCAGCTGGGCTCTCAGCAGTATTCAGAGTGTCCCGCCAGCGACTGGACCAGTGGGGGCAACTCCAGCACCCCCAGTAGCAACGGTGTAGGAAGTGTATGTTTCCCCTCCCGCTTCCCGTCATAGAAATCATTCATCATTGTATTTATTCATTTGCATTTTTATTTGTGTTAAATTTGACTTTTTTAATTTCTCAACAACCAGTTTTAAACTAATGAAGTAATACTTGTAATAATACAGTACTGTGCAAAAGTCATAGGAAGATGTGGAAAAATGCTGTAAACTAGGATTGCCTTCAAAAAAGGAAGTGTTAATTATTTATTTTCATCAATCAACAAAATGCAGTGAATTAACAAAAGAGAAATCTAATCAAATCAATATGTGGTGTGAGCTTTGCCTTCAAAAGGACATCAGTCCTTCTAGGTTTACTTGCAGACAGCAGCTGGTAGGTTGTTCCTACATCTTGAAGGACTAAGCACAGATTTTCCTCACATCCTTCTGTCTCTTCATGTTAATCCCAGACACACTCCATGATGTTGAGGTCAGGGCTGTGGGGCCAGACCATCACCAACAAAACAACTTCTTCTTTACATTGAAGATAGTTTTAATGACCATGGGTTTTTCTTTTGTTCACTCAATTTGAATTTTGTAAATTGATTAAAAAAAATCATTATTTATATTTTTGAAAGCATTCTTTGTTTACAGCATTTTTCACGCATTCTAAAACTTTTGCACATTACTGTTTATTTGGAGGTCACATTATTACTTTAACAGAATAAGTAGACAACACATTACTGTTGTTATTTTTTTTGTTTCAGTGTAAACATTGTTTTGTTTTTCTTTTGTTTATTTTACTCATTATGTTCACTTCTCCCCCTCAGGTTTCATGTTCAAATAGCTCAACTTTAACTACCAGCTCAGAAAGCGACAGTTTGTTATCCCCAGTCGGCTCCATCAGCCGGCCCAAATCTTTAACTAACAATAGTTTATGCTCAGAGTCCACCACATCCAGTGTCTCATCTTTGACGCCTAAGTATCCCAAAGCACCAGGCTTTGAACGTGAGGATCAGGTACACGGACTCTCAGTAGCTTTCAGAACTCTTAGATTAACACCTGCCACAGTTTAAAAACAGTATTTTACCATTTATCTAAATATCTTATTTTATGTTTTTTGCCACATCATATTTCTGTTTATCTGCACAAATTTCCTCTTTGACGCTGCAAGTAGAAAATACAATAACCTTTTTGCTTGTTTTAGATTAAGAACAAGGCTCAAGGGGAGGCAAAATTGATGGACCAAGAAAGGGTAAGTCTTCCATCACTAAATAAATCCTAATATAATAATTACATTTGTTTAAGAGTATAATATGATCCTTTTGTGTGTTTAGACACAGAATTCTGTATTCTCAGCTGTAAACGCTTTGGCATCCAGCTTTACCTCCAGTATCACATCTAGTTTAGCCTCCAGTATTGGCTCAGATAGTTCTTCACCCACCACCTTATCCACCATGAATGCAAAAGCCACACCATTCTACCCAGGGAGCAACACAGTGGAGTCTGTTATAGGTATGTAGAGGTTACAGGCTCATCTCCTCTATTTACCATTTGTACTGACAGTGCTTTTGTCCCTAGGATCTGCCCTAGACCTCAACTTTAGTGACATCAATGTTGCATCTCTTGATAAGGAGCTAGAAGAGCAGGACCATAATTTGGGGTTGGGAGGTAAGTGTTTCATATCTTTGGATCATAAAAAAAAAACTTTATTGAATGAATGTATGTGTCTGTGCAGGTCGGCGCATGCTCAGCGGATCTGCTCCTGTTAACATTCCTGGTTCTCTTGGGCGTTCGTCCTCATTTAACTCTTCGTCATCGCTGTCCACGTCCCCTCTGAGCTCCCTCTCCCATTCCCTGTCCCAGTCTCTCCTGTCTGCGGCACTAAATCAGCAAAATCAGCCTGCAGCCATGTTGGCCAAGCAAGAGCACAGTCTTCTGGGAACACCAACTTCCTCTTCTCAGAATCTTGGTAAGCTCACATGTGGTTGAAGTTAAGTCTAGTTCCATTGTTGCTTAATGAATCCTTGGATTAGAGCAAAAATGTTTTTGTCAAACTTCTTAGGGTTGAATGGAGGTTCAAGCAGCATTTGGGATTTCGCAAGTGGCAGTTTCTCCCCCAGCCCATCCCCAGTTTACAGCAGCCTGACCTCAGCAGCAGGAGGTACAGATGTGAACCGCCTCTTTAGAGAGTTGGAGGAAGCCAAGAGGAAGATCAAACAATGGGAAGAAGCATGGCACCAGGTCAAACAGGTCAGCCACCTGAAATGCCCAACTCACAATGACATTTTGAAGTGCAATATATTGCCACATATTGCTGAGGAAAAATGATTATAAACTAATACTGAAATTACTTGCGCCACTTTCACAATAACCCCAAAGTAGGAAAATCACAAAAAAACGATTCTAAGTGTGCAGTATTGTGTATAAACATGAGCTGCAATAAATACCAGAATCACTAACACCAACATAGTTAGTTTATACCTAAAGTGAGTCAAAGAAGTTATTTATTCAAGCCTCTTCATCTAAAATCTTTTACTAGTACAGAAATATAACAAAAAGTTCTACCCTAGTACAAAAAGTATTCAGATAAATATTGACCCCCCAAAAATAGTTCCATCTAACGTGTATCATGATACGTTTGATTAAGTAATTCTTGTGACAGGCCTACTTGTTCTTACATTGTAGCCACTGTTCTGATCACTATTTTGTGTTTAGGCCTGTGAAGCCTGTCAAAAAGAAGCGCATGAAGCAAAAGAACAAGCAAAAACAGCTGAGGCCGAGCGGCAGCTAGCCGAGCAGAAGTGGGAAGAAACCGAACGCAAGCTGAAGGAGCTCCAAGGGGACTTTGACATACTCTGCCGCACGCCGGGAACGCCTCTCCTGCGCAGCTACGGAGAGCTCGAGCAACTCCCTTTGTCTAAGCTCCACTCCCTCCAGAGTCAACTGCGCAATGATCTAGACCTAATAGACGGGGTAAGAAAGGCGCGATCACACACAGCACTGCACTTGTAGCATCCGAATACTCCTCGGATCACTGTCTTTGATGAAGCATGCTCAATAGAAAGCAACAACTGCATGAACTGTCATTTTCAAGATTGCAGCTGATACTCGTTCTTCTTCTCTCCAACAGGTAATATATCAGCTTCAGTCAAAGAAATGTATAGTTTGCCAAAAGCATGATCGTTGCGTTGTTCTGCAGCCTTGCCAACATTATGTACTATGTGAGAACTGTGCGTCTAGTAAAGCCGAATGCCCCTATTGTAGAACAAAAATATTAAAATGGTGATATACAATTATTCGAGGTACTATTTAAAAACCTAGTTCTTTGAAAACTACTAATGTATATTTACACTTTATATACAGTATAGCAATGTCAGTTTTCTACAATTAATAATTTTATTAGATATTAAATGATGCTTGACTGATGGTGTTTTCCAAGAGATTTCGCTTTTGCCTATTTTATGTGTACTTCACCCACTTTAATCATTTTACATTAAAAAGCCATAGAACAAATTTACTTACAAAATGCAATATTATATTTGACACTAAACTAATAAATGGTTATGCACTCATGGCAGTTACAATGATTTAGTTACAATGTTTTCTGTCAATGTTGATGTGTAGAAATAATGGCACTTGGCATAATCTTACCAAAATGCACTTGTGATTTTACTCTGTATTACTCTGTATTAGTGAATGTGAATGAATGTGCAAAAACCTTATTATTTTAACACTGACAGTCAGAATATAAGTGATTTATAAAATACATACTTAAAATACCTTTTTTTTTCCTTCACTTTTTTGTCCAAAGCAAAAGTTACCAGCACACTGGTAGACATAAAATGGGCAAAAGAAACAAGAGGACCATATACACCTTTCCAGAAAACAAGTACTTCTATTTATTTGAATGTAATATAAACGAACGGTGTCAAGGCAGTTATTTAATGTCATGGTTAATAAGACATTACATGTTAGTTAATGTGGTTTTCCTCTTTAAAAATTGTGTAGACTTTTTAAACAAACACATTTTAAAAAGCCATTCAGTCAGCCATCATAATATTGACCAACTTTCTGAAGAACCTTGTTTTCTTATTAAAGCACTTTGTTAATGTGGGATTATGTTATGGGTTTAGACATTTGCTTTAAGCTGCTTTTTAGGTATTCTTTTGTGTCTTTTGTAGATTTATACTTTTTTCTATAAGCTATTGTCTGAAGCTTTCGTGTGTACTGTGAAAAGTAATTCGATTTTTTTGTTGTTGTTTTTTTCTATTAGTAAAACATGGCATGGTTATACATATTAAGATTTCATAGAACTTACTACATAGTTTATAATGCTTTTCATAGATTTTTAAATTTTCAATCAATTAAGTGCAAATTTACAATGCATATTAGGCATAACCAGCAGCTGTAATATCAGTAAGGCACATTTTACATGTTAAGGCTGTTATTCAATCATTTAGTTTAGTTGTGTAAAGATTTCTATAGCCTATCTATTAGAGAGCATGTATTAGCTGCCGGATATGGCAAGTTCTTTTTATATATAAATATAATAGCCTCCTGACCTTGAATAGAAGATATTTCAAAAGTGCCTTGCCTTAGTTCTAAATGAAATAAATGTACATTTGTCGAAGCAAACGCAAATAGTTGAAGCTTGTGCACAGGTCTCTGCAAATAACATGTTTATAGAGAGAAAAAAAACATAGAATTTGGGCAATCTCATCTCACCAGTGTCTTGAGTAAAAGATCATTGTAAACTGACATTGGCCAGTGCCTGTGTCCTGACTTTGACCCTATTCAAGAGCTCCCCCCCCCTCGCCCCAAATCCATTCCTTGGTCGTGGTGCTCTTTTGGTGCAGCTTCAGTCATGTTAGGTTTTACAATTCAATTTCGGGAGTATGCAAATAAGAGTATAGCAACATCTAAAAATGCTTTTTAAACAACTGTAATTGTAACATATTTCAGCATTGAATGAAGAATTGTGTGTTAACTTGTAACATTTTACATAGACTTTGTGCATAGTCTAATTGAAATGACCTTCTACTGTGTTTATTCTTGCTTTAAATTCAATAGAACATTTATCTCCAGGTATACCTTTTGCTTCTTATAACTATAGGAAGATGTATTGTTTACATTCACTCAAATGACAAGTACACAACTCAGAGGACAAATATGTAAAGGTTATGGTATTTTCGCATATTACTGATTACAATACATCATTAAGCAGGCTAAGCACTTCTGGTATTGCATGTTATGCGATATAATAACCAGCTATGTGTTATAAAAAGAAAAAAAAAAGTAAAAAATAATCGCACTGTGTCACACTGCCAGAATATTTGTATGGAGTTATTTTTAGAATAGTTACGGCTTAAATTTTCAGCAAGCTTTGCTGCTTCTGGAAAAAGGTATTATTGTAGTTCTTGTAATACATTTAGATGTTTGAATGTTGTGCATCCACAGCTCAGATTCCACAAACTATGAAAAATAAGATTGTTATTCTGTGTAATGCGTCTGTTTGAGTACAATGGCTTAGAATGATGTCATAGACCTGTTCTGCTCTAGATGAACCCTTTTCGAGTAATTCAAAGTTAGTGTGTATTTGTTGCGTTGTTTCCCTGTAAAGCTCTTCACAGGGTCTTTTTGGTCAACGTTTTTGCCCGTGAAGCCAACTAAATTAATGATGTCTTTTGTGACTTTCTCAAAACAAACCAAAGTGGTGTTGAAGTAGCTCTGTAATCTGTTTTAAAGGGAATGTTACCCTTTAATATAATTCATTTATACTTTTATGAATATAGTATTGCAAAAAGCAGTGTGTGTTTGCGAATTAAGTCTGGCTTTGCCTGAAGATTTTGACAGAAGGTCAGAGGGCAGAGGTTAAGGGCAGCTCAGTTTGTACAAGTCTAGGAATGTTTTGATTAGATCTTACTGCTGAATGCAATGGGCCAGGATACAGCTTTTAAAAGTAAGAGTTATGCCACTGGCTTATGTTATTGGACTTGCAGTTTTACCAAAGACCTGTAATATTCCTTTCTTTACATTGTGTTTCATGAATTTTATTTGTGGCATATCTAATTTTAATAAGTAAATCACCTAGTACCTTAATTGACGGGTTAAAATTACTATCCTTATTGTCTGATTATCAAAAGCATGCACCAGATTGTCACTAAAGTGTATTGTACATTTCAGTTAGTTTTATATACAGTGGTGTTAGTGGCAGATTTGAGCACACAGACATGCTGACCATATGCGGTTAAAGTGATTAACTGTCTATAGTGAAGAAATATGAATTACATTTATTTATCTAGTGGCCATATTCAACTTCAATACTGTACTGTCTTGAAGTAACTTTTGTTGGTTGGCTTTACAGAACCTATTCTCAGTTGTGTATATATAGCATTTTCTGCTCTTTTAATTGGCCTACAGTGACTGTAAGGTGCTCTTTTATCTGACTGCATCCATGTCCTGAAGCTGTGGTCCAAATTGGTTCTCTTTAGTGTAAGGGGGCATATGATTGTGATGAGCATCAATGGCAGATACAGACAAAATAAAAGATAAAAACGAACTATTCCGAATGTGGAAAACAATGCAAAAAACATTTTTCGTAGATCTCTTCAAAGGACCAATTATCCATAACTCTTAGATTGTGCCTTGTTTGAAAATTTGCTTTTATATTGATTAAAAATGCTATTACAGTTGGAGTAAAAAAAAATCAGAGTCAAAAGATTCAGTGCCTTAAAATGTTTATGATTCTAAAAATGTGACAATGCCCCCTTTTCATTATGACCACTTATGATCAGGCTTAATTTAGATTTTTAAGGGGAAAATGGTTAAGAAATATCTGGCTCAGTCTGTATTTGCCATGCCATAAAAACACAGCAATACATAACTTACACAGTTTGATTTCAATTAGGAGACAAAACAATTTTCATTAAGAAAAGCACCAAATGGTGGGAATTTTGTAAATGAACTGTAATTGATGTATCGTTATGATCTGCAACAGAATAGCTGATTCTATTTTGCATTATTGTTAGTTAGTTAGTTATTATGTTGTCTTTTTGTTTTTAATATTATAAAATGGAGCCTAAAACATTTATGCAATCTTGTACATGTATATGAGTATAATGTATGAAGCTGTTCAAATTAAGTGAAAATATTGCAGGTGTTGTCAAACAGAATACTTTTCACATGGAAACAAATGTTCCATATTGTTTAGATTTTTTTTTTTTGCGTTGAAGCCCTAAAATATTGAATGTATTGTTCAAAATTAGATATTTAAATAATAGGTCACTGGAATATTACAGAGCGCAGTAAATTCAATATGATGTAGCATTTAGTTGTGAACTGCTATTAAATAAAATTTATTAGAAATAAAGTTTTCACGTTTCTATTTGTCAGTTTAGTAAAAAAAACAACAAATGTATTTTTCATGAATATACAGCAATGATGCAGAATATGTAATGTGTAATAAATTAGCATTTCAATAAATTTAACTTAATGCAAGTGGGTAAAGACGGCATTTATTTGTAAAACTATGGATATGTAGGAAATACTTTGATTATTGTAGAATTAATTGTTGTTTTGTGTTGTGAACACAAAATAGGTGCAAGTTTTAGGATATTAGATATTGCTTTTCTACATCAAGGGTTGTGTATGGCATATTCTCTGTAGTGTATTACTAGTTTGTTAACACTTGATATTTGTTACACTACAGTTATGCAATGGTTTACAGAATTCTATCATATTGACAATTAAAATAAGTTTTCATCTGAAATGTCTTTTTGTCTCAGCATATTTTTTCTTATTTTACAAATGTCTTATAAGGAAAACACAAAAACTGAGTGTAAATTTGGAAAATTGTCACATGTATTAACAAATATAGTAATGAAGGCATTAAAATATAAACCAGGTTATAGGTGAGTGAAGCAGAAGAAGCATTGCTATGGGGACAGGGAACCTTGTCACCTCATTATAAATCTAAATATAATTTTATTTGAATATCCTGGTCTATGGCTTGACTATCCTAGGGCAAATTAATATCATGAAATCAAGGATTAACACAGACTTATAATGTTTCATACGGTTATGAAACACCTACAGAAATCTCTGAAGCACCACTGTGTCAGAGCTAGCTGCAGCTTGGAGACAAAAGTATGTAGTATGTAAGTCATGTAGAATATTTGCCTGTTATCGCTGCAATCCTTCCTCCCACTAGATGGCAGCATGTGTCCAGCAGGTCCTCCACTACATGTACTTTTAAGTCTCTTGGCTCAGAGATGTAACTGTTTGCCAGAGTGCACCGAGTATCAGGGACTCTGAAACCAGTAAATAAGCACAACTGTCCTGAAGAGTGTACATTTACAAAGGTCACATTTCAACATCTTATAATGGCAAAGACTCACCAAATGAATTAATCATTTATAGAGCTTTTAGAAATTGTATACACTTGCGTAACAATATCACCTAAAAACATTTACAACATTATCAAGAAAAATGCACCCCTGAAAGTGTCCATTGTACATGCTGGATACCAGAGATACAGAAACACAATACTACTTTATTTCTAAAATGTATGACTAATTGTTCGGTGAAACAGATATACAACACAGTGCTTATGAAACCACAAGATACGTTTTTAAATATGTAAATGTCTTGCACAAAATAGCATGTATTATGTATTTTACAGAACTGTCATGTAGGTCCATCCACATGTAAAATGACTGTAGCACATCTACTTACAATTAATAATATACATACAAAGGCCAGTCTGCCACATTTAAATCTGGTTAGAATTAAAATAAAAATATAAATTAAACAAATTGAATTGCTTAGATACATAGATCTACATAGTATTTCACACACAGAATGGATATTTGAAGCATTTATTGCAATAGAGATTAATGTGGGTAAATGGTCATTGTTCAGTGTTGTGGGTTAACATATCATACGTGCCTTTCAGTCACTTTTTCACTGCACCTAAAATATATAAACGCATTTAAGTGTTATAATCATTGTTCGCAAACTGCATAAATGTAGGAAAATGTACCATATTTATCAACACTTAGAAGAAATAAGTTCATGCTCAAAGAAGAAAAGTGCACATTGTCGGGCTGTCACTTCAGGTGTGGGTGACATCAAAATACCCAAGTCTCCACTGAACTCCATCAGCAGAAGTTTCCTCATAGCAAATAGAGCGTTGTTCCGCCTCAGAGCGCACACCAGAGCAGGGCCAGACATCAGAGTGACCAGAGTGCTGTGACTGTGCTTCTCGCCAACCTCATAAGGGCTCACTTCCAGGGCCTGAAGTCGACTCAACGCAGGCAGCCATTTCAGAGCGAGCAGCTGAAACCCTGCACAGCAAATGTAGAGTAATACATGTTCTAAATCTGTTTATATAAACACTCATCAGACATTACATCATGATCAGTGCCAGGTAAGTAACCGTTATTTCTTCAGAGCCGCATCTGTTGCTAGAGTAACTGCTTTAAGATGCCAGCTGTTGCAAAAATCTCAAACTCCATTTCATACCAGTGAAAAAGCTAAATTTTAATTCTTTTTAATGTTATATTAGTTCTGATATAGATCAGAAGTTTTGTCCAATTTGTATCTTATAATGTTGAATTAATGCTTGCTTATCCATGAAAAAATAGGACAGTTGCTATAGTGATTAACAATTAAAAACAATATTATACCTTTTGAATGGGAACGTTTTCAAAATGTTGCATATAATAGGTAGCTGAAACCCAAAAATTAAAGATAGCCCTGACAAAAAGACCAGAAGTGATGAGCAGGTGGTTAAAATGTCCTGCCATTACCTACCGTGTTGCATGAGGGTTCTGTGTAGGAATCCCAGACCTCGGCCCATGTCCTGTCCACACAAACTCAAAACTACCACCTCATCCTCGTCCAGGTCAAAGGGGCACTTTTGACTAGACAGGACCACAGTGGAAGGATCTGGGACTGCCCAAGCTGACTGTGCTATTAAGCATATTGTAAATGCAAATGTAAATATGGAAGTGACAATGAACTTGAGCTAAAATGACATTGAGATTAGATTTCTAACCAAAAATATTAAACATGTTGTTGCTGTAGGGTTTTGTATGGAAACGCAAACTTGGCTCAACTATTTGAGCATCACCCCTGGATGGCAGGAAGGTCAGAAGGTTGTGTGTCTTGAATTCTTTCATAAGAGCTGACAAAAAGGCAAGAAAAACACACTAGCTGAAGTACAGATAAAATTACACATAATTAATGGAAATAAAACCTTACATACCTGACAGAAGAGAAATCCTGTGCTGCAGTACATTTTCCTTTTTAAGAATCAACACCAGACATTTTTGGGATGTGCAGAAGATTTGAGCCTACACAGAACAAACATTTATGCACACATAGTTGTTGAGGCATTGCACATAGTGCTTAAATTGCTCCTACTTGCTGACTGGTGAGTCCTAGTAGTGAAGTTCTATCATTATCGATTTTCATGGACTGTAACGCACTGAGAATAAATCCTCTGTGTTCACAGGTGGAAAGCACTTGGCCATAGCAACATGGTGGAATGAGTGGTGACACCACAAGGAGTATGTCAGCTGTACAATGAGAAGACATAGTCAGAAAACTGTCCAAATACATCTAAAACATTTTATGAACAAGAGGACTGAGTAGATCACCTTTAGTTGTAGCACACAAGAAGGCTGCATTGTCCTGGATTACCTTAACTTCGCTAAGAAAAAAGATTCAGAGCTAAGTTCCTAATTACTGGCTCTGTACACCAACTACATGGTCAATTCTATGAGGATATGGTTAACTGGATCAACATCTATCTGATTGGGAAACAGTAAAATATAAGAATATTTCTAAAATCAAAACACAAAATTTCTGAGAATAAACCAGAACAAGACGGATAAATGATAAAATCCCCCATCTAACCAAAGTAGGAAATGTTTTAGATATAATAATGTATTCATATCTGACAACAAACCTTTTTAAAGACTCATCCTGGTACTTTTCCAGTCTCCCAGAAAACCACAGACACAGCTCTTTGTGGACTTGAACTTGCTGTCGAGGTGTGTACAGCAGCAAAGAATCTGCTTCACCATCTTCAGCACCAACCATCTTCTCTCCAAACATGTGCTGCACTGTTCTATTTATGCCCTGTGATACAGAATGGGCATAGGGGCCACGGACTGCCATGACAAGGATGGGCCGAGTGTCTCCCCCTTGCTGAAGAAAGGTCTTGCACCCTGAAAGATTTGAAGTACATCATTCGTATTTTCAAAACAAAAAGAAAATTAAGTAGTACAAATATTTTCTTTACCAAAATGATCAGGCAGAGACTCAGGTGATGGATAAAGGAGTCTTAACCCACAAATATCTAAACCTGAGTCAAGGATGGCCTGTAGGGTGTAGTGTGTCACTAGTGGACGTTGATAAAAGTCTTTATGTCCCAAAGTAATGGATATCTACAATATATTTAGAAATGACAGTTAAAAGCGTATATTTCAATCATTAATACAAAATATATATATATATATTCCTATTATTTTCCTTGGATGTACAGTAAGGTGATTGTAACTAACTACTAAAATAATTGTCCACTATTTAAATTGTTCATCGTTATCTGGACCATAAACAGACACTACTATGTGTTAGGCAAACAGGTTGTATCGCAAAAACAGCACTGTTATGAAATCAAATTGAGCTAAAGAATGTCTATTTTATGCTTTTGAACCAATCACTTAAGTAAGCCAGACACTTTAATTTGACATATTTAGCTTTAACTGATTAAATTTGATTAAAAAATATATTTATTATTATTATTTGAGTAGTCAAATAATTGAAAAAATAGTCGCTGGCTAGTCGACTACTGAAATATTAGTTGGTTTTAGCCCTAATGTAGAGTTCTTACCTCTGTATGCGGGCCTTGTATGGTCTCTCTTCCTTTGCATTCATGGCCTGGGGTTTCCAATGTCTGCCAGTAAAACCTTGGACTGAGCTCAAATATTTTGCCTATTACCTAAAAGTGCCAAACCGACAAGACAGTATGAAAGAGAATCCACAAATCCAGAGCGTTAAAACAGTATATAACTCACTTCTTTGTTAGAGGTTGCAGTGATAAAAGAGCTTAGATTGCATGATGGGAGACAAATAGGGGCATTGTCTTCTCCCATGATGGTATTCAGCTGAGGAAGCCAGTGAGCTATAGTGAGGAGTGAAGTCTCAGACAGAAATCTACTAATGTGGTTGTAGAACAGAGTAGGAATGTCTGTGTCCTTTTTCTAGTAATAAACACAACAGTAATCCGTAAGCTTAAATTGTATACAAATCATCATTATATTACTTGCACTGTTACCCTTTGAGTATAAGTTTGTTTGGCTACAGCTAAGACATACAAAGACAGTCCTCTCTCTGTCCAAAGTTGCTGCAATCCAACAACCCAGAATGGTACATTAGCATTAGCTTCAACAGCACTTGGTGAATGAGGGCCCACCTAAAAAGAAAAGTAAAAAGTAAAGAAAAGGAACCAATTAAAAGTATCTGTGTAGAGAAAAAAGTGCCTAATACTAACTAAGGATAGAAGCCAAGTCACTAAAGTGTTATAAAGGTGTGGTGTGGTAAACGGTAAATAAATTTTTCTTCTTTTTCTGCGTTCTCTCTTAGTAACCGTTCCAAGACTTGAGAGTTTGACAATCAGCAGCATGTGTCCATCATTCCCTCTATCTGTTGGTAATGTTAGAACTGGCTGAAGATGGGAGGCGTCCTGAAAGAAAAGTCAGTTCATTTGTCACTATTTGATCAACTCTAATCTGTTTTCTTCTTCACAACACACTCACAATATCATAAAGAAGATCAGTATTTTCAGCAGCTGGTTGCTTTTGCCCAACAGACTTTGTTGGCCGACATTTCTCCAGTTCTTTTACAGTGTGTTGACATTGCCTATGGTAATGATCTCTGTTAAATAATGCATAATTAGGCATATAACATTTTATTTTTCCTTAAAAATGTTTAACAATATTAACTTTAAGCCAGAACCACGTACCTTTGTTTCTTAAATAGTTCTTGGTTATTCTTCTGAGTTTCTATTTTAGGTTTATGGTCTGTACCCTTTGGTTTGTTCTCACAATAGTCTTTGTTTGTAGCATCCATAAAATCCAGTGTTTTAACACAAACACTTTTCTCATTCGCTCCAGTTCTATTCATGCATTTATTCCTCTGATTGTTCTCCCGTATTTTCCGAAGTAACATGTTTTTGCCCGTTTCTTTCCTATAAGGAGAAAAAAAACATGAAAATGAAACATTAAAATGCAAGATAGTAATAAGTGACTCACCAGTAGTTTGTCTGTGTTCCCATATGGACTTGACTGGGGCTGTTAGCAGGTACTGCTTTGTGAATAGAGCACTGGGAGGGAGACTCTATTGGTTTTGTAGATGTCTGACTGGTGCATCTCAAATCAATGTAAACAGTTGGATGTTCTTTCACCATGTTTTCTTCTGGTATGTGTCCCATGTAGTTCTTCCTGCATTGAAAATTTTAAAAAATAATGTACAAATACTGCAATAAAAAAATTATATATTATTAAAAAAAATTAACTAACTAACTTGAAATTATTTGGATTATGGTCGGATTTTATTGACTGCTTCTCACAGAAAGATGCAATTTTTTCCAAAATATTTTTGTAGTAATCTTCCTTGTCACCATCTGTACAGAACAATGAAATAATGTCAAATAGAGTACACTCATATTTATAATGTTTTGGCTGAGACAGTTGTACCTACCTGGATATCCATCTCCTATTTCAACTGTGCCCTGTTGTGGCTTGATTACTTTTTGGGTGTTTTGGAAAACATTAAGATCCAAATGTTCAAGTCTCTGTGACAACCGATTTACTATTATAATTTCTTATGTGCTTAATATAATAATATGTGGGAAATGATAGTATTATGTACTTACAGCAAACGAGAGGACAGTGTGATTATTGCGACTCTTTTCACTTGAGTTCAAAGCAGTGTCGAGACTCTGTTTGTTTAATTCTATAATGTTTTCTGGTTCACTTACATCCAGTGGCTCCTTCTTTACACATCAGATTGTCAGTGAGAAAAGCAACTGTTTTAAACAAAAAGTTATTCAAAGTTATTGAAATGCATCTACCTCTACAACAGTATGGCTGCTGTTGCCTGGTGGTGAAATCGTGTCTCCATCATCAGGAAGTTGCAGAGAGAGTCCAGCTGGTCTTTGAAATATTTCAATACTAACTTCGTCCTCAGACTGCAGGGTAAATACAAACCTGTTAATGTTTATTTAATTTATTTCTCTCACATCTCTCAAGATTTTAGCTAACGTCTGTCATGTTGCTAACTGCTGACTAATTGCATTGCTACATACCGATGAAGTTGGTTCAATTGAAGGAATATACGGCTGCACTTTTCCCACAATCGACCTCCAAAGGCTGTCGTCCATTATTTTTAGTCACAGGGAAGAAATATCGGTCTGTGTTGAACCAAAATGTAACTTCGAGTTGCTGTGATTAATGTTGCGCGTTGTAAGCGAAGCTGCGGGTACCATGGCAACAGAAACTTTACCTGCTCTGCGTGTGTCGTTCACGGGCGGTCAGAAAAGTACCTGATTTACAGATATGAGGCATCACTACAAGAACCAAAGGCTACGAGATATGTAGGTTTATTTGAAAGTTTTCAGCTTATCTGCAATTCTTTGTCTTCCTCAATTTCCCCAAATCCTAAAATACTGTATTTATTTTACTAGAAAGTTGAGTGACCAGATTTTCAAAATCAAAAACTGGGACACCCCTGGTTTGGGGTGGTTGGTAATAATACAGTGTGAAACGAGTGCGTAATTAAGAAAAAAAAAAAAGTTCTACTCTCAGCCTGTTCATGATTTATTCAGGACTAACATTTGAGTCAGTAGTTACATTTTCTTTGCGTTTTGGTCATTTTTAAGCAGCATTTCTGTGTTTTACCGAAACAAATGACAACTTACGCGGTTACACGCTGCCCCAACTTAAGCCTCTTTTTACGGTTGGCAGGTATCAAATTGGTCAAAAATAGGGACACCAGGGACATTTCTTGTACAAAACTGAAACAAATCACAAGTTTTTGGATAAATCTGCTGGGACAGGAGACACAGGGCTCAAAACTGGGACTGTCCCTGGTGAACAGGGATGTCTGGTCACCCTACTCGAAAGTTAACTTTAGCTTGTAGCTAGCAAGCCCTGCTAACTTAGCTAAGCCTACAAAGATAATTTGTTATCTTAGCATGCTGTCTCTTTTTTGTGTGAAAATAATGAGATTTTATAGATTGTGTAATACTTGTTATTTTTATTGCTCAATATCTTTGAACAACAGTGCAAACTAATGCAAAAAGCAAACATAAAATCACAAATTCCCCTGACCAGAAATTCCTTATTACATCAGAGATCAGAATAGAATATATTGCACATTAGTGGCTAATTACCTGTAGATCTGTAAACAACGATGATGTTGGTGTGTAGGTAATTATCATCACAGCCTACCATATCAAAAAGTGCATATTTATTGATTTGTTTCTGTCTAATCCTAAACTTGTAACTTGTATGTAAAGCTCTCATATGTTTTTTCTTCAGTTTTCAGCCCCTAAAATGTAACTGCCAGACTAACAGCTCTGAAAATGTTCACTGTTTATGTCTCGTAGGTCCTGTCCTGCCAGTTGAGTTGGACTAGTGCACGTGATGTTGTTGTATATTGTAATGGTAGTATCTGGTTCTTCACCCTCTGCATGAGTCTCCAGTTGTCGTGGAACAACCAAAGGATTCGCCTGGCTGTATTCTCTGAGTGGGAGAGCATTGCAGTCACATCTCCAGAGGTTTCCAGAGAGAAGAAGTTTTTCCATGGTCATTGGGAAATCTGGGATCAAGTTAGCCAAGACATTGTTCCTGAGATCAATATATCGGAGTTTAGGGAGAACCTGCTTTGTGTCATTCAGCACCAACAGTCGACATTCATTGTTAGACAGAAGTAAGTACTCTAAATTTTTCAGGCCCGAGAATGCTTGGACAGTTATCGTCTCTAGTTTGTTTGAACGCAAATCTAAACCTGATAAGCCAGCCATGTCAAGAAAGCTGTTGCGTTCTACCAATGAGATGTTGTTATGTTGTAAAAATATCCGACGTAGACCAGAAAGTCCGGTGAAAGCCTGAGAAGTGATTTTGGTAAGGCAACCTCTATCTAAATGGAGGCTGTGAAGTTTTGGCAAGTCTTTAAAAACCTGGTCTGGAAGAGTGATGAAACAACTCCCTGAAAGATTTATAACTGCGACATGGGACAGCCCTGCAAAACTACCCATATGTGCCTCCTGGACTTGATTGTGATCTAGCTCTAGCACTTCAAGATGACCAAGTCCTTCAAAAATCCTGTCTCCCAAAGATCGGATTCTGTTGTAGCTAAGCCGAAGTTCTTCCAGATACTGCAGATCACGAAAAGTTCTGGGGCGTATTCCATTAATTGTGTTATTGGAGAGACGTAACACGTGTAGACTATGAAGGCCCAAGAAAGTATCGTCATGCAAAATGGTTAGTTTGTTATTTGTAAGGTCTAGCCATCTTAGAGATTTCATCCCTATAAAAGCTCTGGGGACCACTGTTACTATCTGATTTTGAGCCAAGTACAGCTTTTGCAGTTTGGTAAGTTTGACAAACACGTTAGCTTTGATGACTTTGATAAAATTTCCAGTTAGATCTAGCTCTTTTAGTTCTATGAGGTTTTGGAATAGCTGAGGTTGCAGGTAAGCTAGCTTATTCCCAGCCAAAATCAGCTCCCGTAGGCCATGAAGGTCCTGGAACGCCGTCTCTGGGAGCACTGCTATGGAGTTCCAGCCCAGGTTTAAGAGCCACATGTTGGACAGTCCAGCAAACAGTCTTTCCTCAATGCGAGCGAGCTGGTTATTGTGCAGACTCAATGAGGCAAGATTTGGTGTACTTTGGAAAATTGAACCTGGTAAAGTTCTCAGTCGGTTTCTCTCAAGATGGACATGAGCAAGAGATCGTAGTCCTCGAAAGGCCTGGGTGTCAATGTTGACCAACTGTCCACTTTGCAGATTTAGAAAATCCAGATTAGAAAGGTCTTTGAAAGAGTTAGCGGGGAGTGACGAGAATAGGTTTCCATCTAGCCAAAGTGAATGGGTGGACGTTGGCATGTCATTTGGGACCTGGGTCAAGTTTCTGAAGCTGCAGTAAACATTGAGCTCCAGACTGTAGTCATCGTAAAGACAGGTGCATGCCTTTGAACATGGTATAGGCTCTTCAGTTCCCCTCTCCACAGAGCTATCTGGCGTGGACTGCACAAGAAGGACCCCCTGCGCCAACAACACCAGCAGTACAATGGCTTTCATACTAGAAACATATTTAAAAACAAGTATGTAGTTAATACACAAAGCATTATCTCACCATGTTTCCCTGTGTATGCATTTAACTTTAATTCCACCTTACCTTGCAGCTGCTGGTCTGGATTCAGGGTTTACAGGCTCAAACACTGATGCCTGACCCTTGTGCATGTGTTTGTATGCAGAAGCCTGCCCCCTCCACAAGCACACAATGGTTCTGGTAAGTCAGAAAACTGGAATAATTAACCCTTTCATTTTCAACATGCCACCATTGTCATATAATAGCTTTATTAGCATTGTGGTTATTATATGCCTAAAAAATATATTGCATTATAAAAAAGATTGTTTTGCTGGATTGGACTGTGTAGAAAATGTAAATAGCTGTATTTTTTGTACTGTATTTTGTTCATTTGTTGCTTTAGTATTATGTCACATATCATGATTATACTGTAGTATTTTTGAGCATTTTGTAGAAACAAATAGTAACTAGTCCATTCATGTATATGTCTCTTATGACTGTGAATGGCCTTTGATGTTTACAGAGGCTCAGTCATTGAGTTCACTTAATGTAGATCTGACCTGATGGCACAGAGATAACACAGGCCTATTGCTCTTTACGTTAATATAAATTTTCATGCACATCCAAGAGTAATCCTGTCATTTTACATATTTACAAATATTAAATCATATTCATTCACAAATGAGACATTTACTCTGATCAAGCTGGTCGTGTGGTTCATATTCCCCGCATAACATAAATGACATCGATTTGTGTCACTGTGCAGGATATGACCAGTGCAGGTCCGTTTCCTAATCACATGTATGACTGTAATGACTAACTTAATGTTTACTCTGTACTTGGTATCTGGGTTCTTTTTAGCCAACCATGAACCTGCCAGGCTCTAAAGTACAACCAGTTTCAGATAACATCAGGACAGCACTAAATGTCATTGATTAAAGTCAACATAAACAGCATATACTACTTCAGAACTTCTCTTGTGAAACAAAGTCAGAAGGCATAGCACCGGTTCTACGTTATGTTTATATGTGGCGAGTGACCGTTCCCAATAGAGCCTTCACAGTCATTACCAGTAGAGGGTACTGTGGTTATGTAAACAAACTTATTCTCATTTAGCTTCAGAATAATCAAATACTAATATAAAGAATACAAGTTTTGTCATAACTAAAAGTGAATTATTTCTTACCTTGATTTGTGAAGGCAATTACAACACATTATAGCAGTTCAGCAAAAGACATAACTGACACCTCTAATTGGCTTTTCCGGTAGAAAGGTGTTGTCAGCTGCTGTGGTCATCAAAATGAGTAGATGTCAGCATAAGAAATTTTTTGTCTTGGCTATTTGTTCCACTTCATCTGTATACATATCTTTCTTCAAAAGCACATTCATTTATGCCAGTTAGCATTATAAACATTGTACAAGTTGTTACTGGCTTCAGTCTTGTGTATTTATATTTTAATCAAAGGGACTTGTCTGTGAGAGCAGCTGATGAATAATTATTTTATTAACTGGATAACATAAAAGCTTTGGCGCTTGGACCCAGACAGATGCATTTACTTAGAAGGGCTTAGATGGTACTAAATGCTGTAATTAGTTTTCCAAAATCTTGAAAATTATTTGCAAAAACAGCACAGCCTTGCACGAGTCTTGCACGATGGATTTTTTTTTGTGTTAATGTTATTTTATAGCTTATTTTCCAGTCTTGCACAGTGGTTGGGTGGTTAGCGTTCTGGCTTCCGTGTAAAAATATTGTTGGTTCTCCAGGCATTGATTGGCTGACTAGTATGAAAGTTGTGTGTCCATAATATGTTACTGTGGTGGGTTCTTTCCGGCTTTCCTACTCCCACCACTAATTCAAATTAGAGGCAAGATCTTAAGCCCGAGCCCAACCCGACCCGACCCGAATTTCGGGTCGGGTCGGGTCGGGCCTAAAATGTCAATCATTGCTTCAGGTCGGGTCGGGCCGGGCTTCTCTCTCGCTGACTTTTTAAAAAATAAATAAACAGTTAAATTCGTGCGCAGAGCATGAGCCAGAGCCAGAGCAGAGCATGCTCTGGCTCATGCTCTGCGCACGTGAACGACGCCCTCTTAATAATCTTCCCCTCCGCAGGTCCGCATGAAATTTAGGGTTTGCTTCGGGCTCGGGCCTGCAAATCAAGTTAATTGGTCGGGTCGGGCTTTAATACCCGCGGGTCGGGTCGGGTCGGGTCGGGCTGGATTTTTTAGGCCCGATCTTACCTCTAATTCAAATACTGATATATACAGATCACTGGTGCGTCTAAAACTCAAAATTGTCATTTTTTATGTGTAAATGACAATATTAAGTAATGTCTTAATTCTTTCAATACTTAAGTAATTTCTTAAGTAAGTAAGAAATTCTGGAAACTCATATGAAAACTTTTAAAATATATACATAAAGCTTTGTTTGAACATTTTAGTCCATTTAGATATAGCAAAAATGTGACTACACTGGACTCTGTGGAGTTTGTAGTAAAGGCTGT
This sequence comes from Odontamblyopus lacepedii, assembly GCA_034769755.1. Taxonomy (NCBI): domain Eukaryota; kingdom Metazoa; phylum Chordata; class Actinopteri; order Gobiiformes; family Gobiidae; genus Odontamblyopus; species Odontamblyopus lacepedii. Next base: position 35,105,863 of record CM068351.1, on the reverse strand, counting down.
GGATGAGTTTGTACTAAAGTTGCATTTGATAATTGGGGAAAAAATTACCTAAGTCGCCCCAAAAATATCAGCAGAGTCCATCGGTCATTGCTTTGGCTGGATTCTAAACAATCGGTCTCTGCAGCTTCTATGAACAAAATCATGAGTTGATCTCTAGTCAGAATGGATGCCAACAAGAAGGTCTTCATCGAGACTTACCCTTTAGAAGGTCAAGTGCTTTCTTTTGCTGTGTTTTGAGTACTAATCTGCCCTCCTGAGTAAGTGCAGAAAACCCATGCACAGTCTGAACTATCATATGGCCATTACATTTGAAAGCTCTGTTGTTTTTATTGTGTTATGCCTGATACTTGCTATGACCTTTGTCTGCTTAAGGCTCAGTGTATTTTTCATAATGTGTTTGTTTTGACAGTTGAACTTGCTGATGTCTTTAGCAGCTTGGAGTGGTGAATAGCTGTAATCATGGTTCTAGGCAATGACTTTTTGGAGGGAGGACAATGTCTCTGTCTTGACGTCTGAAAGATGTTGGATCAGTCAGTTTTATAATCGAATGTGACAGTTGTGTCCAAAGCGGAGTATGGCAGCTGAGGGCATCATTTCAAATAATTTCACTCTGACAGTTGGTTGTCTGAGATGCGTGGTTCAAATGTATGAAGTTGACAACAAAGCATAGCTAAATTCGGAGAAAAGAATACCGAACACATACTTTTGTTATTGCTTACCACCAGAACCTATCCCTGCACTTGTGGGTATTTGTGAATTTAAGCCTCCTGTTATCTGCAGTATTTTGAGGCCTTTTTCCACTTGAAAAGATTTAACATTTTTGTTTTAAATTGTTAATCATGATAGCAGTGGCCCTAATTTTTCATCATTTAGAATTTGAAACCCGTGGATAGGCTTCTGTTCATTTAGTCACAAAACATAAGCTTCAACAATCAAACATGAGTTATATCATGGATTTACAGCTATATTATGGATGGTTTCGTTTTCTGCAGGATGATAAACTGCTCTTTTTATCTATAAAATCTATACATTTTGTAAAAAAAAAAAAAAAACAAACACTACTGACAAAAGCCTTTCCCCCATTTTTAACTTTGTTAAGGTAAAAAAATGACATGACTCATGATTGTTCACCTTAAGTTTAGTGAATTTTAGTCTCAAAATCTCACCACAGTGTTTTTGTAAGATTATCTAACCAGAAAACATTTTAGAACCTTTTCTGGCTGTGACAGTGTTTATTACATACTAGAAATGATCACTACTTTTTACTCTGGTGATGTAATAACACAGATGAATGTAAAAGCCAGTGTCCATTAGTCTTTCTCTCATTCCCTTTTTTTCTTTTTATCTATCTCTCCCTGTCTCCCTCTCGCTATTTCTGCTCATTGAATAGACCCATTGTCGTGTCTCTAGAGATGGAAGTCTGCATTTCTGTATGAACATTCAAATTTTTTCATTTTCCTGACACCTTGGTTCTATTCATTCCTTAAATAACAATGACAAGAGACTGAGGAAGGGTTTATGTTAAAAAAATCATCTCTATTTACCATAGATGTTGATTGGCCTAGATAAGCCTCTTTACATCAAATACACTGTTACACTACTACATTTATATTCTGTCATTTGCTCGTAATGGGTAACAGAGACTGGAGCAGGTGTAATGTTATTGCAGGGGACTCGTATACACAAGTTAAAAGTTTGGACACACCCTCTCATTCAGTGCTTTTTTTTGCTTGTTTGTTTACTTCTTTTAACGTTTGATATACATTCAGAAGAGATCACATATATATGAAGTAAGATGTATGTAACTGTGTAGGGTTACTTTCTTTTTCTTTATTAAAAAAATCCATATATCTTGCTTCATATATTTGACGTCTTCTTTATGTATATGAAATGCAGAAAGTAAACAATATAGAAAAAACACTGAACGAGTGGATGAGTCCAAACTTTTGACTTGCGTATGTGAGTCCCCTGAAATAACATTACACCTGCTCCAGTCTCTGTTACCCATGATGAGCAAATGACAGAATTTAAATGAAGTCATCTATTTCTAATGACGGTGACTTCAAGTATAGACATTTAAATTTTACAAACACATAAAAAATACATTGCTTCATTATCATACATATTTTTGTAGCTGGTCTCATGCAGAATTGGGTTTTGAATTCATATGAGGCAGACTCGGTAGAAAGAAATGCAATTAAGAGTTGGCTTGAATATATTAAACTGTAATTAATTGAATTTCTTTGTTTGTAAGATTACTGAAAGTTCTAATCTGGATTTAATTCAAAGCCAAGCAGCGGGGTTCATTGTTTTGGATGAGATTGCTGTAACTTTATAGACATTTTTCACATTACAACAAAATGACAAAGTGTGATTGGAGTTTAAAGGATTGACTGTTCTGAGCTTTAAGCCATGTTATAATGTCATTACCTCCTCAAAAACATACCTGGAGTTTTGTTTTAGTTTATTCACACATGTTTGAATAATCCTGCATTATTAGTCTGTCTGTGTCTCCAAAGCTCATAATGCTCTGTTCCACCTTATGATGTCATCAAGTGGTAGTTTTCAAGTTAACAGCTACCTTTTACATTTTTGGAAATTAGAAATTTCAGCGCTGAAATCATCCAAATGATTCTAGGGAATGTGTATGGAGTTTACAAACACAGTGGAGCACTTCCTGTTTTACCACGTGACATCACAAGGTGGAACAGAGTGTTTTCAGTTTGAGAGAAGGATTCAGCCTAAATAACCAGGATTTGTGTGTTAAACATGTGAATGAAACAAAACACAACTCAGGGTATGTTCTTGATGAGGAAACAACATTATAACAGATCAGAAAATCACATAATATGGGCTTTAACCTACAGCTCTTATCACAATGTTAATACTATAAGTACAGCCTCTGGTTCTTATACAGACAGACACGTGTTTCACCACTGAGACGTATGTAAATGTAATCAAGCCTGCAACATTATAGCTATAGCGTTAGATCAGAATGGGGGAATTGTAATGATATCGGGAACATGATTGTAATTCAAAATTGATTAGATGCAAAATAATTATCATCTTGAGAGCTGCTAGTATCCATCACAATAGCTGGAATGTTGCCACTAGGAACAGACTCAAATGTTTGAATTGCAGTTTGGTTAACAGTTGTGCAGTCCAAATGTTGATGTTATGGTGAAACAAATTAACTGTGACCATAACAAAATACACTGTGACTCAGTTTATCTTTAGATCAAAATGTTAAACACTATAAAATACTAAATAATAAGAATATAAGCACCTTATGTGTTACAATTAGTTACAAGTTAATATATAAGTTTAATTCAACCTTCTACAACTCAAATCTTATATTGCAAAAAAATAGCATAAAGAAAAGGTATGTATGATAGATACTGACCCCTACACATGATTGATGGGTCAATATAGTAAGTACAGCCCATGAGCTCTAGTGCCAAATGACAGCAAAAAATGAAATAAATAAGTGTGACCTGAATTGCTCAGTTTATCTATTATTAATTATATCAAAATTTGTCTCTGGACACAATCTTGTGTCTCGTCTTGTGGGAATTGTATTTGGTCCCATCCCTAGTTACATACTCCACAAAGCCATGAGAAAAAGTTCATTTGAGGCTTCCCGGACCTCCTCTTGACAGTGCGTCTGATGTTGGAGGGATTCATCTGCATAGGCCCTGACTCCTAATCCGGCCCAGTCTTTCAGCAGCTGCAGTCTCAGATCTGCGTCTTGTGTCTTTGTGGTTCATTGTGATGAGAGCGCTTTGGGCCGGCTGCATGCACACTGGATTATCTGGAAAATAAATGTCTGATCTTGAATAGCTTTATTGAAACCACAGTGTAGGGCAAACTTTGTAGAGAATGTTTCCTGTTTGCTCTTAATGCTGATCTATGGACTCTGTTAAGGTAAATGAGAGTCACCCAGAGAACCCTACTCCAGAGATCTCCACCATGATGCACCTCCACCCACATGTCCCTCATAATTTTTCATTAGTTTACTTTATGAATGACTTTATTACACTTTCTATCAGCTGTTTTCTTAGTTCATTGTTATTAAAGGTGATAATGCTCATTATCACCTGTGAAGCCCTTCAAAGAGTGAAGCCCTTCAAAGACATTTAATCACCACTTTGAAATTAACTAGATTTGTGTTGTCTCTGCTCTACTCTTACGTAGAAAAACTATCAACATATTAGATGTACTTTGTCTGTGAATGTGTTGCCGTAGGTTCTGTGTTTGGGTAAGATTGAACATAAATCTATAATGTTTACAATCAGGAAAAGGGTTCTGGCTTGTCTTTAGTTTAAAACAATTTTGTAATGTTGCATTGGAAACAGTGTGCAGGAAACAGTCGTTTTTCACTGTCTTTTGGCACGGTCACTTTTTTTTTTTATTACAGTCTTCTCTAAAATGGTTATGGCTGTAACTTAATTCCCATAGAGCAGTGTATGAAATCCTCTGAATAGTTTTGTTCTGATGCTTGGGCAGCACAGTGGTGTGGTAGTTATCACTGTGTGGAGTTTGCTTGTTCTCGGTGTAGTTTTTTGGTAAGTTTGTTTAGGTTGAACTCTTCAAATCTGTCTGCAATAAGTTTTGGCCATGTGATGGATGAATAATACTAGACATGATTAATATTATCCTTATTATCCATTTTGAATAGATTTGATTGGACAAAAAAGTAATGTTATTCTCACCTTCCATCTCTGCTTATTATCTGTCTCTATTTACAAAAATTGGCCAAGGGAATAAAGGTAAGTGCTTTTTCTTTACTTTGAATGCATCTCTCACAAATTCCGTAAAAGCAGTCCTGTCTGAATGTTTTGGACATCGCCGTACGACGTACGTGTCTAAGCCCCTGTATGTGACTGAATTAGGTTATTGTGCTGATTAAATTTCCAGAGGGAGCCATCCTGGTGCAAGGAAACATCACTGGCTAATTAACAAGACAGTCTCCTGGCATCTTCGGAAAAATGACGGCACTCTCAGGAGTCTATCAAAATCTGTGCTTCCAACTGAGCGCTCTGTAAACACTGAAGTGACTACATAATAAGACAATAATGGAAGTTTGGAATTTCCACAAAATTAACAATATTCCTGAGTCAGATGATTAGGCCTGTCATGATAATTATTATATCGTTCAATATATGACAGATGAAACACAGTTTTTTGGGGGCCAATATTTATTAGGTGAACAGTTTCTTTGCACTGCTTATACATTTTTGGTTATTTTTTTGGCAATATGATAAGATTTAAGCTGTAAGCCCATTTTACCATAAACCCATAAGAGCTGTCTAGTCTCATTTTGTGCATTTATCTTTTCGCACATAAGTGTGATTCTTTTTCAGGTTGGGACATTGTTTACCATCGCGAGATAAGGTCAGTGCACTGCACTTCTACAATTGTGGCATGAAACTGAGGTAAATATCATCTGGAGCAGCATCATTTTTTTCCCATTTGGTTAGAAACCACACTGTTGGCTTATTATAAATGACCATTTTAATTGACACTTACACTTTAGTATAATGAATATCTATTACATGTTGAGGTTTGCATTTGCTCCAATATTTTACTAAAAATATAAATAAGCTACGCAATAAACATGATTGTTTAACTTATTACGCCTCTAGCCTCAGAGACAACCATCAAATGATGCACATTCAGTTCAAATAGTCACAAACCAACATGAAAACAGTAGTTTTGCAGTAGTAGTATATTAATATCAACAGTCTGTGGTGATATACTGAAATAAAAAGCAGGTGTTGAATATGTCTCTGCAGATATAGATAGTATGTATTGTGCTTTAACAGCCTCATTCCCAGTAGAATCACATAAAAAACATCTTTTGCATCTCAATTTATTTGGAACTTAAGACCAAAACTAACATCATTTTCTATACGCATTCAAATTAAGATGCGTTTTTCTTGTATTTTCAGTTAAAGTAAACAATCTCTACAACACATTACCAAACATCAGACCAAGTTCAATGTTAAAACATGTCTTTTTATGTCTTTTCAAACCAATCAGAGCATGTTTAGCCTCAAACTCCATGGACAATATCAACTGTGCAAACTACACATTGGCTCCACATAAGATTAGGGCCCGAGTTCTTGTGTCCCACTCCTCTTCGTGAGTGCTGGGGGCCCCGTCCACAGCCTGCAGTCTTTAAATACGCTTCACACTGTCACCTCTGTCTTACTGTTGGTGACAAAGTACGGCTGGGGGGCCATGTAGCGCGTGGTGTGCAGCTCCTTCTCTATCACACACAGTTTCTGAGGGGTGTAGACTTGCCTCAGGCCCAGTGTGTCACGACTGTCCCAGGAGCGGAGGAGGGCGGGGCTATTGTTGCCGTAGTACAGAGACTGGGAGCTGTGGCTGCGCGGGGGTCGGTGCTTGTGGCGGCTCTGTTTGAGGGAGGGGTTTCGGGGTGGGCTGTACGGGTTACTGGGCTCCGGCTCCTCCAGAGACTCCATGGGCAGGGCGCCTTTAAGGGACATCTCCAACGACTGCTGTCTGAAGCTGTACAGGTTCACCTTCTCCGCTGAAAACATGTCAGCAACAAACTTATCAGTCACAGTATTTGTCGAGAGGAATTAGGGCTGGGTTCTGTTAAAAGAAACCACTATGATGCCAAAAAATGTTACGTTACTACCAAGATAAAAACATTGTGATGGAGAAAAAAAAAAATTGATCACGTGTTTGTTACCAGGTCAAAGATTCAAGGCAGTGTTGCTGTAGACAAATATTACAAATTTCCAAGGAAATGTATTTGATCATTTATGATCATTACAATATTCTGTTTTGTCTGTTTTAAAACTACTATTCAAAAAGTATGGTACTGTTGTGGTACTGTTTAAATACTGGAAAAAATACAAGAAAAAAAAGTCACGATAATAGCCCTAAGATTTTGCTCATGGCCAGTATAATTTTTGTTATCAGGATGTTTTGTTATTATGGAAAGTTTCACCATCAGTAACGTAACCTTAGCCAACTTTTACAGTTGGCTGAATCCATGTCCAGTGATTTGTGATAATAATGAGCACAGTTAGGTGTGATCAGTACATAATGCTAATTGTGTGTTCTTTATATTAATGTTACTCTTCTTCCTGATAACCTTTGGCCCTTCTAATTTACACTTTCTGCTTCACATCCTTCATTAAGGGATGTTATAATTACGCACCAGCCTTTTACATTAAAATGGGAATACATTTTTACTGGATGTCTATACAATATTTAACATAAAATCAATTTCTAATTCCGTCAGTGGTGGAAGAAGTACCCCATTTTGTTACTTAAATAAAAATACAGATACCGGAGGAAAAAAAATACTCAAGTAAAAGTATCACATGAAAAAATCTACTGAAATAAATGTATTAAAATTTCTGTTTAAAAATGTACTTAAAGAGTAAAAAGTAAGCAAGCATTTTGCGCATTTCTTTGAGGTCTTATCAGGCTTCAAATGTAGTTATTTGGATAAAGATTTGTGCTGAATTTTGTTCCTTAGAAACAACTGAATCATTTGTTTATTTCTAGCTGTTTTTATTAGTATATTTTTGTTTGCCCAAACTACAAATGTGTTAAAAATAAATCCTCACCTTTTCTGCAGGTCTCAAACGCCATTCAAAAACACTTTTACTTTTCAGTCCTGTTCAAAAATGTAGTGGAGTCGACACTACTGATACCTTCTCTCAGTGTAGTGAAGTAAAAGTAAAATGTATTAAGTACAGTACTTTACTACTTTTACTTCATTACCTTCCACCACTGAATTTCATGAATTGTCTTGTATCTTCACTGGGATACGCAGATAAAAGTTTTAACCTGGATGACTAAGAATTTTCACAGATACCTGACGCCTACAGAGTACTTGTTTGTCTAAAGTTAGCCATAACTTTTTTGATAGCTGATTCCCCCACTCGAGGTGTTATTGTGTTACCACTAAACACCAAACTTCAACACTCTAAAGATAGCACCAAACAAAATATTTTTTACTCTCACTTTTAATCTCACTGCAAAGCTTTCCTCTTTCATCATTCCTATTATTGCTCATCAGAAGCCTTCTGCGTAAGCTTTTAAATGGTTTTGATAATAGGAAACCAACTTCTATAAATATTGTGTCGATGCCACTCCATGTCTTTTAATAGCAACAGGATTAACTAACAGATTTCTGGAGATTCGAGCCATCTGTATGTGTTAATTAACATTTGAATCGTTTTTAATTAATAATTTCTACCTACCTACAGCCTTGAGTGTGGCGTACGTGTTGATATCTTTGACGGGCAGCTGGTGGTCATAGGGGCTGGTGAGGTCTGGGACTGGGTAAGGCTGTGGTATGAGCGTGGATGCTTGGCTTGAGTTATTGAGTTGGTCATTGTCTGTAAAATAAAATAAAAGTATGAATTGAACAACATTATGATAACTGGCAGAAGTAAATGCAGATCATCTTTTGGTGCAATTTTGGCAGTGAGAGAAATTAAAAATGATAATATCCAAATTGTTGTTTTGGAGAACAAAAGCAGGTAAACAGAGATAAAACTTAGTTGTAGTATAAGCTTTAAAATGGCATTATTTAGGTCAATAGTATTTAATACAGATAGGGGGCAGCGAAAATTATTTTTGTTCAACTGCAGATTTTTGTTGAAATTCTGTGAGTTCTAGGGTCCAGTCAGTAATAGCAAAGGTCGGGTTCAATGTTTATGAATTTACCTTTTGGATATGTCAATGGAAAATACAATGTAATCAATAGGATAAACTGTCTCCTGCCCCCCATCTGGGAGAGTGAATATCACCACAATGAGACATCACCACAGCTGAATTTGAAAACCACCAATAAGATTGTTTCCATTTAAATCGATGACTAGACGTAGTGCAGCTCTCGTCAGGTCCAGTCTATAGTGACCAGTAACTAAAATGCTGCAAAAAATATATAAAATAAATAAAATTTGGCTGGAGTTGCTGCTATTGATAGAAATTTGTCAGATTCCATTTGTTGTTTATGAGGCTTCATGTCCAACAGGTGGTCATACAGACATATACAGATAAGACATTTTGGTGATATTTATGTCAGCTCATTTAAAGCACTGTGTAACTGTTCTGTAATACAGTCCACCTGCTATGTAGATGTTATTGCTTTGCCATGTTGCGCAATATGGCATTAAATTTGACATGTTCTTGCATTTATTCAATTACAGCTGTTTTTCTTGCTTAATAATACATTGAAAAACATACTATTAGTGAGCGGAGTCACCACCGCGCTACCGATTTGACTGTGTAATCACCTGCTTGTCTCCGTGTAGATAGATAATGCCATACTGTGGAACCTGTAGACAAAGCATCATTTTTGAGGAGAAAAACAGTCGGTTGACCCTCCACCAGAAAAAGCTACCTAGTAAACCTTTAAAACACACACTCTTGGACATTTGGTGATGCGTCCCCAGTGCCAGTCTGAGTAAAGTAGCTCTTACACTTACACGGGTGCCAGCTGGGAGGCCATGACTGTTCTTTGTGAAACTGTGGTAATCCTACAGGAGACATCTGCTAAATTAAAGGGTTAGTGGTGAACAGACTGGCCCCCTGCCTACTGCACTGGCATGACAGAGCACACAGATGTTCACTGTGTTCATGGAGCTTCAGCGGTCTGCAGCACAACTGTAAGGTTAGTGCACTGAAATGGTGATATTGTTCAAAGGTGCACTATGTAACTTTATCAACGGGGGTTCTGCCATCTGCTTGTCTCCTTGGAAATGTTATTTCTTTGCATAGAATGTTCCCCTGTATGGCATTAAACTTGTTTATTCAGTTACAGGTGTTTTTAATAATACAGTGAAAAACAGCAGATTCTTCGGTGGCGCCTTCAGCTCGTCTCCATGGCAATAGATAAGTTAAATGCCATACTGTGGAACAATTCAGCAAAACAATAACATCTCCATGGAAACTAGTAAATGTCAGAATCTCCATCAGAAAAGATACATAGTGCATGTTTAAAACAGCATTAGGTCATTGCTCTAATCTGTGTCTGATAAAAAAGAAATAACACAATTCAGTCCAGAAGTGGGTTAATGAGGCACCTATTCCCCACTGGTCAGCCGCGAACTTGATCATGCTAATTAGGAAAGTCTCAAACTATCAATGATTAACCAACGCAAAATACTTTTAAGTATGCTATTCTCATGTTAATGACATGTTTTAGATATTTAAATAGAAATTCTCTATTACATGTTTTTCTCCACCTTAGCTTTTATCATTTAGTCATTTGCCATTTTCTTATCAATACAGTTAGTTTAGAGTTTGGTGTTGTAGGTATTTGGAAAGTTCATTTACACAGAATGCACACTCCTGGGGCAGCAGTGGTTAAATAAAAGATATATTTAAGATGCATTTAGGTTTTTTGCTTACTTACATGGATTATATGATTTAATGCTATAGATGCTAGACATTGAACTTTGCTGATATTTTTAGGCAGATCACTGCAATGTATTTCTTTGATTTAAGTAGAGCACCTGTCTTCAGATAGATGAAAGTAATTGTAGTGATATACAGTTACTCAAAATGAATATTCTGAGTACATATGTATGGTACATGTATTCAGTTACTTTCCAACACTGAGAATAATATTATGGTACAGCTCATTATTATACTTATTTATCGAACTATGCCACACTTTTTTTAAGCTCAACTTAGCTCGACCTAACATCAAATAGCAGTAGTGAGATGGTACACTGCTCTGCTCCACTTTTTTAGATTGATAAGTAGGGCTCAAGGACGCACTTTGATGTATGTGATCTAGTTAAAGGTCACATATATTGTCAATGCCTTTGCACAAAGCTGAACACACAGTCTCTGAAGTCATCTGTCACTACCTGCATATGGAGACAGATGGAGATAGGTTTCATTTGTTCTCTATTGTTGTCAAAGTCATGCCAAAAACTAGGGCGTGTGTGCAAACTCATAAGGTTAAAGTCTCCATGGATGAAAGTAAGCGAGTCAATGCTCCAGACACTCATAAAACATTTAACAGTGTATTTCTGGATCAGTTTGCTCCAAAAAGGTACAGAGAGATGCCTAACATTATTTACAGACAGCCTACTTTTGAGCTATTAATATTCCTTTGTCAAGATAATACTAGTTCTCCTGTCAGATGTTATACATGACCGAAGTGCAGTAGCGGTACTTGACTATGACTATATGACTTCACATTTACTGAAATACTTAATTGGTACAATTTGGTAATTGCAAGAAACTGCAGAGATATTGTGGGTGATCAATGTTGGGCTCTAAAAATATCGTGGCCAGACAGTGGCCAGTTTAAGATGACATCGAGATGTTATTGATTTTTTTATTAAGTCTGTCACAGTTATACATAGGCTGTCACAATAATTACTAAATCGACTTATTGTTTAATATATAATCGATGGAATAATAATTTATTATATTTATTGTGTGTATTTCCCCTTTGTACTAGCAGGAATTATGAACTTCAATGACCCATAGATACAAACTCACTACTTTACTAACTACTTTGTAACTATATTGTACACTAAGAATACTTTTGGGGGATAATTCTGCTTTATGGTTTGGTTTCAATATTATCATTTTTTATCATCTACATTTTCTTCAGCAATATATTGCACTTAAAGAATCTTATCATGACAGGCCATTTTATACATAATACTGCATGCATGAAATATAGTGCCTTTATTTTTAGTTAGAACATTGCATAAAAATAAGTGCATATTCTAACTTGAAGAAACACCCCAGTACCAGTCAAAATAAGCAATAATTGTTTAATATAAAATGAATATATTGGTCTCAGCTGTTATAAGACATTAATAATGAAGTGTGGCTAAGTTAGTGACAGGTAGAAGCCAGTTTGTCTGCACAGAGCTGTGAGCTGTCATAACTTAGTCTCCTGAAATGTTTTTGTTTGTCTGTACTTGAGGTTGTGCTGTCCAATGTGCTCCAACTGTACTCAGGGCTCCTCCCATCTGTGCCCATGTCTGCACTCCTTTCAAATGAAGCTAGTGCTGTCAGGTACCTCCATAAATGTTTGGTTAGAATAGAAAATAATTGGGATAGTTTTCTGAGAGTACATTTGCATTTACACACCTCTCCATACTTTTCTCTTTTTCGCTCTATTATCTGGAGATGTTGGTAGAATTACTCTACTGTAATAGGTTTCAGTTAAAAACATTGGTTTAAGGATTTAGACCAATTAACTAATATTATTTCAAACATTAAATGTGCACTACGTAACTTTTCATTTGAGGGTGCTTGACCTTCTTGTCTAGATGTCACTGCTCTGCCTGGAATATTCTACAGTGTGACTTTAAACAATTCTACTTTACGTTTATTCAATTACAGCTGGTTTTACTGCTGAAAATACTTTGACATTCTTCACAGATCTGACCTGTAAGTTGGTCTGGTTTGGTCTCCATGAAGATAGAAAGGTTTAATGACGCTGTGAAACATTCCAGACAAAGCAATAATCAAAAAACATCAAAAAACGAGCATTTGACCTCCACCGGAAAAGTTACACAATGACACTTTAAGGGTTAGGGTTCATATTTGGACCAGTTAGGATCAGATATGTTTGCTTTGTTTTTGAAGTCTTTGCACTGGTGTCTGTTGGTATTGGGTACTGATATTTTGGACTGAATTGTGTTATTTTATCACAATTTCTGTACATGATATTTACCTTTACTGTGAGTTTTAATAAGCCATGTGTTTGTCAAATACTAAAATGTCAGAATGACATAAAAGCCTTTCTTGTGACTGCAGCTAGAGAAGTCAGTATTGTTTTTTCAGTCATTAAAACAGGTTAAAAATCTGTTCTATTCCATCTTTGTCGTCTCAGGTGGTTTGAGTGCTTCAGGCCCTATAAAGAAATTGGATAAAACAGGGGCATGTTGATATCTGTGGTCATTAAATTGTGTCTTATGGGTCAAGTTTTTTTTGGAAGAAGGACATTTTATTGTGGCTAAAGTTCTTAACGCTTTGGTTGTATAGTTCAATTTGATATTTTATTCATTCATGTTTTCCCCCTTTTTAGTTAGTTAAGTCTTGGTTTTGACAGGTTTAGTTCCTCCTTGTCAGCCATGCAAGAGTCAGAAACATTATTACAGAAGTTAGGAAAAAACAGCTTTCAAACTTAGAAACTCAGACCGCCTGATGAGCCCGTGAATGCATCATTACACCAGTGTTTCCATGAGAACAGTCAACATCTCAATTTCATCTGGAATTTATAGTGCTCATAGTGTTTTGTATTGGAAACTAGGCTCATGCTCGCCACAGGTGAATTTTTTAATCCAGTTCCAGTTTTGATTTAAATTTAGATTCAAGAGCAGAAAGCATAAAGACACAGGCAATCAGTGTAATCAACGCCTTCACATGGATCAGAAACAGCCAGTGATTCTGATTGCTTCACACTTTTTAGAGAATTTAGACCTGTTGACAGTTTAAACTATACACAGTTTCCTTAGTCCACTCTTCATCAAGAAATTTATGCTCTGATATAATACAAATACATATCTGATCTGATCATTTTGTGTTTTATCATCACACAGTGTCCAAGGTCACTCAGAAGCTGCAAGGACGTCTACACTGACAATATGTTGAGCCATGATTGGTTTATTAGAAGCTGTAGTGTAGTGTGAGCTTTATGATGTGTTAGCAATTCTTGCAGTACCGTGGTGGTCACTAGCAGTGTAAGGAGCACTTCTTCATCAATGCCCCATCTACTATCGAAATGGTCAAAAGTGTGCTATAAAATCTTATATATAGCCTATATATTATTTTAATAGGGATGAAGCACATGCTGCATTAGTTTAGACTAAGTGATGGTGTAGACCTCAAACAATGACTCAATTGTGGTAGAGTGAGGAATAATAAATCACAAACAATTGAACATTCATACTTACGCAGGCTGTTCATTCTGCTTTGTAGATTCTCATAGCGTTGCCCAGCCGCACCATCATTTTCAGAGTGGTGAATCACATTTGCAAGAGCCCTGAAAAAGTCACCAACAAACCACACGTTTCTATTTACACTTAATTACCAGTGACGCAAGACACAAGTAGACCACAGCATTTTGTAGCCTATTTGCAGATGCAGATGTACAATGATTCTTGCACGATGTAAAAACTCAACTCTCTACAGTTTACCTTCTTTAATATTGCTATTATCAAATAGTCTATGGCTTGCGCGTGTTTACTCACAAGTTCTGTGTTTTGGTCAACTTTACGCGTGCGTCGTACCTGGACATGTTTTCTCGGTTTGGCCGGTGCGTCTTCTCCAAACCGAGTTTGGTGAAAATCCCTATTAGTGCCATGATGGCCACCACTCCGCAGATCACATACACGATCAGGTTAGTTTTATCCTTGGAAGCGTCCAGAGCCACATCTACCTTTGGCGGTGGTCGTCCTGTCATCATCCACGGTGGGGTGTCGTAGTTCTTACAGGTGGTTTGATCCAGCCGTGAGCTTTTGAACGCACAGCAGAAGCGGAATCCACAGGTGCCGCAGCAGTACAAGTAGTTTCCCGTCCTGCACACGAACGGTGGGTCCCATTGGCCCATCACGTCGTAGTACCCGCGACATTTGTCCTCAGTGTGTGGGCTCTCCGACGTGTCGATCTCTACGGAGTCGTTATACCCGATCAAAAAGTCGTCTTCCGTGTGACCCGGCTCGCCCTCCGCATCACACACCATGACTTTGACCAAAAAGTACACGAGCAGGAGCTCAGCCACGCGCATCCTGCCTGTCTGTTTATCCAGCTGTGGAACACCGGAGCCGTGCGTAAATGGACCACATCCACCGCTGCTCCGCTTCCATGCGTAAAGTACTCGCGCGCTTTTCCTGGGAGAATGTCTCCACTTCTGCCGCTCCTGTGGGGGGAGCGCTGAGGCTGTGCCCCCGGCTGTGGCACTAGGCGCGCAAATCAGACAACAGCGCTAAATGAGTGAACAGAGAGAGAGGAAGGGAGCGCAGCTACAGAAACGCAGCCCTAATTACAGACTTTGAGCCCTGTGTTACTGTGATAACAGACACATGCGCAAGAGCATCCTCAAGTTAAACAACTTACAACTCAACTTAATGTAAACAGTTCTGGATATTAGCTTATAGCTTTGATTATCAGCTTTGGTTGATCTACTCATAAACTAAATACATTGAATCTAATCTTAAAGTTGACGCTTTGCCTTTAATCAACAACCTCAAAATAACTATTTAGAATTGCAAGAATATGTTTCAGTACATTGCTAAAAAATGGTTTATGGTCAGTATAATTTATCTAAAAAGAAGATAAAATTAGTGTCCACAAATCGTGTTTTTGTCTTTTTGTCTTTTTTGTTTTTAAGTTTCTTATTAACATGTTATAAAGTCCAGCATCAGCACTCTGCTCAGCTCACCATCTGACAACAACAAAAGGCTTTTGGACTATTTTTAGGTCAAATATTTTTCAACATCATGAATCATCAGAGGATTTACTATTTGCCACTTTTTTGTGCGGCTCATTTATTTATTATTTTGAAAGTTGGGACATTGACCCTGAGGGACAATATAAATTTATATTGGACAGAAGGGGGATAATTTATCATCTGTATAATTGTTGAAAGGGACGACATTTGTGGAAATATACTGTTTTTTTGTTTGTTTTTTTTAAATCTTTATTTACATTGACGTTATCAGAGCATCTGTGTTTGGGGAAAATGACATCACTTAAACACAGGCGGATGCTGGTTGTATGATTTGGAGTACAAATATTCTAGCCTTATTATTGATGATTATGAAGAGACAATTTAATGACTAGACATGATAGACACTTCCCCAAGAAAAGCCGAGTCTCCTCCTAGTTACCTGAAAATGTAATTTTCTTCATATCTGTTCTTTTCCAATCATGGAAATGTCTTCTGTTGTATGTATTGTATCTTAGTGGTATTCATTGTAGAACTGAGTATTTTCACAAGAGGAACAAATAATATTAACATAAACAATAATCCCTTGATTTTATAAATCCTGTTTTAACAATAGTCATCATAATCTGTGTTTCTTTGTTTGGTGTTAAGTCACCTTTATATTAATAGAATTTGAAAACTCCAAAGCTGTTAATTTTTGGCGTTCGATAAAACAGTCCAGCCTGATATCCGTGTGGCCTTTACAGGTGCATCTTGGCCGTGTGTATTGGCACAAATCACAATATGGTGGTACGTTTGAGAAGGGGGAGCAGGTGGCCCAAAGGACTTCTGTAATTCTGCTGCTGCACAGAGAGAGCCTAATTAACTGTTCACACAAAGGAAAGAGTTTTGTCAGGCTACCAGAGCCAGGGTGGTTACAGTGCACTCATGGAGTCCATTTTGGAAAGACCTGTTAATTGGGCATCATGCTGTTAAGAGACATGCTATAATGAAGTATGGTTTGCTTGCGTAAGTAATTGTCTTTTATCTGGAGAAAAAGACACTTAAAATGGTGAAATCTTGAAAAAACAAAAGTGAATGAACAATTATTTGTCTAGTGGCTTTATAAGGGGGAGAATTTCTTTGCCCTTCACCCTTGCCCATTAAAAGCCACTGCAGACTCACACCAGATTTTACAATATATTTTGTCACTGAATTTTTGCTAAAAGTATGTCACTTGCCAGTTTAATGATAAGAATAAACGGAGTGAAGATGTTGTTTTTTTGTTTGTTTTTTTAAATTGGGGGATATCAAAATCTAACATTTTTTAAAGTGTGTAAATTGGATGGGGGCTAATCTGTTTTATTTTGGGGTCTTTTACTTGGTGGGTCATCTACAATAACAGAGGGCAAAACAATAGCATTAATTTTAAAGGTGCATTGTGTAACTTTTCTGGTGGGGGTCCATCGAAAGATTTTTGACGATTCCTTTGTCTGGAATGTTTCACAGTATGATAGTAAATCTTTCTATCTTCATGGAGACCAGACCAGACAAAGGTACAAGGCAGATCTGTGGAGACGCAACCCCGTTCAACCAAAAAGTTACATACTGTACCTTTAAGGGTTTTGTTTTTTCTTCAAGATCTTTTCCCAGTTTTGTTCACAACAGTGATCAAAATAATGTATAAAATTGAAACAGTAACATTTCAGTTGAATAGTTCATCTATGCCTCAGATCAACTCTTGCAACTGATGCTATTTATTCCCATTTAATCTGTGAAGGATGCAAAATGCTCCTGACAGTACACCATTCTTGCAGCTGTCATGCTTTGTAGCGCCACCATCAACTCTTTTCACTAATATAGAATGACTGCACAATACTGGCCAATGAGACGAGGCCGACACACTTTCTCATGACTATACATAGATGAGAGAGACCAGCTTTTTGCCTCTCTAAAAGAGTAATTTGTAGACACAAGTAGGACACCCTTCTGCTCACTGTCCATAGGTTTTCAATCAGCGCTGCTACTCACCGTGACATTTTCGTCCACAATCGAGAGGCAGAGATGTCGTCATGGTAACAGGGAAAATAGCCAGTGTGGTGGAGAGCGGGGCGTAGCAGATAAAGCTCTTGAAAACCTGACAGGCTCATTAACTGTGAGGTTTCGACAGATGAAATGGAGGGCTTTAGGGTCACAACTGTATTGGACTTGTAATTAGTTAATTTAGTTTTTAAATATGAGCTTGTCAGAGTGTCCACACAAGTTGTTTTAGCAGAATACAATTTCGAAATGAAGTTGAGCAAGTTTAAATCACGGTTTTGTAACGTCAAAAGGAATTTTCAGACTCTTGTAGTTGAAAGAAGGTTTTGAAGTGTCTACTCAAAGAAAAATCTGCAAGCCAGGAAGTCTTTTGTCATGTCTTATTTTGCATAATGACAACTTTAACACTCTTTAAAAAAGGAAAGAATCTTAAAAAGCATGTGTCTTTGGAAAATTACTGTCTGACCTCTAGCCTTTACAACTACAGGAGTGAATATCCTGTTTTTCTTGCTTTGGCTCTAAACGGTTTTGTCTTTTTGAAAGTGGAGAAGTATCACCAGAAACAGTTGAACTTTAGGTCACCTGTCATGTGGTGCCAACAGTGCCCACCTGGTGCTTGTGTCTCGATGACAAAAATAACTCTTCATAATATGAGAGCATGTGATACTGGCAATACAACAGTTAAAAATACATGTTGCGTTTTGTTGTCATTGTTAAACTGTCAGGGATACAGAGCTAAATCTTATGTTTTTATATCTCTTCATGGAGTTTCTTCATTTAATCTTCACAATTTTACCCGAGTGCTGCAAAAAGACTGCATGTTCAACATCTTTTCATATGGTATTTACACTAAAATCATCTTAAAACTTGTTAATCTGGTATGGTAATACTAAACAAATGAACTATGAACAAACTATATGTCAGAAAATGCAGAATATTTTAAAACCTTAAGGTGTAAAGATGTAACTTTATTGGCAGAGGGTACCTTTTTGTCTCCCTGAAGACTTTATTGCTTTGTCTGGAATGTTCCACAGTATAGCATTACATTTTTTAATCTTACTTAAGTAAATATGTTTTAATTGCTCAAAACAGCCTTGAATGCATGCAGTCCGATAGGGAATAAATATCCATAAATCTGGCCTGTAATGTGGCGTCACCTGTTTATATCCATGGAGATAGATAAGTTTAATGCCATATTGCTGAACATTACATGCAAAGCCATAACATGCACATGGAGACAAGCCGGTGACCCAACAGAAAAGTTACATAGCGCGCCTTTAATAATACCATTTCACACCGCATATTGAAATAAAGACAGTGTAATCCATAGCAACCCAGTCTTTCAGAAAGCACAGTGCCGCTACAGCAGTTTCATTGCTCACTAATGCTAATATTATTTAGCTTTTACAGTTGACACATGAATGACAAGTTGAGTTAATCGCCGCAGCGCTCACTTAAGCTGCACCTTTTAACACCTGTATCATTTGAACAGATCACAAATTGACTTTCACTTGAGGAATTAAATCTGCAGGTGGTTATTTTCAGATGTCATTGACTATTCACCTTGTCTTTCTTTGCTGCAGGCGACGCATTATGTGAGACCCAGATATGAGCCAGTGAAGAAGGGGGGCCATAGTGCTCTCGGGTGCTGGGAACATTAGCTGCTTGAAGGGCCAAAGACTGTAGCCCTGCCATTGCACAGATAGACAAAAATGGGCTGGCTACGCTGGCACTGTTCCCAGGGATTTTTGACTGGAGTGAAGCAGCAGTGTCTGAGTGAGTCCAGCGTGTTCCCAGGTGAGGCAGCCCACTAAACGGCCATTATGTTCAATTTTGCACAGATTTTGAAAGCTATTTTTAGACATAAAAGAGGCAAAGTACTTGTAAATATGGGCCTGGGGAGTTCACGGTAGCAGCAGTTGTAAATAAAAGGAGTTAAAGCTGGTATTTGCATGATACATTTTGGAGAGGCATAAAAAACAACTGAACAGCGGTCCTTTTTACACCTTATTTTATAATAGACAAAAAACTTGGAATTGGAAACAAAGGCAGGCAAATTTATTATTTTTTATTATTATTTTTCACAATTTGGCAATTACTACAACTAAATGGCTTCATGTTGTCACAATACTTTTTAAATTTCATACTCGATTTTTACAGAAAGGAAAAGCTCAGTATGATTTTTAATACAACATGATAAAAAAAAAGTTAAACCATGAAATGTCATTTTTAACTCAAAATAAGTGTTATTTAGTTATTTTAATGTGGTCTTGCTTTTGTTCAAGACCATTAATTTCCTCTTTTCTTTAAGAATCTATATTAAAAAATCATCTAGTTTCAATAAAAGCGAGTATTGATTAGTATCTGGGTAATGGCTGTTCTGGCAACTTTCTATGTGATTACTTCAGTTGTTTCCTCTTCCACTACTACAATTACTGCTGCTGCAACATCTACTACTACTGCCACCACTACTCTTAAAACCACTACTGTTAATTCAATCCATACTTTGGCTTTAAGTATCTTCCGTTACACAATATCGACTAATACCAGTGCAGAGACTGAAAATATTTAACTTAATTTAATTTATTTCCTTTAGTATAAAGTAAACATGATCCAGGTGTGTTTGTAACTACTCAGCAGCTTTGTGAAAATACAAGTTTAATAGATGTTTTGGCCAACATTAGCTAGTAAATTGTTTTATTACACGAATTTATAGACCAAAATGAGATATGTCGACTAGACCATTATCTTGGAAACCAATATTCACCAAAGCGTTTAATATTTGGTGCTGATATTAGGTACTGGTATCATATCAGTGCATCCCTAGTTACGTTTACTCATACTTGAGCTGTAGCTTCCCCAAATACTTTTTTACTTGAGTAATTAATTTCCTAGTAATCATATTTGGACATTCTTGATTGAGAGTACACTTTTTGGCTCCTCTATTCCCTGTGCTCATCTGAACTGTCTGGCCCCATGTGCCCTTGGGTCTTGTGTCTGGATGCTGTGGAAGAGTGAAGAGCAGAGGACATCAGTGAGAGCTTTAGCTGCCTGGGACGGTCTCTGGTGCCATGAAACGTGAAACACTATTCTTCGATCAGACCTATTTTAGGCCCAGCACATTTTACTGGAGCTAAAGCTGATCTCTCAAACACACAGGGAGAGTCTGGCACAGATACACTCTGATGGGGCTATATTTGACCTTCGAGGGAAAGTCTCAGGTCTTCCCAGCTTAATAGAGGAAAATACAGATCTCCTATGAAAACAGTTATAGTGTAGTTATAGAAAGAAGATATAAATATTGAAACACTTTAATTTACGGGCCACATATTAAATGTTTACTAGGAATAAACAGCACGAACAGTAGATAACTGGATTCTTGGTAGCATTTATGAAGTACTTATTAAAGCTTTTATTCTGTATTGTCATTTTAACAACTAATTGTTCCCCATTAATATTTGCTTCTACTGTTCATTAGCATTACTAGCAATTGATATTGTTTATTGTACATAAACTGTACTACATGCTATATATAAACTACTTAATAAGCATTTATAAGTGCTAATTAAGAGCAAAATAACCACTAACTTACATACAAAATATCCCCTAGTTAAGAATCAAAAACTAAATGTTACAGAGTACAAAGACACAGAAATTATGGTTTTATTTCTATTCTAGTTTCAGACATTTTATCTTTCCCTCTTAGCAATCACGAAACATATTCAATCACCTTCTTTTTAAGGAAACTATTTCACATCTTTGAAAAGCTGAACTTTTTCATGTTATCTGGCTTTTTCTTTACTTTACTATAATGAAATGCTTGTACTCATAACTCCACCAGCACAGTGGCAGTTCCTCCTCTTTCAGTATCGTAAACATTACAAGGTTATTTGATTTTTTTTTGGAAAGACAACTTTGACTATTCCTTGTGGCTTTGAGTTAGTTGCAAGTTTTATGCAGAGAAATATTCTACATTAAGAATTTGACACATATTTTTAGACACCAGATGCTGCTCTGGATACAATGGGGATTTTTATGGAGCCAAATGGGTCATCTGCTGGACTCAATCAGCCCAATTTAAATTTACCCAGAACTTTCATGGCCACTCAGAGCAGTGTTTGCCTGGTGCAGTTTTTTCACTAATAGGCCGTGGGATGTTGGAGTTGGAGTTTTCACTACGATGGCTTCTCTCATTATGTGCCTCTGTGAGCGGTCCAAGCAGGATGATGGCTGTCTTCTCCAGCCTCTCCCTGTTGGAAAAGTAGAAAAATGCATGCTGGGATGCTATGCCTGTTATTGTAATGCACACTTGAAAGTCATTTTGACACTAGATGGCAGTGTAATCCAAATACAGGGGAGTCACTTTGCACCAATAACACAACTCTGAAATATTTTGTGTCACATATCAGAGGCAATGCCATTGGAAGTTAGTATAGGATCTGAACCTCTATTGCCGACCCACGTGCACATTAGTACACATTTTCATTTACCAACTTGAAAATTTAAATTCATAAGCAGCATTTTTCTTTGTTCTTTTTAGGATAGGGTAGTTAGCAAAGCTGGACGTGTGGGAGTTCTTTTTGAGCGTGAAGAATGAGTAATATAGAAAGATAGAAAGCTCATGCAAGGTCAGACTGGGATAATTTAGAAAGGGGAGGAATAGGGAAAGAGCCACAGAGATAGACCAATATGATTATTTCTAATTTTTAGTGTTGTGAAAGAGGACATGAGGTTTTATGGGGGATGGGGCATTGTGTCAAATCCTGAAATACACACTCAAAGTGACTCACTTTTTATAACTTTAACAACTCACTGGGAATGTCCCTTTGTGCTGTCTCTGTGGATTTTTTATCACAAGAAAGAACTTATTGTGCAATGGTTACATTATAAAGTTTGTGTAAAGCCTTACCATAGCAAACAATAGAAAACTAGAACATTAACTCTACATTGCCTATCATAACAAATCCAAAGAACATGCTAATCTATTGCCCTCTAGTGGTGCTTTTTTAGAACAGAACACGTTATTTTCAACACTAGCTGTTATTGTAAGGTTATAGCAACAATATGTTGGCAACAATAAAAAAATATGCACTAAGCAATTAAAAAAGTATAAAGATGAAAAAGCAAAGCCTATTTTTATAGAGATTTAGTCTATTGTGCTCTGAGGCTCATTTTCACTGTTGAAATTAGAGGCAATTTCAGTTAAAGGTGTGAGCATCAGTCATTAACCAGTCTCCAGACCATGCTGTGCTAATAGCTTCAACATTTTAAACAGTCCATTTGATCATGTGATGTAAATAACAGCCCTCCCCCTCATGTTATGTGTCTGGGCTAAAGCAGGCCCTCTCCCAGGCACCCCTGACCCCTTCGGCCCATGATGCAGTTGCCATGTGGGTGTGGGATCTGCAGTTTACCGCTGCAGGCTGTGAGTAAATACTGGGGCCATTACTGCCGCTGCTGCCGCACTGGAGGAGGAAGGAAATGTCCGTAATCAGGGTAACTTCAGTTTCCCAGAGCAGAGTCAGGAAGTCAGGCCGCTGTGAGGAGAGAACAGTGTGAATATGGGGGGAGTATGGGAGGCTGGCACCAAGGGAGAGCTCCTAAGAAAAGCATTACTCATAGACTTTGACTTCTGCTTTGTGGAAGAGACTAGCCACAGAAACCTATACATATATAGCACCCACCCCCCCATAGTCTAAAAAGAACATGGACTAAACACTGGCATAACAAAATCTCAAGTTGTTGCATACATAACGTAAATTGTAACTACACTTTCCAAAAAGACTGCTAAAACATAAACTACAGGCAATATGTTAACACATAGTATGTGAGAGAATTATCAGTATAGAAAGTAGTTTTGCCACCACACAGCAAAAAAGGGTTTTCTAGCATAGTTAAACTGACTTGAATTAAGCAGATTCATCTTAGAAGATCAGTTTTAAGATTTTTTTTTACTTAATAAGATGAGATCTTTTTTACTTGTTTCTAGATATTCCATCCTGATTTATCTTATCTAGATATTACAACTTATTCTAAGCACTGTTTCTATTAAATCAAGCCAGGTTAAGCCTCTTTAACTTCCTTCTCAAACCAATAAGGTGAAAAATCTTGTCATAAATAGTTGAAACTTGTTTTCTGCGTAGAACAAGATTCGTATTTCGTCTTGTTGTAAGAAAACTTGGTAAGTGAAAATTTCTTACTGCACTGGCAGATAATTTCACTTAAAATACAGCATTTTTACCTCAAAATTAGTTTTTTTCTTCTTATTTTTGATAGGCCTTTTTTGCAGTGCATAGGCTGAACAAAATCTATGGGAAACACTGTAGCATTATTTATATAGAAACTTATAAGACACACAAATGACTTTACACTTCTGACCACCACAAAAACAGTATGCAATGAGATTAAATTAAGCAGTTATACACAGTATGGCTACGAATAGTGAGCAATACAACGGATTCATAAATTCAAAAAAAGTTTCATGACGCAGTGTGGTGTTCTCCAGACATTCCCAGTTGGACAAATTGTCTAAAGTGAAAAGCAGTGGTGGTTTTCTCTTTCCACTCAGGCATGGAAAAGTCGTGTGGTGCCAATCACTGCCTCTGGGCCTCAGCCTAAGTGCGGTGCGTTCACTGTCATTCTACATTATGGGTTGTTGTTTTTTTACTTCTCAGGAACTCCGCAAATCCTTATTTATCTGACTACTTCACTGCGTCCCTCATCACAAGGCTTAATATTTTTTCTGTAAATGCCATTAGAAGAAAGAACTCACACATACTATACATTTAATGCAATGTAAAGGCTACAGATGACATTAAGCATTAGGCTTTCCCTTTGAGTCAGCAGCAACAAGCTTGTTATTGTATTACATAAAGTCTAGTGTACGGACTGTGCTTCTGTAGCTCTTAGTGCAAACCCTGCCTTCACTTATGTGGTCATTGTAAAAGTATAGGGCAGTGTGCATTAGTGCAGAAGAAAACCAAGACAGTATATCTGCCTAATCTTTGCTTAATAAATGCATTGTGCCAGGATTTTGTATTTTACGTACTTGGTTTGTTAAAAGTATCAAAAACAAGATACTAATACTAAATATAATATACTAAAACTAGTATCAGAACTCGATACTGATGTGCAACATCCTCTAAATTCAGAGTTTCAGCTACTTCCCTCTGGTCAGAGGTTTTTAGTCCCAAGATCGAGAAGAAATCGCTTTAAAATGAGTTTCGTTCCAGCTGCTATTGTATTTATGAATAAATTGTAATTTATTTATTTATTTATCATGTTTTTGATATAGTTCATATGTATTGTGATTTTTAGCTCAGTCAGATGAATTCTTTTATTTATGGAACAAAACCATTCTGCACTGGAGAACTGCAACACTTTATTTTGTGATTTTATTGGTGTTTATTGTGCAGAGTGTGGATGAATGAAATGTGGTACCAGCCTCTCAAATCTGCAAAACAAATTTACTTACGAGTACAACCTAACCTAACCTAACCTACTCTAAAAGCCACATCAACAAGACCAAAATTAACCTTTCCTGAATAGTTTTAGAATTATCTTGAACTGTAGTATAAGTATAAGTATAAGTATAAGTATAAGTATAAGTATAAGAGCACATACCTGGACGACTCAGGGTTTACACAGATATAAGTCCACATGGCCATATAAAAGAAAGTAGTAAAGAAAATGCTATTGTTTAATGTTGACAATGACATTCTGTTGTCTGAATTATGTTTTTTAAATTATCATTGTGGTATCAGAATCTGTATCTGACTATCAAATCTATTCTTTAGTAGTGAAATCGAGTTTGACATTTTTTTATCACGACAACGCTATTATATACACACCAGTCCGCCACCATTTATAGAGTGCTTTTCATACAAAAATGCAACACAAAGAGCTTTACAGTGATTAAAAAAGAACAATCCCACTTCAATAACATTAATCCCACTTAATAAAGGACAAATATTTATTTTGACACTCCCAATAGAAAATATTGCCAAAAAGATATGGATGGATAAACATATTTGTCTCTCACTCTCCATTTATTCTGTTCATACCATTGATTTGGCTGCATCTGCAATAGTGTCTTAAAGGGTTAAACACTTAAAATGAACTTTTTGTCATCTAACCAGAACCAAGTGATTTCCACATAATGTAATTTGTTATTTTTAACAAAACATACAAACATTACTACAACGGGAACACTTCAGCTATCTTTTATGTAATCCAGTGAGAATTGTATCTGATCGTGGACTGATGTTCAAAAATTGTTTGTAGATCAGATTTAATTGAGTAAGAATTTTATGGCTGTATGACTCATGGGCCATTAGATCAATGCAATGGTTTAGTCTCCCTTCCAAAACCTTGCTTATTTATAAACACTGACCTTTTGTTGAAATGTCTCTACTCCCCAAAGTCTCCTGTTTTATAGTGTGAGTGGTGACGTGTTGAGGCTCCCATATTACACTCGTAAAAGTCGGTTCGCAGTTGGCTCCAAAATCGATGTGATGTCAGGGTATGGTGCCCGTAAAAACACTCACCTTTACATAACATTTAGGTGATTTTAGGTGAGAGGAAAATGTCTCAGGTTTACATGTGAGTGTGGAAGCAGCTTCACTGTGCCAGTCACTGCTGTTTGCGTCACTGAGAATTTTAAACAGTGCAGTTGTATATCAAAAAGGAGAAGTATAATCAATAGATGAGGAATGTTAGTCTAATGCTAGGTACGTAATGGTATTTGATAGGGACTTGTTCAAACCCAAGCTACGGACATATTACGGATTTACGGATATTAAATTAAAAGATACATTTAAGACTAAATTTTATGTCAGAGTAAATCTGTCCAGCGATGAAAGATCTTTAATTGTCCAGCTATGCTTCCCCTTTCTTTAGAAACAAAGAGATTTTCTCAAACTTTTGAAGAAGAATCTGTGGTTTGTCTGAGTTGGGAGAAGTAGAAAGTGAAAGTTTTGTTGTATTGTCCTTTTTATGATGAATTTAGAAATCCTGTATTTGATGAAACATTCACCCAATGCCCTAATATGTTCTGGTGCAATGATGACAACAAGATGAAATGGTTGTTTAATTCTATTTTAATTTATAAATGGGCATCATTTCTTTGTAAAGCCGGGAAGAAGTGACAGACATGTTTGCTTAAATGAATCCATTTGTGTTTGGGCATATTTGTATGCAAGACACAATCATAAAATAAATAATTCTTTCAGGTCATTGTTTAACAGCACCAAACAGTTCACCTGCTATATTTTCTGGACAGATTATGTTCAAATAAACCCCAGATTAAAGTCTAACAGAGCTTCAGACAGAGTAGTGCTTACGGTTATCATCATACCCCCAAGGACAGGATCAAAATAGCAATACAAATGCTAAATGTAATGTTTGATGTAACGTGTTTATTTACCATTTGTTATTTAGTTCTAACTCTTCTGTTTATCCTCTGGCATCACTTCCATCTTCAGATTTAGCCACATCATATACCAACACATTAAACGATCTTTTAAAGCTGTTATCCAGAAACCTTCTAAATATATCAATTTCTGATGGTGAATAGTTACCAGATTGTCATAACATTACATTTTCCCCTGGTTGTTGCCAAAATCTCATACGTCTCAGGCCTAAAATAGACCCTAATACCAACACTAGTACATATTTTTAACTTTGTTTTGATGTTGCAGGGCACTGTACCTCCAGCTTTCCATTCTTGCACCAAACCAAACTTTCAGTCCATTTTGCACGGCTCCCAGAACAACAGTGCACAGTGCCAGTGAGCAAACAGCCGCCTATTTCTGTCTGTGGTCGACCCCGGGACGACCCCCCGCAAAGACCAGACCAGTACCCGCTCACAGTGTATGTTCATTATGGGAAAGTCACGCTTGTTGACATCCAGGAATGTGCGAGGATGTGTGAAGGTGGTGCTTCTTTATATGTTATTCAGATTGTGGTGACATGGGGGCAGTATCCATGTTTTTTTTATTTGATAGTATTAGATCCAGCTGCTAAAGTACTGCATGAATTGGCTATTTTAAGCAGCGGTCATGTTTTGTGTTTCTGGTCTGATAGCTGAATTATATCATATGTTTTTTATTGCTTCAGTTAGACAAAAAAAACATGTTTTGGTCTTAGGTTCAAAATGATGAATCAGTCATGTAACTATGTGTAAAAGGCCATTATAAGTAGTGGGATAAAGACAACATAATCCCAACTGTACTTTTGAACTTTTAGCACAGTCAAACAATGAAAAGAATATGTTTTCCTGGTAAAGAAACAAATAATAAAAATTAAAAAATTAAACAAGTTAACCATTTTTCACTATGTAACGTTTAAGTTCGAAGGCACAGTAGCACATGTTATTGCTTTGCCTAGAATATCTCACAGTATAACATTAAACTTTTTGCATTTATTCAATTACAGTATTTTTAACTGCTAAATAATACATTGAAAAACATGCACACAGATCTGACCTGTAATCATCTACTTTAATGCCATAGAGTGGTACATTCCAGGCAATGCATGGAAACAAGAAGATGGGCCCCTGCCTAGAACGGGTACATAGTTCAATTAATCCAGGTACTTACTTAATACTTAGCGGATGGTCTTTTGGTTTCTTAGTATGATCTTATCCTTCAATGATAAGACCTATTAGTTCAGTACTGGTCTAATTATTCATTGTAAATAAATGCATTTTCTCTAGTACATATTTATGTAGTGAGTTTCAGAGACAGCTTATTTCATTTTTTCAATGAGCACAGATGAATGGGCTGATAATGTCAACATGTATTAGATTAGCGGTGTCCTGGAGGTGGATAAAGCACGCATAAACTTCCCAATGACAAATTAACCACAACTCTCTATGGGATCTTTCTCAACTGAATCTGCACAAAGTTACTCAATTGTATTCTTTTCATTTTTAAATCATAAACTTTCGGTGAAACAAACAAACTTACGAAACAGTTGGCATCAAGGCATTCACCATTACTTGCATTCATATCATAAATGTGACGATCATTATAAACCTTAGTGGAGGTCCTGCGGTGTTTGAAAGAGTAAATGAAAATGTGTTGATATGATGTTTGGCAAAGAAAGTTGAACCAAATGAGGTGAGGCGCTAACCTCAAACTGACGTATGACTTTTATCTGCAAGCTTCATCAAATCCAACTCACCTGAAAAAAGCAAGATAAGATTTTAAGTAAATCTACTAATATAAGCTTCACTTAATCCATGGTTTAGCCAGAGTTACTTTGTTGCTTTAGTTCTAGTAAAATTGTCATAACCTGACTAGTGTCATGATACTAGCTTTTACAAACTTGACTCCTATACTAAGGAAAGTCTTGTTACATAATTAAAATCAGAAAAATAATCGTGATCCTGTGATTCATGGTCCTGTCCACGGGTTTGATTTTACACAAAAATTTGAGAATGACTAACTGAAAAACTAATGCTAGGTAGCTTGTTTAACAGCATAACTCAGATCTGTTGCAGTTCCAGGTAAGTCAGCTCTTTATGATCAGAAAGTATTAAAATAGAGCTCAGATTAAAGCCTGA